>CM047813.1:96153628-96896128 GCA_026214975.1 Gentiana macrophylla
ATTAAAATTCAATGCTAATTTTATGATCCTAATACATTAGCACTTATAAATTTCTCAATAATTCAAAAAAAAACAATAAATAAATTAAATTTAAAATCTCCCACTCAGCTTTACTCTGCCCAAATATATTCTAACTCTTTCGTTGGGCCACTTTTCATTATTTTCCAATTTATTGATTATTTACAAATTTAGCAAGTAGACATCACAAAATTCTGTGTGGCCCAAGAATTTTTAGTCCTAATTTTGTCGTGATAAAATTTAGATCTCGAGATTTTTCAATAATCTGAACAATAAATCGCGAAAAGATAATCACTAATGATATCCGCTCTAAAAAACCGTCTAAGTTAGTGTCCACATTTTCACGATTTTCCAAATTTTCATCATTAAACTATTTTATATAGATACTACATAATAAAATTCTCAAAGAATTTTTAGATCCAAAAATCAAATTTCATCACTAAATTTTATTTTATAATGCAAATTTATATCTAGATAAAATTTCGTTTTCTCAATTAATTTAACTTATTACCAAAATTAATCTAAATTAATTACGTGTTTAGATCCAAAATCAAATTTACCCAATAAAATTTTATTTTTTATAATGTGAATTTTATATCTAGTAAAATTCCGTTTCTCAATTAATTTAACTAATTAACAAAATTAATCTAAATTAATTAAGTGTTCATACATGCTAATTAAAGCAAAATTAATTATCTACATTACAGGTATTACGCTAGGAGCGAAAATTTACGAATATTAATTTGTGGCATTTATGACTTAAGGTACTTATATCATAAATAATAATAAGACTAAAATAAATTCGTAAAAGAAACCAGCCGAGTATTACCATTTGACTTCAGCATCTAACCTATTAAATAAGAAAAAAAACCTAAACTTCAAATTAATGGATATATTAATTTCTAATAAAAGAAAACAGATTCAGAACATCAATTAAATTCTGCTCATTAAAATTTCGACAAACTCCTTCGTAACTCGATTGGTTGAACGTGGTTTATCCTCCAACTCGCACGTAATGCGAGTTCGACTCCTGGTACCGTTGAAAATTTCCTATTTGTTTATCATCAAAAAATCGGAATTTTCTGTAAAATAAAATGGAAAATACATCCGGGAGGTTTCAAAACCTAGATCTCATGTTTACTAAACAAGTCAACATTGTTGATGAATGCTCCAAGTTTTAAATAAAGAAATAAACCAGAGCAGAAAATGACTATTTTTCAACATTGTTGATGAATGCTCCAAGTTTTAAATAAATAACGAAAACAGAGTTGAAAATAGACTATTTTTCTAGAAAATTATAATTCACAAATAATTTATAATTTACTATCTGCTGAAAACGTGTTACAATGTTAAATCTACCGCGTGAAACAATACCAATCGTAATCCATCTCGCTAACCAAAACATTCAACCAAGAATATATATAAAACGAATAAAAAATATGCAAGTTGTATTAATCGCTAACCTTATTAATTAATTACGCAATCAAAATCGCAAAATCTCTTTAACCTCATCCCGAATACATTGCATATACGTGAACCCGAATCGAATCAAACGGGAAAAGTCAATCCGGGAAATTTTCCTGGTGCTCGAATTGCGGAGCGCCGCAAAACGGCCGTTTATTTTCCTCATGTTTTGGATTGTCGAATCCCGATTCACAGTTGACCGATCGGTATTACTGATATACATACATACGGAAGCAAATAAATCAAAATTTGTTTACGATTTTACTACGACATGAAACACATAATTAATTAATCTAATCTACAAGAAGGTTTGAAATTTACCTAACCGAAGAGAACTCTGATCTTCCGAGACAGATTCCAAGCCGACGATCATGACGTCGATCCTGCATTCAACCTCCTCGAATACGCTTCAAGAAAAACTTGGTTTTCTCCTCCCAAATGGCTAAGACAAAAGCTAAGTTTTCTTATTGTGATCAAATACTATCATTGCATTTCAACATCAAATCAGTGTTAAGAAGGGTTACTTATATTTTCTTATATCACGCCTTTTCAAGTCTGATAAGCATGCAAGTAGACGCCCGACATACGACTTTTTGTTTGTCATAAGTGTAAAATAAAAAGCGCAAGGCTACAACACTTTGCTTTTTTTGTTTTTGCTTTTAATCACATGTGTTTGGAAATAACTCAGATCTCCACCTCGATACCACAGTGTTAGATCAAGATTTACTATCAGACTAAAACCAATCTGGCCTTAAGAAAGAAATCAAGTAGCAGACCCAGACGAGATAGAAAGAAATCAAGCCGACCAAATTAGAAATTACGATTAATGAAGGAGCCGAATTGAGAGACATAATGAATTTTGATTACTAGAACGAAATAAGAAAATAAGTGTAAAATGCTTGAAAGACGGAGAAAAGAGTTCATACTTAGAATGAAGGGAGAAAAAAAGAAATTAAATATTTGAGGGACTATAACTATGTAAGTGAGATGATTGTCCCTTCAAGAAAAAGAGGGAACCATGTGTTGCGGGTTTAGGAAAGTAATAATGACAAAGAAGAGAATAACTTATTTTGATCACTAAAAAAACAATTCAGCGAGAAGAAAAATAAAACATATAATAAAAAATAATATATATCTATATATCTACCTACACTATAAATTGCTAAGAAGAAACAAGGAGAAGCTGCCCACGTATACATATTTGTGCTAACAAGCCACGAGGGTTTTTTTTTTTATTTAAAGGCTTGTCTATTTGGGATAAACATGGCCCTTTTATTGTGTTTAGTTTTTTTTTATTTTTTTTATTTTACAATTTAGTACTATTTATAGGCTTAACAGGCTAATGACCTAAAACTAAAAGCAAAACCTATTACCAGAGAAACTCACACCAGTCAGCAATGAAACTGAGAGCAACCATAGTGAAGGAGGATTGAGAAGTTCTTTCTTCTATTTGTCAGTCTAGATATATTCTCTGCTGTAAAAGTGAAATAATGGAAGGAATGTAGACAAATTTTAAAGAGACTCTCTATTGCATTATCCAGAAATAGAGAAGTCAGTTCCGAACCTCTCTACTTTCTCTCATGGATAACGTTACATATTTCTTTTTTTTTTGTCCCCTGTTTCTTCATCCTTCTTCACAAAAACCTTCATCAATTCTCCTCCTCTTGTTTCATCCTTAATTCCCAGATCCATTTTGTTGACATACGATAGGTTAAATTTAATTTTGTAATTAATTTGATGAAAAGTTTGCAGGTAAATAAATGAGCTTGGTCGTGGATCTGCTCAAGGAAAAGTGGGGAAAAACAATGGAAAAAGAGAAATTGAAAGGTTGAGATGGAGTAGAGATCTATGAGATTATGATCCAAATACTTGATGATGGATGAGAATTTGAGTATAAAAAGTCGGAGTTAAGCTTGATCGATATGCAGATTTATGTTTATATTACAAGAAACAAAGCTCAGAAAATGCAAGCACTTGATATTTCCAGGTTGGTTGGGATCGAAGATGATGATACTAAATCCATCCAAATTAACAATCAACAAAGAAAGAAAAGATGAGAAGCATGCTTGCCTTACTTCTTCGTTGAACAAGATTTTTATGTGAAATTTAGGATAATGAAGAAGGAGGAGGTAGCAAATTGGGGTGGGGGGAGGGGCTGGTCAAAGTACATTACCATTAAAATTGGGTTTAAATTAATTGATAAATAGAGAATTTATATTTACCATTACCGCGTCTAATCAAGACAACAGCTTCTAATAAATCTATCAATAATATCAAACCAATAGAAGAATGCCACCTGGAAAATGTGTCATAATCGAGTCGCTCAAATAGATCAACTACTACGTTTGCTCTGAAGGTTCTTGGTAATTTCCGTGGCTATCCAAAGGAATCGTGTGGTAGTCGAGGAAACGTCCCATTCTTCCGCCAAAAAAGCTTTTTCAAAGACAGATTGCGCAGAGGATATGGAGAAAATCTTTTGGGTCAATGCATTGCATGTTTGGTTTTGATGACCATGATGACGGATCTTTGACGAAGTCATTCTTGGTACTTCCGTTAGGTATCCAAAGGAATCGGGTGTGGTAATCGAGGAACGTCTGCTTTTTCCGCCAAAAAAAGTTTTTCCAAAGACAGATTGCAGAGGATATGAGAAAAAATCTTTTGGGTCAATGTATTGCATCTTTGGTTTTTGATGACTCCGTAAGCACGGATCTTTGATGAGTCATGGTATTTTAAATAGATTATTGATTTTTAATAAGTAAATATTTGGGTTTTTGTGCTTTATATTCATCTTTATCCCCACACTCTTATGAGGACATCTAATAAATTCTACTTTAGACGATTGGGATAGTGCGCTTTTTGAAATAAATGTGAGATTAATTAAAATTTACTGATAAATTCTAATTTTGCCAACGTGAACCATGAGGCGTGGATGTGAACGCTGAGTCTGTTCACCTCCTTCCTCACGCCATTTAATAAAATAAAAAAAAATCAAAAGAATAATTAGATCTAAATTTTCTTTCCTCCCAAATTCTTCTTCATCTATTCTTCTCTCCGTTTAATTTCTACTTTCTTCATCTCCTTTCTTTACCTAAAATAGAATACAGTGATTGAATACTATCTAGTGAATCCGATTGAACAACGAGAAGTCAAAATTTTCAGATCGTGTTCGAGTGTAAGAAATTCAATGGACGCTATTCAAGAAAAATCTTTTGCAAATAAATTGGGTATTTGTCCTTTCTATATTTTGTTCTTTATTTGTACTCAATTGTGCGCTTTTCAAATTTGTTGCTATTTCCTATGTGTTTGTGTTGTGATTAGTGAATTTGACTTTGAGATTGTGCTTTATTTATGCTCAATTGATATATTCCTAACTTTATATTGGTTGATTTTGTTCACCATTAATTCATTTGATTCTAATTTCATTTGGGATTTCGCTTTGCCTTGTTGAGTTGTTGACGCTGAGTTATTTCTTCCACGTTCACGAAGATCTTTTCTATGCTAGACTAAAGTTTTTCTATTTCTCACGGATTTTCGTCCTAAATTTGTATTCATTGTCAAGAGTACTATGGTTCAAAGTCATGGTCATGTAGCCGACTTCGAGGCCATCGAAATACGCTTGAATCGTCACAGATTCCAGATCGCTCCTACGCGAGACAGGTTTTCCATGAAAAATGCTTAAAAATTTGGAAAAATTATCAAAAATGTAAAATATATAAATAACTAAATGGAACACTAAAATGTCAACAAAATCAATAATATCATTTCTTTTAAATAAATGCAATAATATTTACTTGCTGTCAGATTACAATTTCCAAATCGAAACACGTTATTCATCTGTTATTTTCCACAAAAAAAAGACATGTTACTCTCCGCTTTCTTTTGAAATGTTCAAATATGTATTAATTGTTAAGCTTATATGTATATCATTACTATCATTCTTATATATATATTACCTGACATGTGACATATCGCATTATAATTTTTAATCGACTTGACATTGTCTTTAATTGTTATGTTATTATTGTTCCATGTCATCATCATATAATATTAGTTGTTATGTCATCATTAAATTTTTATAATATGATGTTGTATTGAATTTATTGATATGACATCACTAAATTTTTAATAATATGATGTATTGAATTTATTGAGACTATATCATCGTATATAATTTTTTTTTACAAAGAACGTATATAATATTATTAATTGTGGTATTATATTGTGTCATCATACTTTATACTATATGATAGCTTATTATTGTGATATACTAAAAGACAATGAAATTATTTTGACTTACATCAATTGTCAAAGTCTCTCTAGTTGTAAAATGCCGGTAATATATTTTCGAGACATAAATTTAAATGTTACACAAAAATTACATCGTATGGATTTAATGGTAATAAAATTATTATAGCAGCCATGCTGTATGACAAAATAAGATATAAAATAGTGTAGCGACAAGAAAAATTACAGAAACGATAAAAACACGATTTACTACACGCTACATTATTAACATTTCATTGTTACTACACGTAGTGAACACACGTGTAGAATATACGCTGCCTATTCTTCCGAACTACTATCTTTTTCTTATCATTTTTCTCATTTTAGATTAAAAACAATTCTCCACACCTTTAACCAATTATCATATATAGTGTACAAACTTTTTCGTGGACTCATTTTCTTTTTTGAAAATTCGTGGACTAATTTTCAGTTTATTAACCCGTTAACCCTTTTCTTGATTTCATTTCCCCAGCATCATTATAATAAAATAAAGAGTAAATAAAATGATAATCATTATCTTCTTTTTTTTTGAAAACGGGAAAATGAGCTGTCAGCATTATATCATTCTCAGCCTTCTGCAAGTCCGACCAAGCTTCGAGGAAAGAGAGAAGCCGGTGAAACTCAAACGGTTTGTCCAGATTGAAGGAGATTATAGCTGATACATCCCAGATGGAAGGAGTTCTGCTGTTATTTTCATGTGGAAATGAAGAACGTTGTCTTTCCAAGTCCAACGTAACAGGCTTCCCGGAGTTATATCGGTGAAACTTGACCGATTTATTGTTATATTGGTATGATTCTGCCTATTTTTACCGATTTTTACCTATTTTTATCCGATTTATACCGATATGAATCCGATTCCAGTCTATTACGAGATGACTATGTAACTTTGTACCGGTAGCCACCGAGTCGGAGATGATACGGCTGAGTCGGAGCCGACTCGGCCGAGACTTTGAACCAAGTTGTCAACTGATTCTTTCCAAGTGAGCAACTCCAAAAGAACACCTTTTTTTTTTTGAGGAATTTTTTTATATTTAAATATGATTTTCTTTTGTATATTACGCTGGTATAATTTTTGCTAATATGGTTGAAGAATTTTAGTGGTAAAATTACTGGGTGGTTATTAAAATTGGTGGCAAATTAGTATATTATAATATTAAAAGTGAAAATTTCATTTTAGGCTATTGTAGATGTCAATGTGATAAGGAATGTCATTGCATTGCCATGTAGGATAATTTTACTTTTTTCATAGAAAGAGACAATGTAATGGCTTTGATTATTGTACATCCTCTTATTACTAAACACCTGATTTTTCTCTTTGTTCAGCAATCGAGGAGGCACTACTGTACTGTACCAGCTTGTCGGCGTGTTTAATTTACTCCATCAGAATTTCTACTGAATTACCGGTATGCCTCCATTATTGGTCTATGTTGTGTTTGTGTACTACCTCTTTAATGCATTTTGCAAGTGTTCTGTACACATACTTTTTACTTGGTTGCTGATTCTACAAATGTCTTGTACATAGTTACCTTGCAACTTTTCATCCTAAGTGGTTCATGGAAGTTTCTAAAATATCATTTGTTTAGCCATAGCCTTAATTATTATTTTTCCTTTGGAGTTTAGGCAGTTTAGGTGAAATGTGATTCAAATTTTTTTATTGCTCGTGGTTTACTTGATTAGTATTTGGAGTTAAGCCATCTTGGTTTGCATGTTATTCAAAAGCCTTATAGTCCTATGACTTCACAGTATTATCTCCCATTTTAATCCCATAAATGTGCAATTAAAATGGTATTTAATATGTTTCTTATACATTGCTTACCTTAACCACAAATTTTTAGTCTTGTTTAGGGTTCTTATTTGCTATGCACTATGCATTTTTCCTTTCCTTTGGGTTTATGTGTCAGTATACAAATGCAGTCAGTTTAGGGGTAGCACATCCGATAGTGGCTTGGCTTAGTGATGTGGTTTTCTCTCTCTCTCTCTCTCTCTCTCTCTCTCTCCTTCTTTCTTCTTTTCATGCTTCTCATTGTGTATTTTATTGGTTTGTTATTTGTGTGTTTAGTGTACTTTTCACCTAATGTTCTGCCGAATGGTTACAGGTTGTAAGTTGTTTGTAGATGCTAAGCTGTAACTAAAGATGCACGCTTAGTGTTTGTATGTGTGCTTTGCTACTGAGTGTTTTAGATGCTAAGTTGTTAGGTGTTTGTGACTAAAAATGCTCTGTTGCTTAATGTTATGTGCGCTTTGCTACTGGTGTACTGTTCTTGTTTGGTATGTAGAAGTGTGTGTGCATTCCTTCTGCTCTAAAGGCTCACATTTTTTCATCAACTTTACCTTCTCTTAATTGTCTGTTAATGTTTCTTACATTCAGAATATTGCAGCCAATATATGATATTTCTTTCATGTGCTTGCTTCTAAAATAATATGATGTCGTAAATTTATAAACATGCTGACATACAAAGCTTACATTCCTCATGTGTACAGGCTGTTGTGGATTCTACCTGTGTTATAACAATTGCTGCTATGTCTACATCTAAGGTATGTTTCAGTAGCTTCTACTTGTTCTTTAAACATATTTCTTACGCTCTTTTCCTGTCGACTTGTCTCGAATGAGCTTGTTTATTTACTCGCTTTTTTCCATTCAACTGTTCCTGACTTGAGTGTTTGTGAAAATTTAAAACTTACATTTTTTTAGTTTCAAATCACTGGATTGCTATTGAGTTAGTGTTGTGTATGTGCAGCTCGACTTGTCGGTTATGCATACCCCATGTGACACAGTTATTGAAAAGAAAAAATGTGAATACAGAAAAGAGGCTATAATAAGATGGAAAAGAAAGATTACACTACAAAAAAATATAAAGTTAAACAAGAATAAAAGTAAAACTACCCATGTTGATAAGGTAAAACAAATCACACCACAAGAAAATAAGGTCTTCTGTCCAGTTCTTGAACCAAGGAATCAATCAATTTCAATTCATGTATCTAGCTATAGAAAGGCTGCAATTAAACGCTGGAAAACTAAACGTATGAACATGCTGTTAACTAAAATACGCAACTTGTCGGAAGACAAACAAAAGAAACAAAACCCAAAAAGGCAGGGAAGCACTTAACCAAATAAGTCTAGAACCAAGTGTGTTAGAAGCTAAAGAAGATTGTCACCATTGTGGTGCTAAAAGATTATTCATGAAACAGATAATTTCTGTTGTTCATCTGGTGAGGTGGTATTGGTTTCGAGCAAGCTACCTCCGTTGTTAAGAAATTTACTTACTGAACAAACAAATGAAACCAAAAATTTAAATCATGTATTCGAACATACAATAACCATTTGGCTTTTACTTCGTTAGGAGCCACATATGATAAGAAATTGGCATCAAAATATAATGGTATTTATACCTTTAGAGTCCATAGGTGTATGTACCATTTCATGAATGGTATATTTGGGTCGGATGGGAAATTTCAGAACTTACAGTTTTACTTCCATGATACAGAATATGAGATTACAAATCTAATCTAAAATTGTCCTCGATTGTTTGAAATGACACTTGAAAAAATATTAGTTGTTCTTGAAGAGAATCCTTATGCACGGTTCTTTAGAAGTCTAAGACATATACCTAAGCTTGACGACCATGAAATTTTCTTGTACTGTAATCCAAAAGTTGATCAAAGAGTCTACAATAAACCAACCGTACCTCAAGTTGCTGGAATTTTAGTTAATGGTGAGGTAAATCAACACAGAAGTATTAGGGTATATAATCATACAAGCCATTCACACGCAATACAATATTATTATGGTTGCTATGACCCCTTGCAATACTCCACTAATGTTCCTCACGGTGAACTTGGATGGCATCAAGGGATAGCTAAACAGGGGCATAAAAGAATTTTAGAAAGAGAATGAGGGATTCAGAAAATTTTGAATTCCTATTTCCACAAAATGCTGAAACAGTACAACAGTTGCTTGACCATGAAGAATTAGGTATGGTTTAGATTCAATCTGTTTAAATAGAAATTCATGCACATCTTATATTTGAAAAACTTATTTCCATTTAAATACTTACTATTTACAGTTCTAGAAGGGGCAGCGGACGATGTAAACAGTGTATCTATCCGGGAGTACTATGCATACAAATTTCAAATAAGAGAAAACGATGAATCATATATACTACACTTTGGTAGACTTTTTCAGCAATATGTTGTAGACATGTTTGTTAAATTGAAACTCAAAGACTTGATTACTTTAAATCAACACAAGAAAATATTAGGCAAGAATATTTACAAGGGATTGCCGATGCCATAGCTTCTGGAGAAAAAGATTGTGGGAAAGTAGGCCAACGAACAATATTACCAGCCTCTTTTACTGGAGGGCCAAGATATATGAAAAAAAAATACTTAGATGCTATGACTTTAGTTCGGAAATTCGGAAAACCAGATTTGTTTTTAACAATAACATGCAACCCAAATTGGCCTGAAATCAAGAAACATTTAAAAAATGGAGATCAAATACAAGACAGGCCTGATTTAGTTGATAGAGTTTTCAGATCAAAACTAGAAGAGCTTAAAATAGAATTGTTTAAAAAAATCTTTGGAGATGTGGCTGCATATACATATGTAATAGAATTTCAAAAGAGGGGGATTACCTCATGCACACTTTCTGCTTATTCTAAAATCACAATATAAACTTTATAGACCAGAAGAATTTGACAATATAGTTTCAAATTGAATTGCCCAACGCAAAGCTTTATCCTAACTTGTATAAATTAGTTGTTAAGCACATGTTACACGGCCCTTGTGGTGCACTAAATCCTAAAATGTGTGTATGAAGAGAAATAAAACATGCAAGGATTCATACCCTAAAATTTTTCATGAAGAGACAACTATGACTACTGATGCATACCCAAATTATAGACGAAGAGATGATAATATTAAAGTAAACGTAAGAAGTTGGTTAGACAATAGATGGGTTGTACTGCATAGTCCTTATTTGTTAGCCATGTTTAATTGCCATATTAATGTTGAGATATGTTCAACAATTAAAGCTGTTAAATACATCTACAAATATATTCATAAAGGAAATGATAAGATATTGTTTAACATATCTTCAAAAGGTACGCAAGAAGAGGTAAATGAAATTGATCAATACACAGCAGGTAGATGGGTATCTGCTCCTCAAGCAATATGGAGAATATTTAGGTTCTCAACAAGTGAAATGAGACCTCCTGTAATTCAGCTCCAATTACATTTAGAGAATTATCAACCTATACAGTTTAACAAAAACAAAAACTAAAAATATTCTACAAAATCCTTTTAATAACTGGACCATGCTAACAGAGTATTTTTTTATGAATACAACTGATAAGAATGCTCAAAAATTTAATTGTACTTATGCTGAATTCCCTGATTATTTTGTATGGCAACCTAATAAAAAATGTTGGAAATTAAGAAAACGAGGCAATTCAGTAGGCAGGATTGTTTCATGTCAACCTATTGAGGGTGAAAGATACTATTTGAGATTATTGTTGTCTAACGTAAAGTGTCCTAAATCTTACGATGATTTACGAACATGGAATGGAAAATTGTTAGTGACATATCATGAGGCGGCATTGGAACGTGGTTTACTTGAACAAAATAACAGTCAAGAATTATGTTTAAATGAAGCAACACATTATAATATGCCAGATGAATTAAGACGGTTGTTTGCCACACTCCTCGCTTATTCATGTCCAAATGAACCTAAAAATTATGGGAACAGTTTGAAGAACCAATGTCTGAAGACTTTATGCGGGAAAACCATCTGTCTAAGATACAAATTAGGGAAAAAGTACTCCAAGAAATAAACAGATTTTTGCATAGTATGGGTAAAGACATTATTAGTTATAATATAGTACCTGCTTATTTAATTATAGACGATATACAAGATGTTGCAAAAGAATTATATGCAGAAAAAAATATTGAAGTGTCTGAAGTAGATATAAATTCCAAGACAATGTTAAATAGCAAACAAAAACAAGCATTCAATCAGACATCAAAGAGTGTACGGTAACAATCCAGGGTCTTTTTTCATAGACGGCCCCGGTGGTACGGGTAAAACATTTCTTTATAGATGTTTACTCGTAGATATAAGATTAAAAGGGTATATTGCCTTAGCTACAGCTACTTCGGGAATTGCAGCATCTTTATTGCCAGGAGGTAGGACAGCACATTCTAGGTTCAAGATTCCTATAGATATAGCTGTAGGTAGTAATTGCCGAATAAGTAAGCAAACAACTTTAGCGCATCTAATCAAGGAAGCCAAATTAATTATATGGGATGAAGCACCCATGTGTAATAGAGCTGCTGTTGAAGCACTAGATGATTTATTAAAAGATATTATGGATACAAATGTAGTATTTGGAGGGAAAGTTGTAGTGTTAGGGGGTGATTTCAGGCAGACCCTTCCGGTTGTATCAAAGGGAACAAAAGCTGAAACAATTAATGCCTCTTTAATTAGATCCCCATTATGGTCACAGTTAGAACTCATATGCTTGACAGACAACATGAGATCAAGATTAGACCCTGTATTTACTTCATTCCTTTTAGATATAGGAGATGGTAAAAATCAGATACAAGATTTTGAAATGATTAGATTGCCTAAAGATATTTTGATTTCATCCTCCAATTGTAATGCTGACCCATTAGACATATTGACTGCCACAGTTTTCCCAAGGCTTGAGTTAGATATGAACGTAACTAATCATTACGTTAATAGAGCTATATTGACTACAAAAAACCAATTTGTTGATGAAATAAATCAAATATTAATAACTAAATTCCCTGGTACAGAAACTGAATACATTAGTTTTGATGAAACTTCAAATCCACTTGATCAAGCACAATATGAAGACATGCTAAATAGTTTGTCCTCGAATGGACTGCCACTCCACAAATTAATATTGAAACCTGGTGCACCAATTATATTACTGAGGAATTTAGATCCCACTGAAGGACTATGCAACGGAACTAGATTGATTTGTAAAAAATTATCACAGAATATAATCTATGCACAGATTGCTGTAGGAGACTTTGCTGGGAAAAATGTTTTTATTCATAGAATACCTTTACAGCCCACAAATGGTGACTACTTTCCAGTTCCTTACAAAAGAATACAATTTCCAATTAAACTATGTTTTGCAATGACAATCAACAAGTCCCAAGGCCAAACATTAGATTATGTTGGAGTATATCTTAAGGAACCAGTTTTTTCACACGGTCAATTATATGTGGCATTGTCACGTGCAACAACTTCTAGAAATATTAAAATACTAATCACACCTGCTTTTGTTTCGCCTAGTGAATTTGATAGCACTGCCAATGTTGTTTACAAAGAAGTATTAAATACCCAACCTATTTGAAATATTCTTCTTCTTTAAAAAAACATATCTTCTTTAAATATTGCCCGGACAAGATTACATCTATTAGCCGGTAAGTCTTAATTATTGTATGCATTCATTTTATATTGTTATTAATATTACAATTTTTTCTCAGAGGCAAATGAATAGAGATTTGTTTGATATTATGGACATAAATCCTAAGAAGATGTCTTGGACAGCTTTGATACAAGTTGTTGAAAGACACAGCCCACGAGAAAACGAAGCCAAGACTCTCTACCGCAACTATGTCTTCACAGACACTAAGGTAATTACGTTCTATACATAATATATAAAAATGTGCAATCTCTTACCTAATTGGACATATAATGCAGGGTGTCAAAGTTGGTGCTGTAATGTTTGGCCAGAGCATTGGCTTCTTTGAACAAAAATTGCTTCCTTATAAAAGGTATTATGTGTCCAATGCTAAGGTGAAAAAAGCCAACCCGATGTACGTTGTAGGCCAGTACGGGTGCTCGTGGACAATTTCTAAGAGTACCCCGGTGCAATCAGTAGATGAGGACGTCCCACCCTTGCTACCTTGCACATTTGACACAATGAAGTTTTCGGATTTCAGATATCATGCAGACAAAAATACTTCACTGAGTAAGGAATCATAATGCTTATATATACTATACATGTATGTCCTGTTGTCACTAAAATAATCTCATGTTGTTTTGTCACTTTTATGTTGTCAATTACATAGCCGTCAAAGCTTTGGTTATTGCTGCCTTCCCAACTATTCAAGTAAATGCTACTAAAACAAGCAAGGACTTCATCGTCGTAAATGAAGAGTAAGCAATGTTAACTTATAATTTTTCCAGACAATACTACGTCATGTATTTGTACTTACAAGTATGATTTTATTCTAACAGGAAACTTCCTATGATTTTGAGGGTTTGGAATGAGCTTCTTGACCCAACTGAACTCCGTGATACCATACAACAATGAACCGATGATAATCATTGCAACAAAGCTGAAAGTGACAACATCAACATTCGACGGTTAGTGAAAAAAATGTAAATGTTATGTTGTTGTATGATACTTTAACATAGTTCATTTTCTAATTTGACAAAACAAACAATGGTAAGTATATGCTCATTAAATTGGTTCTTTCCTGATCGCATTGGACGATTATTACTGCGTTCGATTATACGGAGATTATGGAAATGAAAATAGAGGATATGAGGGTTTCAATAAAATTTGTCGTGATTTTGAGGTTATATTCATGTGTTTTGACAGAATTTACGATTGCTTTTTTCCTGGTAACATTACGCATTGCAAACTTTACTGAATGAAATTCATGTATGATTTATTGTAATATACTTATTATATGTCTTAAAAAATACATATTACTAACATAAAATGTGATCACTATGCAGGCCTGGGCCTGACGTTAGCTACTAAGCCAAGTACCTACATCATGGACAATCCCCCGCTGAACGAAGATGTTTCACTGCTAAAATGGTATGACGCATTTAAACCCATTACTTACTTTTCATTATATTTTTTATATAAAAAGCAACCTTAATTTGTTGATCTGTTACAGGTACACCAATAACGCGCTGAAATTAAGATGATGTTGGAAGAAAAGCCTACAAGGATGCATCGAACTCCTAACACGACCATTAGAGTCGAATTCATTACATTGACAGAGGCTGTATCAAAGATAGAAACTGTAACATACATATATCTGCCAATGTTATACTTTATATATACTTACAATGCAACTTTAACAATTGTGTTTTTTCTGGGAGAAAATTGCAGCTTAAAACTGCATGGGTGGCTGGGAAAATACAGATGGTGCCAGCACAGGAAAACATGTGGTATGCTGCTTGTGAAAACTGCAACCAGTACATGAATGCGGATATTGGTTGGGAGCTCGAGTGCACATCATGTATGATGTTTACTAAGATCAAATTAAGGTAATATTCTATTATAGGTAAATCATAGTATATTTTGTAAAATGATGCATTTGTTGTCCAAGAAGATGGGTAAAAGAGTTTTGTTGAATCATATCATGCTATTGTCTTCAAAATATGGTTTGTTTTCTGTCTCATGGATAACAAATCATACACTAATTTAGATATTTATTTTATCCAAGGTGTCGATGGAACTGTTTTTCACAGATGGCACATCTACGATAGAGGTTATTATGAACACCCCTGAAGTAGAGCAACTATTTCCTTCTCTAAAGATGAGTTAAAAGCTGCCTATAAGCAGGTAACTATCAAGTACGGGTGGATAATCAATGAATGGTTTTTTCTTTCTTAATTATCCTGATACACATTTATTTTCATGCTTTTCTTGCAACACAGGCTGCTATGCCAGTGAAGGAAATTGAGGCTGCAATTCACAAAAAGGAAGTTGTTTGTCTCATGAAATATTATGACAAGAAGTTTCGGGGGAGTGTTGTGAGGACATATCCGATTGTAAAGCTATATGAAAATGAGCAACCAAATGTGGTATGAATATACAATTCCTACATTTCATAGAAAATGTGTAATACACAACTTTTTTACTTACTTCCGTTTCATAGCTTTCTCCTGCCAATTTACTTACCACATATTTTAAATGTTTGCTATTCCCAATTAAATTCGCAGGTTGTACCACATGCTCAACCAACCCCTACTGAGGTAATAAAAATTGACTTATCAACCCCAGAAAACTAAAGTCCTCATTCATTGCTACATTCAATGTTTATTGGTTACAAAATTACAATTACCATGTATCCTTAACTAGAGTTCCTACTGCAGGTTCTGACGGTTACTCGAACTCCCATTGAGTCAAGTCAACTTAATGAAATTGTTCAAGTGTCTTCGGCTTCTGGAGTTGCTGCTGTGCAAGCAGCTGCAAGTGCTACAATTGGTGGCTTGAAAAGGCTATTGAAGAGCAGGCTGTAAAAGAAAAACAATTTTTCAGCCCCACAGCTAAGACAATTATTGATGAGATTTCCGTAAGTTGTGCTTCGCCTACTGCTGTCGTAGGCCAGATTTCAGGTGTCAAAAGAGGATTAAAGTTTGAAGGCAACAAAACATCCATGAAGACATCTGTGTTTTACTTCGTGCCATCAGCAATCGATTAATAAAAAAATAATTTAGGTAAAGCAGACGATAGTATCCGGAAACAGGTGGTGGATGCATGACAACATAAATATTTATACGGAATAGATGAATTTATTGAGCACAAGATTGAAAATTATTGTGATGACTAAAAAATTAAACGAAAAATAAAGAATGAAAAAAAAAAGAGAAGATGAGTGAGGGGTGAGGGTTCGTGTAGATTACAACAACAAACCCTCATCCAAACGAATTTCTTTACGATTGACCAGGATCTGAAAGACGTTAGTCGAAAAACTCTTATACCATATTGTGATCGTCACTTATCACTTGGCTTAAAACTAATTTGGTGATAAGAAATGCTACATTATATTTCCTTATATCATCTTTTTTCCCTCAAAAGTGGCGCAAAAGACTTCTGTCTATCATATTTGGGAAACTCTTTTTATATGAAAAATAACTAAGTTAAAGAGAGTGTTATCCCTTTTCAAGACAATCATCTTTTCTCAAAAAAGAAGATATTTTTCATAAATAAGAGATAATAACCATTAAATGAGAAGAAAAAGTAATGTTGTCAGTGGCTCTTGAATCTAGAATCCAATGAATCAAGTTGCCATTAATACCTTGCCCTTGACACTTGAACCAACTGCCATTACCATTGAATTGCAATCGGGTTTGTGAAGGCTGCAGGTTCTCAGATTAGTGAAAGCAGTTCATACTGAGATTGTGAAATTGCACCGAAGTCAGACGTTTTTTGAATTGACTAATCAGAATTCGAGTCTCTAGAGTCTCATCAAACATTACATTGTCACTAACTGAACCAGATCCCGTGTCATAGTTCTTTAATTAGGTGGATATCCAAGTTTCTTATAACACTTATCCACTCAGATGCCTCTCTCTACCACAATAAGTGTATTGTGGCAGGTCGCTTGTATCTCTTTCTTGACCTTGACCTCTCCTCGTGTAGTAGGATATTTGTGTTGTCCCATAGCATTGTTACAATATGAACATAATTTTCGGACTTAGTACCCAAGATCATAGAATCATGTTGGCGGTAGTATAAGTCATCCGTTGTTCATGATTCAATGTCATCACAAAGTCGCCTTGACATCGTGCAAAGACTCGAGTCATAAGAACTTCGGACTTGACATTACTAAAATTCCCATTTAATCCTTTCAAGAAATGAGTAGTATAAGCATTTGCTTAGTATTCTCTCGATTATCTCGCAAAGTAGGGCATGTGCAAAGCGAGGAATGGCCTAAGTTGTAAATTAAAAGAGAACCTTACTTTACTTTCTCAATTTCTTCTTCCAAGTTGGACAATCTATAGGCATCTCCTCTTCCAAATCAATATTGATATCCAACCAAATCTCTCTTGCAAAGGTCTAAGTAAAGAACACTCTTAAATTGCAGGATCATAGAATTTAACAACCAAAACTACTAAGTCATTATGTTGCATCCAATTATTAAAGGCAAGATCATCTTCAAGAGGCATAGAGAAGTACCATTGATGTAACAAAGCTTGCCTTTAGATGATAAGGCTTTTGTAAACAAATTTCTCTTCCACCGATGAAACTTTTTTGATCCCTCAATAGGTTGCAACCGCAATAAGGCCGGGATTGTCATTATTCGCGCCTAGATTTGCAGTGAGCAGAAATTGGTTTGCCATAGCCACCAAGAACTAGAAAATCAGAAAGAACGGAGATGAACTGATCAAGAATTCTGCAGATTATCGAAGCGGAAGATTATCTCTCTGATGCCATGTTGAAAACAAACTAAAAGACAAGAAAACACAGTAGCAACATCTAGAAACTCGAAGAAGACGATGAACTAATTTATATTCCTTTTGGGCAGGAAACCGTATTACACTAGAATTGGAGAAACTGAAAGATTTTCTATGAAATTGAACTTAGAATCTTGTTGATTACATTCTCGAATTGTACTATATATAGGCTAATTAGGTAGTAACTAACTCTAACTAACTTTAACTTAACTAACCACCTTTCTATATATGTGTTTGATGAAAACGCCTCAACGGCAAAACTACCTAGATTTGCTTAGGCTTCAACAAATGGAGAATTTGTTTTATAAACATATGTACTACTTCTGTTCCAAAATATAAGTCATCATACATCTTTAGATTCGTCCAACAATATAAGTCAGAATATATTACCAATTCAACATTTATTACCATTTTCTCTATCCTACCCCTATTTATTATCAATCCGATCATTTTTCATTACTTAACATCTATTACATTAATGATAGTCAAGGGGTATTTTAGATATTTGACTTTCAAATTTACGACTTTCAACCACTTTTTTAATCTGCATGAAAACCTCTAAGACGACATATATTTTGGGACGGAGGTAGTATATGTTTAATTGACCCCATAATTTATGTTTTGATGATCCATAAATAAATGTATAAAATTGAAGGGAAAATTACACACTACCCCCTTAAACTTTGTTCCTTGCAATTTTTACAACCTTAAAATTTTATTTGATCGATTTACAACCCTGAAGTATTATATTTACACGATTTACAACCTTAACTTAGCATTTGTGTGATTTACAACCCTAAACAATTATTTTGTCCAATTTACACCCCTTATTCATAACTAATTATAATATTAATTCTCAAAACAAGGACAAAGTTGTCTTTTCACCTAACATCTTCTCCATCTTCCATTGCACCTCCTCTTACCACGTTTGGAACTCCAAAACCCCAATGCCACAATCGAGCAAAATTGGATCTACCCAAGACAGCATTTGCATCTACAAGCAAGGGATAAAGATGTTTTGACTGAGTTCTGTTTTCTTTTGGATAAAATGGGTCGAGTTTCATAGATCCAATATATTATTATTTCAATTTTTTTATCCATTTGCAGAAATTTTGGTGATTACTTCAAACCCACCAAATGAAACTATCATTGAACGAGATAAATGCTTATGTTATGCAAATGTTAAACTGCCATTGATAAAGGTGCAATGAAGCCAACCCAGTAAGAATTTCTCTTGCATAAGCGTTTTCATTTATTAGCTCGGTTAACATCTTAAATTTGTTTCAAGGAAAAGGAATCATATTCATATTTGGGGGGGTGGATTGCTATTTGGGTGTGTGGTGATGGTGAGGATAAGTTGCGGAAGAAAGATGATGAAGATGACACGTGGAATGACAATTAAATTTGCCCTTCATTTAAGTGTTGTCTTTCTTTTTTTTTCGAGGAACATTTAAGTGTTGTCTTAGATTGGGTTGAATAAAAGGACTTTAATAGAACAAAATATTAGTATAAGCTCCTAAATTGATCAAAGTATAATTTAAGGTTATTAATTATACATGTATAATAGTTTTATGGTAGAATCGATCAAATAATAGTTCGGGGTGTGAATTTTGCATGTAACATAGTTTAAGGGGGTAATGTGTAGTTCTCCCAAAATTGAATATACATACATGTGCAGTGGCGGATGTACATTGTATTAAACAACAATAGAAGTGCTCAAGCCATCACAAATAGCTGAAAGAAGTACCGTGCGAAAGCAAGGGATTGAGTCCGCAGACCCCGTTAAACAAATAATAACTATACATTTTATGTACATAAAAATATTTCGGACCTCATAGAAGAAAATTTTTACCTTAAAAATATTTCTAACCCCATTTAAGAAAATGTATGGATACGCCCATGTACTTGTGTTTTGAAAGAGAAAAATATCGACAAATTTACCACCCCATGTTACAAATGTTGAAGCACTTCCTAATTGAATGTATTTTTTTTTTTTTTTTTGTCCCAAATATATTATCGAGGCTTTAAGTGTATGATATATGGTTAAATACTTGCACAGATTCTACACGCCATGAAAGACTGCAGTGATTCAATATGAACCACACATTATCATTATGTATGTAAACTGTATGATTCTAAACTTCTGATCGTTTTTCGGTCGACTCATCTCATAATCCCCTCTCCATATAAGTAATTTTGTATGTATGACCATTAAGTACAAATTCGATATACTAGTAAGATTCATGGTTGGCTTGGGGATAAGGCATTTTTGCGACTTTACATGCTAGTTTGACTGACTACATAAACCACGTGGAACATATTTCAATACTGATGGATTTTGTGTGAAAGATTTCCTACTCTGCACCCTACGATTCATGTCTTTATAGATTTGAATGCCACCTGTATGCCTCAAATTCTGGGTTATAGTCAACGGGAATATACGAACATAGTCATTCATGAAGAGAGTCGTATTCGACTCGTTAAGTTTGTAATCGTTCATCCGCTTAATTTAACGATTTAAATTTGAATAAAAATACTACATAAAAGTTTGTTTGATAAACAAACGTTCATGAGTTGAACGTTCGATTATATTAATGAATCCGCTTATATAGGTGAATGAATGTATAATTTAACCGTAAAACGTAAGACGATAAGACATCTATTCGCTGGCGAATCCAGAAAAAAATTTCATGGCGCCATCCGTTACAAAAATGTAGTAACTCTAAAAAAAAATTTGGATTAACCGGAATGCACGGGTAATTAGGTTAAAAATTTCCGGATCGGAACCGGGTTGAGTGGTAATCGTGTAAAATTGATTTTTTTATTTATCAAAACAACGCTGCTTTTGCAATTTTTTAAAGTTCAATGCGCACGCGCTCTCGCCATCCTCTAATAGATAACCTAGAGAAAATTTATAGAATATTTATATTGTTCTTCAAATTCTTATCAGTATTATGATATTCAATATCGCTTTTAATATGTTGTTTATGATTTAAACTTGATTTTTATGACGAATGAAATCAAACTCGAAATGAAATTTCAGTTAGAGCAAAAATACTTGTAGGAAGCCAAACTCAAACTCGAATTGAAACAATTTTTTTAGAAATGAGACAAATTTAAACATAGTTTTTTTTTGTTCGTTTATTGACAAAAAAATCACGAATCACCTCGTATACTTAATGAACCAAGTTTGAACATATGATAACCGGTAGAAGTTTTTATTTTTATTTTTTTATTTTAAGGATAGACTGGTGGAAGTTATTACGGTGTATCATTTTAGTTTCCCTTTTAGGTATTAATTAAATATATATAAAGGCCAAATAAGCATTGTTAGCCAATTTAGTAGTACCCCGCCGATGTCTTCTCAGATGAATTTAACGCACCCAAAGCTTCACCTGGCTCACTCTCTCATCTCAGATTCAGCCAATTATTCCTTCTTTTGTAGATGAACGCCATTTCTCCTTCACTGATTCTGCTATAGGAATCTTTTTTTTTTTTTCTTTTCATCTTTCTTCTTCTGCATACATGTGTTTTTGTTATTCGATGCGGTTAATTATTTAGCTTCTGCTCAAATCCTCTAGATTTGAGGCTGTTAATTTGTCCAGGGTTAGGAGTTTTGTCTTATGATCAGCGGCTATGTCCAATTTTTGTTTTTGTTAATCATTACAACTGTACTCGTGTATGTTTGTGTGTTTGAAATGAGTTTTGGTACCCCTCAAAAAAAAAAAAAAAGAGTTTTGGTAATTTTTTCTTTAATCTTGGTGTGAATTGATGGGAAATTAAGATTGAAGGAGAGCAGGGTAATTTATTATCAGGATGAGTGAGGATCATGCTAGAAATGTGGATGAGAGCATAGAGGATAATAATGATTCGGAGGGTTTTGAGCTAGGTCAACTAGAAAATGAGGGGTTGATGAATGTCGAGGGGGTTGGAAATAGGAACGAGGATGAGGTCAATTCAGGAATTCTGCAGATGTTTGATCAGATGGCATCGCCATTTCGTTGGGTTACAATGGATTTGGGTTTAAATTTCATGGTTGGTTGTGGGTCTTCATCTTCTTCCGCGGCACCTTTCTTGTCTAATTCGGTAGAAAGAGGGGATTTGCACAATAAGAGGCCTAAAGTTAACCTTTTCCCTTCGTAAGTATCCTACTTGTTGATTCCTTTAAGGCTATTTCTACTTATTCCCCTGCATTTTTTTAGGTACACCTTGTTTTTGGATTGTGTTATGCTGTTTATACTCGCAGCGAGTTTGATATCTCCGTGTTGGCTATTGTTTGCTATTTATGTATTGTTGGTGTGGTTGAGAGGTAAGTTGGTTTAGGAATGAAGAAGTGGATTAGAGGTACGAGTTACTAGTGTGTGTACGTATTAGGGGGAAATAAGGAATTACCTGAACAGATGTTTTATAGTTCAGCTCAAAAGCTGGGATAGTCAACCAATTAAACTAGTCTCTCCTTTGAGTATTTTAAGACTTAGATATTTGTTGTTCTTAACCTGAACCAATATGAGAGCTCAGCTCTTCATGCACACATTTCGTTTCGTGTACATTAACACCTTGAACAAAGCTGATAGCTAAGCCTTAATTTATTATTTGCTCTGTGTCTTGCATGGTCTTTCTTTGTGGTGTTATTTCTGAATCTTACAGCTTCCCATCTCAGCTGAATTCTTAACCCATTGCTTGCTCAACTTACTAAATCTTTTCCAGAGACCGGCGTTATCGCTTTGAGGAAGATGCAAATTATTTCTCCTCCGTGTTTGAGGATGGTAGTACTTCTCACCAGACTGGTAATGGTGGGTCACTAAAGAACAGCGAAGGAACTGATTGCATCACTACACAAGTTGAGGGCTCTGAAATCTCTATGGATCTTAGTGATGATTTACTGCACATGGTATCTATTAACTGTTGTTATGAATGTTACTCTGCTGATAAAATGCTTTCAATGTGATTATGCTTTAGGGATTATAGTGTACACCCATTTGTCCTCTGCTTTGACAGGTTTTCTCTTTTCTGGGACACATGGATCTTTGCCGAGCATCTGGCGTTTGTCGGCAGTGGAGGAAAGCAACTTCTCATGAAGACTTTTGGCGGACTTTGAACTTTAAGAATAAGCGAATTACCTTGCAGCAGTGTGAGTATTGCTAGGAATGCTGGCTAGTTGTATTTCATATATTTGTTTCTGTACGTTGAATGATGTTGCTGGCACAGCTTGCAGTTTGCATGACACGGCTGACAAATGTGTAAAAATGCAATTTGAGTACTAAGATTAGTAATGATTAGCTAGGTTGGGCAATTAAAGAGCCAAAACTTACCTATCGAACATTTGGACTTGAGGGAGGAGGCATTTTTTCAGTCCTCAGAATTTTGTGTTATTAAAAGAATTTTAATGCCTAAAATAAAGATCTTTAATGTTATCACAAATATGAAACCAAAGGCTGCCATTCAGTAGTGAATTACTTGTGAAAGGTAACCTCAAAAATTGATTGGCTGAGTTTGGAAAAGCAATATCACCAAAATTCCTATTCCAACATCCTCATTTTGATGAATTTTGCATGAATATCATTAGTTTGTTGGTCAACTGTTTCCAAATCTATTGAACCAGCTCTATGTTGGCTCATTATATGTTGCTATTGATTTTTTCCCCTGTATAGAAACTGACATGGAAGGTATGATTGCATTTTGATTGCTGAGCTATTTCAGTTGAGGATATATGCTGTCGGTATCCAAATGCTACTGCTGTCAACATCTTTGGTACTCCCAATGCTAACTCACTAGTGGTACAAGCGGTTTCTTTGTTAAGGTAACTGGTAACCCGTCTTTTGTGCATTTGTTTGACAGTGGTATTTGGAAAATATCTTATGCTTTGGTTTTATTCCAGAAATCTTGAGGTGTTGTCTTTGGGCAAGGGCCAGTTAAAGGAGTCTGCTTTTCAAGCATTTGCCGAGACCCCCATGTTAAGGAGTTTGACCATTAATTGTGCAACTTTTGCTAGCGGTGTTCTCGAGATACCTATACATCATGAAAAATTGCGTACACTTCAAATTTTGAAATGCCGCATCACCCGTGTTTCTATCAGGTATGGGTAACGATAAAGTTGATAGAGACACTTCGTTCCAGCATTGTCATCAAGTTTTTGCTTGCAGGTGCCCCTGCTGGAGTCCTTGTCACTTAGACGGAGCAGCATGCCACTGCTTGCCCTCTCCGCTCCCCTCCTGAAGAGCCTTGATATAGCCGCATGTCACAAGCTTTCAGATGCCTCTATTCGCTCCACTGTCATTTCATGTCCCCTTCTGGAATCTTTAAATATTGCTAATTGTTCATGTGTTACTTAATGACACAATACGTGAAATAGCTCTTGCATGTGCAAACCTACACATTCTTGATGCCTCATACTGCCCACACATCTTTCTTGAGGTTAGTTTCTCTATATACTGAAAATGCTTTGGAGCAGGTCAGATTAAGAGTACATTGGGTATCTGCTCACATTCCTCTTTCTTTTATTGGACTTGGAAGTATGTGAGACTGCCGATGTTGACAGTGTTGAGACTTAACAGTTGCGTAGGAATTAATTCCGCTTCAATGGCAGCTATTTCTCATAGCTATTTGTTAGAGGTTTGTACTACGTGATAGTTTCTGCTGTTCACTTCCTTTTAACCTGAATTTAATAATTAAAATTGTTAAACATGGAGTTTATGTTAAGTGCAGACTCTGGAGCTTGACAATTGCAGCTCACTTACATCTGTATCCTTGGATCTTCCTAGCTTAAAAATTTTTAGGCTTGTACACTGTCGCAAGTAAGTCTTAACTTCTGTAGCCTATATATGTTTTTGCTGCAAAAGGATTGACTAACTAAGATATAATTTCAGAATTGTTGATTTGAACTTGCGAAGTGGCATGCTATCATCGATCACAGTTTCCAACTGTCCGTATCTTCAAAGAATCAACATCACATCAAGCATGCTTACAGTATGTTTTGCATGACAATCTTTTTCTTATCTTCTATCTATGCTTCATTTTCATGAAATGTCATGTTGGAGCTTATTCAGAAATACCCTTTTTGTCTTATAGCCGTCCTCCCCAAGATGGAATAAGGCTTTGTGTTGTTGCTCTTATTTGTTTGTGGTTAACACTTCCCTTTTTTCCTTTCAGAAACTAGTTTTGCAAAACCAACAAAGTTTGACAGCATTGGTACTGCAATGTCCGTGCTTGCAAGAAGTAGACCTTACTGAATGTGAAGCTTTGACAAATTCCATTTGCGGTTTTTAACGATGGTGGTGGCTGCCCTATGCTCAAATCACTTATTCTTGATAATTGCGAGGTTGCTCTCTTTCCCAGTACTTCTTTGGCTTATTTTTTTGTGGTGCATGGTTTAGATATGACTGGAGGTTTTTTATGGTCACTTGGCCATGAGGGTTCCAATATTAAGTACATTAGTCATATCAAGGCACTAGCTTTAATATTATGGATTTATTTGGATTTGAATAATTTACTGAAAGGCTTCAATTCTTACACCGCCATGCTACATTGACTGGATTCCCCTACGATTACCATTAACATGAATTTCCTCCTCCTCTCTGTTTCTTTCTTTCAGAGCTTGACTGCAGTTGAACTCTCAAGTTCTTCGATATTGAATCTTTCTCTTGCCGGTTGTCATGCTATAACTTATCTTGTACTCAAATGCCCTTTTCTCGAGCAAGTCTCATTGGATGGATGTGATCATCTTGAGGAAGCATCATTTTGTCCTGTAAGTGGATATAATTCATGTTCACTGCTTCATTTCCTTAGTCTGCTGGTGTCTTACTTCTTTCATTGTAGAGGATTTTGTACACTTTTTTTTTCTTTTCTTGGATGTTGTTACTCGTGTATGATGAACTAGCCATTGAGAACCTGCACACCTAGTGTATGTAACTTTTACGGTACTGTTTTGATATTAGTGTGGTATGTCTTTTACAGACATTTTTCATTCCTTTTGTTGAATAACTTTGTGGGATGTGCTTTTATAGATGCAAGTAATTTACTAGGCTACCCATTGCTGTTACAGGTTGCTCTCAGGTCCCTTAACTTGGGGATATGCCCTAAATTGAACATGCTTGATATCGAAGCCCCACAAATGACATCTCTAGAGTTGAAGGGTTGTGGTCTACTGTCTGAAGCATCCATATATTGTCCACAATTAACATCCTTGGATGCTTCCTTTTGCAGGTCAGATAGCAATGCCTCTTGGGCCTTGAGGGGTGTCCCCCGTTTTTTAGTACTTAGATATCCATAACATGTCTCACGTTTTCCTTTCTGACATTGGAATTTTTGTGATTCCAGCAGTCGACTGAAAGATGATATCCTGTCTGCTACCGTTTCTTCTTGCGCTTGCATTGAATCATTAGTATTGATGTCATGTCCATCTGCTGGCACTGATGGACTGGTATCCCTACAATGGCTTTCAAGTTTGCATTACCTCGACTTATCCTACACTTTTTGGTGGATTTGCGCCCTATTTTCAACTCATGTATGCGTTTAAAGGTAATTTTTGTTTTATCTCTCTCGGTTTTGATAAGTTATCATCTCAGGATTCTCAGCTAATAGTGTCAAGTTATGTGATCAAACCTCACTGCCGCCTCGTAAGTTGAAAAATAAAATCTGTTTACTAATACTGCCATTGCTTGTATGTCTGTTCCGTGTAGGTTTTGAAACTGCAAGCATGCAAGTATCTTACCGACTCGTCTCTAGAGCCGCTATACAAAGAAGGCGTTCTCCCAGAATTGTGTGAATTGGATTTGTCATACGGGACCATGTGCCAATTGGCCATAGAAGAGCTGCTTGCTTGCTGCACACATCTGACGCATGTTAGCCTTAATGGGTGTATTAATATGCATGACATCGTTTGGGAATTTTCAGATTTCCGACGTGAACGTTTGCTGCAGCAACTGAACTGTGTTGGCTGTCCAAATATCAAGAAAGTTGTGATTCCTTCTACAGCTGGATGTTTCTATCTGTCATCTCTAAACCTTTCGTTGTCTGCAAATCTAAAAGAAGTTGATATTGCTTGTTGCAACCTATCCTGTCTCAGTCTAAGGTACATATGCATGCGTGCAATACGATTTTTATTCATTTGCTTTAATTGCTTCTGGTTATGATTTTCTAATGTTTGTTTTCTTTGTTTAGTAACTGCTTTTCCTTGGACATTTTAAAGCTTGACTGTCCAAGATTGACCAGCCTCTTTCTTCAGGTATTATTCTTCGTCTGCCTACAATTCTAATGTAGGGTGTCTGTAATAATATCATCCAAATAAAATGCAACACATGGTATCAGACACCCTCATAAAACCCGGAAAAAAAAAAGAAGGCCCGAGTGATGTGTTTTGATTGTTTGATAGTGATCTCTTAGGTTTTTGATGTGATTCTCTTTCTCTCTCTCTCTTTCCAGAGTTGTAACATTGGAGTTGAAGAAGTTGAAGCTGCTATTTCAGGTTGTAACATACTGGAGACACTTGATGTGCGTTTTTGTTCGAAAGTAAGGGAACGCATTTATATATTTCTTGTATGAATTGATGGTTGATTATTTCATTCTTGAATCAAAAAAACGTGTTTTTTTATATTTGATGATGCAGATATATCGTACAAGCATGGGGAAGATACGTGCTAGCTGTCCGAGCTTGAAGCGCGTGTTCAGCAGCCACCCTAACTTGTGAGAGATTTGGGCAATGTATAACAGCTTGTGAGTATCATCCTCTAATAATTTGATGGGATATATATACTACCATATATTTTTATATAGGTGTAATGCAATAATTTCGGCTGAGTTGCTTCTATAGTTGTTATGTATTGAAATCTGATGTCCATTGTTTGGTTTGTTGTTGTTGTATGTCATGGTTAATAAAATTATTGCTACACTGAAAACCCATTTACAAATACATTTGAATGTTTGTAGTACTTTTCGGATTTATATATCGACTTTTTTTTTTTTTTTTTTTTTTTTTTTTGGAAATCAGGTGGGTATTTTTTGGTTATATAGTTAATGTATTTTTATTTTTTTTTGTTGTTGTTGTTAAATGAAAGTTTCAATAAGGAGTGGTGTGTATTATAAATTTATAAGTAAAACCGTAATCAAATATCGTGTTGAATAAAATGAGTGTTGTTTATTCTACGTACAAAATGTCGGAGATAATAATTTTATGAGGGCTCGCAGTGATCTTGGTTCTGCGAAAATAGAGTCCTCTTATTTTTACTTATTTTAATACATTATATATTTATCGTGTGTGAGAGATTAGAAATGAAGGGTCGTAAAATATGCCATTTGATATAGTTGTATTATAAGATTTGTCCGAGTCGAGTCATTACAACAACAATCTTGCAGCAACACCAAATTGATGTAGAATTTTCAGCTCATTACGAAAATATTTAGGAAAATGATATATTCACTATACATGCTGTGTAGTGGACATACACTACACACCTCTTATCTATTGATTAAAGTATACTACTCCAAATGAATGGATAATTTGTGTGTAGTGTATGTCGACTACACACTATACACTATGTGTAGCATCGGTCGGAGTTTTTCCAAATAACACTTTTTTTTTTGAAGGGCCAAATAACACTTAAAGCATACTTAACGGGGCTATTATTTGCACCACACCGATTCTATAAAAATGACATTTGAAAGTCGATTCTGGAGCCAAAAAACTGATATTTTCAAGGTCGATTCTCTCAATGCATATACAGAAAGTCAGATTTTCATTCCAAAACAGATTTTCACAATGTCGATTCGTTGACTTGTAATATGGTGCAAATAAAAGTCTCATACTTACCGATCTATGAAGCCGAGGAAATAATAGTCATTTATTCAACATCTATAATACTTCTTATGTCCCTTAATATAAGACCTTGTAGTTTATTACTTTGTCCCATAATATAATACCGTACCTTTTAAAATGCCAACCGAGTATTTATTAAAATAATTCTTCTCTTACCTTTAATTTAATGTCAATTCAAAAACATTTCATTACAGTACAACTATAACATTAATAATATTTAAATTTATGACATTCTTTCACTTTTTTAGACGGTGTGAAGAAACTAAAATGTTTTATATTATAGGACGGAGGGAGTATAATATAACCATAATTAAATAATAACGTGTAACTTCATTTACTAATCATCCAAAAAAATTTATAAAAAAAAAAAAACTCTATATACTATTGACTTATTAGTGATTGTTAAGGACGTGTTGTAATCAAGCCAGCCATTTCTTTACTCTGTTCTTGTTCTTGTCTTCAACTCCCATTTTCCCCACCGCCAAGCCAAATCTCTCTTTCTCTTTCTCTTTCTGATTGCATTAACAGACAAGAGAAGATGGCATTTCAAACATGGTTTTTGATTTGCAGCACCTTCTTATGTGTTCTCTTCTTCTTGTCAGCTTCTGCTGATGTTCAAGGTTAGTAGCCATTCTTCATTTTTTTTTTTATTTCTACTGCTTCATATACTCTTCATGTTGGTAGATTTTTTCTTACCTTTCTGTAAAAATGTCTTTGCAAATCTTGGATTTGAGTTTGTGCTGATGCTTTTTTAGGTTCATATGTTACAATGTGAGTTTATAGCTTTAATTTCTCCTCATTCTTTTGTACTTCATAGATTTTGTAATCTTTGCTAATGGTCATTGTCCATGTTTGGGGGAAAAAATGAGCTTGTTTTTTCATTTTCATGGCGAATCTGAAATGGGGTCAAGATGTTTGGGGACTTAGTGGACTAATTTTAAAATTGGGATCTTGGTAAGCATTTCAACAGATCTTCTTGTTCCTAATCCTTTTCAACATAAGCACAATTAGAATCTGGACATTATTATCTGCAAGATCCGAATGAAGCATTACAATCAATTTCTTGAGGAAAAAATTTAGACTATAAACTAGGTATTAAGGATAAGGTTTCACACTTCACACCCAACTCATTATATCAAAATCGACTTTTCAAAAGTTGTCCATTCTTGGTTTTTCGAAAGTGGATTTTGAATGTGGTACCGAGTAGTTAAGTTGATTGTGGTGACTTTAAAGGGTTTTGTGAAAAAAAATCGAGTCTTTTTTAGTGATTAGAACTATAACACTAATTTCCCAGCTCGGTTTCACTGTCATCTACAGTTGACTTTCGGATTCTTTCTTTGTAATTGAATTAAGATACTGAAGCCATTACAGATTTCAATGTCCCTGTTAGACGCGCGAGTCGGCATTACAGATCTCAATATATATTTTGTTGCATATGGTGGTTTTTAGTGAATCTGAACAATTTGGATGTATCTTAGAAAGACTTCAGTTTTGTTCCTAAGAGCACTTGCATTAACCTCTTAAATGTCTGAAATTACAGTCAAAATCACAGACAACCCTGCTGATCAGTTAGTAGCTGTTCTAAACAGTAACCGAACCGCGCAAAAATCATCAGAACTCTACAGCAATCCGGGGCTAGCATGTATAGCTTTGCAGTATATAAAAGCATTCCAAGGCGATTGCAATGAAGTAGGCGGAAAAAACGCTAAAAAGCCAGCGGATAAAGAATTCGCCTCCACATTTGCACCGAATTGTGGCGTTGAAAATGCGACACTTGCTCCAATAACGGGTCGTCTACTCGGATGTCAATCCAAGTATGTTAAACCTGATGAAGCTTTCTCCCAGATTCTAATGGAAAACGCAAAGAGCTTAGAAATACTTGACAGTAAGAACCATACAGAAGTCGGTGCTGCTGTAAGTGGTTCTGACGGCGTTCACCCTACTTCTGGTGTGTGCTTTTAGTAATGGGACATCAAACAACAGCTTTGTTTTGCAAGGAGGTGTGCCTAAGGTAACTAAACCGGGATGTTTTAGCGGCGCGAATGATGTTTGCAATGGGGCTAATGCTTTGTCATCTTCACAAACATTCATGCTCACATTGTCAGTTTCCATTGGAGCTTTGATTGTTCTGTTTTCTGCTGCTATACAAGTTTTGGCTTTTTAAGAACTTTCTTCTTGTATACTGAGTTTATCAAATTATTTATTGAATTTTGAAATTTAACAGAGAGTGGACTAAAGCATATTCAGTCTATGTTTATGGGGTGATAGTATTTTCTGTTTGGATTAAAAATTCCGTTTGTAAATTTTAGTTTGGCGTTATCTGCACGTTTTTTCTATGATAAGTGATGAAGCTGGATATCGCCTCACATATGATCAACATTGTATGCAAAACCGCAATGTCATCACTTGGACAGCTATCATAGGCTCGGGCCGGGTAGATTTAGCAAAGAAAGCATCGCGGGCTCTCTTAGATATGACACCTGACGATGTTGTCCCGTATATATAATGTTGTTGAATATCTATTTTTTAGTAACACGGGCCATCGAGAGGATGATGCTGCATTGCTGCTCTAAGAAAAGAAATGAAAGTGAAGAGAATCACTAAAGAAACTGGCATCAGTTGGATTGAAGTGAATAATGGCAAAGGTGCATGATTTTTATGTCTGAAGATAGATCTATAGGTGAAAATTGACATAATGTTATTGGTTTTGATCAAGGATATCTCTATCTCTATCTCTACTATATTAAAAGAGTCAGTTGTTTCCAATGTAACTGTTTCTTCCTCGGGTGTTTCCCCAAAAAGTGTTTCTCACTAATTATTAATTTATTAATTAAAAAATCGATTAAAAATCTTAATTAATATACAGATAATTAATATAATAATAATTGATTAACACTTTGTATAGTCCGTTCCAAAAAAAAAGGAAAAATTAGTTTATAGTCCACTTTTCTCCCTTTTAATTAAGTGCTAATCCAACTTCAATTTTTTAGTTGCATTAAGGAGAAATAAATTCCACCGGACGAATATACCCATATTATATCGCATAGAATCAACGCGTTTTTCCCCTGACTCGCGCTACTGCTACCTGTTCTCTCCTAGCCGCTGCAATGCTTCCCGGCGCCGACGACGAATAATTATACTTCACGGCGAAATCATCCACGGCCGGATGAGCACCTGCACTGTTTTTGTATTCAAGTTCTTTGACTTCTTCACATCCCCGCCGCCTTATACGTTAAAACCACTTTCTCTGACTGGTGTTTAATCCATTTGCAATTGGATCATTCCCTCTTTTGATTGCCGTCTGCTGATGAGAGTCAACTTTACTATGCTCCGGTGCATGTTTCAAGGCGTATTAAAAGGAGACAATTTATCAGTCAAAGCAGAATTTCAGAGTGCATTCAAGTAAGATGTTGCTTGGTTGATAATTGTTTGGAACAAGAAACAAGTGGTTTGTGTAGGTTTTACATCAAGAAAATATTTGCTTTTATGATACTTGGCTTTGAGAATATGAGTTGTTAGAAAGTGTGTTTTGAAGAATTCTCCAACTATATTTAGCAAGTAAATGTTTGTTGAAAAGTTCCACATTGTGAAAACCAAGGACACCTTTGCTTTTAGGAGTAGTTGTGGCCCAAGAAATCTAGAATTTTTGAACCATGCCTAAGATTTCCTTAATATGCTTCCTAAGGATGTTAAAGCACTACACATAGCTTGGGATAGATTGGATCACAGACTTGATTAAGCTTCTTTGCTAGCAGGGGTAAGACACATCCATTCAGTCTTTTCTAGATTTTGTCTTTAAGGTGTCGAAAGATTTCATATTTAGATCATCCTACCATGAAGGGTAGTTTCAGGTATTTGCCAGTGGAGTTGTCAATAGGAATGGAAAGAACCTGAAGGATAGGCTGCTAGATTTCAAAACCGAGACCGGTACCCACATTAAATAAAATATTTGATTTCAAGGGATTAACTTTTTGTCTTGAAAGACACTCATATCAGTTCTGGATTCTCATTAGCTCAGTTGCATTGAAGTTAGAGGCTTGAAAAACAGGATGTAGTCATCTGCAAAAATAAGGTGAGAGAGACAATGACCATTTTTACCAAATTTAAAAGGGGTAAGTTGCCATTAAGAATGAAATGATCGCAGAGAGCTAAGAGGCCTTCAGAACAGATGATAAAGAGTAAAGCGGAAAATGGATCCATTTGCATGATTCCTTTAAAAATGTGAAAATGGGTAGAGAGTTAGCCATTTAGGAGGACTTGAAAGGAAGCAGAGTTGACATAATTCATAATGAGAGTTACTATTAATACATAAAGACAAATTTGAAGCAATGCTAACATTTTTCCTATCATAGCTGGAACCAAAGAAAATAGAAGATGCTATTGAAGATGATGATTGGATAGTTGCAACACAAGAAGAACTTAATGAGCTTGAAAGAAATCAAGTCTAGGAGTAAGGTGTCATAGTAAGAAATAAAGCAAGATTGATAGCAAAATGATATTCTCAAGCTGCTTGCATTGATTTTGATGAAACTTATGATCCAGATGCTAGACTAGAAGCAATCAGATTATTTCTAGCATATGCAACATACAAGAATTTCGAAGTATACCAAATGGAAGTGTAGAGTGTTTTTTTGAATGGTAAATTTGAAGTCCATGTTGAACAACTACCTGGATTTATTGTGAAAGACAAAAAGATAAAGTGAAGAAATTAAAGAAGGCTCTTTATGGTCTGGAGCAAGCATCAAGAGCATAGTATGAAACTTTATCTCAATTTCTGGTGGAAAATGGATTCAGAAAATCAATTGACAAAACATTGTTAAAGATTGAAGAAGGTTCAAGTACACCGCTATATGTTAAGCTTCATTTATGAAAATTACATAGATGTTAAGCTTCATTTATACTATTAATACATTTGATGTTTATGGTTGATTATATATTTATGCGCATATTATTTATTGTTATTCTACAAATTCTTTATAGAATTCTATAATATTATGAACTTATGTTGTTCAAATGCATGAACAACAAAAATACATTTATCAATACTGTACTAATCAAACAACATCAATAATATTTTACCAATTTTCTAAATAAACCAATCATGATTTTTTCAATTTTATTAAAACACGTGCGGAGCACGTGTATTTTGCTAGTATTATATATATATATGTGCTAGACATGCATTTTTGCTCTTCATGATGTTAATGAAGAAGCAAAGGAAAAAGGTCTTGTTTCATGACGTGGCATGACGTGTATTTACATTGTTATCATTATGGATATAATCAAGATTAATGTGTCACGATGATCAATGGTGTAAATAGACATTGTTCACTCGTTGTAATACAACGGTTGTCCCCATAACATTATTGTTTTTATAATATCACATATTGAGTTCTATTTGTATTAGATAATTAATAATAATTCTGCCGTTTTCTATAACTTATTTTTTAAACAATAGACTTACATAATGTTTATTGATACGTATTTCACCGTTAAATTCATTTTAAAACACGTACAATTTACGGACCGACTAATATTCAGATTTAACACTGCACATACACTCTATTTTTTCTATGGTAAAATACAGATTTTGTAATTTATTTTAAATCTACCGTATTCATCTAGATTTTATAAAATTTCATTTATATCTAACACATTCATCTAGATTCTAGATTTGATAAAAGAATCCGATTCATTTCGTTTTCGATAGAAATTCTGTAAATCCAAAAATGTAATATTCTGCACAACGTGTGTTCACACCGTTGATCATTACGAATATAATCATGATTAATGTGTCATGATGGTCAATGATGTGAATACACATTGTTCACTCGCTGTAAACTTGTAATACGACGGTTCTGCCCGTAACATTATTCTTTTCTATTCACATGTTGAGTTCTATTTGTATTAGATATTAATATTAATAATCTGCCATTTATCTATAACTTATTTTTTAAACAATAAACGTTTATTACATAATGTTTATTGATATGTATTTTCTTCGTTATTCTTTTCAATTTCGAGTTTTATTCATATTTTTTAAGAAAAAATATATTATTATTTTTAAGATAAAACATATTATATGTAAATCCGTTTTGAAAAACATACAATTTACGGACCAACATTAAGATTTAAGAAAACAAACACCGAACATACTCACTTTAATTTTTAGAGTAAAATACATATTTTGTAAAATTTTCCTTACATCTACTGCATTAATCTAGATTTTATAAAATTTCATTTATTTTCAACACATTCATCTAGATTCTATGAAATAGAGGATGTGATGCATTTCAAATTGAATAGAGATTTTTTATAAACTCGAAAATGTAGTATTCAGTATTCAAAAATGTGAAAGAAAGAACTCGTTAAGATGTAGTATTCAGTATTTAAAACTGTAAAATAGAGAACTCGTTAAAGAGTATCCGATAGAAGTGTCCTAAGACAAACAAAATAACATTTATTATTGTTCTTGCAATTTGAGCTTTGTGGATATATATATATATATATATGATGAACGATATGTTTATCTATAAATAAATTTTATGTGATAATTAAATAAGGAGATGAATGATATGTAAATTCTATTCATCCAATTAGAAAAAAAGGAAGTGACTAAATAATTCCTTGCAATATTACTGACAAGTATAGGATTCTTTGACACATTGAGCTTCACGAAACTACAAGTTTAATTAAAAGGGGGCACGCATCTTTTTTTATAACCTTCGATATTTTAAAAGTCAATTATAGATCATATAATTGAATTGTAAAAAAAATCGAAGGTACTGATTCTATAGATCGAATACATGATTCCACAGTAAGTTAGGTCTACTTACATTAAAGGGTCGTTTCTTAATTCACATTTCACAGTATCAACTTCAGCCTTTCAATTTCCTTCTTTTTGATTTAACTTAGCTTGACGGGTTAGGGTTAGGGTTTGCAGCATCGATTTTAGAACCGGGCTGCTGTAAATCAGCAAAAGAAAATGATCTCCATCCCGATAAATTCTTGTACCCCGAAAACCTCGATAATCCTTTATCAACACCACAACTGATATCATCATCATGTCTGCTATTGTTGTTGTTGTTGTTGTTGTTGTTCATGCTTAAGGCAAAGGCTAAAGTACTGGCACGGTTACTTGAGTTACAAGCAACCTTCTTCGAGATTCCTCCACCATTAATGCAACTCAAAGGAGAGCTTCGATAGTTGTTGTTGTTGTTGTTCTTGTTGTTGTTGTTGTCCCATATAAGGGCGGAAGCTAGGAGGTTTCGTCTTCGCTTATTGTATGCGTTTTCGGGCTTTGTTATGTGTTTGATGGAAGACATTGTAGATGCTTCTCCTAAGCTTGCAAATGACTTTGATTTTCCATTGTAAAACCTTGATATCCCTCTTCTGCACATATATATTCATTAATACAATGTAGTTAAATCCATTTGTAACCTAATTTTGATCATAATATTTGTAACAGAAGATAATGGGTATTTCACACCCAAAAAAAATAATAAAAAAAATAGAATGCTGAAAAATATTGACAAATAAGAATGATCCTTTCTTGTCACCTTTGACTACATCGACAATGTTGCATGTCCATACGGTCAGCATATATACGTAGGAAAAAACAAAGGTTCTAGCTGTCCAAAAACTAACATCTAAAAATCTTATATAATACTAATATACACTCCTCCGTTTCTCCACAACTTATTTAAATAAAACAAATATAAAAAAAAACATTTCTCCCTGGTGATGAAACATACTTAGATTTCTTTATTTGTTTAAATATTTTACCTCTCCCGCTCTCCGTCCCTTAATAATAATCACTTTAGAAGTTTACGCATAGATTAAGATAGCAGATAAATGCGCCTTCATGCCATATGGACTGAAATGCCCTTTGTTTAATAGAGTATGATCATCGTTTATTCCTTTTTATACTGTTGAAGATGTCCTCAAAAAAAAAAAAAAAAAAGATAAGAGCCTGCAATGAGTTTGAAAAATAATAATACACACTATATAGTGTTGGTTTTCTAAAACTGACCTTTATTTAGCGACAAACTTAGATTGCTAAAATGGCTATTATTTAAGAAGGGAGGTTCTATTGGCACACCCTCTTCTCTTTTTTACTACTGGCGCCTTATTATTCCCGGCACCACAAAAACTTACTTCTGCATCACGGTTGTTTTAAATGAACGAAATGTCAGTGACACTGTTGTTGCTATTGAAAACCAACGGTGTGCAAAATCGAATGTCAGTGGTACCGACATTTACGTTATAAAAGTGTCACGACTTAGAAACAACAGTGCCACTGACTTTCGTTTTTGAATAGCAACGTCAGTGGTTTTCAATAGCAACAACAGTGTCAACGACGTTTTGTTCATCAGAAGAAATAATCAGAAAATGGATGCCAATAAAAAGAATGTGTCAATAGAACCCCTTTTAAGAATTGAGTAGTATTATTTTATATTAACGCCATCCCTAAATAATAGTCAGTTTAACCATCTAAATTTGTACCTAAATATGGGTCAATTAATGCAGTTTTATTCTTAAAATTTCAAGTAGTAACAAATAGATAAATAAAGAAAAATAGCAATTAATACAGATAATTTTTTTAGACAATTAAATCGCAAAACTGGAATAGAATCACAGATATACAACAAGCTGCTATATAATAACTCTACAATGTGATCTATTGGTTCGGACTGTTGCACTTTCTCCCATCCCCCTGATAAAATAAAAAATCCACTTCTACCCAAATTTTAAAAAATAAATTAATAATAATTCTACAAGCCCTAAAAATTCCCTTTTATCCTATATTTAATCGGTATAGAAAACTGAAGAATGTGTGCATTTTATATGTATATAAGCACTACTAAGGAGAAAAAAACAAGATAAAGAAATGGGAAAAAGAGGATAATAAGGTGAAAAACAAATAATATATTTAACAGTATAGAATATTGATTAAAAAAACCTCATTGGCAAAACTTCCTCCAAAGCTTCCATGCCGTCTAATGGGCCTTTAAATGGGCTTTGGACCTCCTCCGTCTCGCCGGATTCCTCCTTGATCTCGCCGCCGGTAACGTCACTGTTCTTCCCAATAGAAGATTCAGATGAAGAACTACTCACCACCACAGGTGTCTTCTTATTACAATCATTTTTCTCTTTCTCCACCAATTTCTCATTAACCGAAAACCACCGATCTCCGCCGCAAATCTCCGGTGAGTCGATCAAGGGTAAATTCGTAATCCCATGCACGTATCCTGAACCCTCCGGTCCACCGTTATTCATCACTCCAACAATAGACATCTTTTCCCAATAAACAATAAAAAAAAAAACTGATTGAAAATGGATGTGATTTTGAGAAAAAGATCAGATGTTTATATCTTGGCGATTGCCGTTAAAAAGATGAGATCCGACAGAAATAAACATGAAGAAGAACGTAATTTGGTATCATAATTACGACAGGAAATGTTTAATTTATTTATCCAAATCCTTGAACAAATACAGGATCAGAAGAAAAGAAAAGAAAGATAAAGATTGCAATCGGAAAAAATGAATAAAAATGGATTTAATGTTAGAAGACACTTATCCAGAAGAATTATCCAATGGCTGTCATTGTTAGAAAAAGAGAAAAAAAAAACCATTTTATATTAATGGGATTAGAAAATGGAGCAGTTATGGAAATGTGTACATTTTGAGTGAGTAGGACGAGAACTTATCCAAAAGGTACACGTTTTTTTTAACAAATTCTACAGGTTGGAAGTCTTATCCATTCACGTTAAACGTACAATTCTTTATCTTCTTGTCCCTCCCGTAACGTATGTATATCATCAAAAAAAAAAAAAAAAAAAAAAAAAAAAAACGATACGTAATACAACTATTCAATTATCGATACAATTTGTTTGTAGATCATTTTAAGGATGAACAAAATAATCGAAAATCAAATCAACCTAATTAAATAAAATTACCCAAACCGAAAAACCGTAGACCATGGTTTTTTTTTTTTTGTTTGTTTTTATATTGTAAAACCAAACCGTGAAAAATAATTTGATTTTTGTTTTCTATAATAAAAACTGTACCAAATCGGATATATATATATATATGTGTGTGTGTGTGTATATGTACATATATATGTATGTATATGTATATATATATGTATTTACAGTGTCAAATCCAGAACAAAAGTTCACGGCCACCCGCGTGTAACCGGCCAAGTGAAGTAATTAGGTCAAAATTTGATTTTTTTTTTATATCAAAACAACGTCGTTTCACAATTTTTTTTATTTTAAAAATTGAGTGGGGCCCCGGTCACGTGGATCCGCCAGTGTGTATGTGTGTGCGCATGTATACGCTATCATGATATTGACATTATTAATTATGGAGGCATTTAATCGAGTCCGCTTATCACAATACATCTACAAAAGGTCGGTTATATTGTGGTGCATGAGATATAAGTGGTGTCACGAGTAGATTAAGTTTGGTGTAAATAATAAACCCTCAATTATGACTACACGTAAATAATTAATATTTCACCATCAACTATTAATAATTCAACCAACCATCTCAAACACGTAGGTTTTGTCTCTAGCCTAATAGGACCTATGACAAGATGAAATAAAATAGTTTACTTATCTTGATTGATTAGCCTAATTGGAATGTATGACAATATCACGTATTTGTGTGTATGTATATACACCGTATACACATAGTAGAAGATAAAAACGGAAAAAAAAGCAACCAAGTCAATCCAAGCCGGACTAAATAAAATTGTTTTACCTAGTTATGGTTCGGTTTTGGTTTGTAAATTTTAAAATCAGAACGCCTTGAGACCTCAGGCTCAGTAGCGCTTAAATGAGTCATAAATGTCCAGGTCAATCGCTTGAGACCACCGTCATCGCTGGTCTAAAAGCGGCTAACCCGAAAGTTAATGAGCACTTTATGTCTCACACTTATACAAATTGGACATTCTCTTATTTTACCGATGTGGGACTTTACATTCTCTCTTATAAGGATCAAGCCTCGCCAGGACGGCCGAGATCGTTTCGGATCGTCCTTACCGTGAGGTAATTAGAGGCCATCCTTACACCGCCTTCTTGTACGGTGCGGCCGCATAGTTCCGCCTCGATAGTCGCCTCAAATACCGAATCATGCGCCTGCACGGCCCAGTGCAGTAGCGCTTAAATAGTCATAAATGTCCGGTCAATCGCTTGACCACCGCCCCTCGCTGGTCTGGGGTGCGGCTAACCCGAGTTGATGAAGACCTTTATGTCTCACACTTATACTGGGGTGTGCATTCTCTTATTTTACCGATGTGGGACTTTACAAAACCGTAAAAAATGCTTTGGTTTTAAAAATGAAAAAATTCTCAAAATCGAACCACGTGCACCCTTAGATCATTTTGTATGATTAGTTTACATTATATTCACGATAATCAATGATGTAAGTTGTTGTGTTCCTCGTTGTGATGATTAGTTGTGGTTGTAGTATTATTCTATTTCGAGAAATGGAACCGGATAATGATAGATTCAATTTGAAGAATGTCTATATACCCTTACAAAAATGTTTATATTCAATATTATTAATAGACGGCTTCTATCGACACCACGTTTATTTCTGGCATCCAAAAAATTACATAGAACACCACGATTATTTTTTAACCAAATAACGTTAGTGGTATTGGCGTTCCATCTCAATACTAACGCCGATCGATGGCGCGACGTCGGTTTTCAATAACAACGCCGAGTGATCGACTTTATAGTTATAAATGTATCATTGTTAAAAAACGTCAGTCCACTGACGTTAGAATTGAGATGGAACGTCTGCGGCACCAACGTTCCTAGTGTGGTATCGGAAATTAAAAAGAAATACATGTTGGTGCCAGAAGTAAATAAAACTCATGCGTTGATAGAAGCCGCCTATTAATAATGGGAGTATAAATATAAAATTTCGTACTCCTCTGCAACAATTATGTTAATCCATAATGAATTAGTTTTCTCATTTTCTTTAATAGCTAGACCGTGAACTTTTGATCAACACGTGATTCTATCACCTGTTAGCCACTTTGGATCCTCTGTTGTATATGTCAGTTGTAAAAGGAGATGTAATTGTTAAAGAAAATGAATGAAATTGAACGGACATGAAGCATAAGGTTGCTTCTGTTCGGTGAAATGTTGCAACCACAAACGGGGTGCATCAGTTCGGTTGTGGGGTTGCATCAATTCGGGTTTGGGATACAACCCAAACTTGAAGTGGTACTTCTCTTCTATATAAACAATCCCCCATAAATTGAAATGATATAGAATTTTCAAAGATTGAATTCCGAAAATATTTTTTTTTCAAAGTACTAAATCTCTACAAAATTCATTCAAACATATGTTTTATACTTTACATAAATTCGAGTCAAGAAGAGATTTACGAATATGATCGGTTCGCCTTCTTCTCTCGTTGGAATGCAACAATTCAAGAAGGTATGATCATTGTATTTTTGGAGACGATTGCCATTACCGTGTGCTTATAATCAGGGCAAAAACGTCTTAAGGACCTTTCAGAACGGAGGAAGGCAGACTCTCAGAAGACCATTTACAAAGTTTTATTTTCTGTAAAGTCTCTGAAAATAGTTACACATTTTTAGTTTACGCATTAACAAAATCAAAGACGGCTAGCAGGGGAAGAGTCAATCACTCTTCTGACATTTGTATCTTCACCTTTGTAACACAAACAAACATTTCAATTTCAAAGGTATAAAGTTTTACATCTTTCATATGTTGTTTTCTTTGACAAAGCTTTACGAGCTTCATATCTTGTTTTAGCATTATATTACATTATTGCCGTCCATTTGTTTATTAGAACTATTATAATCCTTCATTTTAGAGAGAATTGTTCATATAGTCTTTTTATCAACTTTCTTTTGTCTATTTAGTCTTTGACTAAAAGGTTATTAATAAATTAAAAAAAAAGCTAAAATTAATGTTATCCCTATTTTGCCATCTCTTGAATCACTCCCAAATCTTCCCTCCCTTCCCCAAATTCGAATTTTGAACACAAATCCAAATCCTCCTTATCTTTTTTTTTTTTGAGGGGAAATCCTCCTTATCTTTCATACTTCATACTTCTTCTTTTCTTTAAATTCCCTCATCCTCAAATCCCCTCTTATCTCTCAAACTCCATCATCCCCAAATTCCTCTTATCATGTTTGAATAATGAGTTTGGGGACGAGTTCTTCATTTTGTCAAATATCGAATTCGATTTTCGTGTAATGAGTTCAAACTCGTGTATCAAGTTCGAATTTGTGTTCCGGCGGGATCCCGGCAGAGGGCTCTGGCAAGGGATTTGGGGTTGAAAAGAAGATGGGTGATTTGGGTTCAAACTCGTGTAACGAGTTCGATTTCGTGAACGAGTTCAAACTCGTGTTTGGGGTTGAAGAAGATGAGTGATTTGAGGTTGAAGAAGATGAGTGATTTGGGTTCAAACACGTGTAACGAGTTCAAATAACAAGTTCGTTTTCGTGTAACGAGTTCATACTCGTTTTCAGGGGTATTTTGGGTAAAGTATGAGGAAGACTATCTAAGTAATATTTGTTTTTTTCAAAACTATTTGAGCAACATTTTTAGTTAAACAGTCTAAATAATTGCCCGACCCTAAATTTTATTGTCTTGCTATTAGTTGTTGCTTGGTGTAAATAAGGACGACCTTAGAATAGGGCAGACTCACACACACCACATTAGGGTGGGCAATGAGATCAGGAATATATGTATCATCGTTTTAACTCCAATTCCAAAATGAAAGAAAAAAAATTCTCGAACTTTAAATATTGTATGCAGTTTGGCGGTGCTTTGTGAGTCGTAACTGCGTATCCAACCTTTACTAATTTGCCGGTATATACTACCTCCATCACAAAATTTAAGTTCATTAAGAACTTTTTTCAATTTATGCTCTATTATTATGCTCTATTTAGAATATCAATAAGAGTATTTATTACATTTTTCTTGCTTTTACCTCTAATTTATTATTCATCCACCACTTTACAACTATTACATTAATGAAAGTCAAAGAAAGATTCTAGACTTTTAACACTATAATTAATGACATTTAACCGATTTCTTAATCTGTGTGTAAAAGTCATAAATGATTTACATTTTGGGGACGGAGGTAGTATAATTTTAGTTACTTAATTACTTCCTACGTTCATATTTAATCGTGATGGTTACAAAAATACACCTATTAAGAAGAATATAGTTAATCTTTGACTTTACATTAAAATAACAATAACACCTATTGAATATAATTAATGCAATTTCGTTTTTAATCTCTCACCCTTTAATAAATAATGGTAGATGTAGAAAAATACAATAAACAATGCTTTGGAAACATAATTACGATAGATAAAAAATTTATTTTTAAAGAATCATGACATTTAAATATGAACGTAGAGTATCTATTGCCAAACTAAAGGATAAGAGTGTTTGTATTGTCTGATAAAATATTAAGACTCGACACTTCAATCTCTATCTGGCGACGCCGTCTGGCACACATTTCCGACATTTATCGACGTCGACACGCCCTCAACACGTGTCGGTGATAAAAATAATATGATTTAAAATTTTAATATTCTACACGCCCGACACGCCGTTTACACTTCGACACTTGCACGTGCATACTCTCTCGACACTTATAAACCCAATTTTTTTAATTTTTCTTTTATTTAAGTTTTTTTTTCCAATAAGCGTTAAAATACATGATTTCCATTTCTATTTAATAAATAATACATCGTCTTAAGTTTATATGCTTTTGCTCATTAAACAATTATTTTTACAATTTGTAATATTTTGAATGTTAATCACAATTTCTCTTGACACCCTTTATAAAGTTGAATATTTATTTTAGATAATCATACAGTTTATGTACAATCTATCTTATTTTGTCTATTTTTAGATTTTTATGAATATTTTTTTGACAAATTGAAACATACATATAAAACGTTTGATCATGCGTGTCGTGACCTTTAAAATTTAAAATTAAGCCAGTATTATTATGTTAAGATCGCTAATCGTCACGACGATATCGTAATCAGTGTGTATGCTATAACTTTTGTTTTTGACCGTCTTCTGAAGATAAGTTAAATACCGGCTTTTCATCATAAGAATTTTTTTCTATGAAGGCAGGACCCACATGCCAATGGGGATAAGATCTGATTTTTAATTTTTTATTTTTAGAAAACTAGATCTCATGATTTCCGCCCCAGGTTTTGGCACCACGTTTTTTTTTTTCATTAAAAGGCACTCCATTTTACCCACAAACGCAAAAATGGAGAAGTTATCATGTCGTGTCTTCACACTACATGAGACACATGCAGTGTTTTTCTTTGCACTATATACTGATTTCATTTAGATTTAAACTGTAGTTTGATCATTTCACCCGTCCCTTCACTTCATATTCCTCACCACATAATAACTCTCCAAAAATGGATTAAATTTCATAGTAATTGACACATAGAATGATTGTGGGAAAAGGGACGAGTCAAGATTTGAACTTGGGTGAGGCTTGGATCAGACGAGTTTAAATGGTGGGATGAATTAAGAATATTTGAAGGATCAAACCTGACTAAATAGATTTTTAGTGTAATATTTTTTTGTTCGGATGAAACAAATTTCGCAAAATGTACACACCTCGGTCCTATATTGTGGGTGATAGGTGATGTAGTAGGGTGTGATGGCATAAGGGGTAAGGGTGATGTAAAAGCAATAACGGATCCATAATTTTGATCAGTGTGGGCCTCGATGACAGACAAATGCTACTTTTTTTTTTTTTTCTTTTTCCGAAACGAAAGATTTCATTAAATAAACAAACAAATTACAACCGACCAAACGCCGAAAAACAAATACAAATAACTCCGGATCACAGCGCACTTAAAAATGGACCACCACCAAAGCAACGAAATAAAAGACATGGAAGAATCCACGCCGACCAAATTCTCGCCAACACGTAGGACTTGATTTGGTAAGATATTACGATAATCAAACTTGTTCTTAACATACTTAAACAAAGCTAAAAACTAAAAACCGGAGAAATCGACTATTACCGACCCGATCCGAAACACATAAACAAGACAAACGAAAAAAACTACAGATACACAAGGACCACAGCCGCCCCAAGTCCTCATCCATCAACACTAACTGCCAAAAATCACCTCCAATTCTCAACCTGCATACCCAGATAATAAGAAGAGCAGAGAGCAACTCTGCAAATCCAGCAACCAACCGTAAAATCAAAGCCTTCGCCGGAAAAAAGAGGAGAGGAAAGGACAGATCTGAGGGGAATAATGGATAAACATCCATCGACATGCAAGGCCGCCCCTCTCCTGAAGCCGATACCGGAAATCGCAAGCCGCCAATCCCACTTTAAAGCACCAGCTCCGGCCAAAATTCGGCTATACATCAACGAATCACCACCGGAAAAATTTCCCCAATAAAAACACCGTCGATCTACATCAGAACAGAGGGAAATCCATTGTCCGGCGAGAAGAACCGACGAGACAGTCAGAGTTGGAGAGACTCCTGAGTTGTGAGAAAGGAGGGGAAAAAAGGACCACATAAAAGAACAGGAACAACAAGAACGAAAAAAGAACAAACGAAAAGAAAAGGAGGCCGGCACTGGCGCCTTTCGGCAGCCGGCGCCGGAAAGGAGAAGTGCAGAAGACGGAGGCTGATAGATTTGTTTTAGAGAGTGGGCAGAGGGTTTTTCTTAGAGAGAGAGAGAGAGTCGCACAGACAAATGCTACTTGTATTTTTTTTACAATAATTTTATATTGTTTTGATAATAAAAAACGAATGTAAGGCACAAATGATATTATATTTTTTTATCAGTAAAATTATATCGTTTTAATGCAAAGAAAATTGGTTTTGGATGGAGGCACATGCCCCTACCCTGATGTATGTGGATCCGCCGGTGGGTAAGGGATCATAGTAGGGTGATGTGGTAGACTGGGGTATGGTAGGGGAAGGCCAGGGCATGATGAGGGCTAATGGTAGGGTGAGTTAAGGTGGTAGGGTGAGGTAGAAGGGTAGAGTGAGAAAGGATAGCAGGGGTATGGGTGAGGTAGAATGGGGTTATATGGTAGAGTTGGCGAGGGTAGGGTGTTAAGAATGGTATGTGAAAAACAATATTATATTACTAGCAATGAACCCAAAGCATATAATGCGGGGATATAAATCAAATAATATAGCAATAATAATATCATTTTATTTGAAAAAAACATTTTGATCCTAAAGATATAAGCTTTTACCAACGTTATCTTGATCAATAATCATATAAAACACATCAGGATTTTGTGCTTATTTTTTCCTATATTCTATACAGTTACTAACAATTATTATGATGGTAACGTTTAGTAAGGTATTTAGGATATCAATATTCATTGAATGACTATCAAACGTCGGAAGCATTATTCAAGATTGTAGAAGTAAATGCGTATCTTCTTATTGTTTTTTTTAGGTAACACACCTACTTTATCTCTTGGCCAATGAAAGCTTAATTTTGGTTGGACTAAAACAATGTGATATACTATGCCTCATTCTAATGTAATCAAGGCTTGTACTTTGGATTAGTTGAATAAATACTCGTTTTCCTCGTAAAATAAAAGTCATTGAAATGTGTTTTTAGCATCCGACTTAAAGTGTTGCAATAATACCAACTAAACCTTTTTTGAGCGCATACCAACTAAACTCAGGGGTCATCACTGCATGCGTGGCCAACAGCCACGGCTGCAAGCGCTCTTTTTAAAAAAAAAAAAAAAAATAGGTCCTTTTTATATTGTTGTATTGTATTTTAGATATATTTTTATTATACTTAAATTTAAAAAAAAAAAAAACTTAGTAATACTCAAATCAACACACAGATATAATAAAAAAATTAACCAACTTATATACCCTTTCATACAAATGTGAAATAGTTTAACCTAAAAATAACCGCTACATTGTAATTTTTTACACAGTTCAGGAACCTAAAACAAAATTTGGCTCAGAGCTCCCAATTACACAGGGATGCCCCTGACTAAACTTTCCGGCTAGTTTTCAACTATTGAGATCTATAATGTAAAAATTTTGAGCATACATCATCTATAATGTAAAACTTTTGAGCATAAATCATTTAACGATCTAACCAAACTTAGTGTTGGCTTTGAGATCTTCTATTGCTTGAGTAAACATGACTTATTAAACCAAATAGTTCATTCCAAAGTAACTTGACTTACATGGAATTCAATATAGATGGTACAATAAATGTAAGGATTGCTTGATAGAATCCGAAAAGAAATATTTGAACACACCAATTATGACTATTGAATTGCAGTTATTGATTTGTGCTAAATAATAAGGCTAGAAAATGAATTTCCCCACCACATGATGCACCTACTCTCACGCTTTCTTTAGGTGCATTTCTTAATACATTTCATGTACAAGTTAAAACAATATACAAAATAAATGGTAATAACATGGTTTCAATGTTTCTTTCACTGTCTGAATAGGAAAATGAGAATTCTTACTAAACAATCAAATTTTGATTTCTTAATGTTTCTGGTCTTTGCTTCAAAATACAACTTTATATCCTATATAGAAATTGTTGCAGAGACTTTTCTGCACAAATAATCATGAAAAAAACATATTATCAATTTTCATGATTCTAGATCCATGCACCATGTGGAATAGTTCGTTCAAATGATCAACGGAAGAACGCCTATTAAAACCCCGCAACAATGTTGTACCGATATGCAGACAAATAGTCAATACTTGCTGTTGTTATTGGTTTGTCATCTCACAGCATGAGCCTTCAAGAAAAATAAAAATAATGTATGATCATTGCCAAATGAAATAAAGGGCAGTAATTGTCAATAAAAGAATAGTCTTGCTACGCCCACAAAGTAGATGCCAAGATATACAAATTATGATTAATTTTTATATAAATATATCGTTTTTCACAATTTCTTTTATCTAAAGAACCAAAGGTACATATAAACGACACAAAAATCATAGTACAAAAAGAGAAAACATCCATGTCATTCTTGATAACCGTAGAGAAATGGCGAACTGTAACTATGTAAATCAAACAAAATGGGTTAATATTAGCTTATCTGACTCTTTACAATAGTCATTAGTGATGTCCTTCCATGATAAATGACCAGATCGGAGCATATATATATACACAACACAATATGCACTAAATGTTAAGTCAAGCAATCATCCGTCGTAGAGAATAAAAAAGAAATCCAACAACTTACACAAATTGTTTGAGACTAATCTCAGGCACGACATATATATGCTGTAGGAGATATCTTATTCAAACCCCGGCTCGTATATGAGATAGTATGATAAAGCTTTGTCGTAGTCACCACAGTCATCACGCTTATCATTGTCATCTTGCAGCTTCCCACTAAACAATTAGTAGAGGTGACCATAGGAAATGTCCCTATTTTAAGAAAAAAATCATTTATTCTTAATGTAGCCGTCGTGCCACCCACGAATGTGACTTCGATTAACCTTCTCTTCATGATATCATTGACATACATAGATTGGCCGTATATTTATAATTTTCCAGACAATGAAAAACAACAGAGGTAATGTGCACGCCATGATGAAGAAGAAATTCACTAAAAAAATATCAGCACAACGAAATTACCAACAAACCTTAACCGTTGATTGACATTGCGTTATTTCAGGAAATTCATGAATTTCTCATAGTAAAAACCTGCAAGAAAAAAAAATTACATTTACGGAATTCCGTTTGCAGAAAATAAAGTATTGAAAGAGTATAGCAAGGTAAAACACCATAGGAGGGAAAGAATAATTACAAATCTAATATCTCGGTGAAATAGCTTATACATATGACAAATGGCTTTAATGTTATTATATATTCTGTTTATCTATATGAACCAATTTGTGATTGTATATATGATAACGTCCCTAGTGTCAAACTGTGGGAGAAAAATCATACTAGTGATTATGGTTGATGAGATCTCGACTCACTTTAAAGGGTTTGATACGTAAATGTCTCTAGTCGAATGTACTATTAAACAAGACATTAATAGTACGATTAGACTAGCACGTATTAGATGTCTTCTATCTTATTGAAGATAGGGATAGATCTCGTCTATCAAAGTGTTGAGACAATTGGACTGTACGTGGACGTGTATTGGAGAATGCGTACGTTAGACTGACCACTTACTTTATTAAGTGTCACACTTTGTGGTGGTTGTGTAATTATCCTAAGACCGGAGTCTTCATGGCATCACGGTGTGGATTGTCATGCTTTGACACTATTGAGGTTTACCCTAGCCATGGGGCGATCATGCGGTAGTGACTGGTGTGATACTGAAGCATGCGTAGGATTCATGTTGCTCGTCCGGAAATCGCGTATCCTATTATTAGGAGTAAATATCCGAAAGGGCCTTCTTAGAAGGAATGTCTTACTCTCATGAATCTTTGCAAAGTGGAAGTAAATGAGTTACTTCGAGAGAGCATGATATCCAGATTATAAGATACGATCGTTAATGTACTGACACTCGAGATACGATCGTATGGATATTATTACAGCGATAGGATTCTATTTACAAGGTAACCGTTTCACATGAAAGGTAGTAGTCATTGTATTTGACTCTTCCGGTGATTGGGGGTTGTGGACGTGTTGCTAGACGCTATCCATGATCGTTAAGTATGAAGGGCATTTTCGTAATTTTCACTTTGTGCCTATGGCCAACATATTCGGAAGCCTATTGGGTCACACACATAGGAACATCTAGCCGAATTAAAATGCGGTTATAGCCATAACCAAATATGGAAAGTTTATCTCAACTATAAAGTGTTATAGTGATTAAATTAATATGGTGGTATTTATTTAGGGGCCAGAGGCCAGAAGGACAAGATAAGATACAAAATGATTGAGAAGGACAAAATGTAGTAACACATGTAGTAACTGTTCTTCTCAACCATTTTAGATTAAAATTGTCATTCACAACCTTTAACCTATTTATTTATTATGAATAAATATAATACAAGATATTAATTATGTTGATTAATTAAATATACATATTTTTAATATGTATGGGGCGAAATATGTATATATGATATACATGTATTTTGAAAATTAGTTAATCTTATTGTTATATTAATTAAGAATATTCCAGATGCCAAATCTTTGACATATGGGGCGCATATTGATTTGTATATGATACATATAGATTTTACAATTTAATTAATAATATTATCATATATTAATATTATATATTAATAACTATAGATTTGAACACATGTGTAAATTGATTTATGGTAATAAGATAAAGATAGTCAATAATAGATATTGACAATATCTTGGAAATATTTAATATGAGATATTAAATTAAATAAGATAAATCAATCAATTATATTTTCCTTATTTTATTAGGAAAATGTTTTCTTTCTCCTCAATCTACTAGGAAGCTTCTTCCAGTCAGTTTTTGGGGCATAGGGGCACCACATCTATCTATTTAAAAGAGGGATTGGCTAGCTCTTTTGTACATCACAATTAGAAGAGTTCTAATTTACTAGAAAATATGAGAGCTTCCTAGAGAGATTTTGAGAGAGAGATAAGGTCGGTCTAGCAACCGAGTTTTTCTGATAGCAATCCATGATGGGATTCCAGCAGGATGTTCGTGTGGATCACCGATAGAGGCCGAACACTTGGGCGGCTCCGTGCAGAAACTACAACAAGCGTCGATCTAATTGGATCAGCCAATGTATTCTCTTGTCTACTTCTTTTATGCTTGTTGCTTAAACGAAGTCGATCCTGGTTAAAAAGGAAATAAAATTTTAAATTCCGCCGCGTTCTCGCGTAGATTTCTTAACAAAGGTATCGGAGCGAGCTTCGAGCTTAAGCAATAAGCATTAGTTAATTTGCGTAGTAATTAATTAATAGATGCAAGATCTAGATTCGCAAAACGAGAGAAACAAAAAAAAAATTGATTGGGGCTCGGCGAGCGGCCCCCCTCCATCAACAACCACCCGCGCGTCGGCGCCTTTAGAAGCGCGGGCGTCGGCCGGTTCTATCGTGGGGGGGATTGATTCCATTTTTCGTTTTGTGATATTTATTGTGCATTGATATCTCTTTTATTTAGTTGTGTCATGTGGCTAACTAATGGTTCAAATAGTTTGGGCCATTGGGATGCTACATGACATTAAATAATATTGGCCACTTTCAAACTTTGTTTGGAATAGGCCTAGACCCCTTTTCAAAATATTTGATTTTGGAAAGGGTTAAGGGAGATGCCTTTTGGTTTTGAAAACCAAAGGCATCCCTTTTGATTAAGAATCAAAAGAAAAGAAGCTAAAGAGAGTTAATTTTAATTTAGAATTATTTTTGGAATAGTTCTAATTAATTTAAATTAAAATTGAAATTGTTTAAAATTTACCGTTAATTTATTTCGATTAAAATCATTTAATTAATTAAATATTAATTAGTTAATTGACTGGATAAAATTATTTAATTGATTAAACGTTAATCGATTAATTAAGACGCAAGTTGGTAGTTTTAATATTTATCTTTTTCATAAGATTTTGTTGTATGGATTAGATACGTTAGATATAATATGATTATATGGACCCCAACTAATCATGAACTCGACCAATATGATAGATGTGAATGATTTTATTTTTCTGTTGGTTTAAAAATTGTCTTAGGCCGTTATGAAGAACGTGACCTAGTTTATTTTCTGTATTTATCACATTCCCATAACCTCCCCTCCCCCCGTGTGCGGCGGGTGTATTTATTTAATTAGATAGAATCAATGTAACAAGAATGGAGCAGAAGATAGACACCAAAGAAAGGTAAAGATCCCATTAGAGATGACGCATTAAAGATCCTATTGGCGGTTTTGCAGCTTCCCTTATATTGTGACCTGCGGTGTTTGTATTCAAAACCGCACTTAGGAAAAGTCCATGATCATACCAGTTACTTTACGCATTTGTTTATTTTCTACTTGTATTTATTTTATATGATACGATAGATGCATGACTAGGCACGATCTGGATGAATGTGTATGATGTATGTCTATAGAGATAGATATATTTGATGAGATCATAATCAAAATTAATTAAGTGAATTAATTTACATAAATACTTCCACAACAAAAATCAAGTCGAAATATTGTCTCCCAATATTATAATGACGGTGATGAGCCCTTGTTCGGATCCAACTGATCGGCCCTCGTCGGGAGTTTACCTACCTTGGGTATATCGTTATTATTGAGATATAATCGCATTAGATCTCGTGAATATTGGGTTATGACTTGACAAGAATATTGCGGTGATTGGCCCTCGTCAGGACCGTCTTATTTTAGAGACAATGGGTGGCTACCGCATAGAGATGTGTAGTGTCTTAGAGTTGACTAGTCAACCACCAAGAGTCACATAGAGATGTGATTGGTAAAGTGTTACCTACCCTTTGAATTATTCCGGTTGATCGGCCCTCGTCGGGAATCGGGGTAGCTAGATGGGATCTTGGCCACTAAGGAATTTTTGGAAAACTCTTGAAAGTCAATTGGGAGTAGTTGACAGTGGGAGCAAAATCATAAACCAAAAGACCATTTTTGATTTTGCATGTATAAACAACAACTTTCTTTTATCTTTATTTTTTATGTTGTAGTTTTCTAGCAAACTTATATTTCTATGTTTTTTTTCTCGATTAGTAAAACCAAATTATGACTGTTACCTTTTGAGAAACGTTCTCAAGTATGGTTAAGTAATTTTAATCCTTTTAAAATTAGCAATGACATGAGCAACCTCATTATAGTAGTTAGAGACAAGAAGACTACATTTTTGATGGAATGCTCCAAGACTTTAATTATTAATGAAAACCGGAAGCTCATTATATGATTAAATCACTTGAAATAAGTTTCAACGAATTAATCATATATTGGATACGATCCAATATGATCATTCTGGCATACGATGATAATTAATTCAAACGTTGGATAAGAATGACCACATCTTGGAAAGGTTGTTTTCAAAATTGTAAGATTTAAGTATCGACTTATTTCTTAAAATCATTGCTAGAAGATTAATTAAATGGTTCATGTTTTGAATATGATTCAAAGGTTAAATAAACTGTTTAATGAACTTTGGATTTTCTTTATGAAAGGAAATTGAAGACATAGCTCTTTTGATTTTTCTTAAGTCTTATGAAGACTGAAGTAAGAAATATTTACAACTGCTTAAGGGATTAAAAAGGAAAGTTAGGGTATGTGTTTAAATAAGAAATCTTATCGAAGTCTCTATTCTAGGCAAGTGTGTTGAGATAAAGCCATCTAAGTTCAAGTCAACTCTTAGATATATGATATCTTACGAGTGTGATTGAATTAGAAAGATTGAATATGGAATACACTAAGACATGGAAGATGAAGCAAACGTTGCAACATTTCCTTTATGGTATTCTGAATCTGGTAGACTGATAAAGGAACTAAATAAATGTTATCGTGTTCCGGTTCTTATGAAGAACACGAGTTCAGTTGTTTGTTAGGATTTAGTAGACATATTCAATTGTAAGGAATAAATGTTATTTCGATAAAGTTGAACGGTCACTGAATCTAACATACTAGATTGGTGTCACTATATAGTTGATATAGGTGATGAAATCTCTCAGCTAAGTATTTGTATGGTTGTTATCCTTGATATTTGTGGTTGTTCTAGACGTAGACTCTCTGGAAGAGAAACGTGTAATCAAATGTCATTCTGATGATGTCTGAACCATGTGATTATGAATTATATGGGTGATACGTATCTTATCTAAAGATGACTAAGATACCTTTTTATGAAAAAGGTGATAAATTCTAGAAAAATTGTCTAGAGCCTAAACATACCGATGTTTGTTGGCTTATGACAATTAATGCCACAAATAATTGCTTAGTAATCTCTATGACTATTTTAGAAATAGTTGAATGTACTTAGTGAAGTACAACAATTCGGAAAACCCGAATAGTTTGAGCTAGTACGAATATGAAATTGATGAACTACTTAGGAATTAATCTTCGATAGGATTGAACTAATTAATACCTGAAGGGTGTTTCAGAAGTTTTATGAAAGGGAATCGGATTCTCCCTTGAAGGATGCCATTTTTAGGATACATAATTAGATTGTGTTTCTAAAATGGAAATAGAACTTTATACGATAAAGATGCGAAGTAAGCCATACATAGTATCCCTTACCTGTTTTGGGATAGTGCCCTTATCTAAATCATATACTTAACCGAGTTTCGAAGTATAAAGGTTGAATGACTTCCATATCAGATATGGAAGACGATAGCATTAAATCCATCTTAACCGATGATTTAAGGTTGTCGTGCTTCTAGCAAGCAGGCAATGTCTGAAAGGTTTGGAGCTTAGTATGACATGTGCAACTTTGTGGAATATCTTAGCAAGTACGCTAGATATTATCTACTTGTCCGCAGAGCAAAAGGTGTTTGTATCCTAACATGCTGTCTTCTAGATGAAGTGTTTCTTCCAAAAGAAACAGTGGGAGTAAATAAGATCTCAAAAGAGTTTGAGAACTACAAAGAGATATTCAACTATTGGAACGTGAGTAGGCACCGTATAGCGAATGTGCAGGACACTGCTCAGTGCACACAAGTATTCTATGAGTCTACAGATGACCACATGCCTGAAAGGGCTACTGGTATGTTCATCTTGAATAATGAAGATCTCACGACTTATGTACAAATGCTTGAAAGGCAAGAATAAGAGATATGACTTGGAGCCATAATGTCTGAAGTAGATTCCATGAGTGACATAACAGGTTATGAACCTAGTCTGACTTACCTGAAGGGAATGTCTCTGAAAGTTGTGGTAGGTCTTTATGAAAGACTAACATGGAAAGGTAATAAGATTACTAGTTATGCTAAGTTGATGGCTAAAGGGCTACGAGGCCAAAACCTTGTGATTACCTTTATGCTACCAGTTATGCTTAATGCTATTCAATGGTGCTTGTTGTAGTTACGTATCATGGCTATATGATAGTGTTGAAAACGTTGGGCCAAAGGCTTGATGTTCATAGACGAAAACATGATGTGTGAGCTCATGAGATCCATTTATGGACTCAAACAAGTTTCTCTATATAAGTTCTTTACTTTAATAATCAAAATAGTTTGATTTGATCAAAAGTGAAGACATGCCTAGTGTGCAAGAGGGTTAGTGGGAGTGGTATGATTTTTTGAGTAAGGTGTTGCATATCCTTCTCGAGAGTTGTTACCCCATGTCACAGTCAATTAATGTTTGGTAATTCAAGGACTTTTCGAAAGCTCTTGGAAGTAGCAGTTCTTATTTTGGAAATAAGAATCTATAGTGATTGATTTAGATACTGCTTAATTATCACAGTTCACCATTATAGATGAGATGCTAAAACAGTTTAGCATAGACCACATCAAGAGATACTGCTAGCATGTATTCTTGAGGTCTATCTATGACAGGACGTCAGTCCTGAAGATAAGGTGAAAGATGATACTTATGGAAGGTACCATTTGCCTCTACAATGGGGTCCATCATAAGTGTTGTGAGTTAAACCAGATGTTCATACTTCATGAAAAGTCATGAGCAAGTATGAAGTGATTCTGGTATATGTCGAGAATATCCTTAAAGGTGTTAAGGATGGGTTCTTGGTTTACTGAAACTTGGAATCGAATAAACGTAGTTATACATATGTATACCATGAATCTTATGAAGATAGTGGGAGCTACAGTCTAGGTTTGCAGTCACTTTGATTAAGTGATACAGTGGGCTAGAAATGTTCTTAGCTAAAAATCACTGGAGATTCTACAATTGGGCAAAAACACAGTAGTGCTTGGAGGCGCAGCGGGAGCAGCAAATGGATCTAGAATGTTCATTCCTGAACCTTGCGTGGTTTTTCCACCTTTTCTATATAGCTGATGTAGTAAGTGGATTCATTGCTTAGGCAAGGACCAGGGTCTCGTCAGTGATTCATGTGTGTGTTGAGGCGGTTCCTTTTGACTTGGTCATTCGGAACATGATATGAAGATAGTCTGAGTCCCCACGGATAGTGATCCGTTCACGCTTAAGGTCGGTTGTGAGTATCGTATGAGATTCTTGTTGAAATAGTGTCCTAAACCTAATCGGGTTTTAGACCAAGCGGGGGATTGTTGAAATAGTGTCCTAAACCTAATCGGGTTGGACCGGATCCGACCAGGTCGGATCATTTCTACTATTTCTTTATGTTTATACATATGACAAATGGCTTTAATGTTATTATATATTCTGTTTATCTATATGAACCAATCTGTGATTGTATATATGTTAACGTCCCTAGTGTCAAACTGTGAGGGAGAAATCATAATAGTGATTATGGTTGATGAGATCTCGACTCACTTTAAAGGGTTTGATACTTAAATGTCTCTAGTCGTATGTACTATTAAACAGGACATTAATAGTATAATTAGACTAGCACGTATTAGATGTCTTCTATCTTATTGAAGATATGGATAAAGCTCGTCTATCAAAGTGTTGAGACACTTGGACTATACGTGGACGTGTATTGGAGAATGCGTATGTTAGACTGACCCACTTACTTTATTAAGTGTCACACTATGTGGCGGTAGTGTAATTATCCTAAGACCGGAGTCTTCATGGCATCACGGTGTGGATTGTCATGCTTTGACACTATTGAGGTTTCCCCTAGCCATGTGGAGATCATACGGTATTGATTGGGTGTGATACTGAAGCATGCGTAGGATTCATGTTGCTCATCCGGAAATCGCGTATCCTATTATTAGGAGTAAATATCCGAAAGGGCCTTCTTATAAGGAATGTCTTACTCTCGTGAATCTTTGCAAAGTGGAAGTAAATGAGTTACTTCGAAAGAGCATGATATCCAGATTATAAGATACGATCGTTAATGTACTGACACTCGAGATACGATCGTATAGATATTATTACATCGATATGATTCTATTTACACGGTAACCGTTTCACATGAAAGGTATAAGTCATTGCATTTGACTCTTCCGATGATTGGGGGCCGTGGACGTGTTGCTAGATGCTATCCATTATCGTTAGGTATGGAGGGTATTTTCGTAATTTGCACTTTGTACCTACGGCCAACATATTCGGAAGCCTATCGGGTCACACACATAAGAACATCCAGCCAGATTAAAATGCGGTTATAGCGATAACCAAATAAGGAAAGTTTATCTCAACTATAAAGTGTTTTTTTGACACAAACTATAAAGTGTTATAGTGATTAAATTAATATTGTGGTATTTATTTATTATGAATAAATATAATGCAAGATATTAATTATGTTGATTAATTAAATATACATATTTTTAATGTGTATGGGGCGAAATATGTATATATGATATACATGTATTTTGGAAATTAACTAATCATAGTGTTATATTAATTAAGAATATTTCGGATGCCAAATCTTTGACATATGGGGCGCATATTGATGTGTATATGATACACATGAATTTTACAATTTAATTAATAATATTATCATATATTAATATTAGATATTAATGACTATAGATTTGCACACATGGGTAAATTGATTTATGATAATAAGATAAAGATAGTCAATATTAGATATTGACAATATCTTGGAAATATTTAATATGAGATATTAAATTAAATAAGATAAATCAATTAATTATATTTACCTTATTTTATTAGGAAAATATTTTGTTTCTCTTCAATCTATTAGGAAGCTTCTCCCAATAAGTTTTTTGGGACATAGGGGCGCCACATCTATCTATTTAAAGGAGGGATTGGTAGCTCTTTTGTACATCACATTAGAAGAGTTCTAATTTACTAGAAAATATGAGAGCTTCCTAGAGAGAGAAAACGTCGGTCTAGCAACCAAGTTTTTCTAGTAAAAATCCATGATGGTATTCTCAAGGCGTACTGTCAGCGTGTGATCACCGGTAGAGGCGCCAACACTGGGTGGCTCCGCAAGCTACAAACTACAACCGTAGACAAAGCGTCAATCCAATTGGATCAACCAAGGTATTCTCTTGTCTACTTATTTTATGCTTGTTGCTTAAACGAAGTCGATCCAGGTTGAAAAGGAAATAAAATTTTAAATTTCGCTGCGTTCCCGCCTATATTTCCTAACAGAGTTGTCCTCTCGCTGGTTTCAGGACATTGTTCCATGATTTCAAGGATATGAATCCTTTTGAAACGAAAGAAAGACAGGCACGTTGTCAAAATAGTAGTAGTGAAATGAGAGATGAAGTTTTGTCTTATTCATTCACAATATACGAATATATATATATATATATATATATATATATATATATACACTACAAAACAGAGCCTCTTAAAATATGCAATAAAAAGAGTTCTAAATCTCCTGTAATAATGTTACCAAATATTCTAGAGTAATCAAGACAAATATTTACAATAGATGCAATATTACACACGTAAAAAATGCATGACACTCTTACACCTAAAAAAATATATTAAACGTGTTGTACACTGGTTTAATTGCGATTATTGGTGTTTATGTTTTTGTTTTTATTTTTAAATGTAAGTATGTAACGGGTACATTCGGGTCAAAAAATTGATTCATTTCCTAGCTGGTGATCTTTTATTTGATAAATAATTTGTTAGACTTGTTTATTTTCAAAAGCTGGCGAAATTTGTTGGATTTTAAATTATGTGTTGTTATTTCCACTATTATATTTGTTATGTTAGGGTACATATTATTATATTTGTATTTTTTTAGGGAGTATATTTGTATTTTTACAGAGGTGGCGAAATTTTTTGGATAAATTTGTTGAATTTTAAATTCTGTTTTCTTATTTCCATTATTATATATGTTTTGTTAGAATATATATTATTATATTTGTATTTTAATTTTAGGTAGTATATATGTATTTTTACAGAGTTGGCAATTTTTTTTGGATAAATTTGTTGGATTTTAAATTATGTTTTGTTATTTCCATTATTATATTTGTTTTGTTTTATTATTTTGGATTCTATTTTGTTTTGTTTTTTCCATTATTATACGCCATTAGCGTCCGTTTTTAAGGGATTGTGGAATTTACAACACACCAAATATTAATTTGGGAAAATCTTTTTATAACCGGAAAGTCTTTAGTTAAAAAACAATTCAAAAAATGATTTGCGAGTATGAGCCGGATCATTTTCCGGATTTGGATCAAGTAATCAGGGTAATTGGGTTAAAAGTGCTTTTCTTTATTATATGGTATAGATTTTTAACTAATAAAATGATATTTATCATTCAAATAATTGAATATAAGTAAGAAAATTCAAAGCCGTATCACATGTAATCATGATACTCGGTATATAAGTTGTTAAATACAAGATGATTGGGATTATAAAACACTGTTTTTCTTTTCTTTTCGGAAACGAAAGAATAACACCACACACACGCCCCAAGCGGGGATCGAACCCTGGACTCCCCACTGGAAGCCAGGTTAGACCCTAGTGGATTACCACTAAGGTGTGTACCCGAGTACAGATTATAAAACACAGTTCAAATGATTAGTCTGTGGGAATTGAATGGATGTATGTGATATTTCGGTTAAAACTGCTAAAAATATGGTCGGAGGTGAACATAACATTTCTGTTGGCACGAATTTCGATGCCACCACGGCTGCTCTCGGATTAAGGTTATGGCATCTCAAAATACATGTTCATTTCATCCAAACATAGTTATCAGAACCGGACCGGACATTCAACCGGAAAAGATACCGGGTCACCGGTTCAACCGGCAAGTCATTGGTTCAACTGGTGGGTCACTAAATATAATTTAAAATATAATAATATAATCAAGACATTAGAAAAAAATAATAATATGACATTCAAAATTATTTCCAAAATATTCCTGTTGGAGAAATTAGCAATCTAGCATGCTGTTTAACACAAAATTAAAACAAAAACGAAATTGTAAAATAGGACATAAAACTTATTGACTGAGGCGAGTGTAACACTCTGTCCTTAAGATGTTTTTGCCCCAATTTTGTGCACACGGTAATGGCAATTGTCTCACAAGATACAACAGTCATAACTTCTTCGGGTTGTTGCACTTCAATGAGAAGAAGACGGCGAACCGATCATGTTCTGTAAATCTCTTTTGACTCAAAAATATATGCAAAGTTTATTTTTGGATGCCATGAAAAATATAAGAAGCCGGCCTTTTAAAGGAATGAATTTCTTATAAAAATTGCAGCACTATTTTCACTTGTGTGCTAGGATTTTATAGGAGAAATTGGAGATTATTTACTACCAGTTGCGTCCTTTCAAAATGATTCAACCAAACAGGTGCAACCCTTATGTGGTTGCAACATTTCTCCGAACCGATGCAACTCTTTGTCACATGTTCATTCTGATTTTCCCTCCATTATTAATTTTATTCAAAATTCTCCAACAATTCACGTTCCTTTAAAAAAAATAGCAATCTCGCATGCTGTTTAACACAAAATTAAAACAAAAACGAAATTATAAAATATGACAGAAAACTTATTGACTGAGGCGGCACTCTGTCCTTAAGACGTTTTTGCCCCGATTATGTGTACACGGTAATGGCTACCGTCTTCCAAAATACAACAGTCATACATTTTCGGGTTGTTTCACTTCAATGAGTTTCTCCAACAATTCCAACATCCAAATCACAAGCAAGATACAAATAAAATAACCCCTCCGTTTTTTTATATAGTCATTTATTATGTAGACACATAGACTAAGAAAGTGATTAATGTATCTAAAGTAACAATAGATATGACAAAATTACCTTTTTATTTTTGCTTTTGAATAGTTACCTTATGTTATATACCCATCTTGGAAAATGTGTATATTTATTGAAAATATGGAAAGGGGGGTTCTATTTGGACCCCCCTATTTACTACTTGCACCCATTTACTACTTGTATGCAAAAATTACTTGGGCACCACATGATTTTTTATATAGGAAGTCGATCATGCACACGTGTTCCTTGTGGAACACCAACGTCAATCCGCAAATGACGTTGGTGTTCCACAAGAAACACCAAATGCTACCGACGCTCCTATATAAAATAAGTGTTAAATCTTAGAAACGTCACCATGATGATTTTTTCGGCTGGTGTTCTAGTGGCATACCAACGCCGCGACACCGACGCTGGTATATGCCACTGTGAACACCACTAAGGATAATGACGTTTTTTTTCACCCAAAAAATATTCATTAATGCGCAAGCAAGTAGTAAAGAGAAGTCCAAATAGAACCCACCTATGGAAATTGCATTTGTTCACCTCGTTGGTAATGTAGTAGTACTAGTATTTGTTGCCTTTTCATATGGCAAAGACATTGGAAATTGTATTTTTCCTATTTTCATTCATTATGAATATTGAAATTTAAAAACATTGTTTGATCATTGTAATTAATATGAGGCTAAGAGTGGAAAAAAATAATAAACGTAGTATTGGTATTTTAAAATGACATAAATGTAAAATAAAAAAAATTCTAAAAAATGACAATTAAAAAAAACGGAGGGAATATGTAAACCCACAAAAAATTCGAGTAAGAGGTCTGTTTTGTAAACATTGCACCTTGCAAAAATAATAAAACCATACAAGTCCATAATTTTTCAAATAGTACCAAATTCATAATAAAAAAATAAGTAAGACTGAAACATATCAGTTTTCACAATTAATCCAATGAAAGAGAAGAAATAAAAACATAGAGAGTAGATCCGTTTGTTTTGGGTTGGGTATATTTGGAGTTGTTTTATATACTAGTGGATAATAAAATATACAAAAAATGATTGAAATAATGATTAGAAAGTTAAAATGTATTTTTGAAATTTATGTAGATAAAGAAATGATTGGTAAGAGAAATTGAAATAAAGTAGTATAATAAATAAAATAATGGTAAAAATATAATAAAGTAGATAAAGTGAAATGGTGAGAGACGGTTTAATATTTTTTTTATTTTTAGCTGAAGAAATGATTGATAAGATAATCGTAAGAAATAATTGGTGAAGTGATATAAATAAAAAAAACTCCAAACAAAACTCCAACCAAAACAAACACAAGGTTAATGACGCATAGTTAATTTTTTACAGGACTATTCTATAATTGAGTAAGCCTAAAAGAATGAAAAAGTTAATAATTTTTTTTATTACGATGAAAGAAAGAACACTACAACTATTTACCACAACATTAGTGGATAAACACACCACATAATATGAGTATAACTTTCAAACTCACCACATAATATGGGTATAATTTTCACCACATAATATGAGTATAACTTTCCTAAAGAGGAAACTATGCTGGAGGACTCTCAAAAGGACTCTCAAATTGCCTCTTGAAGGATTCGAACCGGAGACTTTCTGGTCTCGGGACATCAGCTCTAGCCAGTTGAACTAGACCTCATCGACATGAAAAGGTTAATAATTGATGAGTGAAATTAAGACTTTTGCGTTTTGCTATGATTATTGAAAGGTTTCGTAACCAAGTAGCTTGCCTCAAGTGATAAGTAACTTGAGAATGCCTAGGAAGGTTACCGGTCAATTCTCTTCTGAGGCGCCATGTTGAAAGAGCTCTTGGCCATGCCTTACCTTGAGTAAGAGTCAGACTCTGCAGGCACGACCCAGATCGAACTCCGGATTAGTCTGACCGGTGGGTCTGGGTGTAAAGTCCCACATCGGTAAAATAAGAGAATGCTCACCTCCATATAAGTGTGAGACATAAAGGTCTTGTCAACTCGGGTTAGCCCTTTTAGACCAAGCGAGGGCGGTCTAAGCGATTGACCGACATTTATGACTCATTTAAGCGCTATCGAGCCCGGGTCCAGGGCGTTATGATCGTATTCAGAGCCGACTATCGAGACGGAACTATGCGCTACCGCACCGCATGCTAAGCGGTGTAAGGATGGCCTCTAGTTACCTCTGGTAGGGACGATCCGGGAACAGTCTCGGCCGTCATGGCGAGGACGCCAGTCCCTTATAAGGAGGGAGAATGTAAAGTCCCACATCGGTAAAATAAGAGAATGCTCACCTTCATATAAGTGTGAGACATAAATGTCTTGTCAACTCGGGTTAGCCCTTATAGACCAAGCGAGGACGGCGGTCTAAGTAGTTGACCGGACATTTATGACTCATTTAGCGCTGTCAGACCCGGGGTCTGGGGGCGTTACACTGGGTACCGAGGGTTTCATGCAAAAAAAAAATATATAATTATTTTGTTTTTTTAAAGTTAAATCTCACCGAATTATTAATAAAAATAAATAAATAAAATAAAAACTGGTTCGACCAATAAGCGGTCGTGTCACGGTTTAGCGGTTCAAACGGCAATTTTAACGATTTTGAGCGGTCAGACTCCTTAACCGGTCCAATGAATGAACCAGACCGGTTCTATGTCCGGATTACCGGTTTACCGATCCGACCGCCGGTCCGGTCCGGTTTTGATAACTATGCATCCAAGTTTTGATTTAATCGAAAATCTTAGCGGAAACAATATACAAAACTCCAATACGAAACAAAATCTGGCAAAAAAACTTACCTAACTAGTATCAATGCATGAGAAGGTAAGAAAATTGTTACCTAACCAACATAATACAATATTAATGTAAAAACCCAAGATTTTCCGATTTATTCTCCCACACAAGCCGGTTTTTACTTAAACCCATTAATCTTGAATCTCCATCCCAGAGATCCCATCTTTCTTTTGGAGTATTCTTATATCCAAGAAAACTAAATATTCTTTGATCTATGTGATTACGGTGCCTAAATGAGAGCATTAGGGTTTAGGGTGAAGCTAGCTTTCCTTAGTACAACAATAAGAAGGTTCTAGATCCTTATCTTATAAGGCTAATTATTTAATCACAATAAATAAGTCGCACAGTAATGTCACACGTTATGGTGTAATCTTAAAATTAGAAAAACATTTTATAGAGAATTAGGGATAAGGACATGTTTTGGAATATTTTTGAAAGAATGAGGCACAAAGTAATGACAAATTCTATAATTTTATAAATGATAGAACACTTTTTTAAAAAAATTAAAAAAATAAATAAATGCGCACAGCTTACGTGGGCCTTTTTTATTTTTTTTTTGTTTTTTCTCTTTCCTCCCTGATTTTGAAACACTCATATCTTTTGATTTAGAGATTCAAATGCAATGAAAATTTTACTGATTTTTTTTATTTTTTGATGCTCTTCGTTTTGAGAGGTTCGATATAATTACATCGTTTTTCGTGAGATTCACTGTCGAAATTCACTCAGTGGATCTCCCAGTGAATCCCGAAAATCAGTGAATATCGACAGTGATACGACAGAGGATTTTCTGAAATCACGTCGGAATATGTTGAATGTGGTTTCAAAATAAAGAGCATGAAAAAAATAAAAAATTTGATGAAAGAATTTTCAAATTTGGAGTTGTAGATTGAAAGATATGAATGTTTAAAAAAGATGGATGATAGAGAAAGTGTGTTGAGTATTTATTTTTTTTATGAAACATGCGCCAGAAAAAAAATAAAATAAAATAGTCTTGTCCTTTATGCAAAAATTTCAAAAAGTTGTTCTTCTCCCTAATTGATGAAATATTTGTGTCTTCTCCCTCATTATCCCAACATTTTATTGTTTTAAATATTATTTATCTCATAAATAAACCATGACACCAATTATTATATAGAAAAACCATTTTTTGCATTTAATAATTACTTAATATATTTTATTAATCAGAAAATATGTTTTCTCATTAAATTACTTTATCTATCTCATAGATAACCAATGACATAATAACCTGCATGCGTAACTCAGTTGGTTTTCGGGTAGCAGATTGCATCAAGAAACGCAAGATCGAAGCTCGACAGCTGTAGCTCTGAATTCAAAGGAACTCGTTGTGGGCACCGGGTCCTTGTCGTATTTGTTGACAGTGAGAACGAGGCAATTAGGGTTTTGTTAAACATCCATTACAATTATAATATTCTGTGTACACAGTATTTATATGTGTACACAATAACAACTCTAGTACAGAATTCTTAAGTAAATACAATATGGTCCTTATACTCTAACAGCCCCCTCAAATTGAATGGGTATTAACTACATTTAATTTGTGCCTCAACGAAGTAAACAGAGAGGCTTGGTCAAGGAATCAGCCACTTGATCACATGAGGGGATGTACTGTACTTTCTCTAACAAAATGAGCATCTAATTCCACATGCTTGATCCTGGATTGCATTACTGGATTGTGAGCAAGAGAACCTGCTCCTAAATTGTCACACCATAAGATAGGTGTTGCTGTTGGTTTGATCTTGAGTTCAGACAAAACATTGAGGAGCCATTGTGTTTCAGAAGCTGCATTGGCAAGGGCTCTGTATTCAGATTCTGTGGATGGCCTGGAAACCACATGTTGTTTCTTGGAAGACCATGAAATCAAAGAGCCAGCTAGATATATGCAATAAGCTTCTATGGATCTTCTGTCATCTTTATCACATGCCCAGTCAGCATCACTGAGGGCATGAATGTGCAGGGGTTGAGAGGATTTAAATAGCAGGCCAAGATATACAATACCCTTGACATATCTGAGGAGGTGCTCGATTTGTTGCCAGTGAGAGACTGTGGGTGCCTGCATGTGTTGGCTCAAGGAATTTACTGCATAAGCCAGGTCAGGCCTGATGAAGGTCAGATACTGTAAGGCCCCCACTGTACTTCTATAAAGTGTATAAGTTCTTGTGATGGAGGCACTTTTGAAGTGACAACCATGGGAGTGGGACATGGTTTCAGATTCTCCAACCCTAGTTTTTCCAACAACTGCTGAGCATAAACATGTTGAGATAAAAACAAACCATTGTGGTTTCTCACAACCTGAACCCCCAAAAAATGGTGCAGATTCCCTAAATCTTTGAGAGCAACCTGGAATTTAAATCACTAACAAACCTTTTGATTCTGGAGACATCATTACCAGTGATTAGTATTTCATCAACATAAACAAGGACATACAAAAGTGTTCTACCAGTGTGGAAAACAAACAAGGAAGGGTCAGACTTGGACTGAACAAAATTCACAGGCCATTCTAGGGATACTACAAGAGCTAAAATAATTCATCAAACCAGGCTCTAGGAGCCTGTTTAGACCATAAATATCTTTCTTTAAATGACAAACATGTCCTGGCCTGAACTTATCAACAAAGCTTTCAGGTTGTTCCATGAACACAGACTCATAGAATGTCCCATTAAGGAACGCATTATTAATATCTACTTGTCTGATAGGCCAGTCTAGGGATACTACAAGAGCTAAAATAATTCTGATAGTGGAGGCTCTAGCCACAGGACTGAAGGTTTCTGAATAGTCCACCCCAGGTGTTTGATTGAAACCTTTAGCTACCAAACGAGATTTATGTTTGTTAACAGAGCGATCTGGTTCAACTTGAGCTTATAGACCCATCTATTAGCCACTACATCGTGGGCTTGGGACCTAGGAACCAAGTCCCATGTGTGGTTCCTCATTAAGGCATCATATGCATCCTTCATATCTTGCGTCCAAGATGGGTGATTCTGAGCTTCAGACACCCTAGTAGGTTCTGGTGAATGAGTTGAAGGATTAGAGGTGGCAAGATAAGAAAAGGTTTTTGGTTTGAAGATGCCACATTTGGATCTTGTTTGCATGGGATGTTGATTGACAACAAAGGTGTTGGAAGCAGAATGAGAGGAGGATGTTCTGACAGGAGAGGATGGACTAGAGTCATGTTGGACAGTAGGACTGGTCATAGGAGATAAGGATGTAGAACCGGACCTAGAAACTCCAGTAGGAGGACTAAGGTGAGGTAGATTAGAAGGGGATGCAACAAGAGTTGTTGCAGAGAAATGTGAGGTGCTAGAGGATTGATGGGAAGGATCAACAGATATCTTAGTGCTAGGAGATTGGGGAGAGGGATGAGCAGACTCACCATCTAGTTGGTTTGATAGGTCAGAAAGTTTGTCTGAAGAAACAGGCAGGAACAACATAGGGTCACTGACAGTTGGACTGGTAGAAGTTGAAGCAGTAGTAGATGGTGTACTGAATTTGGAGTAAGGAAAGTCATTATCATCAAAGGTTACATCTCTAGATATGTAGAGCCTACCATTAGGACTAAGACACATATATTATTTATGACAAGGACTTAGACCAAGATGTGTGCACTTCTGAGTATGAAATTGAAACTTCCTATTGTGATAGGGTCTAAGGTAAGGATACAAGCACAACCAAAAACTTTCAACATGGTGTAATCCAGAATTTTACCAAATAGACACACAAAGGGAGATTTATGACTCAGGATAGGAGTTGGAAGTAATTTATGAGTCTAACAGAGTGCAAGAATGCTTCCCACCAAAACTTAAGTGGTAAGGAAGCTTGAGCTAGGAGTGCAAGCCCCATTTCCACAATGGCCCTGTACTTTCTTTCAGCCTTGCCATTTTGACCATGGGCATGAGGACAGGGATGTCTAAAATTAATTCCAAAATCTTTTAACAAGGGTTCAAAGTTTCTAATTTCTCCCTCTAGTCTGTTTGCAGACACTTAATCTTACTATTAAACTGAGTTTCAACTTGAGTTTTGAAGTGAGTAAAAACAGTAATAGCTTTTAATGGAAAGATCTAGGTAAACCTGGTGAAATCATCAAGAAAGTGTATATAATAGGTGTATCCAGTTGAGGAATGGACTGGAGAAGGCCCTCAGAGATCTGAATGAATCAGATCAAAGGGTGCAGTAGTCTTAGATGTGGGAATAAGGCAAGGAATGTTGTTTACCAAGACAACAAGCTTCACAAAAAGAAAGTTTTTCATTAAGATCAAAAGATTCATTATAGACTCTGAGAACTTTACTGAGAACCCTACTAGAAGGGTGACCTAACCTTCTATGCCAAATAAAGTGGCTTTGTTTTGGAGCAGAATTCAAACTAACAAAGACTCATGACCGGACTCAATAGGACTAAATGCAGGGCTTGGTGACACTTTGGAAGAAGATAAAACTTCGTGAGAGTTGAGTTGATGGAGACAAAACTTCAAAATCTTTGGATGGAGGAGAGCTCAAACGATCTGGAATGGACATTTGGTAGAGACCATTTCTAAGAGTGCCTTGCAACATGATTCTCTTTGTAGTTAGATCCTTCACAAAACAAGAATCAGAGTGAAATTCAAGAAAAACAGAATTATCTGCAGTTAACTTAGAAACACTAAGAAGGTTCTTTGTAATGCTAGGAACATGAAGAATACCATTTAGAGAAAGATTAGAGGTACTATTAGTGGGAAGTTTGGATTGACCTACATGAGCAATGTGTAAGGACTCACCATTTCCTACAGTGAGTGCATCAGACCCTTTATACCTAGAACTTAGATGCAGGTTATTGAGATCATTGGAAACATGACTGGGGACCCCACTGTCGGCATACCAGCTAGGATCCATCATAGTGTCAGCAGAAGCAACATATGCAACATTTGACCTTAGGTTAGAACTCTGATAGGCACCATTTCCAGATTTGTTAATAACAACAGGACCAGTATAGGAAGAATCATACCTGTGATAGCAATTTGCAGCTATATGTCCAGTCTTGCCACAAACTTGACACACTGGTCTGGGACCTGAACCAAACCTACCACCTCATCTATTTCTACCACCCTTATTGCCTCTGTAACCACGACCTCAGCTTGAGTCTTGTCCACCATAAGTATTTCCTTGTCTATTACCTCTATTCACTGATCCAGACTTCTGGGAAGCCAAATTAGCAATTGGAGATGGAACATCTAAGTTGATTGAAGGATTGAAGCGTGCTAACAACAGTTCATGTGTCACAAGCTGAGACTGCACCTCTTGCCATGTCAATGAACCAATCCTTGAAGTTATATTGACGATAACAGACTCATAATCTTCGCCAAAGCCACCTAAAGCTGCTAAAATAAGCTCAGCATTTGAAATCGGATACCCAGCTGCAGCTAAACCATCATAATACGATTTCATCAGGGCAAGATAATCCACCACTGATTTAGACCCTTTGTCAGTTCAAGTTAGAGCCCCTTTGTACTCCAGCATACGCGCTTCAGACCGATTGTTGAATAAAGTCTCTAAGGTAATCCAGACCTCATGGCTAGATTGATAGCCTACAACTTCAATTAGGGCTTGCTCGGTCATGGATGCCATCAACCAGCCCATAAGCAGAGAATCAGTGATGGGCCAGTCGTCATAGGTCAGATTCGTGACCGTACCATACACTGGAGATATCAGAAATGGCGGTGGACGGGTCTGAGTTCCAAGTAGATAACCTTCGAGACGATGGCCACGAACAATTGGAAGAATAGTTGACTTCCAGAGAAGATAGTTACTCCGATCCAGTTTCACGGTGCAGCTCTGGGTCAGATGACCACCAAACTGTGTAAGTCCGACAAGGCGGCTCGGCGTCGGAGACGAAACCATAAAAGTTGACAGTGGTGGCAGAGATCCACGAGATAAGCCAGAAAACAGAGGATCGATATGAGAAACATTAAGATCGGAAATCCCACGGGTCTGCATGTGATCGGCGATGGTCACAGTCGGAGTAGGAGATGGTGTGTTTACAAAGGTGTTTTGAGGGATGGATGTGGTAATGGTGCTAATAGATGATGACGGCCCAAAAAAGGGATTCATCTGAGCATTGAGGTTAGCAGATTAAATAACCGGTGGCGTTGGATCGCCGGAAGTGACGGTGGCATTAGCCATATCGCCTGGCTCTGATACCAAGTGAGAACGATGCAATTAGGGTTTTGTTAAACATCCATTACAATTATAATATTCTATGTACATGATCGAACTCAAAATAATGAAAACGAATAAAAACTGTACGGTCTTTCTTGCTCTAGGATCAAACTGTTAGGAACATTTTATTATGTTTTGATGATGGCCATACTAGCTGTTATAGAAAGCCTGAAATAAGTTAGAATTCTCTGTATAAGTCTTTACTTAGAGTCTTACATGTTGTATAAGTTGAGTCAGACAAGTATTGTACTAGTTGGTAGGACGGCAAAGTAAAAACAGATATTCGACAGAGTGAAGCCAGCCAAGCACCAGCAGAGAAGCAATGAAGACATTAATGGTCTGACTTATAACCAAGAAAGTCTGTGATGACCTTGGATAAGTCCAAGTTACACTTTAAGTGATGAAACTTAATATTCAAATATGGTGTACACTGATCTCACCCCAATCAAGGATCAGTGAAGTACAAAGATTCTCATTAAACTGAAGCAAAGAAGAAAATAGTGAATCGGCAAAGTAAACCGACTTTCGGGCCGAGTGAAGACAAAGCGGTGAAGGAAGATCTAAATTGGCTAAGTCGGAAGGATCACTCGACCGCTTAAAACGGTGAAGTAACACTTACCGTGATCGATTTAATATACGTTGAAGATTCGAAGATCATGCATTAAATGCACAATCAATAGAGGATCAATCAAGGACGGATTTTCTCGCTATACGTTTGAAGAAAGAATCCGATCATCAAAAACAAGGAGAATGCAATTAAGGGGAATCAAGAATAAAATCAAGGATTATTCCCTCATTAATATAGCCAACGGACGGAATTTCAAAATCAAGGTTATTCAAGGCCATAAATAGAAGGCATTGATGCATAAAAAAAAACAACGATCCAAAAAAGCAAGCGTAAACTCACAATTTGAAAAGCCTTCTCTCTCGAACTTACAAGGATACATCTAGTGATCAACTCGGATATCGAGCTACAAAGTCGCATCGAGATTGATCAAGCAAGTGTGTGAATCACATTCACATCAAATCAAGCAAATCGAATCGGAGGCAATCTGAGAAGGAGTTGAATCTGTGATAGCCGTTGAAGGATTTTGATCTCAAGGAGCAAAGAAAAGAGATCGAATCACTGAAGCCATTGCGATCAAGGAGTGATAGTCTTGCAGACAGTGAAGCTTGGGAAGCCAAGGACAATCTTACTATTGTATCTGTGAAAACAATAGTGAATTCCTCCAATCATCACAGGAGAAGAAGAGTGGATTAAGGGATTACACCACCCTGAACCACTATAAGCCTTGTGTCAATTTACTTTCTGCAATTTACTTTACTGCATTCATCTAAATTGCCTAAGTCATAATCTATATCTGTGATTGTCTAAACCGATTTGAAAACAACATAGTAAGAAGGGACTTATCCATTTGCTGCCAAAAGCTTTTAAACAAAAGAAAAGTTTTTGAAACTCCACTATAGTCATTCACCCCCCTCTGACTATAGTTTCACCCTTCTCTGGGACCAACAATTGGTAGCAGAGCAGTGTTCCTAGTATCAGAACCTGTTCATATCTAATTTCTGGTAACAAGGAGATCACATATTTTCAAAGTAGTATTCAAATCTGAGTTTTCTATTCATTCACATATAGATCTATTATTTTCACTTATGGATTCCTCAAACGTTATGTCAAAAGTACCTGTTTTTAATGTTAATAATTTTGATGAGTATAAGATAAGAATGTTGTCTCATCTTGCAGCAACTCATGAGGAGATGCTTGACGTAATCAATGATGGACCAATTATGATCATGACTGTGGTATCCACAGGAGATCAAGGGAAGGAAATAGACAAACCCAAGAAAGATTGGACCAAGGATGACAGGAGAAGAGCAAATCTAGATTTTGTTGCAAAAGATATGATTTTGAAGACTCTAGATAGCAACATGTTCATGAGAATCAAAGATTGCAAAACAGCAAAGGAGACGTGGGACAAGCTGGCACTAATTAATGAAGGATCTGAAGCAGTTAAAGAAAACAAGTTATCTGTTGCAAAACAGAAGTTTGAGAATTTCAAGATGAAGGCTGGTGAATCCATTGATCAGATGGACAATAGATTCTCAAGCATCATCGCGTGAATCGCAATGTGCCTTGGACACACATATCCCCGTAAAAGAAGTATGCTTGAAGATCTTGAGAGGACTACCTGAAAGATGGAAGATCATAACATCGATGTCGGAGAAACAACAAATCTTGCAAGCACTGACACTCTGACACTGATGTCCTAATTAAAAGCTCATGAATTCGAATTGAACGGTGAAAATGGTGCTCCGGCAGAGACACAAAGAGCCACTGCACTGGTTGCACCTCAGCAAAGTAACTTTGCAGAATGCATCAGCAAAGAGACACATGAACTTAAAGAACATGTAGCTTTATTAGTTAAATGTTTTGACAGGTTTAGCAAAAAGAAGCCATTCAAAGGAAACTCATCATCAAGCAAAAGGTCAAGCTCAAACAAAGACCTGAAGAAGAAAGATGATGAATACAGATGCTTCAACTGCAACAAGAAAGGCCACTTCAAGGTTGATCATCTCCAAGAAAATGATAAAGATGACAAGAAGAAGTACAAGGCATCTGAAAAGAGAAAAGGCAAGAAGTCACTCAAGGCTGAATCCAGCAGTGAAAAGAATGAAGAATCATCTGACAATGACTCAGATGACAGTGATGAAGAAGACAGCTCAAACAATGAAAAGGCATGTCTATGCCTCATGACCAAAGAATTAGATGAAGACAAAGGTGATAGCTCAGACACTGAGGAAACAAGCCTATGTCTAATGGCTAAAGAATCAGATGAAACTGAGGTAACATCCAGTTCTTGTTCCTCATCAAATGCATCCACATCTAACACTGCACAATCTTCTAGTCTTCCACTAGATACAGCAGACCTATTCCAAAATCTCATGACTAAATTTGATGAAATTGAAATGAATCATGAAATTCTGGAAAAGGAATGCAAGGATCTAAGAAAGGAAAACAAAAGATTAAAGAAAGAATTGGATAAAGACAAAGCTGAACTAATTAGTAAGGAGATCTACTTAAATGATCAACAAACAGCAGATGATCATACATCTGTTATTGACCGATCAGTTAAGAAAATCTCTTCACCAGTTAAGGAAAACACTGCACCACTAAATGCACCAGCATACAAACCCTCAAAAAGGTTTGGATCCAGATCTGGTCTTGGCTACAACAGTCAGGATGAGAGTAGAAACAATGGTCAACACAATTCTAAATCCAGGACCAATCATGGACCAAAATTTAGAAAGGGACAGACCATTGTTCCAACCAATCATCCTGCACCGGTGAAGTCAAAATCTAGTGTAATGAAACAACAGACTAAATCCGCATTCCAGTCAACCAAAAACAAGGACTTTCTAAAAGGTAAAAGTAGACTTTACCCTTCAGAGGATGATTGGAATGTTGCACCTCCAAAATACAAGAAGAAACCATTCCATAATATGCATCATGTGTTTAAGAAAAATCAATCTAGATATGTTCCTAGACACATGAAGCAAGAAAGGTTTCCCACTGCATATTGGAAAGTGAAGAAGGATGCACATGCACCAAAAAGTAGAGAAAAGTATCAGAATACCTTCAGTAAAAACTTTAGAAGCTATTCTGCCATGCCTTATACATATGAAGTTGATGACTTCAATTATCCAAAAAGAAGAACTTTTGGATACACACTTGGTATGGAAGGCATGATCAAGCTAATGAGTATGGACCCAAACAAAGTTGGGTACCTAAACTTAATTAATTTGTTTTGTAGGATGTCCGTACATAGACAAAGTGGATGTTCCAGACACACATGACAGAAATAAGAGATGGCTCACGACTTTAAAGCTTTTATGGACCCAAAGTTACATTTGGAGGCAAAGAAAACCCTGGCAAGATTAAAGGGGAAGGCACAATACTCAAGAACAACTTGAAGATTCAAAATGTAGCATATGTCAAAGGACTTAATTTCAATCTGATGAGCATCAGTCAATTATGTGACAAAGGCTACAATGTACATTTCAATAAGGAAGGATGCAAAGTGATTCACAGCCAAACCAACACTGTAGTTCTTGCAGGTAGAAGACAAGATAACATGTATGTGGTAGATTGGAAAACAGCCAAGGCAGAAACATGTCTGCTTGTCAAAAATAAACAATCAACCAGCTGGATTTGGCATAGAAGACTGAATCACCCGAACTTCAAGACCATCAACAAATTGTCAAAGAACAAGCTAGTTGAAGGCCTGCCAGAGATCATATTCAAGAAAGAAAGTCTATGTGATGCATGTCAGAAAGGAAAACAAATCAAAAGTTCATTCAAGTCAAAGCCCTATCAATCTACAACAAGGATTCTACATCTGTTACACATGGACCTGTTTGGACCAGTCCACACTAGTAAGTGTAAGTGGTAAGAAATACACCACTAGTAGTGGTGGATGACTACTCAATATACACTGGACCATCTTCATGAACAAGAAGAAAGAGACACTCAAGAGATCGCCAGATTTGGCTGAGAAGACTCCAAAATGAGAAAGAATCAAGATTATCAAGATCGGATCAGATGCAGGCACCGAGTTTCTAAATGAAATTATCGTAACCTATTATTGCGAAGAAAATGGAGTACTACATCAACTATCTCAGAGGAACTCCACAACAAAATGGTGTAGCAGAAAGAAGAAACAGAACTCTCAAAGAAGCAGTTAGAACAATGATTGCTGAAGCATGCTTGCCAAAGAGATTTTGGGCTGAAGCAGCAAACACAGCATGCCATACACAAAACAGATCAATCATCAACAAATATCATGGAAAGACTCCATATGAAATATGGAATGGTAGAAAACCCAATATCTCATATTTTCATATGTTTGGATCAAAATGTTTTGTCTTGAACAGGAACCAGCTGCATACCTTTGATGAAAAGGCTGATGAAGCAATCTTTATGGGATACTCAGACACCAGCAAAGCATTCAGACTACTCAACAAAAGAACATTGGTGATTGAAGAATCAATACATGTAGTTTTTGATGAACCAAATACAAATGGTAAAGATCTTCAAGATCAAGAAGAAGAAACAACACAAAGGGAAATCTATACAAATGCAACAATACCAGCTACTATCTTGAATCATCATTTTGAAGATCAAGAAGAGCCACATATCAACACAACAGAACAAGCTCCAGAACTTGAAGTCCATACACATAATGAAGCTGTGGAAGCACCAAGTGAAGATCAACTTCAACCTGACCTAAGTTGGCTAAGAGATCATCCTGAAGAACAAGTCATTGGAGACATTCACACAGGAGTCAGAACCAGAAGACAACTGGAAAATATGCTAACATGTTTTCTATCACAAGTGGAGCCCAAGACAATAGATGATGCAATTCAAGATGCAGATTGGATTACAGCCATGCAAGAAGAACTAAATGAATTTGAAAGAAATGAAGTGCAGGAACTTGTTGACGAGACTGTATATAACCCAACGCTATTGGAGCAAAATGGGTATTCGGGGAACAAGATGGATGAGCAAGGAACTGTTGTCGTAAACAAAAGCAAGACTAGTTGCAAAAGGCTATTCTCAAGCGAGAAGGAATAGATTATGATGAAACATTTGCACCAAAGAGCAAGATTGGAGGCAATCAGACTCTTTCTAGCATTTGCTGCATTCAAAGACTTCAAAGTCTATCAAATGGATGTCAAGAGTGCATTCCTAAATGGACTTTTGGAAGAAGAAGTATATGTAGAACAACCTCCTGGATTTCAAATCAAAGGAAAAGAAGACAAAGTATACAAACTCAAGAAGGCCCTCTATGGACTCAAACAGGCACCTAGAGCCTGGTATGAAACACTATCACAATTTCTGATCAAGAATGGATTCAACAAGGGAACAATAGACAAGACTCTATTCAAACTAGAGGAAGGAACAAGCACTTTTCTAGTACAAATCTATGTTGATGATATCATCTTTGGATCAGAGGATGAAAAGCTATGTGAGAAATTTGCAAACTGATGAAAAGCAAATTTGGATGAGTATGATGGGAGAATTAAATTATTTCCTTGGCCTTCAATTAAAGCAAATGAAGGATGGTATTTTCATTAGTCAAGCAAAGTACATAAGAGACTTAATACACAAGTATGGGATGGATACAAGTGGCACAGCATACACACCAATGTGTGCAAGAGTCATACTTGGAAAAGATGAAGCAGGAAAGGATGTTGATCAGAAAATGTATAGAGGAATCATTGGATCCTTACTATACTTAACTGCAAGTAGACCTGATATAGCATTTGCAGTAGGAGTATGTGCAAGATTTCAAGCTCAACCAAAGGAATCACATCTTCTAGCAGCCAAAAGAATAATCAAATACCTGAAAAACACCATCAATGTAGGTATTTGGTATCCAAAAGATGGAGGATTTAAATTGATATCATATTCAGACTCTGACTATGCTGGATGCAAAATAGATAGAAAAAGCACCTCTGGAACATGTCAAATGCTAGGCACCAGACTAGTCTCTTGGTTCAGTAAAAATAAAAACTCCATAACTACATCAACAGCTGAAGCAGAATATATAGCAGCAGGTAGTTGTTGTGCACAAGTACTTTGGATCAGACAACAGCTAAGGGATTATGGAGTGGAAGAGAAAACAATTCCAATCATGTGTGATAATACAAGTGCAATATCTATTATCGAAAATCCATTATTGCATTCAAGAACAAAGCACATTGATGTGAGACATCATTTTATCGTAGATCATGTTGAAAAGGAGATGTCATCCTAAAATACATACCCACTCAAGATCAATTGGTGACATCTTCACTAAACCACTCGATTATGAAAGATTTAGCATGTTGAGAATCGAGTTAGGAATGATTAAAATTGACTAAGTACCAAAGAAGCGGCTAAGCTGAGTAATCGGCTAAGTGACTTCATCAATCGGTTCAACCTTTGCCGTTCACAGGAGATGTAGCGAGTAAGGCACCGTATCCAGCCGAAGTTAACTTAACTGATTGTTAGGAATGGTTTAATGGAGTAGCTCGAGAAAGAATTCTCTACATCGGCTAAGTGACTAGCCAAGGCACTTCACCGAATTAAAGACTTGGACAAATTAAAGTGTGAACAAAATCAATTTTACTACACGTGGAGAATAAGGAAATTATGGAGGATAATTGCATGGAAGATTACACACGTGGAGATCAACTTATGATCATAGAGGTAACCATATTCTTTTAAATTATAAACGCCTCGATTCCCGGGCTCTATCATTACTTACCTCAAACCACTCCCCTATTACGCTCGAATATCGCGATTTACATACACAAAATCACGCCATTATGTCATAAAATCCTTCCACATTCAAACCACGTTCACACTACTCAAAATCACCCTATATAAACGATACTTAAAGATTTTCAGAAATCTTTACATCCTCTTGCAAAATTACAAACCCTACTTTTGGTTCTATCTATTGCAAATTCAAGTCCATTTTCAAACTTCCTCTCATTTTCAACAATGGCATCATCTTCCTCAAACACCCAAGCTGGATATGAAAAATCGATTTCCACTGGATCATTCTTTCAAGAAGAACACAACTTGAAACTGTGCGGAAATAACGAAGATGCCAAACGATTAGCAGCAGGTTGCGAAAACCTAAAATTATCAACCTTCCTCAATCCTCCCATAACCGAGGTTTGCTATGAAAGTCTGATTTCCTTCCTCGAAATCAAAGAAAATACGATACTGGACTTGCTCTGAAGAAGGTGACGAGTGGGAGGAAGACAAGATCGTTGCATCCATCAGCGGCAAAGAAGTGGTGATTACGAAAAAAGGTAATTCAAAACATCTTAAACTTTCAAATAAAGGTCAAGCAAAAGTGACATTGGTACCACAAAACTTGGATGATTTCTCAGGCAACTATTGCCAAACCGCAAACCCAGGATCTACAAAAGTCAATTGTCTGAGATCGGCTTTAAAGAAACCATTCAATGAGTTCAGTGCCCTAATTGGCAAGACTATTGAAGGAAAATTGGGAGCAAATAATGCAATGACAGAAATCAGAATGCGGCTGATGGGAATCATCTACAACAATCTGCAATTCAACTGGGCAAAATACTTCTTTCTAAGAATCAAAGAGCAAATCCAAGGTGAAGTAAAAGCGGCAAAGAAGGGGACAGAAGAAGGAAAGACGAAGAAAGGACAATTCTGGGTGAAAAAGTCATATGGGATTCAGTTACACTATCTGTTACAATGTCTCAAAGTCCCTACTGTACAACTCCACAAACTACATGAGTCCAAAGTCATGTTTACCTATGTTAAACAGCAAAAGAAGGCAGGAGAAGGGAAGAGAAAGAAAACCACACACCACACCACCAGTCAAAGAAAGAAACAAAAGGTCCAGCGAAATCTGGACAAGACAGACTTTGGAAAATTGGTTGATGAAGAAGAAGAAGAAGAGAGATTCCGACCTTTGAGGCGAAACGACAAGAAGAAGAAAATGTCGGTGAGGATGAACAACATCCTAATGAAGAAAACACTTGGAGAGGATGAGGAATCTCGTAAGAAGTCACACAATTGTCTCGCAAACGATATAGATGATCGAATTGCGAGAATATCTTGAGTGGAAGGAAGGTGATTCCCGACAACGACTTTCAAGACTCGATCACATGCTTGCGGAAGAGGCATGGTGTTTGATTTTCCAGGGAATCACAACTCGGTTGGTGTACTTGATGAATCACCTCTATGGGACTTGGTTGATGCGGCCAAGGCAAAGCGCCTGCACCTCCGGGAGACAGAGTGACGACTCGAAAGATGGTGGAGATGATCATGATCAAGATGATGGTGATGATCATGATGACAATGATGATAATGATCATCATGATGATGATCTTGGTAAAGACAGAGAGAGAGATACTCCCGCACGGATGCAATTGATGATACCACTCTTCTCCGTACATTTTGAAACCACAAGCATCCAACAAGTCCACAACTCCAAAGAAAGACAAATTACTCAACCGTTGTCATCAACGCCCACCGACAAAGACAAACATTGTGGACACTGGTTCATTTCTTGCCACTCCACCAAAGGCAACCCCGGCACAGAGATAGGGGGAACAACAGCTCAAGCCACACCAGCCTACACATCTACCCAAATACTTGAAGATCTAGATGTGAATGCAGATGTCACTCAACATCAAGACAAGGGACAACAAACAGATCCAGAACCAGCTGACGTAAGGCACAAACTCTCTCAGCTGGCCACTGGCATTACAAATGAAACTTTTGAGAAAGCGGCGATTTGTGGTGAAAGAATTGGAATGCAAGAAGCCATGTATCTCAGATCCATGACTTCAGCATTTAATGACAAAAGCTCCTCCATTGAACACAAGTCTCAGGCCATTGCAGAGTACATTGATGCGCAAAATATTGTGGTTCAACAACAAGGAAATCTGATGAAGCAACTCAACATCAATATCACTAACAATCTTGCAGGCCTCAGGCAGCATATTTCCCAAGAAAATGAATCAATGGCAGTGGCTTTTGGCACTAGATTTCGTAGTGTCAATGAGAAATTGAATGATCTTAACAACATATTCACATCTATTGAATCAAAACTTGACTCTCTGATTGGGACGGCAGAGGCCACAAATAGCATCTTACTCCAGCAAAGGGATGATGTTGCCAAAAAGGGGGAACTCAGATAAGCTGAAGGATCAACTATTAGACCCCAAACTTCACCAAGAACAACCGAGAGCAAGGGATAGAGAAATAAGAATCAGGAATGAGGCAGAAGAACAGCAAAGGAGAGCTAGAGAGGAAAGAGAAAAGGCTCTAAATAAACCCTGCACTGGATTTCCTCATCCTATACAAAGAAGAGATGATGATATGAACGAGATGCGGCGCGAGACAGAAAGGCTTGGATCTAGTCAAGAAAGAGGATCGACTAGTCAACACAGACTTAGCACGGAGGGAAAACCCAAGAGAGGCGAGAGCGTGACTCCAGATACACTGGGCAACACAGAACTTTTACTGGTCACCAAAGCAAAGCTGAATATGAAGCAGATGTACTGGACCATGTAAGAGAATTTTTCAGAGTACAGGAAGGACTTTATCCTCATTCCTCACAAGATGAAGTATGGGCTGATTGGCTAAGCTATCAAGATGAAAGGATGAGAACTGATATGGCTAAACTCTACAATTAAGTCAAAAGAGAGTTTGCACTCCTCAGACAAAGCAACAACAAACCAAGCTCAAATGCATACCACTGCCTCTGCAAAAAAAGGACCGAAAGACTTGCCAACCGAACAACAAGAAGAATTCAACTATATGGCAAAATTCTTCAATCCTATGGGAAGAATGGAGAAACAGGAGCTGTGGAGTCTCTACAAAAGCCTCAAGTTTGCAGATTCACATATTGCTGAGGCTAGGGAAAGACTTGAGAAGTACTTTGGGAACCTAGGGCAAATGAGACCATACGATTTCAATAGACTTTTGCCAAAAGAGTTTTTCAGGGTGTATCTGAATACACAGCTATGGCATACTGGAAGTGGAAGTTTCCAGAAATCGATTGGAAAGACATTGAAGAGGTTCAGACTACAAAGTTCAAGAGGTACAGAGCTTAATTAAGCAAAATGTAGTTTGTAACTTTTGAATAAAGCTTTTGAACTTATTGCCCTGTGATGGATGAATAAAATTGTTGAATTTTTATTATGTTGATTATTATGAAAAATTTGGATTACTTATGTTCAGGCTTATGAGGGTTTTGGCATCATCAAAAAGGGGGAAATTGTTAGGAACATTTTATTATGTTTTGATGATGGCCATACTAAATTATTATAGCAAGCTCTGAAATAAGTTAGAATTCTCTCAGTATAAGTCTTTACTTAGAGTCCGACATGTTGTATAAGTTGAGTCGACAAGTATTGTACTAGTTGGTAGGACGGCAAAGTAAAAAGAGATATTCGGCAGAGTGAAGCCACCCAGCACCAAGCAGAGAAGCAATGAAGACATTAATGGTCCGACTTATAACCAAGGAAGTCTGTGATGACCTTGGATAAGTCCAAGTTACACTTTAAGTGATGAAACTTAATATTCAAATATGGTGTACACCGATCTCACCAAGGATCGAAGTGAAGTACAAAGATTCTCATTAAATGAAGCAAAGAAGAAAACAATGAATCGGCAAAGTAAACTGACTTTCGGTGAGTGAAGACAAAACGGTGAAGGAAGATCTAAATTGGCTAAGTCGGAAGGATCACTCGGCCGTTTCGAAAGCGGTGAAGTAACACTTACGGATCGATTTAATATACGTTGAAGATTCAGAAGATCATGCATTAAATGCACAGTCAATAGAGGATCAATCAAGGACGGATTTTCTACGCTATACGCTTGAAGAAAGAATCCGATCACCGAAAACAAGGAGAATGCAATTAAGGGGAATCAAGAATAAAATCAAGGATTATTCCTCATTAATATAGCCAACGGACGGAATTTCAAAATCAAGGTTATTCAAGGCCATAAATAGAAGGCATTGACAGACAAAGAAAACAACGATCTGAAAAAAAAAAGCAAGCAGAAACTCAGTCAATTTGAAAAGCCTTCTCTCTGAACTTACAAGGATACATCTAAAGTGATCAACTCGGATATCGAGCTACAAAGTCGCATCGAGATTGATCAAGCAAGTGTGTGAATCACATTCACATCAAATCAAGCAAGCGAATCGAGAGGCAATCGAGAAGGAGTTGAATCTGTGATAGCCGTTGAAGGATTTTGATCTCAAGGAGCGAAGAAAGAGATCAATCAGGCAAGCTGCGATCAGGAGTGATAGTCTTGCAGATTGTGAAGCTTGGGAAGCCAAGGACAATCTTACTATTGTATCTGTGAAAACAATAGTGAATTCCTCCAATCATCACAGGAGAAGAGTGGATTAAGGGATTACACCACCCTGAACCACTATAAGCCTTGTGTCAATTTACTTTCTGCAATTTACTTTACTGCATTCATCTAAATTGCCTAAGTCATAATCTATATCTGTGATTGTCTAAACTGATTTGAAAACAACATAGTAAGAAGGGACTTATCCGCTGCCCAAAAGCTTTTAAACAAAAGAAAAGTTTTTGAAACTCCACTATAGTCATTCACCCCCCTCTGACTATAGTTTCACCCTTCTCTGGGACCAACAATTGGTAGCAGAGCAGTGTTCCTAGTATCAGAACCTGTTCATATCTAATTTCTGGTAACAAGGAGATCACATATTTTCAAAGTAGTATTCAAATCTGAGTTTTCTATTCATTCACATATAGATCTATTATTTTCACTTATGGATTCCTCAAACGTTATGTCAAAAGTACCTGTTTTTAATGTTAATAATTTTGATGAGTATAAGATAAGAATGTTGTCTCATCTTGCAGCAACTCATGAGGAGATGCTTGACGTAATCAATGATGGACCAATTATGATCATGACTGTGGTATCCACAGGAGCAGATCAAGGGAAGGAAATAGACAAACCCAAGAAAGATTGGACCAAGGATGACGAGAAAGAGCAAATCTAGATTTTGTTGCAAAAGATATGATTTTGAAGACTCTAGATAGCAACATGTTCATGAGAATCAAAGATTGCAAAACAGCAAAGGAGACGTGGGACAAGCTGGCACTAATTAATGAAGGATCTCAAGCGATTAAAAGAAAACAAGTTATCTCATTGCAAAACGTAGTTTGAGAATTTCAAGATGAAGGTGGTGAATCCATTGATCAGATGGACAATAGATTCTCAAGCATCATCAATGAACTGCAACAGCTTGGACACACATATCCCCAGAAAGAAGTATGCTTGAAGATCTTGAGAGGACTACCCGAAAGATGGAAGATCATAACATCGATGAATCGTAGGAACAACAAATCTTGCAAGCACCGACACTCGACAATCGATGTCCTAATTAAAAGCTCATGAATTCGAATTGAACGGTGAAGATGGTGCTCCGGCAGAGACACAAAGAGCCACCGCACCGGGTTGCACTCAAGAAAGTAACTTTGCAGAATGCATCAAAGAAAGAGACACATGAACTTAAAGAACATGTAGCTTTATTAGTTAAATGTTTTGACAGTTTAGCAAAAGAAGCCATTCAAAGGAAACTCATCATCAAGCAAAGGTCAAGCTCAAACAAAGACTCAAGAAGAAAGATGATGAATACGAGATGCTTCAATCGCAACAAGAAAGGCCACTTCAAGGTCGATCATCTCAAGAAAATGATAAAGATGACAAGAAGAAGTACAAGGCATCCGAAAAGAGAAAAGGCAAGAAGTCACTCAAGGTCGAATCCAAAGTAGAAAAAGAATGAAGAATCATCCGACAATGACTCGGATGACAAGTGATGAAGAAGACAAACTCAAACAATGAAAAGGCATGTCTATGCCTCATGACCAAAGAATTAGATGAAGACAAAGGTGATAGCTCGGATAATCGAGGAAACAAGCCTATGTCTAATGGCTAAAGAATCAGATGAAACTGAGGTAACATCCAGTTCTTGTTCCTCATCAAATGCATCCACATCTAACACTCGCACAATCTTCTAGTCTTCCATCAGATACAAGAGACTATTCCAAAATCTCATGACTAAATTTGATGAAATTGAAATGAATCATGAAATTCGGAAAAGGAATGCAAGGATCTAAGAAAGGAAAACAAAAGATTAAAGAAAGAATTGGATAAAGACAAAGTCGAACTAATTAGTAAGAGATCTACTTAAATGATCAACAAAAAGCAGATGATCATACATCCATATTGACCGATCGCTTAAGAAAATCTCTTCACCGATTAAGGAAAACATCGCACCACTAAATGCACCAAAGATACAAACCCTCAAAAGGTTTGGATCCAGATCTGTCTTGGTTATAACAAATCGGGATGAGAGTAGAAACAATGGTCAACACAATTCTAAATCCAGGACCAATCATGGACCAAAATTTAGAAAGGGACAGACCATTGTTCCAACCAATCATCCTGCACCGTGAAGTCAAAATCTAGTGTAATGAAACAACAGACTAAATCCGCATTCCAATCAACCAAAAACAAGGACTTTCTAAAAGGTAAAAGTAGACTTTACCCTTCGAGGATGATTGAATGTTGCACCTCCAAAATACAAGAAGAAACCATTCCATAATATGCATCATGTGTTTAAGAAAAATCAATCTAGATATGTTCCTAGACACATGAAGCAAGAAAGGTTTCCCAACTGCGCATATTGGAAAGTGAAGAAGGATGCACATGCACCAAAAAGTAGAGAAAAGTATCGTAATACCTTCATAAAAACTTTAGAAGCTATTCTCGCATGCCTTATACATATGAAGTTGATGACTTCAATTATCCAAAAGAAGAACTTTTGGATACACACTTGGTATGGAAGGCATGATCAAGCTATCAGTATGGACCCAAACAAAGTGTTGGGTACCTAAACTTAATTAATTTGTTTTGTAGGATGTCTGGTACATAGACAGTGGATGTTCCAGACACATGACAGGAAATAAGAGATGGCTCACTGACTTTAAAGCTTTTTATGGACCCAAAGTTACATTTGGAGGCAAAGAAAACCCTGGCAAGATTAAGGGGGAAGGCACAATACTCAAGAACAACTTGAAGATTCAAAATGTAGCATATGTCAAAGGACTTAATTTCAATCTGATGAGCATCAGTCAATTATGTGACAAAGGCTACAATGTACATTTCAATAAGGAAGGATGCAAAGTGATTCACAGCCAAACCAACACTGTAGTTCTTGCAGGTAGAAGACAAGATAACATGTATGTGGTAGATTGGAAAACAGCCAAGGCAGAAACATGTCTGCTTGTCAAAAATAAACAATCAACCAATTTGGATTTGGCATAAAGATCGAATCACCCGAACTTCAAGACCATCAACAAATTGTCAAAGAACAAGCTAGTTGAAGGCCTGCGCAGATCATATTCAAGAAAGAAAGTCTATGTGATGCATGTCGAAAGGAAAACAAATCAAAAGTTCATTCAAGTCAAAGCCCTATCAATCTACAACAAGGATTCTACATCATACACATGGACTGCTTTGGACCAACCACACTAGTAAGTGTAAGTGGTAAGAAATACACCCTAGTAGTGGTGGATGACTACTCAATATACACTGGACCATCTTCATGAACAAGAAGAAAGAGACACTCAAGAGATCGCCAGATTTGCTTAGAAGACTCCAAAATGAGAAAGAATCAAGATTATCAAGATCGATCGATGCAGGCACCGAGTTTCTAAATGAAATTATCGTAACCTATTATGAAGAAAATGGAGTACTACATCAACTATCTCAGAAGCAGTGAACTCCACAACAAAATGGTGTAGCAGAAAAGAAGAAACAGAACTCTCAAAGAAGCAAGTTAGAACAATGATTGTCAAGCATGCTTGCCAAAGAGATTTTGGGTCAAGCAAAGCAAACACAAAGATGCCATACACAAAACAGATCAATCATCAACAAATATCATGGAAAGACTCCATATGAAATATGGAATGGTAGAAAACCCAATATCTCATATTTTCATATGTTTGGATCAAAATGTTTTGTCTTGAACAGGAACCAGCTGCATACCTTTGATGAAAAGGCTGATGAAGCAATCTTTATGGGATACTCAGACACCAGCAAAGCATTCAGACTACTCAACAAAAGAACATTGGTGATTGAAGAATCAATACATGTAGTTTTTGATGAACCAAATACAAATGGTAAAGATCTTCAAGATCAAGAAGAAGAAACAACACAAAGGGAAATCTATACAAATGCAACAATACCAGCTACTATCTTGAATCATCATTTTGAAGATCAAGAAGAGCCACATATCAACACAATGAACAAGCTCCGTAACTTGAAGTCCATACACATAATGAAGTTTGTGGAAGCACCAAGTGAAGATCAACTTCAACTCGACCTAAGTTGGCTAAGAGATCATCCTCAAGAACAAGTCATTGGAGACATTCACACAGAGTCGAACTGAAGACAACTGAAAATATGCTAACATGTTTTCTATCACAAGTGGAGCCCAAGACAATAGATGATGCAATTCAAGATGCAGATTGGATTACAACCATGCAAGAAGAACTAAATGAATTTGAAAGAAATGAAGTCAGGAACTTGTTGATGAGACCGGATATAACCAACATCATTGGAGCAAAATGGGTATTCAGGAACAAGATGGATGAGCAAGGAATCGTTGTCGAAACAAAGCAAGACTAGTTGCAAAAGGCTATTCTCAAGCGGTAAGGAATAGATTATGATGAAACATTTGCACCAAAAGAGCAAGATTGGAGGCAATCGGACTCTTTTCTAGCATTTGTCGCATTCAAAGACTTCAAAGTCTATCAAATGGATGTCAAGAGTGCATTCCTAAATGGACTTTTGGAAGAAGAAGTATATGTAGAACAACCTCCTGGATTTCAAATCAAAGGAAAAGAAGACAAAGTATACAAACTCAAGAAGGCCTCTATGGACTCAAACAGCACCTAGAGCCTGGTATGAAACACTATCACAATTTACGATCAAGAATGGATTCAACAAGGGAACAATAGACAAGACTCTATTCAAACTAGAGGAAGGAACAAGCACTTTTCTAGTACAAATCTATGTTGATGATATCATCTTTGGATCGAGAGGATGAAAAGCTATGTGAGAAATTTGCAAACTCGATGAAAAGCAAATTTGGATGAGTATGATGGGAGAATTAAATTATTTCCTGGGCTTCTTCAATTAAAGCAAATGAAGGATGGTATTTTCATTAGTCAAGCAAAGTACATAAGAGACTTAATACACAAGTATGGGATGGATACAAGTGGCACAAAGATACACACCAATGTGTGCAAGAGTCATACTTGGAAAAGATGAAGCGAGAAAGGATGTTGATCGAAAATGTATAGAGGAATCATTGGATCCTTACTATACTTAACCGCAAGTAGACTGATATAGCATTTGCGGTAGGAGTATGTGCAAGATTTCAAGCTCAACCAAAGGAATCACATCTTCTAGCGACCCAAAAGAATAATCAAATACACAAAAACACCATCAATGTAGGTATTTGGTATCCAAAAGATGGAGGATTTAAATTGATATCATATTCGACTCGACTATGCCGATGCAAAATAGATAGAAAAAGCACCTCGGAACATGTCAAATGCTAGGCACCGCACTAGTCTCTTGGTTCAAGAAAATAAAAACTCCATAACTACATCAACAAATTGAGCGAGATATATAGCAAAGCAGAGGTAGTTGTTGTGCACAAGTACTTTGGATCGATACAACGACTAAGGGATTATGGAGTGGAAGAGAAAACAATTCCAATCATGTGTGATAATACAAGTGCAATATCTATTACCAAAAATCCAAAGTTGCATTCAAGAACAAAGCACATTGATGTGAGACATCATTTTATCGAGAGATCATGTTGAAAAGGGAGATGTCATCCTAAAATACATACCCACCAAGATCAATTGGTCGACATCTTCACTAAAACCACTCTCGCTTATGAAAGATTTAGCATGTTGAGAATCGAGTTAGGAATGATTAAAATTGACTAAGTACCAAAGAGCGGCTAATCGAGTAATCGGCTAAGTGACTTCATCAATCGGTTCAACCTTTGCCGTTACGTGAGATGTAGCGAGTAAGGCACCTCGTATCCAAATGAGTTAACTTAACTGATTGTTAGGAATGGTTTAATGGAGTAGCTCAGAGAAGAATTCTCTACATCGGCTAAGTGACTAGCCAAGGCACTTCACCGAATTAAAGACTTGGACAAATTAAAGTGTGAACAAAATCAATTTTTACTACACGTGGAGAATAAGGAAATTATGGAGGATAATTCTGTGGAAGATTACACACGTGGAGATCAACTTATGATCATAGAGGTAACCATATTCTTTTTAAATTATAAACGCCTCGATTCCCGGGCTCTATCATTACTTACCTCAAACCACTCCCCTATTACGCTCGAATATCGCGATTTACATACACAAAATCACGCCATTATGTCATAAAATCCTTCCACATTCAAACCACGTTCACACTACTCAAAATCACCCTATATAAACGATACTTAAAGATTTTCAGAAATCTTTACATCCTCTTGCAAAATTACAAACCCTACTTTTGGTTCTATCTATTGCAAATTCAAGTCCATTTTCAAACTTCCTCTCATTTTCAACAATGGCATCATCTTCCTCAAACACCCAAGCTGGATATGAAAAATCGATTTCCACCGGATCATTCTTTCAAGAAGAACACAACTTGAAATCAGTATGGAAATAACGAAGATGCCAAACGATTAGCGGCAGAGTTGCGAAAAACCTAAAATTATCAACCTTCCTCAATCCTCCCATAACCGAGGTTTGCTATGAAAGTCCGATTTCCTTCCGAAATCAAAGAAAATACGACTGGACTTGCTCCTCGAAGAAGGTGACGAGTGGGAGGAAGACAAGATCGCTGCATCCGTCCAACGGCAAAGAAGTGGTGATTACGTAAAAGGTAATTCAAAACATCTTAAACTTTCAAATAAAGGTCAAGCAAAAGTGACATTGGTACCACAAAACTTGGATGATTTCGGGCAACTATTGCCAAAATCGCAAACCCGTGGATCTACAAAAGTCAATTGTCCGAGATCGGCTTTAAAGAAACCATTCAATGAGTTCGATTACTAATTGGCAAGACTATTGAAGGAAAATTGGGAGCAAATAATGCAATGACAGAAATCAGAATGCGGCTGATGGGAATCATCTACAACAATCTGCAATTCAACTGGGCAAAATACTTCTTTCTAAGAATCAAAGAGCAAATCCAAGGTGAAGTAAAAGCGGCAAAGAAGGGGACAGAAGAAGGAAAGACGAAGAAAGGACAATTCTGGGTGAAAAAGTCATATGGGATTCAGTTACACTATCTGTTACAATGTCTCAAAGTCCCTACTGTACAACTCCACAAACTACATGAGTCCAAAGTCATGTTTACCTATGTTAAACAAAAGAAAAGAAGGCGGGAGAAGGGAAGAGAAAGAAAACCACACACCACACCACCACCAAAAAAAGAAACAAAAGGTCCAACAAAATCTGGACAAGACACTTTGGAAAATTGGTTGATGAAGAAGAAGAAGAAGAGATTCCGACACCGAGGCGTAATGCAAAGAAGAAGAAGAAAATGTCGGTGAGGATGAACAACATCCTAATGAAGAAAACACCTTGGAGAGGATGAGGAATCTCCGTAAGAAGTCAAGACAATTGTCTCGCAAACGATATAGATGATCGAATTGCGTAATATCTTGAGTGGAAGGAAGGTGATTCCCGACAACGACTTTCAAGACTCGATCACATGCTTGCGGAAGAGGCATGGTCGTTGATTTTCCGGGAATCACAACTCGGTTGGTGTACTTGATGAATCACCTCTATGGGACTTGGTTGATGCAAAACAAGGCAAAATCGCCCTGCACTTCCTGGAGACAGAGTGACGACTCGTAAGATGGTGGAGATGATCATGATCAAGATGATGGTGATGATCATGATGACAATGATGATAATGATCATCATGATGATGATCTTGGTAAAGACAGAGAAGAGGATACTCCCACACTGATGCAATTGATGATACCACTCTTCTCCGTACATTTTGAAACCACAAGCATCCAACAAGTCCACAACTCCAAAGAAAGACACCACTCAACCGTTGTGCATCAACGCGTTCAATGACAAAGACAAACATTGTGGACACTGGTTCACCACGCCGCCACTCCAATAAGGCAACCCCGGCACAGAGATAGGGGAACAACAACCAAAGCCACACCACCTACACATCTACCCAAATACTTGAAGATCTAGATGTGAATGCGAGATGTCACTCAACATCAAGACAAGGGACAACAAACGGATCCGAACCAAATTGACGTAGGCACAAACTCTCTCACCGCCACCGCATTACAAATGAAACTTTTGAGAAAGCGGCGATTTGGTCGGTCAAGAATTGAATGACAAGCCATGTATCTCGGATCCATGACTTCACATTTAATGACAAAAGCTCCTCCATTGAACACAAGTCTCAGCCATTGCAGAGTACATTGATGCGCAAAAATATTGTGGTTCAACAACAAGGAAATCTGATGAAGCAACTCAACATCAATATCACTAACAATCTTGCAGGCCTCGAGCGAGATATTTCCCAAGAAAATGAATCAATGGCGTTGGCTTTTGGCACTAGATTTCGTAGTGTCAATGAGAAATTGAATGATCTTAACAACATATTCACATCTATTGAATCAAAACTTGACTCTCTGATTGGGACGGCAGAGGCCACAAATAGCATCTTACTCCAGCAAAGGGATGATGTTGCCAAAAGGGGGAAACTCGGATAAGCTCTCAAGGATCAACTATTAGACCCCAAACTTCATCAAGAACAACCGAGAGCAAGGGATAGAGAAATAAGAATCGTGGAATGAAAGGCGTAAGAACAAAGAAAGGAGAGCTAGAGAGGAAAGAGAAAAGGCTCTAAATAAACCTCAGACTGGATTTCCTCATCCTATACAAAGAAGAGATGATGATATGTAGCAGATCCGGCAGACAAAGAAAGGCTTGGATCTAGTCAAAGAAAGAGGATCGACTAGTCAACACAGGACTTAGCACCGAGAGAAAAACCAAAGAGAGGCGAGAGCGCCCCAGATACACCGGGCAACACAGTAACTTTTATCGGGTCACCAAAGCAAAGTGAATATGAAGCGTATGTACTTGGACCATGTAAGAGAATTTTTCGTGAGTGCAGGAAGGACTTTATCCTCATTCCTCACAAGATGAAGTATGGGCTGATTGGCTAAGCTATCAAGATGAAAGGATGAGAACCGATATGGCTAAACTCTACAATTAAGTCAAAAGAGAGTTTGCACTCCTCGCACAAAGCAACAACAAACCAAGCTCAAATGCATACCACTTGCCCCCAAAGGACCGTAAGACTTGCCAACCGAACAACAAGAAGAATTCAACTATATGGCAAAATTCTTCAATCCTATGGGAAGAATGGAGAAACAGAGAGGCTGGAGTCTCTACAAAAGCCTCAAGTTTGCAGATTCACATATTGCTGAGGCTAGGGAAAGACTTGAGAAGTACTTTGGGGAACCTAGGGCAAATGAGACCATACCTGATTTCAATAGACTTTTTGCCAAAAGAGTTTTTCAGGGTGTATCTGAATACACAGCTATGGCATACTGGAAGTGGAAGTTTCCAGAAATCGATTGGAAAGACATTGAAGAGGTTCAGACTACAAAGTTCAAGAGGTACAGAGCTTAATTAAGCAAAATGTAGTTTGTAACTTTTGAATAAAGCTTTTGAACTTATTGCCCTGTGATGGATGAATAAAATTGTTGAATTTTTATTATGTTGATTATTATGAAAAATTTGGATTACTTATGTTCAAAGCTTATGAGGTTTTGGCATCATCAAAAGGGGGAAATTGTTAGGAACATTTTATTATGTTTTGATGATGGCCATACTAAACTGTTATAGCAAGCTCTGAAATAATTTAGAATTCTCTGTATAATTCTTTACTTAGAGTCGGACATTTTGTATAAGTTGAGTCGACAAGTATTGTACTAGTTGGTAGGACGGCAAAGTAAAAACAGATATTCGGCAGAGTGAAGCCACCAAGCACCAAGGAGAGAAGCAATGAAGACATTAATGGTCTGACTTATAACCAAGGAAGTCTGTGATGACCTTGGATAAGTCCAAGTTACACTTTAAGTGATGAAACTTAATATTCAAATATGGTGTACACTGATCTCACCAAGGATCAGTGAAGTACAAAGATTCTCATTAAACTGAAGCAAAGAAGAAAACAGTGAATCGGCAAAGTAAACTGACTTTCGGCTGAGTGAAGACAAAACGGTGAAGGAAGATCTAAATTGGCTAAGTCAGAAGGATCACTCGACCGTTCTGAAAACGGTGAAGTAACACTTACCAGATCAGATTTAATATACGTTGAAGATTCAGAAGATCATGCATTAAATGCACAGTCAATAGAGGATCAATCAAGGACGGATTTTCTGCTATACGTTTGAAGAAAGAATCCGATCACTGAAAACAAGGAGAATGCAATTAAGGGGGAATCAAGAATAAAATCAAGGATTATTCCCTCATTAATATAGCCAACGGACGGAATTTCAAAATCAAGGTTATTCAAGGCCATAAATAGAAGGCATTGACAGACAAAGAAAACAACGATCTGAAAAAAAAAAGCAAGCAGAAACTCTGTCAATTTGAAAAGCCTTCTCTCTGAACTTACAAGGATACATCTAGTGATCAACTCAGATATCAGAGCTACAAAGTCGTACTGAGATTGATCAAGCAAGTGTGTGAATCACATTCACATCAAATCAAAACAAGCCGAATCGAGGCAATGAGAAGGAGTTGAATCTGTGATAGTCGTTGAAGGATTTTGATCTCGAGGAGAGCAAAAGAAAAGAGATCGAATCACCAAGTCATTGCGAGTCAAGGAGTGATAGTCTTGCAGATGTGAAGCTTGGGAAGCCAAGGACAATCTTACTATTGTATCTGTGAAAACAATAGTGAATTCCTCCAATCATCACAGGAGAAGAGTGGATTAAGGGATTACACCACCCTGAACCACTATAAGCCTTGTGTCAATTTACTTTCTGCAATTTACTTTACTGCATTCATCTAAATTGCCTAAGTCATAATCTATATCTGTGATTGTCTAAACTGATTTGAAAACAACATAGTAAGAAGGGACTTATCCGCTGCCCAAAAGCTTTTAAACAAAAGAAAAGTTTTTGAAACTCCACTATAGTCATTCACCCCCCTCTGACTATAGTTTCACCCTTCTCTGGGACCAACAATTGGTAGCAGAGCAGTGTTCCTAGTATCAGAACCTGTTCATATCTAATTTCTGGTAACAAGGAGATCACATATTTTCAAAGTAGTATTCAAATCTGAGTTTTCTATTCATTCACATATAGATCTATTATTTTCACTTATGGATTCCTCAAACGTTATGTCAAAAGTACTGCTTTTAATGTTAATAATTTTGATGAGTATAAGATAAGAATGTTGTCTCATCTTGCAAAGAACTCATGAGGAGATGCTTGACGTAATCAATGATGGACCAATTATGATCATGACTGTGGTATCCACAGGAGCGCATCAAGGAAGGAAATAGACAAACCCAAGAAAGATTGGACCAAGGATGACGGAGAGAAGAGCAAATCTAGATTTTGTTGCAAAAGATATGATTTTGAAGACTCTAGATAGCAACATGTTCATGAGAATCAAAGATTGCAAAACAAAGAAAGGAGAGACGTGGGACAAGTCGGCACTAATTAATGAAGGATCTCAAGCGATTAAAGAAAACAAGTTATCTGTTGCAAAATGTGTTTGAGAATTTCAAGATGAAGGCCGTGGTGAATCCATTGATCGATGGACAATAGATTCTCAAGAATCATCGAGTGAATCGCAAATGTGACTTGGACACACATATCCCCGAAAGAAGTATGCTTGAAGATCTTGAGAGGACTACCTCGAAAGATGGAAGATCATAACATCGATGTCGTGAGGAACAACAAATCTTGCAAGCACGCGACACTCGACAATCGATGTCCTAATTAAAAGCTCATGAATTCGAATTGAACGGTGAAGATGGTGCTCCGGCAGAGACACAAAGAAAGAGCCACCGCCTTTGGTTGCACCTCAAGAAAGTAACTTTGCGAATGCATCAACAAAGAGACACATGAACTTAAAGAACATGTAGCTTTATTAGTTAAATGTTTTGTGAGTTTAGCAAAAAGAAGCCATTCAAAGGAAACTCATCATCAAGCAAAAGGTCAAGCTCAAACAAAGACTCAAGAAGAAAGATGATGAATACGGATGCTTCAATCGCAACAAGAAAGGCCACTTCAAGGTCGATCGTCTCCAAGAAAATGATAAAGATGACAAGAAGAAGTACAAGGCATCTGAAAAGAGAAAAGGCAAGAAGTCACTCAAGGCTGAATCCAGCAGTGAAAAGAATGAAGAATCATCTGACAATGACTCAGATGACAGTGATGAAGAAGACAGCTCAAACAATGAAAAGGCATGTCTATGCCTCATGACCAAAGAATTAGATGAAGACAAAGGTGATAGCTCAGACACTGAGGAAACAAGCCTATGTCTAATGGCTAAAGAATCAGATGAAACTGAGGTAACATCCAGTTCTTGTTCCTCATCAAATGCATCCACATCTAACACTGCACAATCTTCTAGTCTTCCACTAGATATAAGAGACTATTCCAAAATCTCATGACTAAATTTGATGAAATTGAAATGAATCATGAAATTCTGGAAAAGGAATGCAAGGATCTAAGAAAGGAAAACAAAAGATTAAAGAAAGAATTGGATAAAGACAAAGCTGAACTAATTAGTAAGGAGATCTACTTAAATGATCAACAAACAGCAGATGATCATACATCTGTTATTGACCGATCGATTAAGAAAATCTCTTCACCGATTAAGAAAACATCAGCACCACTAAATGCACCAAAGATACAAACCCTCAAAAGGTTTGGATCGAGATCTGGTCTTGGCTACAACGATCGGGGATGAGAGTAGAAACAATGGTCAACACAATTCTAAATCCAGGACCAATCATGGACCAAAATTTAGAAAGGACGGACCATTGTTCCAACCAATCATCCCGCACCGTGAAGTCAAAATCTAGTGTAATGAAACAACAGACTAAATCCGCATTCCAGTCAACCAAAAACAAGGACTTTCTAAAAGGTAAAAGTAGACTTTACCCTTCGGAGGATGATTGGAATGTTGCACCTCCAAAATACAAGAAGAAACCATTCCATAATATGCATCATGTGTTTAAGAAAAATCAATCTAGATATGTTCCTAGACACATGAAGCAAGAAAGGTTTCCCACTGCATATTGGAAAGTGAAGAAGGATGCACATGCACCAAAAAGTAGAGAAAAGTATCAGAATACCTTCAGTAAAAACTTTAGAAGCTATTCTGCCATGCCTTATACATATGAAGTTGATGACTTCAATTATCCAAAAAGAAGAACTTTTGGATACACACTTGGTATGGAAGGCATGACTGCTAACAGGTATGGACCCAAACAGTGTTGGGTACCTAAACTTAATTAATTTGTTTTGTAGGATGTCCGTACATAGACAAAGGGATGTTCCAGACACATGACAGAAATAAGAGATGGCTCACTGACTTTAAAGCTTTTATGGACCCAAAGTTACATTTGGAGGCAAAGAAACCTGCAAGATTAAGGGGAAGGCACAATACTCAAGAACAACTTGAAGATTCAAAATGTAGCATATGTCAAAGGACTTAATTTCAATCACGATGAGCATCACCAATTATGTGACAAAGGCTACAATGTACATTTCAATAAGGAAGGATGCAAAGTGATTCACACCAAACCAACACCAGTAGTTCTTGCGGGTAGAAGACAAGATAACATGTATGTGGTAGATTGGAAAACAGCCAAGGCAGAAACATGTCTGCTTGTCAAAAATAAACAATCAACCAGCTGGATTTGGCATAGAAGACTGAATCACCCGAACTTCAAGACCATCAACAAATTGTCAAAGAACAAGCTAGTTGAAGGCCTGCCAGAGATCATATTCAAGAAAGAAAGTCTATGTGATGCATGTCAGAAAGGAAAACAAATCAAAAGTTCATTCAAGTCAAAGCCCTATCAATCTACAACAAGGATTCTACATCTGTTACACATGGACCTGTTTGGACCAGTCACACTAGTAAGTGTAAGTGGTAAGAAATACACCCTAGTAGTGGTGGATGACTACTCAATATACACCTGGACCATCTTCATGAACAAGAAGAAAGAGACACTCAAGAGACTGCCAGATTTGCTGAGAAGACTCCAAAATGAGAAAGAACTGAAGATTATCAAGATCAGATCAGACAGAGGCACTGAGTTTCTAAATGAAATTATCAGAACCTATTGCGAAGAAAATGGAGTACTACATCAACTATCTGTAGCAGGAACTCCACAACAAAATGGTGTAGCAGAAAGAAGAAACAGAACTCTCAAAGAAGCAAGAAGAATGAATGATTGTCAAGCATGCTTGCCAAAGAGATTTTGGGTGAAGCGAAAAACACAACATGCCATACACAAAACAGATCAATCATCAACAAATATCATGGAAAGACTCCATATGAAATATGGAATGGTAGAAAACCCAATATCTCATATTTTCATATGTTTGGATCAAAATGTTTTGTCTTGAACAGAACCAAATTGTGATACCTTTGATGAAAAGGTGATGAAGCAATCTTTATGGGATACTCGGACACCAGCAAAGCATTCAGACTACTCAACAAAAGAACATTGGTGATTGAAGAATCAATACATGTAGTTTTTGATGAACCAAATACAAATGGTAAAGATCTTCAAGATCAAGAAGAAGAAACAACACAAAGGGAAATCTATACAAATGCAACAATACCAGCTACTATCTTGAATCATCATTTTGAAGATCAAGAAGAGCCACATATCAACACAACAGAACAAGCTCCAGAACTTGAAGTCCATACACATAATGAAGCTGTGGAAGCACCAAGTGAAGATCAACTTCAACCTGACCTAAGTTGGCTAAGAGATCATCCTGAAGAACAAGTCATTGGAGACATTCACACAGGAGTCAGAACCAGAAGACAACTGGAAAATATGCTAACATGTTTTCTATCACAAGTGGAGCCCAAGACAATAGATGATGCAATTCAAGATGCAGATTGGATTACAGCCATGCAAGAAGAACTAAATGAATTTGAAAGAAATGAAGTCTGGGAACTTGTTGACAGACCAGATATGGCCAACATCATTGGAGCAAAATGGGTATTCAGGAACAAGATGGATGAGCAAGGAACTGTTGTCAGAAACAAAGCAAGACTAGTTGCAAAAGGCTATTCTCAAGCAGAAGGAATAGATTATGATGAAACATTTGCACCAGTAGCAAGATTGGAGGCAATCAGACTCTTTCTAGCATTTGCTGCATTCAAAGACTTCAAAGTCTATCAAATGGATGTCAAGAGTGCATTCCTAAATGGACTTTTGGAAGAAGAAGTATATGTAGAACAACCTCCTGGATTTCAAATCAAAGGAAAAGAAGACAAAGTATACAAACTCAAGAAGGCCCTCTATGGACTCAAACAGGCACCTAGAGCCTGGTATGAAACACTATCACAATTTCTGATCAAGAATGGATTCAACAAGGGAACAATAGACAAGACTCTATTCAAACTAGAGGAAGGAACAAGCACTTTTCTAGTACAAATCTATGTTGATGATATCATCTTTGGATCAGAGGATGAAAAGCTATGTGAGAAATTTGCAAACCTGATGAAAAGCAAATTTCAGATGAGTATGATGGGAGAATTAAATTATTTCCTTGGCCTTCAATTAAAGCAAATGAAGGATGGTATTTTCATTAGTCAAGCAAAGTACATAAGAGACTTAATACACAAGTATGGGATGGATACAAGTGGCACAGCATACACACCAATGTGTGCAAGAGTCATACTTGGAAAAGATGAAGCAGGAAAGGATGTTGATCAGAAAATGTATAGAGGAATCATTGGATCCTTACTATACTTAACTGCAAGTAGACCTGATATAGCATTTGCAGTAGGAGTATGTGCAAGATTTCAAGCTCAACCAAAGGAATCACATCTTCTAGCAGCCAAAAGAATAATCAAATACCTGAAAAACACCATCAATGTAGGTATTTGGTATCCAAAAGATGGAGGATTTAAATTGATATCATATTCGGACTCGACTATCTTTGGATGCAAAATAGATAGAAAAAGCACCTCCGAACATGTCAAATGCTAGGCACCAGACTAGTCTCTTGGTTCAGTAAAAATAAAAACTCCATAACTACATCAACAGCTGAAGCAGAATATATAGCAGCAGGTAGTTGTTGTGCACAAGTACTTTGGATCAGACAACAGCTAAGGGATTATGGAGTGGAAGAGAAAACAATTCCAATCATGTGTGATAATACAAGTGCAATATCTATTACTGAAAATCCAGTGTTGCATTCAAGAACAAAGCACATTGATGTGAGACATCATTTTATCAGAGATCATGTTGAAAAGGGAGATGTCATCCTAAAATACATACCCACTGAAGATCAATTGGCTGACATCTTCACTAAACCACTCAGTTATGAAAGATTTAGCATGTTGAGAACTGAGTTAGGAATGATTAAAATTGACTAAGTACCAAAGAGCGGCTAACTGGAGTAATCGGCTAAGTGACTTCATCAACTGGTTCAACCTTTGCCGTTACAGGAGATGTAGCAGGTAAGGCACTGGTATCCAGCGAAGTTAACTTAACTGATTGTTAGGAATGGTTTAATGGAGTAGCTCAGAGAAGAATTCTCTACATCGGCTAAGTGACTAGCCAAGGCACTTCACCGAATTAAAGACTTGGACAAATTAAAGTGTGAACAAAATCAATTTTTACTACACGTGGAGAATAAGGAAATTATGGAGGATAATTCTGTGGAAGATTACACACGTGGAGATCAACTTATGATCATAGAGGTAACCATATTCTTTTTAAATTATAAACGCCGATTCCCGGGCTCTATCATTACTTACCTCAAACCACTCCCTATTACGCTCGAATATCGCGATTTACATACACAAAATCACGCCATTATGTCATAAAATCCTTCCACATTCAAACCATGTTCACACTACTCAAAATCACCCTATATAAACGATACTTAAAGATTTTCAGAAATCTTTACATCCTCTTGCAAAATTACAAACCCTACTTTTGGTTCTATCTATTGCAAATTCAAGTCCATTTTCAAACTTCCTCTCATTTTCAACAATGGCATCATCTTCCTCAAACACCCAAGCTGGATATGAAAAATCGATTTCCACTGGATCATTCTTTCAAGAAGAACACAACTTGAAACTGTGCGGAAATAACGAAGATGCCAAACGATTAGCAGCAGGTTGCGAAAACCTAAAATTATCAACCTTCCTCAATCCTCCCATAACCGAGGTTTGCTATGAAAGTCTGATTTCCTTCTGGAAATCAGCAAAATACGTACCTGGACTTGCTCCTGAAGAAGGTGACGAGTGGGAGGAAGACAAGATCGTTGCATCTGTCAACGGCAAAGAAGTGGTGATTACAGAAAAGGTAATTCGAAAACATCTTAAACTTTCAAATAAAGGTCAAGCAAAAGTGACATTGGTACCACAAAACTTGGATGATTTCTGGGCAACTATTGCCAAAACTGCAAACCCAGGATCTACAAAAGTCAATTGTCTGAGATCGGCTTTAAAGAAACCATTCAATGAGTTCAGTGCCCTAATTGGCAAGACTATTGAAGGAAAATTGGGAGCAAATAATGCAATGACAGAAATCAGAATGCGGCTGATGGGAATCATCTACAACAATCTGCAATTCAACTGGGCAAAATACTTCTTTCTAAGAATCAAAGAGCAAATCCAAGGTGAAGTAAAAGCGGCAAAGAAGGGGACAGAAGAAGGAAAGACGAAGAAAGGACAATTCTGGGTGAAAAAGTCATATGGGATTCAGTTACACTATCTGTTGCAATGTCTCAAAGTCCCTATTGCACAACTCCACAAACTACATGAGTCCAAAGTCATGTTTACCTATGTTAAAACAAAGAAAAGAAGGCGGGAGAGGGAAGAGAAAGAAAACCACACACCACACCACCAAATAAAGAAAGAAACAAAAGGTCCAGCGAAAATCTGGACAAGACAGACTTTGGAAAATTGGTTGATGAAGAAGAAGAAGAAGAGGATTCCGACACTGAGGCAGAACAGCAAGAAGAAGAAAATGTCAGTGAGGATGAACAACATCCTAATGAAGAAAACACTGGAGAGGATGAGGAATCTCCAGAAGAAGCTGCACAATTATAAAGTAAGTCTTTCCTCTTTTACATGCGATTTTCGTTTGTGCCTTATGAATCCAGACCAGATTGATATATCTAATCCTGGCGAGAATCCCCTTTTTTCTATTCTCCCTCATTTAATTGCTTCTATTGTTCCTGCGTTTATTGAATCACCTCCAACTGAGTGTAACATTTCTGGGTTATCTGCGCCCATAAGAGCATTAAGAAGGACATACGAACGAAAAAGATGATGGCTTGTCATGCAATTGATTCCAAATTGAAGGATTCCGATATCACAGACATCTGCGATAGGTATGGAATAAACAAGAATGTTTATGCCCCCATTCGACCTGGGCCTGGAAAGAGTGCCGCTGCTCCTCCTGCCGGATACTGCTTATTTATTTATAGGAGCGCTTTGATTGCGGTCTTAGATTTCCTCTTCCTCCCGCCTATCTGGAAATACTCCGATATTACGATTTAGGGATCGGTCAGATAGTCCCTAATAGTATAAGAGCCATTACTGGTTTCTTGATTTGGTGCAGGTGTTTTGTCACCCCTTTCACGTTATTACTTTTTAGAACTTTTTATCAGTGTAAACAGGTGAAGAAAAGTCCTGGCTGGTACTGCTTTTTGTAGAAGAACTGATAGTTTGAGTAGCGTACCTCTGATTAAGAAAACTGACCAATCTTTCTCCGATTGGAAAAAACATTTCTTCTTCATTAGGCACCAAACTGCTAGGGATTTGGGTAAGTGGAACACTTCGACTAAGAATAGCGATGGTTGGAAAGAAAATTGGATAAGAAGTTGTTAAATGACATCAGAGGATCTAGTATATATCTGGGTCTGAGAAACTACAGTTCCAATTTAATCGATGTTGCCCGTCTGGAAACCGCTGGTCCAGAACCTTATGTTGAGTTATCGGAGGAAAGATACAATATAAGTGGATTTCTTACTTTGAATATTTATGTTTCTCCTATGAGGCATACTTTTAATTACTTGTTGATATTTGCAGTGGCGAGTTTCACCGATATCATTCAAATAGCGGATGATGCTTCACCTCCCAGGGGTCAAGATGCATCAGATCCCGTTATTAATCCGAATGTATCTGACCTGACTGTTAACCCTGTTGACACTCATCCAAATGAGCCCTCAATCGAAACAGATCCTGCTGATGACGATTCTGAGAATACCCATGATTACCGGATGGTCCCGCGTACTTCTCTAGTGGAGACCACTGCTGAGACTAGACGTCCTTCAAAATGTATTAGATCTCACGATCAGGCTGATGAAGATGCTGAGGCTTCTGAGCGAGCTCAAGGGGAAAAATATGATTGGAAAGAGTGGTCCAATCAAGACTTATCAAAATTTGTAAGAATCCTCTCTCAGAGGCAGTAATCCGCCTTTTTTAGATATTATATACTGACTTTACTTCTTGCATTCCTTTTTAGGGTACCAAACTGGGTAGGGAAATTGTTAAGGGTGATTTTATACGATTTATAACGATATATTTTATAATGATTTCCTCCATATTCATATGATTTGCATAGAAATTAAGGGTTTAATCGAAATATTGAGCAAATGAGTTTTAAAAGTCTTTAAGTGTAAACTTGAGCTAATTTCGTGATTTTATTAGTAATTATCTATGGTTTTACACTTTGCTTGTTTTTATGGTTTTGAAGGTACACAAATATGTCATGGAAGGAGCTTAACCGATGTTCAATTGAAGATTTGAATAGAAGGAAAGAGATTAAGTTGAGATTGGATTGAAGATTTAAAGTAGAATTGGAATGAAGTTGTACTGAACGCACGTTTGGAGTAGAGTCCAGTTGGACGGGCGTCTGAAATGTTGGACGAGCGTCCAGGAGGAGTAGTTTGATTCAGAGTTTCAAGAATTTTGCTGAACGAGCGTTTGATTTAAAGAAGGACGGCCGTCTGACGTGACTCGGCCCGATTCGAAGATTTTACTGAAGACTGGACGTGCGTCCACTCATCCAGACGGGCGTCCACGGCCGACTTAGGCATGACCGACCTAGTTTTCTATATATAGCCGCATCATCTCAACCCTAGATATCAATCACATATCAGAATATACACAATACACAGCAGCCGCAGAAAAACCCTAGTTTTGAGGCCGAGTTGTGCTCGGTCGGCCAAGCCCTGGTGCTTGGTCGACCGAGGGTTAGTTTAGGTTTTATTTATTTCATTTCGATTCATGGAGATGGCTTGTAGCTGAGCAAACTTGGGCAGCATGTGAGACTTTTTCTGCAGCGTTTTTATGTCTTCCTTTGGATGATTTTGTGAGTTTTAATTAAAGCTTGTTTCTTTCCTTTGATTATTTGTTATGCAACGCATATCGAGAGATTGTTGTTATTGATGTTTACCGTATGACGAGAGTCGGTGTAAACCTTAGATCACCATAGGAAAGATGGGATTTTTAACCTTGACATAACGAGAGTTGATAGGTTAGATTTCTAGGTTGCTAGATTGAGAGATCTTACACCTTGTTTTGATAGCGTCAATCTTATAGATCGAGAGATGAGAGATTGATAGGCGAATTATCTACGAGAGTGGGAATTCATACTTATGAGAGGTGAACCACATCTTTAATTAGATCATCATGAGATAATCCAGAGAGGAGAATAAGGGTTGCGGGATGGTGGATCATGGTTTGTTCGATGTTGATTTGCTTCAGTCATTATCATGATTCGTTAGTTTTATCGTTTTTCTTAGTTGTAGCTTTATTTATTTATGTTGTTCGCAACGATGTTTTCCTGGATTTGGACTGACAATCCTCTGTCCAGTTTATCTTTCTGTTTTCGTTTTTGTTTAGAGTTAGAAGAATTAATATAAACTAGATTAAACAACCTCGATTCCCTGAGATCGACTCCGGTATTAATCGCTATACTACGACCCCTACACTTGGGGTATACCGGATTTATAAATTTATTACTTGTTTATTTTCATTAGATAAAATCCGAGATAGAATCCTGTCCAGATTGGAGAATTCTGGAAAAGTTGAAGACGACCTGTCCAGATCTTTATCTGAATGGAAGGCCAAGTATGAAGATTTGTTGAGCACTTCTACAGCTGAGAAAATGGCCTTATCTGATGAACTGTTGGCGAAAGATGGTGAGCTGAAGACCAAGGATACTGAGTTCCAAACTCATATAGCTACTGCTAATCAGATCAAATCCGAGCTGGAAAAGATGGTAGCCAATCTCGAAGTGGAAAGGGACAATTTGAAGAGCAAACTCCCTGAGCAGATTGCTAAAGCTCTTGCTGATTACAGAAAATCTGATGAGCTGGCCGACAGTAGAAAGATGTTATTTGCTCCGATTATTTGGTTTGGATACTCCTCAGCTATTGAAGATGTGAGGGCAGCAGGTCTTGATGTTGATGCTGCCAAGCTTTCACCATTCGGGCTGGAACAGGAAAGATGGGTCTCAGACTTATGAGGCCAGATTCAAAGAGTTTAGAGATGGAGTGGACTTGGTTTCCAAATATGGAAAAAAGCCTCCCACTGCTCAAACTGGCTCATCGTCGCAATCTCAAGCTCCCCCCAGTTCAAATTGAAGATACTTAACTTGTTCTCTCTTTCAATTCTAACTTCAAACATTGCAACTTTTGCTGTTGTTGTTTTCAAAATTTGTTGTTTTGCTGTTTTCATATGGGGTTTTTGGAGCTTTAGTGCCTCTATGGCACCATTTGCATGATTTCTATAACATGTGTTTGCCTTTGTGCCTCTATACTCTGCACCCCCAGTATGACATGTGATTTGCTTTTGAAGCACACGTCATACTTTGCTTCTCTTTTTAAGAGTCATCGACTTGATTTGAGTTCTATTAGTTTAAAACCCGATCTGAGGTCTGATGGCTTAAGACCTGACCTGAAGTCTTAAAACGGTCTGATTTTTCAGACTTAACGATTTATCTCTTTATGAGTTATCGACCTGACCTAAGGTCTGACGGTTTTCGACCTGACCTGAGGTCTTAAAGTGGTCTATTTTTCAGACTTAATGAATTTTCTCTTTTTAAGAGTTATCGACTTGACCTGAGGTCTGATGGTTTTCGACCTGACCTGAGGTCTTAAAGCGGTCTGATTTTTCAGACATAATAAATTTTCTCTTTTTAAGAGTTATCGACCTGGCCTGAGGTCTAATGGTTTTCGACCTGACCTGAGGTCTTAAAGCGGTCTGATTTTTCAGACTTAATGAATTTTCTCTTTTAAGAGTTATCGACCTGACCTGAGGTCTATAGGTGGTCTGATTTTTCAGACTTAATGAACATCTCTCTTTTTGAAGAGTTTAACAATAGAATATATTACAGCCACACAACATAATTCAAAAAATTTTAAAATAGTATCATAATGCATAATAAACTTGCATAATAAAATGCCAATCACTTGCCTTAAACATAATTTTTTTTCAGATTAACTGCATTCCAACTTCTGGGAATGGTTTTCCCTGTACCATCAGCCAATTGGTATGCTCCCTTTCCATGTACCTTGATGATTTGATAAGGTCCCTCCCAGTTAGGACTCAACTTTCCATGGCTCTTGCCTGCTGACTTCGTTTTTGCGCCAAACCAGATCACCAACCTTAAAGTAACACCGTTTGACCCTGGAGTTATAGTATTGGGATACCTGCTGCTTATACTTAGCCATTCGGATCAAAGCAATATCCCTTTTCTCCTCCAACTCATCTTTAGCATGCCTCATTTCTTCTTCCTGAATCTGATCATTATGCAGTATCGTTCTGGGAGATGGCAATCCAATTTCTGCAGGTATAACAGCTTCACACCCATATGCTAAGGAGAATGGAGTTTCACGTGTTGATATATTTGGGGTAGTCATGTAGGCCCAGAGGATATTCGGTAGGTGTTCTACCCAATGCTTTCCTTCTTGTTCTAGCCTTTTCTTCAAACCAACTTTGATCTGCCTGTTAGTTTGTTCTACATGTCCATTGGCTTGTGGGTGACCAACAGAAGTGAAATGCTGCGTTATGCCCAGATCAATACACCACTCATTAACCCAGCTGTCCTCAAATTGAGTACCATTGTCTGAGATTATGGTCTTTGGTATCCCATATCTGCATATTAGGTTCTTCCATAAGAATTTTTGGATATGTTTGGCCGTGATGGTAGTTAACGGTTCAGCCTCTACCCATTTAGTGAAATAATCAACAGCGACGACTAGGAACTTGTAACTTCCTGGTGCTACAGGTAGTGGCCCCACCAGATCTACACCCCATTGATCAAAGGGCCAGGTCGAGATAACCGGGGCTAAGGTTCTCAGGTGGTTGGTGGGATAGGTTACCATGTATCTGACACGACCTGCATGCCAAGACTAACTCTTCTGCATCCTGCTGCATCTTAGGCCAATAGTAGCCAAACAACCTGCATTTTCTAGCTAAAGCTCTTGATCCCATATGGTTTCCACAGATCCCCAAATGAATTTCTCTCAACAAGTAGTTGCCTTCTTCTACAGTAACACAACATAACCAAGGGGATATAAAGGATTTTCTATACATGATATCATTGAATAGGGCATACCTATCAGATAAGCGCTGGATTTTACGAGCATGCATTTTGTCCTCTGGTAACTGGCTGTCTTTCAGATATGCTACAATGGATCCATCCATGTTTCCCTCTGAGTGATCGGTTGTACCTCAGATGCTTCATAGCTGCGTTGATTCAATTGTTCGATCAGAACCTTCTTGTCTGATAAAAAATTCGATGCTAACTTGGACAGGGCATCTGCTCGGGTATTCTGTGATCTAGAGACCTGCTCCATCTGAACTTCTTGAAACTGATTTATCTTCGACTGGGCTAGAGATAAGTATCTTTTCATGGGCTCCTCCTTTGCTTCATACTCTCCTCTGATGTGGTTTACTACCAGTTGAGAGTCACTGTAGACCTTAAGCTGCTGAACTCCCAATTTTAGAGCTAAGTTTAAACCTGTAATCAATGCTTCATATTCTGCTTCGTTATTGGTTGCGTGAAAGTTAAAGTGCAAAGCATAAGGAAATTCTTCACCTCTTGGATTTATGAGGAGGAGACCTGCTCCTGACCCGTTCTTGCTAGATGCTCCATCAACGAACAGCTTCCATTGGCCTGACTCTTTTGGACACATCTGTTGATCAATAGGAATGGACTTTTCTTCTGCTAAAAAATCTACCAAGGCTTGAGCTTTTATAGCAACTCTTGGCCTGTACTCTAAATCATAACCTGCCAACTCGACGACCCACTTAGCCAAACGACCTGAAGTATCTGGCCTGCTCAGTATCTGCTTTAAAGGTTGATCAGTTTGGACGACGACCGGATGACTTTGAAAATAATATCTTAATTTCATGGAGGCATGAACTAATGCTAGGACCAATTTCTCCGCATCTGAATACCTCACTTCAGGTCCGTGTAAGGCCTTGCTTGTGTAATAAACCGGCTTCTGAAGTGTCCCCTGTTGCCTGACCAAGACAGCACTGATGGCTTCATCACAAACTGATAAATAAAGGTACAAAACCTCTCCTTCCTAGGGGGATGTCAGAGTTGGCAACTCCAACAAATACTTATTTAATTCCTCAAAAGCTTCTTGACATTCCATTCCCCACTGAAACGGGGTAGCTTTCCTTAAGATCTTAAAGAAAGGCAATGCACGCTGTGCTAATCGTGAAAGGAATCTGTTCAATGCCGCTAATCTCCCTGTTAACCTTTGTACCTCTCTGACGTTAGTAGGTGGCGGCATCATTCTCAGAGCGTCTAGCTTATCCGGATTGGCACTGATTCCGTCTTTAGAAATCATATAACCCAGGAACTTTCCAGATCTAACACCGAATGTGCACTTCTTTGGATTCAGTTTAATCTTAGTAGCTCGAAGCACGTCGCAAAATTCTTTTACATCTTGTAAATATTGATCTAAAGACCTGCTTTTGATCAGTAAGTCATCCACATAAACCTCCATGGATCTGCCTATCTGAGCACGGAAAATTTGATTGACTGTCCTTTGGTATGTGGCACCTGCATTTTTCAGTCCAAACGGCATGGTCACATAATAATATGTACCAAACTAGGTTATGAAGGCCGTTTTTTCTGCATCTTTAGGGTCCATGAAGATTTGATGATATTCTTTATATGCATCCAGGAATCCGAAGATTTCAAATCCTGATCGAATCCACTAGCTCACAATGCAGGTGAGGTGTAATCGCCCTGTAGGCGAGCTTTGTTCAGATCCGTAAAATCCACACACATTCTCCAGGAGCCATCTGATTTCTTCAGTAACACTGGATTGGCCAACCACTCTGGATAAACTACCTCTTTGACAATTCCTGCCTGTTTAAGTTTTACAACCTCTTGTTCTATAACTGAAATCCGTTCTGGTGTAAAATGTTGCTTCTTCTGACGAACTGAGGGCCTGTTCGGATCCACGTTTAAGCTATAGACTATCAGTTCCGGTGATAAACCTGGCATATCGTCTGTCTTCCACGCAAAAACGTCTTTGTACTCTCTAAGAAAATATGTTAAAACCCTTTTGTAGGGATCTGGAATCCAAGATCATATACTGACCACTGAATCTGCTCCTTGTTTGTCGACCTGAACTGCCTCGGTCTGGTCTGCAGATATCCAGGTCTTATCTTCCTCTGGCAATAATTCCTCTAAAGTTACATGTTGAACAAATTGTTTTTCACCAACTACAGATGTGTAACAGCTCCTGGCTATTTCCACATCTCCCTTAACTTCAACTGATCCAGAATTGACCGGGAACTTCATGCTGTTATGTGCTGGAGAGATAACTGCCCGTAGGTCAATGATTGCTGGTCTTCCCATGATAACATTATAAGCCAATGGTGCCTTAACAACAATGTAGTTCACCATCAGGGTCCTGCCCTTAGGTAACTTACCATAGATCGTAGGCAATGTAATCATGCCCATAGGATGGATAGGTGGGCCTGGAAATCCAAATAGAGGGGTGGATACTGGAGTTAAGCTTGAATCCTTCAACTTCATGGCTTGGAATGCCCTGTAGTACAGGATATTGACAGCACTCCCTGTGTCTACACAAATCCTTTTCACCCAATTTTTATTGATGACTGCTTCGATGACCAGTCCTTCATTGTTAATTACCAGGGGTAAAGGGTCCTCTGGTCCATATCTTACTTCCCCTGATACCTTTTGTCGCTTACTCGAAGTCTGATCTGCTATCTTCACTTCCTTTTCCTGATCTGTCCGCCTGGGACCTCCCATAATCATGTTGATAGTATTTACTGGACGGTTATCGATATGACCATCCTGATCTGGGGATGGATTTCTGGTCCTTCTCTGTTCATTAATTCTATTCCTCTCATTCTGATGATTTCCTCTCCTGAATTCTCTGCGCCCTCTGGGCTCTTCGTTGCGAGATCTATCGACTACTTCATCAAGTCTTCCTTCCATGACTGCAGCATCGATGTCCCTGATCAGTTCTCTGCATGCCTCTGTATCATGACCAACATCCTGGTGGAATCTACAGAATTTAGTCCGATCTCTCTTTTCCCTGAGTCCTTTCATAGGGAATGGGGTTCTTGCTATGCCTTTGCGTTCCATGATAGCCAGAACCTGTTCTCGTGATCTATTCAATGGTATTAGGTCTCTGTCCTGCAGAGCACCTCTTTTGCCCAATCTGTCGGTTATAGGGGCTTGAACCCTATCCCAAACCGATTTACGTATCTTGTCAGATTTCTCTTCTGCCTTGCCTTTTCTGTGATCTCTTTTCTCCAATTCACGCTTAGCACGATTAGCTTCTTCACCCTGACAGTGCTTGAAAGCAATTGCCAAACATTCCTCCATGGTTCTGGGATTTTTTCCATTTAATTTGGCATGTAACCTCCCCTCTCGTAGTCCTGCTAGGAATGAGGCAAACAAAAACCGATCGTCCACGTCAGCCACCTGGGTTGATTCTGCATTAAACCTTTTGATGAATTGTAGAACCGTTTCATCGGACTTTTGCTTAATGGTAAGCAAATGAGTGCTGTTTCTTTGAAACGGTCTTGCAGCAATAAACATGCTCATGAACTTCTTAGTTAACACTGTAAAACTAGTGATAGATCTAGATGGTAACTTGTTAAACCAGTCCCTAGCCCTTCCAGATAGAAGTGCGGGGAATGCTTTGCACTTCATTTCGTCTGGAGCATTGTATAACTGCATATGCGCTATATATTGATGCATATGATCATATGGGTCTTTCGTTCCATCATACGGACTGATTTTAGGTATCTTGAATCCTCTGGGACATGGATATGCCTCGATGTGCTCTGCAAAAGGTGACGCCAGATGGAATTCGTCTTCCTCATCTTCTAGCATAGCGTCCAACTCAGCCCTTGCAGCCTCATCTGCTTGACGAGTTTTACTCTTAATAATCCGACAACTGGATTCTGCCACCTCCTTGTGTCCATCCTTGCCTTCTGATGATGGTTGTTCCTCTTCTCCAAGATTTCCTACCTTCTCCTTTCCCTTTCTTACACTTTCAAACAGGATTTGGAAATCAGCGTCTCCCATTGTCTTTAAAGCATCTACCAAGAGTTGTTTCGCCAAATCCTTAGTATTTGGCTGATCTTCTGGTTGTTTTTCTGGATTTCGTTCTTGATCTTGATCCAAATTTTCCGGATCGTGCGAGGAACCTGCTAGGTCCTTCCCTTGTTGATTCTTTTTACATTTCATGTTCACTACTCTGTTAATCTGCCACTAGAAACAAAAAATGCCCTCCTTCTAGCGCCAATGATCGAACTCAAAATAATGAAAACGAATAAAAACTATACGGTCTTTCTTGCTCTAGCATCAAGCAAAGAGTAGTTTTTTTCTTGTATATGGACTGAACTTAGAAAATAAGCTCCCTACGTATCCAAATATATATTGGAATCAAGTCCAACCGTAGTTCATGCGGTTATCCATCATAATGGAGTTAATGGGCGGTTATGTAATCCACCCACGTCTCACGTCTGCATATAACTGCTCTTTCTCCCAGATATGTATATTTCCGATCTGCTTCCTCCGACCAGAGACCTGCCCTGGCCTGGTCCATCTGCTTCCTCCGACCAGGGACCTGCCCTGGTCTGATCTTGATCTGAACCGTTTTCTGATTGAGGAGCCTCTTGAAGGTTGGCCTACATCCAGGTCCTGGCCAGGGATCTTTTCTAATCGCTTGGCCTATGTGGTCGTACTGACTTCTAGGTCGGATATAGTCATGTCCTGTTCTGCTGGTCCGTTCAGTATACACTTGATACGTGGACAGATTCGGGTCACCCCCAATCAGTACACAGTATTTATATGTGTACACAATAACAACTCTAGTACACAATTCTTAAATAAATACAATATGGTCCTTATACTCTAACACATACACACTTTGCCTATCATATTGTGAAAGAGAAACAAGAACATATATAGTTATAACTATCTGGTGATATGCTTAGCTCCCCTTCCCTTTTGATGTACCATTTCACCTTTTTATATTGCATCCCATATTACAAGACAAATAGAAGAAAGATAACAAATTCAGACGTTAATAGAAGGTAATTTACAAATCCGTATAATAATTGTGATAAAATATGTTAAAGTGAGTTTTATACTTTCTGGATGGATTAGTAACTTCTGCATTAATTTATGCTATTGTTTTTAGTTGAAGGGTTTGATTCATATCACAGGATTTTGTCTCAAAACATAATCAAGCTGTTCAAAATTAGAAATACTCGGATTTTCGGGTCACGGCGTTACTTACAAGACACAAGAGCTTTTGGCCAGGCCTTATCCCTGGGTAAGAGCCAGACTCTACTGGCACGACCCGGGTTGAACTCAATTCTGAATTAGTCGGATCAGTTGGTTCCGGATACCGGGGCTTTAAAAAAGAAAGGGAAAAAGAAAAAGAAAAAAAAAACCATTTAATTTGCCTATTCATAACTCTTGAGCTTTTGTTACTAAAATCTCAGGCACTTTTTTCAATACCAATGAACAACTACCCCACAATCTTGAAAGGATTCTCTACACTCTACAGAGTCTATATTCTAATACCAAATGCATATGCAAAAGTCTACAGGCCTCCTAGCTTATCATGCATATACAAACATGAAGCCAAAGGAAAAAGACCTAGGAGAGCTCCAAAGCTACTTTCATTTGCCTACTATATCATAACATCAATGTCTTTTATCTTTGATCTTAGCAGTTGATTTCGCGATACACGTCGTCTGCTACACGGGATTAGAAAAACGGCCCCTGATTAAATGCTGCTGCTTTGAGCAACCTTAGAAAGTCTTGCAAGGACTCCAACGGCCAAGGAATTGGTATAAGTAGTTGGCTCCGTATATGGGGACTCGGTACGTAGATCTTCAAAGTTGTCGTTTTTATCAGGGCCACCTACAATGGCACCCGTGAGCTCATTCGGGTTGGGTGTATTCTTGTTGTACCAGTAAACAAAGCTCATTGGACACTCAACATTTGCATTAGGTTGCATTGTAGGTACAGAGGCACCCCTATGGTGGGCTTGCTTCGGTGGATCCTTTCCAAAACCAACCATGTATGACCTTCCCTTTGGGTTTTTGCCTAGTACATAGTCCATCTGCATTACAAATTCACATTATATGCTATATTATCATGTGTGAAATTGTAAGTTGGGGGATATTGTTACCTGTTGTTTGGCAAAAGACATAAGGTGATCTGAGCCGAATTTCTGATCTCCACAGGCAACTTCTTGCTTGTGAGTAGCTAACAGATCACTATAGACAATGAAGAGGAAGGCCGTGCCCGAAACATACTGTGTGTTTGCACCATCCCTTAGGTGAATCATACCCCCTGATAAAATTGTACTCAAATCAGTCATCTTTTAGAGAATAATGATAAAAAGAAATGAACATTCTTTGATCTTAAAAGGGTACCTGGAGAAATGTAGACTTGGTGGTGTGGACTCTCGGGAAGGATTGAGCAAATATAACTGTCAGTTTCTTGTTTGAAACTGCTTAGATCATCATGACCTTCCAAATATAGCTGTTCATGCAATCATTGGTAAAAAGAAGAATAGAAAGAAAGAAAAAAAGTCCGATATTCATGTGATTATCGAGAAATAAGGATAAAATAGGGAGGAATGTTTACTTGAGTTAGGAGAAGCTGGGCTCCTGCATATTTGAGATCCCAACTAAATTCAGATACAGTCCCACTAATAGATTCTTCATTGATGTAATCTCTAAAAGTTGAATTGCCAGTTGCAATGTACAACCATGTTGATGCCCATAGCAACTCATCCTGCATATCTTACATAGGTAAGGTAACCATTCAATTCATTTAAATTACTGCCTTTTCCTATGATTCTTGCTTTTTCATTTGAGCCCTGATTGAAAGACCGATGTTCTAATATTACCCCGATCCTACATATGGTTTTTCGATCAGAATGTACAACGGCCAGGTACATTGACCTTTTTTTTACAAGGATGAGGGAAGTAAAAACATACAAAAAAAAGGAAACATATGTATATTGAGATGAAGGAGATGAAGGAGATGAAGGAGAGAGTGTGTGTACATTGTAGCCAGAGAAAGAGCAGTAGAAAGGGCACTCTCCATCATAGGTACCTTTGTATGTGTATGCAAACTTAAAAAGCTGTGGACAAAAACAAACTTTAGTTATCAATTTGGGTAAGATCACTTGTATTTCTGTCTTTAAAACAAGTAAAATACAGATTGAAAGCAAAGTAGTACCCGTTTGGCTTTGTTAAGTAGGCGACGAGAATAGGCATGATCAGAGTGCCTAAAAACGATAGAAGCAGCAGCCATTGCTGCAGATGTTTCTGCTGCAATTTCAGTACCTGGTTGACTTTGATCTATTTTCAACACTGTTCTTGGTGTTTTCATGTTTTCTGGCCTCACCCAACATTCATGATCTTTCACTGGATCCCCAACCTTCATAAAATTGACACAAAAAAAATCAGACAATTGTTCTTTACAACTTCAATCACAATCTCTAAACACCCTCCTTCCAAATTATTGGACTTCTTAAACCTTTACCTAAAGATTCAAAGTTAATCTAGGTTGCACAAGTAAAAAAACGGATTGAATACAGCAATATCCATGAATGAAGGCATAATAAAATCAATCATCAACTCGAAAGAATAAATATATTATCCAAACTCTGGTTTTTACCTGAACATACAATCGGTTGCGATAATGGCTAGCTTTAAGGAGGAAATCAGTTCCCCAGCGGATAGCAGCATGAACATTATGCATTTCTCCAGCAGCTTTAAGCTCTGTTCCATAAAAAATGGCAGCCCATGACAATGTTGTTATTGTGAATGCCATAGGGAGTCCATACTTCACATTATCCCCTGCATCATAGTATCCTCCAACCAAGTCCACCTATATTCAACCAACATCAACAACCAATTTCACTTAAAAAGCCGATTATTATAGATTCATGCGTTTAAATTGCAACAAAAAAAATAAAAAATAAAAAAATAGAGGAATTAAGATGAAGAAAAAGAAATTACATTAGCAAGTTTGCCATCATCAAGAGCAGAATCACCACGCCAAGCCGGCCTGTGATTGGGAGGGAGCTTTCCTGATCTTTGAGCCTCCAGAAATATGATGGATTTTGTTAAAGCATCTTTATAATTGAAATCTCCATTAACCAAAATTATGAAACCTGGTGAAATCAAAGCAAACCATGCCAAAATCAACACTGCTAGATTTGAATACATTTTTTTTTGTTTTTTTTAAAATCAAGCTATATCACCAAATATGCAGAACATGAGGAATTAAAAGAAGAAAAGAAAAATGGGTTGAAAATTTTTGAAAAAAAAATATATCCTCCAAAGAGAGGTGAAGAAAACGTGGGTATGGAAGTTGCAAAGGCGGGAAATATATATATATATATATTAATTAATGAAAAGTAAAGTTAGTTACATACAAATGGTAATTTGGCAATGGAGATTCTGAACCGTCCCCAATAATCTAGGGGAACGATAATCCACCATTAACATGTTTTTAGCTTGACGATCAAAATGGGAGGTCGACTTTATTGCACACCAACGTAACGTTCATTCTATTAAAGGATATGGATCCTTCATGTGACAGTTTTTTTACTCCCTCCGTCCCATTTTATTTGTCCTGTTTGACTTTTCACACAGATTAAGAAAATTATAGTTAATGCTTTGAATCATATTAAATGATCTAATAGTTTTACACTTATGCCTTTTAAGTTGTTGTTGGAAAGATTTAATCTACACATTTTTTATCAGAAATATTGTAAAGAAAAGGGTATTTGAAGAAATTTAAGAATTAATGCATAAAGTGGACACTTATTTTGGGACAAACCAAAAAGGAAACATGGACAAATAAAATGGGACGGAGGGAGTATTTTTTTCCTTTACCTTCTTAATTTTGTTTTTTTTTTTATTAAATCAAAGATAATTTCTTCTATTAAATCATCGGATATAGTTTGTACAACATTAAGCGTAGCCTGCCTCCATAAAACCTATGCTTGGCATATCCAATTTAGGAAAATATGTCACAGAGAAAAAAAATATATCCTCCTTAGAAAATAAAAATACGACGAAATTCAGAAGGATAGCATCCAATGCAAGATCCATATAATGGATGTGGTAAGTGTAGTTTGCCATCCTTGAATTCATGTTGTGCATAATCCATGAATCGTCCTAGTATCTATTCCAATTGCCCCGTCCTTTTATCTGGGTATAGTTTCGCGGCTCTGTCCATGCAAAATCCAAAAGTATGCAAGTGTTGTGTAGAATATTTGGAGGGATAAAGAGAATTAGAAAGGTACAACTTGATTTGCACTCTTCAGCTAAGTGAAAAGTGCTTCCCAAAGACAATTCCATGTATGGGTATAGATCCGTCATGTGTATCGCAATTCCAATAATTTAGCGTTGCGATGAAGTGACTAGGTTTGAGACGATATATGAAGTTGATCGGACTATTTATGACTTATTTAGCTCTATCAGGCCCGGTGATTAAGGGCGTTACAGAATGGTATTCAGAGCCGACTATTAGACAGAACTATGTGATGCACCGTTTGAGACAGTGTAAGGATGACCTCTAGTTACCTATGGTAGGGATGAAACTGGGACAAGTCTAGTGGGACAAGTCTTGGCCGTCCGTGCGATGACGTCTATCCTTTATAAGGTGGGAGAATGTAAAATCTCACATCGGTAAAGTAAGTGAATGCTCACCCACATATAAGTGTGAAACATAAATGTTTTGTCTACTCGGGTTAGCCCTTTTAGACCAAGCGAAAACGACAGTCTAAACAATTGACCGGACCATTTATGACTTATTTAGCGCTACCAGGCCCGGGGTCTGGAGGCGTTACAGACGGTATAGGAAGTAAATAAAGAACAATGTGTGAAAAAAGATACAAAGATAGTTTTAGGGGTGTGAGATTAAAGGACATAATAGGAACCGGAAAAATTAAACCGGACATTGGAAATAATAAATTGTGAAAAAAAACCATTATTTGCTACATGTGAAATAGTGTAATCAAACATAAATCAACTATTTCGCTACAAGACCCCTTCAATTGCGGATTCCATTACACAAATCCATTAATTCTCTATTTTTGTCTCTGAAAATACAATAGTTTTCTTCTCGTATTTAGTGACAATCAAAATTTGAGAAACGGCGAACCTACAGGCTGTTCCGTTCTTTTCAATGCGACTCGATTACTACGAATGCAAAGTATATAATGATGAATGAGATGAGAAAATAGATACTCTAATTTAGCTTTTAGTCATGGGGGAATTATATAACGGTAGAGAGGAGGAGACTTAATCACGTAATTAGGCTGGCTTAATTAATGCGGTTTCTCAAGTTCATGTCATTGAAGACTAAACCGACTTAATTAGGTCAACCTACTTCAGCCGACTGAATTTGCGTTCACACACTGATGATACAAATAATATCGCCACCATTTAGTCCCGGAAATAGCCTCTGACCCCCCATCGCCAAGGAAAGTCCGCGACTACATCATCGGCGACGCCATATGATACCAAGTCAAGGCCGTTGAGATCGACCTCGCCTAGAGCGTCACTAGAACTAGGGGGCCGGTCTGCGACCTTGGGCAAAAGTCCCTCAAAGGGCCGCACAAGACTTGAGAAGAAACAGGGAGCAAAGGCAAGACAAACAGTGTTGGCGGCCCTTGCGACCCCAAAGGATCGCCGCCCAGATATTATATCCACTTGCAGATTAGATACTTAATGTTTACTTAGCTATTAAGTAAAATTAGTGACTAAGCTACTTCACACCGCCAGTCCCTTACTTAGCTCTTAAGTTTACTCTTCCTATAAAAGGAAGTTTTGTGTAACCTAAATGATAGATACATTCTAATCAAAGAACAGGCCAAAGTTCTGTAAAAACACTGCATCTCTATCCCTCCTCCCATTGCCGCCGCACATCCCCGGCTAGTACACACGATCACCCCCCAAAACAAGCCAGTTATCCACCACACAAACACCACTAGAATAACCGTGGTGATTTATGCATCATCACACACGTTTCTGGATTCTTCCAATTAGACACATGTTAGTTAAAAAATAATTTTTGGTATTATTTCGTAAGGAAATTTGTCCAAAATATTATTATTAATCATTATGAACACATACTGAGTGGCTAGACGGCGGCAGCGTGCGTTTCTGGATACTTCTAGACTCACAATTAGGCACTTCGATGTAATTCCGTAATTAAAATTGGTATAAAATTAATTACTAAATCAACATGAACACAAACCTAGCCAGCTAGACGGCGACGCGCATGTGGGATGAAGCAGTCGAAACTCCTTTAACTCGTCTCTTACGATAATTTTCTTTAATTTTAGACATTAATTTATCAGTAGCCTGATATTCGAATCGATTTTTTCAAAAGTCAGTTATTAACCACTCATTACATAGCATATAATGATAACATAAACTTTTGAAGATATAAATTGGAGTCTATCCGAAATTAAGCCGAAATGTATTGTTCATCACTTTAACAAGATACATTTAAGAGCGGGGAATTAAATCTAAGTCAGTAGTACATGTCTTTGCGATTCCTGATGAGAATCAAGGTTCGGAAAAGAAAATTAAGGGGCATTTCTCCAAGAGAACCAAATCTTCGTTCCAACTTCTGTCATCAGAAAGTAGTAGAGGATTCACCTTTAATGTCCCATGGCAACATATTCATTGGACGTCCTGAAATTTTAAGAAAGAAAGCACATATGATACATAATTCTTCTCCTATTCCATCTTCTTCTTATTTTCTTTGTTGATAAACCTAATCCATATTCTGAAAACATCATTTTACATGACAGAATATGATATTTTGTTTTTCCAGAAAACAGAATATGGTGATAATAACTCACAAAGATTGAAATTATAAAAGAATATGGTCAAAAAAATAAAAATATGTATCGGTTGAGTTATTTCCATAAAAAATGTTCATTTTTTGAAAATTACTCGTCCCATAAAAAGTGTCCATTTACAAAACCAATACATCATTTAATGCATTTTTTTCACAAATACCCTTATGTTTGCATTTAATATTTGTATGTTCATTTCACATCAATTCCAATAGAAACATTTATTATGTGATAGGGATATATATATGTCAATTAGCACTTAAATTACTACACGTTAATTGATTTCTTAATCTATGTGCCAAGCAAAATGTGGACACTTTTTATGGGACGGAGGTAGTATTTATTTTGATGAATATTACTTCAATGTTTGTTTAATGAAGTTTCCAAGAATTGTTTAATGAAAGGTTAGTTTCAAAGTACAATCATGCTAATACCGTGAAATATGCAAGGAAAAAAAAAAAATAAACGTCGCCTGAGAGATTCGAACTCTCGCGGGGAAACCCCATGTACTTAGCAGGCACACGCCTTAACCACTCGGCCAAAGCGACTTCGTTGAAATACAGTCAGCTGAATGGATATGTATAATCGTTCGTCGATGTCATATTTCATGGCATAGCATTACGTTCATTATGTCAAGGAATATGTCATTTATACACAGACACATGTATGTATTTTCCGCTAATTATTTAAAGAAGAAGAAATTTAGTATTCATGTCGGCACAACCCAACCCGATATGCTCGGTTAGTATTCAGGTCCTCCACATTTAGTTATATTTAATGTAGCACGGTATTCATGAGCCAGAAAACAGAAATGAGAAATATTTAGTAGAAATATTAGAAGATAAATTGATTGCGTGTTTATTTGTGATTATCTTTTTTTTTAAATTTTATTACGGTATTGGGAGTTGCACTATTTTGATAGTATAGTTGTAATGTTTTCTTGAGTGGCATGTTACTATCGAAAAAGAAACAAGAACTTTGTGATCCCGCCCGAAGGTAGACTAAGTTCCCACTTGACGCCCTTGACCTTAATGAGCATTAGTCGTATATTTTTCTCATGAGCCTACCGAGCCAATCAAGGAGGGCGACTGTCTCTCCCCTTATTTCGAGTCGTGTTCAATGTATGTTACGGAGAGATTGTGAATACTATGAAGTTTAGATTATGTATTTGTAACGTGTAAATGTGTGTTAATGTTGTAGTTGATGTAATTTGTTAGCACATGGATGGTTATGGTTAATGTTGTATGGCACAAGGATGCTTAAACTACGTATGCAATGTAGGTGTGTTAGTGATAACCAAATTTGATATTCTAGCTTCAGCACTTTTATTTAATAGCATATCAATTTCAAAAATGTTGTGCGGTTCGGAAACTCAAATTTCATGACCAAACGGTCTAAATTCGTTTTTTTATGGGTTTTCGGATGGGACCGTACAAATGTCATAGAGGAACGGTAATTAAAGCGTTAGCCTAGAAAGCTCTCATACCAACTTTGAGGAATTAAACTTAATAAATGATGATGGTTAATCGGGATCGTCCGGGTATGAATTTACTGTGATTCGCGTAATTGGACCTCCGAAGTGATGATCCAACTAGCTTTTCAAAGGATTTGTGAGCGAGCCTGCAAAACACACAAAGCGTGAGAGGTCCTAGAACATGCCTCTGATAGGGCACTCCGACGCTCAAGTCAATATTTGTATAGAGAAATTTCTATATGACGGTGAACAAAAAGCAAGGCAGGTGTATTTTTTTGCATGTAACGTGTGTACCATGATAATGAGGATGTGTATCTCTTATATAGGGTTCCATCATAAATGTAGTTATTGTTCAGTGGAGCAAGTTTCATGGAGTGGTTTCGAGGCCATCATGGTACAATTATGAACCAATTATGGCTCACGATGTAACGGCATGCATGAAGGACGACATGTGTTATGTCGGATATAAGAGGCCGAAGACGATATGCGTGACATCGGCTATTAAAGATGATTACGACATGCGTTGTTTCACATATATGGGACAGTTAGCGACCTGCACCATGTTTGCGTTGTTTCACTTATATGGGACGGGTAGCGATTTGCACCACTTGGTCAGTTGATGCCTAGAGGTGACAAGCATCATACTGGTCATTGATAATACTGAAGTCGAGGCCCTTAAATATAATAGAACCCAATAATAAATGATGACCACATTGGCCCATACGTTGATGTGACATTATATTCATAATTGTAGCTTATTAGTGTCATGTATACGGTAGTCAATTTTACTAATGTCAAAAAGACAAACACGTAACTGAATACTGGCCACGTATACGATGATCAATCTCACTCATGGCAACAAACAAAAACGTAATTGAAGAAGATTCAAGATAATTTCCTCGTCATCAAACAAACAAACGTTCAAAACTTGTCAGCCTTATGATTAATTAATGAATACAAATTGACAAACATCGATTTAACAAGTGTCAAAAGTATATAGCAGATCTTCAAAGCTACTAAGCTAAGCCAAGTAATGTAATCCGTAATCCTTCAAATTGATCAGCTCAATTTTCCGTAGATTTGATTAATTCTACTACTAACTTATTCTGCATCTCTGCCCTGCATATTCTTCTTCTTCTCTCTAACTCTGTTTCTGCAGTTTTCATTACCTGCTCTTTCAAGCACAAACGACAATATCAATTCCAAAGACTATAAAGATAAGAGAATTCAAAAACAGAGACACCATATTTGGGCAAATTGTTGATAGAAGATTAATAATAGTAATGAAAAAAGAACAGAGTTTCCCATAGAGATTTGATCAAAATCAAGCACAAGCACACGAAGAATCAACAACCACTGCATCTTCTTCTTCATCCCCACTCCGAAAAATCAAGTAGCCTAAAGCAAGTCCCAAAACAACTGCAACAAACACACCACCATTAAAAGACATGACAGACAGCATCAACAGATAGCCGATCGCCGAGTTGATTCCGAATAAAACCGCCCCGATAATTTTCGCTCCGGTCAACTTCCTACTTTTCTTCCCAGTATCAGCGGCGCTGTGGTGGTGGTGGGATTTACACCATCGCCGGCTTGTGGGGTTCCAGTTTTGTTTTTCAATGATAATAGCTTGAATCGAAGTCTACGGTCCTCTGAGTATTGATAAAAGACAGAAAATATTAACCAGGCCAAAAGGGTTATGGCATAGCTGAGCCATGAATCAGTTCTCCAGAAATCGAATAAAAGGGTCACATTTTTTCCCCAGTAAAATGTCATGTGCATCATCTTTGAAGCTGAATTTTGTTCTTTGAATTGCTGATTTTTAATGGGTTGTGTGAGGAAGAAATTTTGGAGGTAAGAATAGAATCTTGATCTGGAGTCCAGATGGGAGAAACACTAATGATGATGATGATGAGGAGAATATCTAGTGGCGAAGAAGATGGAGATGTGGTTTGTCATTTGTGATTAAAAAATAAAAAAAAATTGGGTCGCTGTGCCGGTACTTCAATTCTACATTCTTGACTTTTAGTACACATCTGATTAATCAGCAGTACAACTAACATGAATTTGGACCCTTTTTCCTCGGAGAGATTTTATGTTGCAACGGTCGTAGGAAAGTTATATCAAGTGGCATATATTAGAGTCTCTTATTTTTACTCTCTTTCACATAATACACTTTTATCATATGTGATAGGTTAGAAATAAATGGTTGTAATGTATTGCACTTGATAAACCTTCCTACAGAATCAGAATGGAGAACAAATTCTTCATTTAATCTTTATTAAATTATTACCTCCAAACTAATCAGTAAATTAAGTACATATGTTTTGAAAATAATTGTAAATTTTGGATGAAGGAAGTGAGAATTTTAGAAATCATTAAAAATGGCGTGGAGGGCAATTCTCGAGAAATTGGAGATTCAGGCTTACTCGTGAAAAAAGTTGTCCGTTTTTAAAAATGCGTTTTTATGTAATATTACAATAATATTTTCGTAAAAAATCATTTTACGACAATATTATTGCCGTAAAGAATTTAACTCCATTATTATTATCATAAAATCTGTTTAACTCCAATATTTTTTACAACGCTATTATCGTCGTGTTACCTATAAACACATTTTGTCAAAAATACAACTTTATTTCCAAGTAGGGAGGGGGCCAAGCCTGAATCTCCAATTTCCCGTAATTCTCTCTCCAAAGCAAAAACGTCGCGTCAATTTTCCATCAAGATTGATTTTCAATAAAAACAAGCGGTGAAAACCCTTAATTGCTCAGACGAAAAATTTAATTGCTCACCCACCCCCTGAACCTTTCAATCTCACCTTTCAAAAAAAAAAAAAACCTTTCAATCTCCACCACCTATGGAGGAGATACATGTCGGAGGAGTGTAGAACGGCTGACCCCTGGATCCCAATTGCAACTGCAATCGGTGTGGCAAGGCACCAGTGGCGTCGACATTAATTAATTGTTGTGGAATGATACACGATCGGTGTGGCAAGGCACTAGGATGATTAGGGTGTAGATCGAAAGAATCGAGTCGATCTTTCTGCAGAAATTTGGAAATCGACTTCACTAAAAGTTCGGGCTCCAAACTCGGCTCGAGCTCGATCATGCCTTAAAAAAACAAGATCGAACTCGACTCGCTAAGTACTCGATATAGCCCGACTCGGCTCGTAAGCTCGATTATTTTCCTAGAATTCATTTAATTTTTAATGAAATATGGCAAGATCGAGCTCTACTCGTCTAATACTCGACTCGAATAATATTTTTTAATTATAATGAAAATAATATTTATTATAAATATAATAAATTTAATTAATTAAATAATTACTTAAACAAGCTCGATTAAGCTCGCGAGCTACTCGATTAATATATTTTAAAACTCGAGCTCGGCTCGGTTAATTATTCGAGTAGCTCGATTCGAGCTCGAACTCGAAAAAAACCGAATCGAGTCGATCTCTCTTGCGAGTCGAATACGAGTATCTCACGACAAGCCTAGCTCATTTACAGGCCTGGACGATAATGAATTTGAAGAATATGAGGATGTCATTGATAACTTCATTGGCCTTGAAACTGACAAAGATGCTCTGGTCATACTCCCAGAAGAGTGCGCAGATCTTTGGAGACCATGGCGCAAGGCCTTGATCATCAAGCTGCTAGGTAAGTCGATTTCTAATAAAAATTTCTGCCAACGATTATCCGAACTGTAGAAGCATAGGGGTAGGCTAGAAATCACCGATTTAAAGAACGGATTTCACGTTCTTCGTTTCACTAGGAAAGTAGATTACGATGTGGCTTTTGGAAAATTGCCCATGGGTCATGATGGGGCACTATCTGGCTATTAGAAAATGGAAGCCTTTCTTACAGAAAGAATTTGAAAAAATTACTACAACCAAAGCATAGGTCATGTTCTCAGCATGTCATTAGAAATTTCCAGGCCAGCTTTGCTCAGGAAGCTAGGAAGTGCGGTGGGTAAGATGATTATGGTTGACTCTACTACATTCTTCAATGCTAGAGGAAGGTTTGCTAGGGTTTGTGTGGAGGTTAATTTGGAAAAAATACTGAAACCACATGTGGTCATCAATGGCAGAATGTATAAGGTTGGGAATGAGGGACCACAGACAGTTTTCTTTGATAGTGGCAAGTTTGACCACTGGAAAGACAGAATGCCTTGCAAAATTGAATGATGAAACTTGACAACCCAATCAAACTGGGAACAGTGGACCAAATGCCCAAGGAACCACCCCTGAAAACCCCTATTGTCCTTGGAGGCAGTTGAAGAATAAGTGAGAAGCCCTAGATTGAATGATGGATCAAGATTTGAGGTTTTCATTGAGAAGAATGTATAGGAAGATGATACACATAAAATATTTCACCAATTATTTCACCATCAACGAATAAAATAATATTAATCAATTTATTTTATTCACACATTACACTATTTAACCATTACTTTATCAATATAATACCTTATTAAAATTTCTCTCACCAATCATTTTTTCATCTACACAACTTTCAATACAAGATTTCAGCTTTATAATCATTATTTTACTTTATTTTATTTCACTTTCTCTCTCATGAATCCATTCAACTCCAGCCTAACCCGAAACCAAACATAGTCATATGGTCTTTGAAGGTAGTTGAAGAAGAAGTGAGAAGCCATAGATTGAATGGTGGATCAAGATTTAAGGTTTTGATTGAGAAGAATGTATAGGAAGATGATACACTAAAGGAAGTCATAAGCTTCCGGGACATTGCTTAGAATGTGACCCCTTATAGAGGCCAAGGTAAAGCAAGAGAAACACATAAACAAACACCAACAAAGAAAGGAACATATCGCACAACGAGTTAATAGAAGATACACATACATGCGCCTCATACTTTCATTCATACGCTATCCTATCACCCTGTCTTACCACTTTCTCCTACCCTACCGTACGCTCACTGTTCTCAGCCATACCCTAACCCTGTCCCACCTTACCCTACCCTACCATGTAGGGGCGGCAACAAGAATTTTGACATGGTGTCAAAAATTTGTCAATTTTTTTTCGTATCACACATAAATTTGTATATTTAATTCTATACATGTAATTATAGAGTAATAAATAAAAAAAATAGAGGGCCAATGCATAAAAATAAGGAGGTCAAGTACATATAGATATGCGTTTATAAAATAAATTATCTACTGTTGTTACATTTCATCAATTAGGGAGAATGACGGTTTTTTTGAAACATTTACATAAATGGCAAAACTATTTTTTTTTATTTTAATCTAGCGCCTTTTTTCCAGAAAAAATTAAAAAATATCAATACGCTTTCTCTCTTATCCATCTTTTTTATACATTCATATCTCTTAATCTTGAACTCCAAATTTGAAAATTATTTCACCTATTTGTTTTTTCATGCTCTTTATTTTGACACCACATTCAACATATTCCGACGTGATTTTAGGAAATCCGCTGTCAAAATTCACTATTGTTTGAAATTCACTATCGATATTCACTGATTTTTAGGATTCACTAGGGATATTCACTAAGTGAATTTCAACAGTGAATCTCACAAAAAATGATGTAATTATATCAAACCAAGTCTCAAAACGAAGAGCATCAAAAAATAAAAAAAATCAGTGAAATTTTTATCACGTTTGAATATATACATATCAAAAGATATGAGCGTTTCAAAATGGGGAGGAAAGAGGAAAAAAGGGAGGAAAAAAATCCCAGGTCCAGGGCTCCAGGCGCACGGATTTTTTTTAATTTTCTTTTTTTTTTTGGTTTTGTGCTTCAGGTATAAAAAAATATAAAAGTTGTCATCTCCTACTAAAAAATATGTAGTTTTCCTGTTACTCAAAAATATTTCAAAAGCTGTCATTATCCCTAATTGTCCTTAGAAAGAATGCGTAACACTGCAAATCTTCTAAAACGACACTTAAAAAATAAAATTACATATGCACTATACATATTTTGTGGTGTATATATCACTACCTAAATTATACCATTGATTAAAGTGTATTATTTAAATGAATGGAGGAGAAGTGTTTAGTGATTGTCTATTATACATTATGTGCGGTGGATGTATCATCTGCCCTTAAAAAATGGAGTGGGCATTACGGAGAAGAAGAAAAAAGAGGGAGAAAGCAATTGCAGTACAAAGGTAGTGGGAAAAATAAAGTATATTTTTTATTTGCATGATTGTAGTACAAAATCTTGTAGTACAACTTTTATTGTAAATTTAGCCGCGTCACATACTTTTACTAGAGAAATATTATGGGCGTCCATCTTCATGGGTTACTTATAACCGAAATCAAATCGAGTGACCGAATCAAACCGGTCCAAACAAAAATATATATTATGTTCTTTTGATTGGATTTTGTGTTGTAAAAAAGTAAACAGGAAAATCAATTCGGTTTTAGTTTTTCAAATAAAGATCATTATAAACCGGACCAACAACTCCACACACATAGGCCCTAACCCAGGCCTAACATGACATACGACAATATAATATAAAAAATAAAGAAGACAACAAAAATAAAAAACAACAAGAACAAAGTCAAGTCAAACCGGACCGGATTAAATGGTTTTCCTGGTTATGCTTCCGTTTTAGTTTGTAAATTATAAATTTGTAAAAACATTGATTGATTTCAATAATGGTATAAAAAAACGAAAAGGGTATCTATTTGCATCAATCAGATCTACTCCTACATCCCACCAAGTTAAAAAGATAAAATAAGAAAACTTTTATTAATCATTTATTACTAAAACTATATTGTAATATTTCGTCTTTTAAAATTAACAAAAATCCCTCGTTTTTTTCTTCATCATCATCTTTTTATCTTCCTTATCTTTAATTTCATCTTCATTTTCATCTTTCTCATCTTCATCTTCATCATATCATAGCACCAAACCCATTTTATTATTTTCTTCATCTTCTTTATCAACATTCGATCGAAAATTTTGGATTTGGAAGTGGATTGAAAACGAAAATCACCATTTTATATCATCCCGATAAATTTGATTTTTTTAAAGTCGATTGTTTTACAATTGACCTTCAAAAAAGTCGATTTATTGAGACACAATCGAGAGTAACAAAGTCGCATTTCTTAGAATCAATTCTGCTATAGTTGATTTTGCTTAGAATCGACCGTGCTATGGTCGGATTTGGTTAGGATCGTCTTTGCCACCTGTCGATTTGTTCAGGGTGAATTTAAAGAATGAACTTCATCATCATTCAAATCCCAATTACGATATACTTGTGTAATACAATTATACATTTCACGTATTTAAAGCATTTATACATACATACATACTTGTGTAATAGAATCGCCACTCAGAAAACTGGACACAACTAGCAAGAGCAAAGAAAATAAAAAGAACATAGGGGTAATCCTATGTTGACCAAATTGAGCCTCAATACGGAGGACATGATTTGGTAAGGGACATTTACATTCAAATCCATACATAATAGACCGAAATTAAACTTAAAAAACTAAACAAATAATCTGGAACAACCGACTATTCCGACTTGATCCTAAGAGAAAAACATAAAAACAGACGGTAAAAGCATCTGCGGTACCCGCCATACGCCACCGTCACCGAAAAATACCCTATAAGCACCGCGGCAAAAAACCAAAAAGCCACAAAAAGGCGAAGAACCGACAACCAGATCTCGCAAAGAAGGATCCAAATCGACAACAACAAATGCAGATCCGACCATCGCGAATCCATAGTAGCCGAACTCCGATCAGAAAACACCGATCACATGCAAGCCCAAAATCTTTTTCGAAATAGCAATCGATGAAACGCCGGAGAAGACCACGGAGCAAAAGCGTGGCGGAATACAATGAAAACAATGGAAAGAACGAAAAGAGAAAAGAAAAGAACGAAAAGAAAGAAAGAAAACTAGAACGGAACGGAAAGAACGCAAGCAGCCTAATGCCGCCGGCGCCCAAAGATCTGAAAATGAAGGCCGACCAAGGAGAGGAGAGCTTTTGGTTTTAGAGAGTGAGAGAGAGAGTGTGTCGTGTCCTTCTCAAACAAGATTTTGATTGAAAAACTTTATCAATTTTATTTTTTAGAAAACTTAACTTATCCAATGAGGATTTTTGATACCATGGTTGAGTTGTGATTCGTTTCACACCTCAATGAAACTTTTGATTTCGAATGTTTTAGGGTTTTAAGACATTATATAGATTTGTTTTATGAAAATGTCTTTGGTGGGGATGGTGGATGTAGATGATGAAGATGAAAAAGAATAGGTTGAAGATGATGAAAAAATGGATGATTATTGAATATGATGTTAGTTAAGTGAGCCAAAAGCCCAAAACTATTGTTACTTTGTTCCTACATCGTGTGATTGAATAGATAAGCCGACATAGTTAAACTATTTAATAGGTTTTAGCCTATTATTTTAAAGTGTATCAAGGTACCATTGAGATGTATTAAAATCGAGATAAACTCTTTTGTAATTCTCTTCTATAGTTTTCTCTTTCGCCTTTGGACTAGTCGGCATATTGCTGGAAACCACGTAAATTTGGTGTTTTGTATTTGACGATGCTGGATATCGTCGAGTGTATAATCCGGGTCTAAATATTCTGGAACGACTTACCAAGAACCGTTAACAATGGAGATGGAGATTGTAGTGTGATTTAGACTGAGTCTGAGAGTTGGTTTCTCTCAAGTTGCCTACGTATCCAATGTTTCTAATTGGAATCAAGTCTCACGTAGTTCATTAGGGTAGTTTATATATGGAGGCGTCTCGCCCTCTTTTCTTGTTGGACAAGTATGGGATTCTTAAACCCTAAAGATTAATTCAAGTAAATCCCTTTATAAGAGATAATTATGACTGCATTTAAATCATAAGATCCGTGTCCTATAATCAAGGGATTCTTCCCCTCTTTATCCGATTGTATAGGCACGTGCTTAAATTGCCCTTATAGGGAAGGACCCTGATGTCCTACATCAGGCTCCTCAGATCGTCTCGACCAGGCTTTCGTGACCATCATGACCGAGCCACCATGCGTTGGTCTAGTCGGGGAGAGTGAGGACAGACCTCCCTCCTGGGGTCAAGTCAATCCGACATGGAGCTCCTGGCCCTGATGCCTTTCTGTGTACTTACTACGAAGCCACTCTTCGAGTGACACGTGGCGGCCCTATCCTGACCATCGTCATAAGCCCCCCAGGTCTAACCTGACTCCGCTGAAGCCAGGCAGACCTAACATAGGGGAGCAGAGCTCGATCGTTCTAGGGTTGGCTTGACACGTGGCCCCGTTACCGCTATCACTCTATGACGACAGACACAGGAAACAAAGCATTTTGTATATAGGTAATGATGAAGTGGTTTTCCCTAGATCGCCTTTTGGGACTTATAACCCCCTTAGTCTTGTCACGTCTCTTCAGACGTTACACAAGTTCATTTAAACTCAAGATTGAAGCTGCCGGTGGCCATTCCAATCTCTAACTCCTTTATACAAGTAAGCATCTTGTGCTATTTTCGTTTCGTTTCTGCATTGTTAATGAGTGAACCTATAATCCTTATTGATAGTTCCATTGAAGCTTTATTCGAATTTGAGACAGAGTCAGAAAATGAAACCTCTCATTCTAGGGTCAATCTTGAGAAACCTGTCACTCCACCAGCCGGAAACTCTGCTCCCAAACCCTTAATCAATCGTAAGGGATTTGAAACCCTTGTTTTAGCCTCCTGGTACGATCCGTCCTACACCGGTCCTCCACGCTCCTCTGGCACCTCAAAATTTGTCTTGACCTTGGCCCTAAAATCCCAAGCTGCCTGCCATGGCATTGATACTAAGCTGACTAAACAAGACGTGGCTTCCCTCTGTAAGTAGTACAAACTGGAGAATCCCCTATTCAAACCTACCGTTCCTGCTCATGGTGTCTATGCCTATCGGGCTCCGCCAGCTGTTGTGCCGTCTACAAGGAGCAGCTCCTCTGCGGTCTGAGGTTTCCCATTTGCCCAGTTATACTGGTTGTCTTAGAGCACTATGGGCTAGGTTTGGCGTAGATTGTTCCGAACGGTATAAGGGCTATAGTTGGTTTCGCCATTTGGTGCCGATCCTTTGCATCCCGTCCAATTGCTCGGACATTTCGGCTTTTCTACCAATGCAAGCAAGTGCCGGATCAGGCTGGTTATTACTATTTTCCCCACCGAGGAGATTTTTACAAAGAGATCCGGTTTACCGAGAAGGGAAAATTTTCCTACAAGGGATGGTAATCTCGATTCGTCATTATTTGCCCGGAAGTGGAAGCCAACCTGGGTAGTTGGAACTCTGCCGACCTGGGCAACGATCCTCGACCCATAGATGTTGATAAGAAGCTGATTGACGACATCCGGAAAAGTGGTGTCTTTATTGGTGTAAAGAAATTTTCCTCTAAATTGATTGAATCGGCTCGACTGCCGACTGTTGGGCCTGATCCTTATAGGGAATTAACCAGGGCGGAATATAGAACTTGTAGGACCTTTACTTTTACTGTGCTTTTGGTTGTCGAGTCTGTGACATGCTTGTACTAATTCTCCTATGCTTTCCTTTGGACAGTGTTTTCCTTTGCTGAGCTGGTCGCCGATGTTGATGAAAAAGATGAGATTCTTTCTGAGGGTCATTTGAAACATGACTCAGAGAGAACAGTAAGCACCGACCTGGGTGCTACTCGGTCTGCCGGGAATGTACTGAGTCCCGAGATAACGAGGGTCCTGTCTGAGCACCCGGAGGATCCCCTGGTTTCCTCTGTTCCATTTACTCCCATGGAGGTGGAGGATGAGGAGGAACAAAGAGTGGAGTTCCGGCTTCAGAAAATGAAGCAAGTGGTGGTTGTGGATACCCCTCGATGGGGTAAATCCAAGAAAAAGAAAACATCCACCGCTCTATCGAGGAGATTGAAGAGGTTGACTTGGAGGATGAGCATTAGTGGGCGAGGCGTCTAGCCGAGCCGTCGACTGTGACTGGCTAACGTGGTAAGTTTTCAATTGGTGCTCTGATCTTATATGTCATGTGCCTTTTCCCTTTATCTAATTAGTTAACCTTTCTATAGAGCCCAGATCGGTCAGGAATTTCTGCACAGACTTGTTGAATCATCGGCCACCAAGGAGGCTCAAAAGAAGAGCATTGAGGAGCTACAAGCGAGCCAGGAGAGGTACAAAGAGTCATCTCAGGCTAAGGACGAGGAGATCAAGGCTTTACAGAAGTAGCTCGAGGAAGTTAAGAGTCAGTGTATAGCGGAACTTCAAGCCGCATTCGACAAGTATACCGCAGAAAACTCAGAGCTGGGGTAGAACTTGGTTAAAGCTCGAGGTGAGAGGGACGTACTGGAAGCCTCTATCCCAGATCAGGTGGCCTGGGCCGTTCATGAGTATAAGTCTTCTGACCATCTTGCCCGAGCTCTGAAAGCCCTACTGAACCCGGTCATGCAGTATGGCTATACTATTGGGCTTGATGAAGACAATGAACAGCATTCCGAGTTGGTTCTTCCTGAGCTTCCGTATTACAATACCATGTATAAAGTGGGTGCCGGTCAGATCTATGATGACCGTCTGCGAGAGTTCAAGTTAGGAGAGGATATCGGGGCCAAGTATGCCAAACGCCGACCTGCCCCTCAGGATGCTGAGCCGACTCCTTCCTCGACAGAGCAAAATCCTGATGGCCAGAATTGAATGCTCTTCCCTTGCCAAGACATGTTTTGTTTTGTAAAATTCTCAAAGACTTATTTATTTTCTGGATGTTTGTGGTGCTCTGCCCACTGGATGCTTGTTTTTATTTCTATTTTTGAAATTACTTTTGGGATTAAGTACTTACCTGCTACCCCGTGCATCCCCCAAGATGGCATGCATTACTTCTAAAGTGGATGGCATACTTGGTTTTTTGATTTTGAGCCTTGTATGTTTTTGTGATGACTGCAAACTCGAGAAGCTTGTGGAATTCAAGCTTTCTTAGTATGACCTAAAGTACTTTTAAAATTGGTCCCGACCTGCAGACTCGAAAGCTTGTGGAATTCAAGCTTTCGAGTATGACCTGCAATCTCGACGGACGTTTTCTAGGCTATACAATCCTTACCGGCGATGTACCGGGTCAAATTGTAGTGCTAGTCCAGTGAGTCGTCGTATCCTCGTGGAAATGAAAATCTAATTCAAAGTGTGGTTAAATACCAAGAAGCTATTATTAACTCGATCTAAGTTGCGCTTTTACCTTTTATAGGGTTAGATTGTTAGAGTTAGATGTTAGTAAAACAAGAAATAAATACTTATATAATATACTGAGATATATATATAAATATATAAATACATATATAGATACATAGACATAAATATATATATAGATATATAGATATATATAATATAAATACTAATATAATATATAGAAACTAGCCAAGAAAATGTTATTGAACCATGATTCCTTTTTAGTTAATAGATGAGACATATCTTCCTTTTTCAAGGTGTAATTTATGTGAAGCAGTGCACTCACTCACCAACAACAGCTCTCTCACACACGAGCCATTTAAATCATCATATGTCTCATCAATCATGTCAATGTCATCTTAATCATGGGTCACTCCCGTTTTGTCATACGGCCGTGTATTTTAAGATCTGTCGATTAAGCAGGTGATTTCAACGTAATAAGATCTTGAGCACAATTTTAATAAGATTTGTTTCTCTCAAAACAAATCGCCTCCTGCCAGAAATAGGATTCCGTTGTCACGTTTTCACTCGGCAATTTTACCCTCCGGTTTTTCTACTTTTTCCTCATATCCTAACTTCACTGCTTAGTTCGTCATTAGGTTACGATTCTGCTTTATATTGATTAGCTATGTCAATATTAACGTTTCATTAAGCTCAAGTAGAAAAATATTCATCATATTCAATTTTAATCATTTTTAACATAGTCAATCATCCATTTTACCAAAAGATTAAAATAGTTCAATTACATATTTTGGCTAATATTACTAATACTAATATATATATATATATATATATATATATATATATATATATATATATAATAGATAGAAATAATAAACATAATAATATTAGAATATATTACACGATTACAAATGTTGAATCGGGTTGTTTCCACGGATAGAGCATAACAAAGCTTTCAAATCAACAATCTTCGATAATTATTCCACCATTACAAACGATACTATAACTACTTTATTTATATATATATATATATATATATATATATATATATATATATATATATATATATATATATATATACCCAAAATGATGAAAACAAGAAAAGAGAAGAAAGGAGATGGAAGAAGAGGGAAATGGAAGAAAGGGGCCACGATTCTGATGAAATGAGGGCTATTTATAGATAAAATTGGACAGCCGGATCGATCCGGGAGTACGGATCGATCCGGGAACAATAAAAATATTATCCTGACTTATCCTCTGCAAAACCAGGTGCAAAATCATCATTATGTCGATTTTCGATTAAGCCGGATCGATCCGGGAAAAGGCCGGATCGATCCGGAACTAGAAAAACATCCGCTTTGATCTCAAACTTGAAAAATTCATATCTTGAGTTGTAGACCTCCGATTGACGTGATTCAAAATGCGTTGGAAAGCTCATTTGAATATCTACAACTTTTATGCAGAACTCTTCCCCAGAAAATGCCTCTAAGTTGGGTCAAATATCTGTCGAAGATATTTTACGGTATAAGTACGTAGGAAAATCGACCCTTTAAACTCGTAAGCTTGTGACATCTTCTTCTTTCCCTCAAAATCCATCTTTTAGTGCTCAAAACATGTCGTTACGTGGAATCTTGGTCAATGTATAATCCTGCAATGAACCACCAAAACACTAAACGTAAATCCGACACGACATTCCGGTTACTAAACCGGTACAAAACTTATAAAAACTTATAAAAATACGATAATTTATATAATAATTACTACTTACACATTTGGATGAAATTAATAAATTAATGACTTAAATTGGTACAATAATGCTCAAAGTGTTATCAATATTAGGGTAAAATGTCATAATAATGATTGACAATTTGTCGCTCATCAAGTACTCAGTTAAAATTTGGCCTGACCTACGGACTCGGGAAGCTTGTGGAATTCAAGCTTTCTAAGTATGACCAGCAGTACTCAGTTAAAGTTTGGCCTGACCTGCAGACTCGGGAAGCTTGTGGAATTCAAGCTTTCTGAGTATGGCCTACAGTACTCAGTTAAAGTGATTTTCTCTTATAAGGGTAATAACTTAACAACATAATACTCGTAAAAAGAAAAAGAATTTTACTAGAATCTGCGTAGATGCATGGTTACATCATTTATTGAAAATAAAAGGCTGAACTGAAAAGTAAAGAAAGCAAGTCTGGCACCTGTCCTAGACATAAAATTTCCCGAGATTATTGGCATTCCAACTGCGAGGTATGGTCCTACCTCTTTCATCGGCTAGCTGGTATGAGCCCTTTCCATGAACTTTGACAACCCGGTAGGGACCTTCCCAGTTCGGGTCGAGCTTGCCCTGAGGACCTTGCCTGCTGACCTCATTCTTTCACATCACCAAATCTCCTTCTTTGAAGTAGGAGTGCTTTAATTTTGAGTTGTAGTACTGGGATATCTTCTGTTTATATTTAGCCATTCGTATGTAGGCCACTTCTCTGTTTTCTTCCAAGTCATCCTTGGCTTGTCTGAGTTCACTGTCTTGATCTGCCTGGTCATGGAGCTCGGTCCTCGGAGAGGGGAGTCCAATTTCTGCCGGGATGACTGCCTTGCATCCATATGCCAAGGAGAAAGGTGTTTCGCCGGTCGCTGAGTTCGGCGTAGTCCTGTACGCCCAGAGTGTGTTGGGTACATGTTCAACCCAGCCTCTCCTCTTCTTCCAAACCTCTTTTTGGGTCGACCTTGACTTGTCTGTTAGTTTGCTCTACCTGGCCATTAGCTTGCGGATGGCCAACGGACGTAAAGTGCTGGGTTATTCCCAGCTCGGCTCACCATGACCTGACTATCCTGTCTTCAAATTGCGTTCCATTGTCCGAGATCAGTGTTTTAGGTATTCCATATCTGCAGACAATACTCTTCCATAGAAATTTTTGAATGGACCTTCCAGTGATGGTAGTTAGGGCTTTGGCCTCTACCCATTTAGTAAAATAATCGGCTGCCACAACAAGGAACCTCAGATTGACTGGTGCTCGGGGAAGAGGTCCGACCAGGTCTACCCTCCATTGATAGAAAGGCCAAGGAGAGACTAGGGGAGTCATTTCCTGTGATGGTTGATGAGTCAAGTTATCATGCACCTGGCATGACTTGCATCTCAGGACTAGTTCGTTTGCATCAGCCTGCATGGTGGGCCAGTAGTACCCAAATAATCAACACTTTCTGGCCAAGGTCCGTGCACCCGCGTGATTTCCACAAATACCGAGGTGGATTTCTCTGAGGAGATAATTTCCTTCTTCCTTCGAAGCACATCTGAGCCAATATGATGTAAAAGATCGTCTGTATATAATTTCATCGAAAAAGGAATACCTGCTTGCCAGAAGCTTTATCTTTCTGGTCTAGGACTTGTTAGCCGGTAGGATGCCATGCTTAAGATAGGACACTATAGGGTCCATCCATGTAGCCTGTTGACTGACCGGCTGCACTTCGCTTAGGGTATAGCTACGCCCGGCTAACTGTTCTACTAGCACTTTTTTATATGAGAAGAAGTTAGAGTCCAGTTTGGAGATGGCGTCAACTTTCTTATTCTGAGACCGAGAGACCTGCTCGATCTGGATTGACTGGAAGTTCTTGACTAAGGCTTGGGCCACTGCCAAATACTTCTTCATTGGTTCTTCCTTCGCTTCATACTCCCCTTTGACATGATTGACCACTAGTTGTGAGTCACAGAATACTTGTAGGTTAACATCACCAAGCTTGTTGGCCTGCCGGAGTCCTGTTATCAGGGCCTCATATTCTACCTCATTATTGGTAGCGTTGAACTGAAAACGTAGTACATATGGGAACTCTTCTCCTTTTGGACTTATGAGCAGGGGGCCTGCCCCTGCCCCCTCTTTTCAAGCTGCCCATCCACATACAGGGTGCAGAGCTCGGCTTGCCCGACTGGGTGATCTTTCTCAATGTCCACTGAAATCCCTTCAGCTAAGAAGTCTGCTAAAACTTGAGCCTTGATAGCGCTTCGGGTTGGAAGTCTAAGTCATATTCGTAAAGTTCTACGACCCATTTGGCTAGTCTACCGAGGTGTCGGGCGTGTCGATGATCATCGTAAGGCGGGTCGGTCACAAATGTTATCGGATGTGCTTGAAAGTATGGCCTCAACTTTCTTGAAGCATGTACCAAAGCCAGATCTAGTTTCTCTGCGTTGGTATACCTAACTTCTGGCCCATGCAAAGCCCTGCTTACATAAAACACCGGTCTCTGTACACCATCCTCTTATCTGATCAGGACATCACTGACTGCCTCTTCAACAACTGCTAAGTATATTAACAAAGTTTCTCCTTCCTGAGGAGATGTCAGTGTTGGCAGCTCGGCTAAATAAGCCTTAAGATCCTCGAATGATTTTTGGCTGTCCTCATTCCACTGGAAAGGACTTGTTCTCTTGAGGACCTTGAAGAATGGTAAGGCATGCTGTGCCAACCTGAACAGAAACCTGTTTAGGTCCGCCATACACCCTGTTAGTCTTTGTACTTCTTTGATGTTCCTTGGAGGTGGCATTAACCTTAATGCCTCGATCTTGTCAGGGTTCACCTTGATGCCTTCCTTGGAGATCATGTAGCCCAGGAACTTACCCGACCTGACCCCAAATGTACATTTCTTGGGGTTTAACTTCATCTGAGTCTGTCTAAGCGCGTTGAATACTTTTTTGACATCTACCATGTACTGATCAAGGGACCTGCTCTTGATCAAGAGGTCGTCCACATAGACTCCATGCATCTTCCAATTTGTTTTTCAAATATCTTGTTCACTGCTCTCTGATAAGTGGCTCCGGCATTTTTGAGCCCGAACGGCATGGTGACATAACAGAAAGTACCCTGCTCGGTAATGAATGCAGTCTTTTCTGCATCTTCCGGGTCCATGGCTATTTGATGGTACCCCTTATATGCATCCAAAAAGGCAAAGATTTCAAAGCCCACAGTTGAATCAAATAACCTGTCAATCTTAGGGAGTGGGTAGCAATCCTTAGGACAAGATTTATTCAAGTCGGTGAAGTCCACGCACATTCGCCAGCTTCCATCTGGCTTCTTCACCAATACTGGGTTGGCTAGCCAGCTAGGGTACACCACTTCCCGTATGATTCCTGCCTGGAGTAGCTTCTCTACCTCTTTCTAAATGGCGTCCATTCTGTCTTTAGCAGACTGTCTTTCTTCTGTCTGACTGATTTCCTGAGCGGGTCAACATTGAGTCTATGGAGAGCCAGCTCAGGTGATAGACCCGGCATGTCCTCTGTCTTCCGAGCGAACACATCTCTGAATTCTTTCAATACTTTGATGAGTTCTTTCTTTTGCTGTTCTGGGATCCACGATCCCACACTTACAGTTAAATCCTTTTTACCTTCCCACAAGCCAACTGCTTCAATTTTGTCTTCTGAAGACCAAATCTCTTCCTCTTCTAAGAGTAATTCTTAAATAGAGACCCGCTGCACCATAATTTTTTCTACTAACGGTGGCCGTATAACAGCTCCTGGCCGGCTGGCCGTCTCCAAGTCACCCTTGACTTCTACTGACCCCTGTAATGTTGGAAACTTCATACATATATGAGCTGGAGAGATTACTGCTTGGAGATCTATAAGTGCAGGTCGTCCCATGATAACGTTGTAGGCTGAGGGTGCTTTGACGACAACATAATCTACCATAAGGGTCCTGCCCCTTGGTTTCTGCCCAAAAGTGGTCGGCAATCGATGTAAGAAAATCTACGCGGGAACGCAGAGGAATTCAAAAATTTATTTCCTTTAACTAGGATTGTCTTCGTTTAAGCAATAAACAAATAAGCTAGTAGACGGTGGTTAACTTGGTTGATCTAAAAGATCGATGCTTTGACCGTCTAAGGAGAGTAGCAATGCACGGAGCCGCCCAAGCGTCCGGCCTCTACCGCTAGTCCACACGAACAACCCGCCGGAATCCACCATTGGATTGCTACTAGAAAAATCCGGTTGCTAGACCGGCCTTTTCTCTCTCTCAAAATCTCTCCAGAAAAGCTCTCTATTTTTTCTCAAGAACTATTAGCTCTTGGAATTGTGATGTGCAAAAGAACTTGACACCCACTTCCTATTTATAGGGAAAGCGGCGCTCCAGATAGAGTAGAAAGGAAGAAAACCTTTTACCAGTAAAATAAGGAAAATATATTTGATTGATTTATCTCATTAATATTCAATATCTTATATTAAATATATTTCCAAGATATATATTGACAATATCTTATATTGAACATATCTTTATCTTATTACCATAAGTCTATTTTTTCAAAATCAATTAATATCCAATATTAATATTATGGTAATCTTATTAATTAAATTGCTCACCTCAAATGTATCCTATACACATTAAATCTGCGTCCCTTACACCAATATTTTGGCATCCGGAATATTCTTTAATTAATATAATGCTATGATTAATTAATTTGCAAAATACATGTATATCATATATATATATATTTTGAAATTATATGTATCAATATACATATTTAATTAATCAACATAATTAATATCTTGTATTTATTTTATTCATAATAAATAAATACCATCATATTAATTTACCACTATAATATTTATAATTATGAGATAAACTTTCCATATTTGGTTATCAACTATAACCACATTTTAATCCGGCTAGATGTTCATATGTGTGTGACCCGATAGGCTTCCGAATATGTTGGCCGTAGACACAAAGTGCAAATTACGAAAATGCCCTTCATACCTAACGATCACGGGATAGCGTCTAGCAACACACCGTGACACCCAATCATCAGAAGATTCAAATGCAATGACTACCACCTTTCATGTGAAACAGTTACCGTGTAACTTACAATCCTACCGCAGTAATAATATCCATACGGTCGTTCGTCGAGTGTCAAACGTCAACGACCATATCTTATAATATGGATATCATGCTCGCTCGAAGTAACACATTTACTCCCACTTTGCAAAGATTCACGAGAGCTAGACATTCCTCATAAGAAGGCCATTTAGGATATTCAATCCCAATCATAGGATACGCGATTCCCGGACGACCAAACATGTATACTCCGGATGCTTCAATATCATACCCAATCACTACCGCATGATCGCCCCGTGGATAGGGGAAATCCCAATAGTGTCAAAGCATGACAATCCACACCGTGATGCCATGTAGACTCCGGTCTTAAGGATAATTACACAACCAACACATAGTGCGACACTTAATGTAAGTGGGTCAGTCTAACGTATGCATTCTCTAATACACGTCCACGTACAGTCCAAGTTTCTATACACTTCGATAGACGAGATCTATCCCTGCCCTTAAAGACAGAAGACATCTAATACGTGCTAGCTTGTTTATACTATCAATGCCCTGTTTAATAGTACATCATCCTAGAGACATTTAAGTATCAAACTTATTAAAGTGATTAGAGACCTCATCAAACATAATCGCCTATCATAGTTTCTCTATCACAGTTTAATACTAAGGACGTTATCATATAACAATTCACAATTGGTTCTTTAAGAGAACAAATATACGACAACAGAAAAGCCATTTAATATATGTATAAACACAAAGAAATAGTAGAAATGATCCGACTCGGTCGGATCTGGTCCAACCCAATTGGGTTTAAGACACTATTTTAACAATCGAATCATGCCCATGGGATGGGCAGGAGATCCTTCAAACCCAAATAACGGAGCCGAGACCGGTGTCAGCTCGGTATCCTGCATCTTCATTGATTGGAAAATGCTATAGTACAGTACATTGACCGCACTACCTGTATCGACACATATACGCTTCACCGTAAACTTGTTAATTATCACCTGGCCCTCGTTATTAGTGACTAAGGGCAAGGGGTCTCGAGGACCGTAGATTACCTCTCCGGACAATCTTTGTCTTTTATTAGAATCTGGGGGAGTAGCCGACATGTGACTGTCCTTTTCACTGGGTCGAGAAGAGGTATTCGGGCCGCCTGAGAATGTGTTGATTGTGTTGATGGGACGATTGTCGATCTGCCCATCGGGACCCGGGGATTGATCCATTCTAAGTCGGTAGTCGTCACGTCTGCCCTAGTCCTAACCGAAGTTTCCTCTCTTGAATTCTCTTCACCCTCTGGGTTCTATATTCTGTGATCGGTCTATGACCTCATCCAACTTCCCTTCCATGACCGCGGCGTCAATATCCCTTTGCAAGTCACTGCAATGCTCTGCATCATGTCCAATATCTTCATGGTACTTGCAGTATTTGGTCTAATCTCTTTTCTCCCGAGGACCCTTTAGGGGAGGAGGGACTCGGGCAATTACTTTTCTTTGCATTATAGCGAGGACCTGCTCGCGTGACCTGTTTAAGGGGATGAAATCCCGTTCCTGAAGTGGTCATTTCTTTACCAGTTGGTCGGATATGGGCGCGGCGACTCGGTCCCATACTGGCTTGCGTTTTCTGTCTGACCTATCATCAGATTTATCTTTCTTTGATCCCTCTGCTTCCCTTTTTAGGCAGCTAGTCTCTTCACCCTGGCAAAACCTATAAGCGAAGTCCATGCATTCTTCCATAGATCGTGGGAGTTTGCTGTTTAACTTGGCGTATAACCACCCTCTCGTAGACCTGCTACGAAGGAGGTAATCAATAGATGCTCCTCTGCATTCCTGACTTGCCTTGATTCTTCATTGAACCTTTTCAGGTACTGTAACGCTGACTCCTCCTTCCTTTGTCGGATAGTAAGAAGGTATGTGGCGTTTCTTTGGAAGGGCTTGGCTGTTATGAACGCTTGCAAGAACTTCTAAGCCAAAGTCTCGAAGTTGGGAATTGAGTGGGGTGGCAATTTCCTGAACCACTCACGGGCTCTGCCAGTGAGTTAGGCAGGGAAGACTTTGTACTTCATCTCTTCTGCAACGCAATCTAGATTCATAGGTGTCGCTCTTGGGGGTCCTTTGTGCCATCGTATGGCTCCAACTTGGGGATCTTAAACCTCTCTGAATGCGGGTAATTTAAGATATGTTCTGAGAAGGGCGACTCGAATGACAGATCGTCCGATTTCCGGCCTAAAATTCCATCGAGCTCTGCTCGGGCAGCCTCCTGGGCTTGAGCATTAATCTTTTTTTCCCGGCATTAGATGTGGAAGATAGTGTATCCGCCTTGTCGTCTCTACGCGTCTGGGTGGTCTTGGGAGCATTGTTTTTCGAAACTTCTTCCTCTCGCCCTTTTAGGGCTAGACCCAACATTCTTTTAAACGCTGCCATATCGAGATTTTGTAAGGCCTCTAGCAAGGCTTGTTGAGCAGGATCTGCCAAGACTTCTTCTTGATGAGTTTGATCCTGGCTGGTGGCTGTATTGGGATCTATCTCGCCGGTACCTGTTTGGCTAGCCGCAGTTACGGTGGGATCAACCCCATGGGTTTGGGTCTTTTTTCCAGTATTCTTTGGGGGTTCCATTGCTTGTTCTTGATGAGATCGCTGAGAGAGACCCTCATTCTAGCGCCAGTTGACGAAGCTGGATATCGTCGAGTGTATAATCCGGGTCTAAATACTCTGGAATGACTTACCAAGAACCTTTAACAATGGAGATGGAGATTGTTGTGTGATTTAGACTGAGCCTGAGAGTTGGTTTCTCTCAAGTTGCCTACGTATCCAACGTATCTAATTGGAATCAAGTCTCTTGTAGTTCCTTAGGGTAGTTTATATATGGAGGCGTCTCGCCCTCTTTTCTTGTTGGACAAGTATGGGATTCTTAAACCCTAAGGATTAATTCAAGTAAATCCCTTTATAAGAGATAATTATGACTGCATTTAAATCATAATATCCGTGTCCTAAAATCAAGGGATTCTTCCCCTCTTTATCCAATTGTATAGGCACGTGCTTGAATTGCCCTTATAGGGAAGGACCCTGATGTCCTGCATCCGGCTCCGCAGATCGTCTCGACCAGGCTGACCATCATGACCGAGCCGCCCTGCGTTGGTCTAGTCGGGGAGAGCGAGGATGCACCTCCTCCCGGGTTAGGTCAATCCGACATGGAGCTCCTGGCCCCCGATGCCTTTACGTACTTACTTACGGCCACTCTTGAGTGACACGTGGCGGGCCCTATCCTGACCATCGCCAGTATTTTTCCTTCTGTTTGTTATTTTGTGTTATCGTTGTTAAGGTTATCGCTTGGTTTGTTTTTCCTAACATATGATTATGGTGAACATGATGAAAAATTAGATTATAGGTAGGGTGTGGGATGTTAGGGTTACCAACGTTAAGGGTTATCGCTCGGTTTGTTTTTCCTAACATATGCTTATGATGAAGATGATGAAAAATTAGATTATAGGTAGGGTGTGTGATTTAAGGTATATAGAATAAAAGGACCTATTTGTAATATAAAAACTTTGTTGTGAAAATATTATAAAAATATGGTCTAAATGTAGAATATGACAAAATTGTAATTAAAACTACGATGCAACCAAAGAATGAAAATGCAAGAATTTCAGTGTTGTGTAAAAGTAGATTTGATCTCTTAAATGTGGTGTGATGTATAAATAGAATAGGGGTGATGTTCAGATGAATGCCTCATTAAAAAATAACAAAGTGCCTAGAAGAAGAATGAGAGAGCCCCATAGAAAACATCTCTAGTATAATTAGCCCTCAACTTCTCTCATTTAAGAGGCCAAATATGCAACTCTCAATGATGGAGACTATTATAAATTTATAAGGAAGGTGGTCCACAAGGAAACTTCTGCCATGCTTCCATGGAAATGAGCTTGTGTGGAGGAGGTAATAGGGACCATAAAACAATTTCAAGATGTATAATTTTTCCTAGTGGATGCATAAAAGTAAAACTAAATAAATTATTATACAATTTCTTTTAAGACATACACATTCTTTTTAGAGGGTGTCCATGACCCCTTCTTGTATTATATCAAGTGATATGTTTGTGAAAAGTTGTAAAACAACATTCTTGTTTTAACATGAATATTTTGGACTCATGTGAAAAAAAGAAACAACAAAATGATCCCAAAATATGCATCAACCATAAAATATTAATTATAAATGATTAGCAGTATTATTCTGGTTGGACCTATAGCCAATTAGGTGTAACTAATGACTTAGCAGGTAATCATCAATTGATTATTTTAAAGGGTTATGCTCCATATAATATAGAGTACATGATTGGCCCCTAGTACTAATTAACAGAGCATAAGAGGTGGCATTAATATATCTTAGCACATATAGAAAAATACAATAAAGGGTTAGCAGAAAAAACAAATGGGCTGTTTGAACAAACTTACTTTCTTATTCTTTTACTTTAATTTATTTAATATTCATCTGAATGAAACAAAACATGAAAACTAAGAAGGAAAATTGTTTATCATCATATGTGATCTTCCACGGGAAAGGGAAATGAGTCTTTTAAATGTATCACAATTCACAAATCCAACTTACCAGGGCATGGATTATATTGAAAATCGACTTTCAAAATAACGATCAGGCATACCCGAGTTCATAAAAGTTGAATACCGATCATATGATTGACTATTAAAAAATTGACTATCATACCTTTTTTTTTTTGAATGTCGAGTTTCAACGTGGTGTGCTGACAAGTATGTTGATTAAAATGTGTATTTCAACCAAAAACAGGGGATTTTGTGCATCAGTCACATTGTAATATCTTTTATGTTTACAATTGCAGATTGCAATCTCAGATTCCCATGATAGTATGCAGCATTTTCTCATGTTCTTCTTAGTATTATTATTATTATTATTATCAATTATCATATGATCAAATCATTTTACCAGAAAAAGGAAGAATCAAAGGTCAAAAACCAAACATCCTCTGACTTGAATATCACTTATTATTAGATAGCAAAAGCATCTAGCAATGAAAACAAGAAAAGGGATTTAGTAGTAATTAGTACAAGTATTTGTCAAATTATGAAAATGGTAGCTAAGCTTACAGTAAGCAAATCAAAAGTACTCAAGAGACCTTCTTGAACTAAGCAAATCCACATTTCTTGAATTCCCATTGCAGAGAAACAGCTTTTTCTTTGTTGTTGTTGTTGGATCAAACCAATGAATTCTTCCTCATCGGTCCCGACCTCGGAGAATCCAAACTCTTGAAAATAAGCTGTTTCATAGCAGAAATGAGTTCTTCAGTTGGATTTGGAGGTGGGCTAAGTGACCTAAACTTCTTGCAAAAACTCATATGTCGATTCAGAGCTTCCTCGTTACCAATCCGTGATTGCGATCGTATCACCTCATCTTTCACAGCTTCAGAACACAGCCCACAAATCCATCTTCCATGAAATCTCTCTTGAACCCTAGTTTTGTACCCCTCTGTACACTCTTCTGTTAGTCCACAACATTCACATTTCACGAATTCAACATCTTTGCTCGATGCTGCTGTGACTTTTGGGCTATTTGAGTATCAATTGCAGCCATGTTTTGGGAAAAGTTCACACTTTTCTGCAAATTCTGCATCAAACAGTAAGAAAACAGAGAAAAACACTCGTTTAGATGAATTTTTTTTTTTTTTCAGCTTTAAACATCTTCCAAGCAAGCGAAGATCTTGGATAATAAATGTATGAATTAAATTAAAATACAAAAATTTGAAACGAATGGGAGAAGAATCATACCGCAAGTGCTTGAAATCAGCTGATAATTAATGAATTTGTAATGCCCCCAGAAAGCTATTGGGCAATAAAGATACTATTTTTCAACCAAAATTTTCAAGAAAAAAAAAGAAAGTAAAGTTATTATCTTTCTTTCTCCCACTGGCCTTCACCTTCAACAATTTCACCACCAATGATTAAGGGCTTGAATATCATATACATTTCAAGCCCTGTTTTGAAGTCTTGATAAATATTTTTCTTCCCCTGTCAATAAGAAAATTCTGGAGCCTTAAAGATTACACCTTTTCTCATCAATGATTGTTGTGAGTTCTTGGGTTGGATGAAAAGTTGGAGGATGAAAATGTAGTAATTTATAAGTGCATAGGTGAGGGTACTTGTGGATGAGAACTTATTAGTTGTGCTTCTGTTTAATCATGTGGATCCCAAATGTAATGCAAGTATGGAACATGGTAGTTTATAGAAAGAATGGGGACCACACCCAATCATTGAAGGCTCTGATTTTTCACTGTCAGGGTACGGCGGCGTTAAACAATATAACAATTCTACCGGCTGAAATTTGGGCTGAGGGGAAGCATAAGTTGAAAATCTTGGGGTGTTCAGACGGATTATGGATTAGTCGGGTTGGTTGATCTCGAAAACCGAATGCCTTCAAAAAATTAGATGTAATATCAGGATGTGAATAAATAACTTGAATATTTATATGTTTTCTATATGTAGTAGACTATTAATTTTGCATCAGACTACCATTTTGTCTTTTAGTGGTTTTTTATTTTTTTTTGGGGGGAAAGTAAAATTCCGTCGTTTTGATCAAAGGATTTTTTTTTTTTTTTTAAATTTTTTTTTAGGTAAAACGAAGTCGTATGATTTGAGTACGGTGTTATCATCACATCAACGCGTGTTTATCACTAGGGTTTTTATTTGAAGCGTTCAATTCTCTCGATTCGAGTTTCTGAAATTTTAATTGTGTTATTATGTAGTTTCTATTGGTTCACCAAATTTTGGTTTGACTTTTTGTGCACGGCGCATGCATTTCGATCTTCGAATTTTTTGGTTAAGTAAAACGAAGTCGTATGATTTGATGCGATCTTGCCACAAAACTACTAGAAAATAAAATATTGTAAAAATTAGACAATGAACGAGAATGTTCATTCGATCTATAATACATAAAAGATACATAAAAATAAAAATGAGATTCAACTCCCATTTATCTTACTTATCCTCCTTGGTTAATTTACTTTGATAAAAGATAAGAATATGAAAATCTTCCTAACATTTTCTTTTTTATTTCTTTTTATTAGTATTAGTTAGAGTTAAATCGCTATATTAATAATATTCTACTACACTAACAATTCATATATTCGAGTTTGGGAAATTTTAATTTTGTTATTATGTAGTTTTTATTGGTTCACGAAACTCCATTGACTTTTTTGCACGGTGCATTTTGATCTTCGAGATTTTTTCCCCACACGTAGCCTTTCTTGCTGCAAGACGCATGCATATTGTCACATCTAGAGGATGGTTTAAATGCTTTTCTAAGCATTGAAGTAGGTTGATATAGAGGTGGGCGGTTCCGGGTCCAAATCCGGGTCGGACCCCGACGGTTCCCGGTTCCGAACCGGCGGTCCGGCGGTCCGGCGGAATCCAGAACCGGCGGTTCCACGGTCCAACCAGTTCTAGTTCCACCGAACTGTCCTGCCCGGAACCGCGGTTCGAGAACCGGACGGAAAAACCGGCGGTCGAACCGGCCGGAACCGGCCCGGAGGACCCGAACCGGCGGTTTTATGTTTTTTATTTTTATTTTTATTCCTGTTTTTCTTGTTTTTTTTTTTCTTTTCTCCAAGTTGTCACCTTGAATCCAACGTATATTATTTCAAAATTTTTGAATAATTTATTTTTATCAATAGTAATTCACATTAGAATAATCCAGTATCCTTCATTTTTAGCAATTCTTTTATTTATAAATAGCGTTGTTAATTAATGTATAAAATATACCATAAAATGTTGGAAAATATATCTTTGTTTAAAAATATATTGTGACACTAATGTCACAACAACATACTAATATATTGCTTTTACTATTATTTTTTGCCTAAATATATTGTGACACTTTGAATCAAATACTACTATTATTTAAATTATTGTAACAAGGAAGAGCACATGCTAGTGTTTAGCAACCAATAATATTTTTTGTAACACTTATTCAATACACAACATACTACTAAGTGTTTAGATTTATGAAATTATAAAATAAATTATATAAAACACATAAAAATTGAATAACAATTTTTTTAAAAATATTACAAAATATTAATAAACTACACCCTACACTTTTATTCGTATAAAATAGGTTCATTTAGATTAAGGATTGGTTGTCAGATATATATACAAATTATCTAGAATATAAGTTATAAAATTAAATATTATATATCGATATGAAATTAAATATTATACAAGCCGTGTGTTTTTTTTAAAAACATAATTATGAAATTAAATATTATATATAGTTTAATAACCAATTAGAATTTATTATTAATTTTAACGTAAGTTATATAAATTTTGTGAAAAAAAAATTTGATTTTTTTGGAACCGGAATTGGAACCGTCATTGGAACCGTGATCTCAACTGTCGACCGGGAGCCTCCGAGACCGGACCGGGAACCGCCAAAACCGCGGTTCTTAACCGGCGAACCGCTAGAAATTGGAACCGGCGGTTCCGGTTCCATTTTGGACCCGGAACCGGAGGATCGTGCCATAGACCCGGAACCGGCCCGGAACCGGTCACGTCTAGGTTGATATCTTCTTTATTTTTTCTAAAGTAAATTTATTGCAGACATAAAAACTATAACCGGTGCATAAAAAAAATGCGGGCACACCGTGCATCGCACGGTGGCCACCACTAGTAATTGATTACGTCTGGAAAAATCACTACAACGAGAATGTATTGTTGACGAGGCCACACAAAGGTTCCAGAGCTTTCAGACGGATTTTTGAATATCCGTAAACATGTAAATCAAGGCTTGCAACCAGAGAGTTTTATATTGGAAAACTCATTCAACGCTCAAATGAGTATTTGAGGTAAGGGTTTAGGTGCTTCAGTTCAGTGTGAACTTACTTATGAACAAATATGAGAGTGCTTATGTAATTGCAAAATAAAATTTACATAATGAAAGAATAATAGCCATGGTTTATATAGCTAGGTGTTGGGTCGTTATGCGGTAATGATCATGATGCAATCTTGACATGAAAAGTAAGCAACATGAGAGGAGAGAGAAACTGCCTCATGGTCCTGTCATAGCGTTGGTAGTAGAGTCTTGCTCCGAAACTCCTGTGAGGGTAAAGTGAACATCTTTGAACAAGTCATCACCGAGCATAAGGCTTGCTTAAGGCCTCTAATGAAGAGTCGAGAGAGTTCACATGCTTGCCAAGGATCTGGGAGCCTACCCACGACCTCGAGATATGAACTGAGATATCCGTGGAGTGTGTGTCGAGCTTAGGAAAGGCCCATGGCCTTAGATGGCTAGTCACTGTACTTTTTGAACCCCTTCAAGATGTTAAGACCTCGAGCCCCCTAATAGTTGTTGTTGTTGGGCATGGTGTCTGAAAAAAAGTATTGTTTTAAATAAATAAATTGGAATTTGTCATTTATCCTTTTATTTGCATAGTGGTATGCATATAAACGTATTTCACAAAAAAATCGAAAGGGTTCGTTATGTGACCATAATACTTAGCGCATAAGAGTTATGCATGAGAGATTTAGTTTATGGTGATACTCTTTAAGTATGTGGTGAATTTGAAAAAAAAGTTTGGGATCTTACAATCAAACCATCATTAGAGCCCCTGAACACTTGGAGTGTGATCGCCTTATCCGGGCCGTGGATGTTTGACATATTAGTGACTTTACTTATACGTGATGTGATCACGTAGAATTTAGACCGATTCAAAATGATGATCTAATTGTAAATCCGTGATGAGAGGATATAATTGGATCACAAGATAATCATTTATGGATTTAACCTTAATCTTGATCTCGATTATAGACTCATGCTTATCGTGGTGGTGTTTGAAATGACAAGAAATATAGATTTGAGAAGCTTTCCCAATCCCGTCCATTTTGACATCATTCAAGGATTGATAGCCGGAAATGTATGTCAGAAAGATGGAGTTCACTCCTTCTTGTGGGAAGTAGAGAGACGGTTCCCTTAGTTGTTAATTATGGAAGTGATCGATCGGCCTAATTTTTGTTATGATCACGGATATCAATCTCTGGTGAATTAACGGTAGCTGTTAAAGTATCCCACATTGGGAACTTGTGATTGTGTAACCCACCATATTAAGAGATGGACTTCCCTCTCATCACAACCTAGGTTTGGGGATGAGGCCCCTCCTCTTATATGGGTTTGAGCCTATATTTTCTACATGGTATCAGAGCTACCCCATTATTGTGCAAGTGTTGGGCATCTTTGTTGGCCTTGAGAGTGTCCAGGCCCACACTTGAGGGGGCGTGTTAAAGTATCCCACATTGGGAACTTGTGATTGTGTAACCAACCATATTAAAAGATGTACTTCCCTCACCTCACAACCTAGGTTTGGGGATGAGGCCCCTCCTCTTATATGGGTTTGAGCCTATGTTTTCTACAGTAGCTGAGGATAATGCCTTGCTTCATATACGAATCGTTCGTAGAGGTTATCCATAGGTAATGGTTATACCATAGACGCTCGATAGCTATATGATTAATCCGGATGATTTGATTGAGGATAATGCCTTGCTTCATATACGAATCGTTCGTAGAGGTTATCCATAGGTAATGGTTATACCATAGACGCTCGATAGCTATATGATTAATCCGGATGATTTGATTGAAGAGTTATGTTGGTCACTCGGTTTTTTTGAGCTTATCCTTATAGGCTAATGGCCCCAAATTTGGCTCTTAGTGCATTTGTTGAAGCCTGTTCTTGATAACGTATCAATTAAATGAGAAAGTGTTTTTCCATTTAAGGAATGAATCAATTGTCTATATGAGATAGATTAGATGGTTAAAAGAAAGAAAAAAAATCAATAGAATATGCAAAGAGATTATATATATGATGAATAATATTATTGAATGAGAAATTTGATTTTTCTATATAATAAAGGAAAAATTAGGTATAAGTCCATTTTTCCTCCTTTAATTAAGCATTAATCCACACATATTTTTTTAGTTGCAATAAGGACAATTTTTTTTGTCATGGACCATTTTACCCTTATTTTCAATTTCTTCTCCGTCGTGATATATTGCCCACTATGCGACCTTTCTGTTATTGGTTCCGATGCATCTGGCATGCATTCTCTGTTCTTCTGCACAAGTTCGATAAGATCTTTTGTTGTTTGGCTTCATTCACGTGTTGTTAACTAAGACGACGCTTTTCCCCGTTTGCTTGCAGAAACGAAGAAGTTGCTAGGAGCAAAAAACTAGACTTACTAATCATCTGTTATTATCTTTTCCTTTTGTTTGCGTACCGTCTTTTTTTTTTTTTTTTGCCCCTGTATTCTTGGTGTTTTGAGGTTGCTGCTGAAATGCATTTGCAAAAAGATTGATATTGAGTTTTAGAATTCCTTTAGCAGTAACAAGACATTTGTCCTTTTTGACCTCTGTTAATTCGAAAACGGGAAATCAAAGGAATTAATTTGAAAACAGGTTTCAAAAGAGCAATTGATTTTCATATTTAATTACGTGACATTACTGGATTGATTGTCTTTGGATGTTCGGTTTGTTGTGTGATCCTAACATTAATTGAAGCACGTTACCGACGATTATTTTGCTCTCTTGGGTTGCTATATGATACTGTTAGTGATATTGTATGCCTTATATAAGCCTTATATGAGTCAGCTATGATTGAACCCAAGAACAAGAAGAGGCCTAAAAGAAATGATCCTAAAGAAAAGTAGTATCGAAACATGCTCCAAAATAAGTAAATATGAGTGCTTGAATCGTAAGAAGACATTTAGTTCATATCAAGGACTTGGGGACATAGACCTTGGAACAAAAATCGAAAGGAGAGTCATTTTGAGCCTGATCTCGATACTACCGATCATCGATATCTGCGATATCGTGTGTGCCTTAATACAATAGATAGGCCTAATTCAAGTGATTAACTGCTGAACATGCATGTTATAAACACCACACCTTAATCAAGTTAATCTATGATATTCCTTTATCAATCAAAACCACATAAACTTGACATAGGCTTAATAGTTAATCACTTAAATGAGTCTTATATGAGCCAGCTATGTGTGCCTTGAAGTAGTCACTTGAATTAAGCTTTAAATGAGCCTCGAGCATCGACATCATATCGATACTACCGATATCGATCACGGTGTTAGTGTAAATGCTGCAATTAAATTCGGCTTTCAAATACTACGTCGAAAAGGTATCAAACGCGGTCTCAAAATGAAGATAAAAAAAAATATGAACTTTGGTGAAACAATTTTGATGATCGGTGTTCTAAATCAAAAGTTACGATTGTTTATAAGAAAAAGCGTTCGGTTAATACAAATATTTTTTCGCTTTTCAAAATATACGTCGTAGCAGGTATCGATTTGGGCTCAAATTGAAGAAAAAAAAACATGAATTTTGGTGAAAAATTTCGATGATCGGAGTTGTAAATCAAAAGTTACGAGTGTTTGGAAAAAAAAAAAAAAAACAAACAAACAAACTCAAGCAAGATAAGATTTAATATCATATCTGCGCGTCCCTCTTTAATAAAATGGGTAATTTTGTCAAAATCTGAAATTGTTTGTCTTTTTTGCAATAAAAAAATGAGTATGTCTCTATTTATTTATTTTGTGTCAAAAAATGGACTTTTGGCTCTTTATCTCTATAATAAAGAGTGTAGACAAAGTTTATTTATAAGATAAATAATATATGTGTTGTGGAAACTGTTTTATTTTATTTTATTTTATGATGTCACATAGTGGGGTAACAAGTTGTATTACAATTATAGATTTACGATTCTTTAATTGTACAACTATTATTTAATTGGCAGTCAATTTTTTTTTATTTAATTGGATTAAATATTTAAGGGTTGGAGAATGCTTTCTTAAGGAATGCTAGTATCATTCTTAAACCTAATCTTTAAAGATGCTCCTCACTCTCTTAAATTAGGATGAGATTTTCTCTCATTAGAAAGACTCGTGACGAGATCCCTTAACGAATCTTTCTATTATACAGTTTTAAAAACAGGTTATTTTAATTTACAGAATCTTTATATAAGATGAAATGCATCAGACTCTTTATTTTACATAATATGGAATATATAGAGGAAAATTTACAGAATCAGGATGAATGCGCTAGATGTAAAGGAAATTTTACAGAATCTGTAGTTTACAGTAAAAAAATAGAGTATTTGTTGCAGTGTTATTTTTCCTGTTGAAATCTCTACAATAGAGTTTTTAAATGATTTACAGTATTTACTGCAAATGCTCTTAGTATTGAGGTTGTACGAAGCATATTCAAAATTCGAAATCAACAAAAGAGCGGATCCTTTGGTGGCTTCAATAGATTGGATCATGATCATGGAGGTTGGATTTCACTAGCTTGCATTGGAGATAAATTTTTTTGGAGGATCTTGGCATCTATTTAGCATATTCTTGGTTGGGTATAGTCTCTTTAAACCCCCTTAATGATCTAGATTAGTATTTAGCTAAAATGAATACAATATTCATATTTTTACAGTTTTTCAATCATTTTCGTTGCATTTTTAATTTCGATTGCAGCTCTGATGATTTGGAACGAAACCTTTAGTCCAGAACAATTTATTTCTAGTATAGTCCATGTATCCAGCTCGCCCTGAGCCAGTGGAACTAAACCCAAATCTGGTGGTTTTGGGATTTGGTTTCACTTCGTGACTTCCAACATGTGGTATCAAAGATTATGTTGGCTAAAATATGATTCTTAGTACAATAATTTGATTAAATATGATAATAATCGGATTAGATTTGCATTTATAGTTTAAAGATGTGATTTTTTGAATGTTGAAGCTTAGATCTTTTGAATGATTCATATGTGATGAATGTTGGATGAGATGGATACAAAGGATTGGGGAATTCTCCTTAGCTAGTTTTTATTCCCGGAATAATCCAGATAATGAATCTTCATTATTCATGTAAATTTGTTATATGTAATAATTTTACATTCAGCATCCAGTGGCGGATCCAGAAATATATTTTAGGGGGTCCGTAATGTTCTTTCTAAGTAAAATAAAATTTTCACGGGATCTAAAATATTTTTCTATAGATAAAATGTACAGTTTTTATTTTTTTAACGGGGTCCGCAGACCCCATTGTATTACATATACCCCCGCCTCTGTCAGCGCCTATAAAAGTGTATTTAGGAAAAATTATGTAACTAGTGTAGTATGTTGTTGAAATTTGGAAAATGGAGCATGTTGGTGTTGATTCTGCGTCGTCCATATGGCTGGCTTGGGCTGAACCGGTGGTAGACTGGTTCAGTAGGAATTTCAGAGGATTCCGGATTCTGTTGATTTTCAAAAGGTCAAGAAGATTCTGAAAAGTCTTGAAAGATTCTAGAAGTCTTTTTATGTAATATACTAGATTGAGGCACCAGTCCCTTCCATCTCATTGCACGTTTTTACTTTATTACATATAAGATGTATGCGTACGACAATATGTGATATTATTCCAGTATCATCGTCTTCCATGATTGCTAGTACACTTTCCAATTTGTGTCACTCTTTATTGCTTACTTAATATCGATACTTTCCTTATTGGTATTACTATTACTAACCTTATTTTCAAGTATCAAAGTCATTAATGATTAGAGAACTGTGAAAATATTCCTTGATATTCTCATGATTCCCTGTTGATTATGGTTTTTCTTATTGAGTTGTGAGCTCACTTCTTATTTAACATATTTAGAATAAAGTGACGTTGGTGATGATTGTTAAGAAAATTCAATCAGAGATTCTTCTTGTGTAAGCTAGATATTATGTTTATAATGCTCTAAATTCCTATTCTTTCATTTTGTGATATGTAGGGTCGTGAGCCCACTTTTGAGACATGTGTTGTTTTCATTTTCTTGTATCTTTTCCTATCTATTATGTGTGAGTAGTTGTGATTGAAGATGATGCTTAATATTTTGTTTAAATAGTTATTGTTTTGGCTGTGTTTGAGATCTTGTTCTTGCTATTTATTAAGTAATAGATATTGGAGTTGCAGTGTGTAACATAAACGGAGAGGTTGCCTATGTCGACACGGTGTTCAGCACTGGTCCTGCAATTATGGACAACACCACTTGTTCATATTTTTATTGGGTGACTGTCTTATCTTATCTTATCTCTTTTTCTTTTAAATTCTTGTCTTTTTCTTCAGTGTTAATCTTGTATGATATTCTACTATAATTTAAGGTTGCCGACGTGTGCTATCATCTTAGTTGTGCATGTTTTGAGCAACTTTTTCCTATTCTACTTGTACGATAGGTTTGAATTGTTACATTATTATTATTATTATTGTTGTTGTTGTTGTTGTTGTTGTTGTTGTTGTTGAAGAATTGTTATATTGTTTAATCCCTTTATTCCTCTTTAGCTATAAAATGTGACCAGATTAACCTAAAAAATGACAGTTATTTTTTTTTAAATATATCAGTTAAAAAACGGAGGAAGTAATATGTTACCCATTTTTATTTTCTATGCCTAACTTTCGTTGGCCGGTGACTAAAAGTCAAATAACATTAATAATGACATATGTTAGTTTTTAAATACTTCATCCGTCTTGGAATATAAGTCATTCTAAGTTTTTTTTTTTGTCAAAAATATATGTCACTCTATATTACCAATAAATCATATATTACTATTTTATCTATCTTACCCCTAATTTATTAACAATCCAACTACTTTTCAATACTTTGTCAAAAGAAAACTACTTTTCAATTTTCATTAATGATTACCAAAAAATATTTTAGACACTTCTCCTTCAAATTTATGGCATTCAAAAATTACTAATCTTTATCAAAATACTCACTTATATTTTACGACGACCGGAGTATATAAAAGTCACACAGTTTACTATTATTTTTTGAATTTCAAATCATGTCCGTGTTTGAATGCCAGTTAGAAAATCTATAATATAGCCCTGGGAAAAAAAATCTATAATATGTTTTCTCAAAATAAAATCTATAATATGTCTGATTTGATATGATTATTTAATGTCTTTATCGATTCCGATCCTTTCTTTCATTTCTACTCATTTGTTTTGTCTTATAATAAGATAAACACTATTATACCGTTAATCCAAACATTAAACATTCGCAAGTGTTAAAAGAGAAAAAGAAGATTGCAGGTAAATACACGAGCAAGGATCCTCTCAGGTATTTAATGAAATATTTTGTCAAATACAGTTGTTTTTAGAAAAACGACGTAGTTTTGAAATAAATATCTACGGTTAGATCATTTTTCATATTTATGTGTGGTTAGATCACTTATACGCATTTTAATAGTTTGTTAAAAAAGGTTGGAAAACGCCTTAAGGGGGCATAACTCGGGATATTTTCTGGTTTACCACCACTTTCTGGAACAAATTGTGAGAATACCACCCAAGGCAAAAAATACCAATTTTGATTCGCGATTTTCTCCCGCTTTTTTCACCTTTGTGCACGATCTTAAGGGACACCCTTCCCTATTGGTTCCCCTTCCCAATTAGGGTTTAGTTTGGTTCAAAAAAACACCTAAAACGCGAAAATGGGAGTGGTATTTCGACAAGAGAGTGGTAGTCGCACAAATGGCCCGACAAAGTAGTGGTAGATCGGCAAAGCTCCCGGCATAACTCCATTGGTAAAAAAGGGTGGTATGATGGCAGTTTTTAGTTTGAATTGTGGTGTGAAATTTCAATACTCAATATGGACTTATCTCAACAAAAAAGATGTATACATGTTGCCTATGCAAACTGGTTGATGAGGGTAACCGTGAAATCTCTCACAACTTTGTAAGGACAATTTAGGTTTCTAAATAAGTTTTTCCTTTTTCTTGTCTTTTTAAATTTTATTTGTTTCCAAGTTAAGGCAAACCGACATTGAGGTTGTAAGAGCCTATAACATGACTCCAATTTGCCTCAAAGTTTCGGTTTTTCAGTAAGCTGTGAGTTTTTAAGGGTTTATGAGTTTCAAGCAGTTTCGTACAAAATTTTCCAATCTCGCCTCTATGAGCCAGGTGAAGCCCATAAAAAGCTCTGGTTTTGTTTCTATGGCTATTATGTGTTGTTCGGAGTATTTTCAAATATTGTATGCTTTCTGGACATTTCCGCAAATTGTTTTTGTGCATTTTTGTACGAGTAGTGAAGATAAGTTGGTAATATGGTGTGGCTATGGAACTTTGCATGATCACATAGGTCATATTATGAGACTGAACATGATGTTAAACGTGCTCCTTATGTGCTCTTATGTGCTTTCTGTGACTGGCCAAATATTCTTAGTAAGGTACATGTATACCCAAGAATGTATTATAAAAGGTACCATGGTTTTTAGGAATCATGTCGAATCTATTACTAGTTGTATTCCCTTTGTTGTATTAAGAAGGTGTATTGAACGGGGTACCATGATCTAATGTGCCACGTTTGATGTATGACTTGTCATACTCCTTTTGTGGCTACGTGCCCTCATGCTAGATGGTAGCATGCACTGTACCTTTGACTATTTGGTATTGATAGGGCCGCCCCTATGCTAAAGGGGCTAATGCGGATTGGTTGGACGGGCCCTTTATCGGTTGGTCGATTAGGCACAACGGTAGATCGGTCATGGCGTCACGCGATAGCGATTTTTTTTTTTTTTTTTTTTTAAATGTAAGGCAAAAACTTTTATTAGCTGCAATCCGCACAACTAGCAAGAATTACATGTGATGGGGGAGAAAAACCCCATTCCATATTGTCTGCAAGGCGAAGACCTTCTCTAGCTAAATAATGGACAGGAACATTTCCTTGCATTTTGACAAAAGAGAAAAAATAAGAGACAAAACAATGAAGGAGGCGACAACAGTCGCTTATTATGGAACCGATGGGTGAAAGGTCTTCTTCGCATTCTTGAAGACGATTAAAGATGGTTAGGGAGTTGCCTTCGAACACCACTCTAAGAAATCCCAGGTGATGGCATTGAAAATGGCGTGGTAAATTGCTAAAGCCTCACCCACCGCTACGTCATACCCGCCTTCTAGCTTTCTTGAGAAATTGTTGAGAATTTCACCCTTTTAATTTCATAAATGCCCTCCCACAACTGTCTTCCCCTCTCCAAATGCCGCATCGACATTGAACTTAAGGATGACATTTGTCGGAGGAGTCCATACGGAGCGATGAGGGATCTCCGTCTCAATTGAATCATTTATTGTAACTGCTTGGTAATATTATTCTGCTTCCATCATAGATAGTTAGAGAGAAGACTTAAGGTGAATATACTTTCCATGAGTCATCCAATCACACCGCAGTTTCCAAATATTCCAGAGAAGTGCGACGATATGGCATACTATTAGCTCATCACTTATTTTGTTCAACTCTTCTACCAGGTCAAGAAAATTGTGAATTCGCAAAATTTTCATTTGTCTTCGGAACGACAAAGCTTTCCAGATCGATCGGGGAATTAAATAGTCAAACAAACAATGCAAGATGGTTTCTTCTTCAGAGTTACATACCACACAAATCCCATCCCCGAGTCCTCTAGTTCTTAGGTCGACTACATTTGGCAATGCTTTATTTATGATTTTCTACAAGAAAATCTAAGTTTGGGGCTTGATTTTAAGCTTCTAGATGCCCTGCCAGAGAAACCGAGAGGAAGTCGAAGAAGAAGCCTCATACTTGGAACCCAACAGGAATTTATTTTTGTAAGCCAAGTGATATCCAGACTTTACCGTGTAAATACCATTACTAGAAAAATGCCAAATTTGCCGATCTTCGGAGGCTTGAATAGATAACGGGATAGAGAAAAAAATTTCTGCCTGGAAGCAGCTAAAAATCTTTATAATATTCTCTTTTTGCCAAAAACGGGTAATAGGATTTATCAAGCTACTAACCTTATCTTCGTTTAGCAGGACAACCTTTGGGTGGGCTTGAAAGTTGGGAACAACCGGGAGCTAGGGGTCCCCAACAATATTGATCAAGTTACCGTTTCCTACCCGCCACCAAAGCCCATGGGAGAGCAACTCCTTCCCGGTTATGATTCCTCTCCAAATGACTGAAGGATGGTCTATCATAGTTGCATTTATAAAATCCTTCATGTTGAAGTATTTACCTTTAAGGACCCGAGCTGATAGAGTAAGGGGATCTTGAAGAATACGCCATGCCTGCTTTGCTAAAAGAGCTTTGTTAAAACATTCTAGATCATGGAAACCGAGCCCGCTTTCCGATTTCTTCTTTGTATATACATACCACGATTTCCAATTAATTTTTTCTTTTCCGTCTGTCAGAGCTCTAGAAAAAATGCCTAATCATCTTCTCTAACTCGGCAATAAGATATTTAGGAGATAGAAACATCAAGATGATATATTGAGGCAATGCTTGAAAAAGCGATTTGATTAAAATCTCTTTTCCCGATTGCGAAAGAAACTTCCTTCCAACCTCCAAGTTTCTTATGGACCCTTTCTTTAATGTATGAGAGAATTTCTCTCTTTGACAGGTCCACAATGAATGGCAAACCAAGATAACTCCCCTTCTCGTTTCCTAAGGGTATATCGAGTAAAGAGGATATCTCATGCTTAAAGGAATCAGAATAACCCTTGCTGAAAAAAGAGAAGATTTATTTAGGTTTATCTTCTGACCTGATAGAAGTTCGTATTGCTGGAGAATATCCATTATAGCAAGGCAAGATTTAGGGGTAGCCTTAGCAAAAATTAGGTTGTCATCTGCGAAGAGCAAATGCGTTAATTCACAGCCACGACGCTTGCCAAAGTGAACTCCACGCAAAGCAGAAGTAGATATAACTCGTCCGAACATGGCAGAAAAACCCTCTGCGCAAATTATGAAGAGGAAATGGGAGAGAGGGTCCTCCTGACGGATGCCCCTACTTGGTCGAACAACATGAGACGGGTTACCGTTAATGAGCACCTGATATGTAGCAGTAGACACACATGCCATTACAGGTGATATGAAAGATTGAGGGAAACCCATCGCTTCCATTATCTACTTTATAAAGCGCCATTCAACTCCATCGAACGCTTTCATCATGTCGAGCTTAAGTGCCATATGTTGATCGCACCAACTTCTGCCCAATTTCATAGAATGGAATGTTTCAAAAGCCGCGATAATTTTATCGGTGATTAATCTTCCTTTGATGAAAGCTGATTGACTTGTGGATATGACAAAATCGATCACCTGCTTAAGACGATTAACCATAGTGCGTGATAAGAGCTTATAGAATGAATTACATAGGTGATAGGCTAAATTCGATCATTTTCATACCTTCCTTTACCTTAGGAATGAGAATGATATAAGTTTATTGAGATCAGAAAAAACCTCACCTCACCCCTCATTTAATCATTTTAGAATCGTACCAAAACCTCGAGCACCAATAATATTCCGAATTTTTAAAAAAAATCATGTGCATACCATGAGGACCTGGTGATTTTTTCCCTGGTAATTGTGACAGAGCTCTCTCAATAAAAATTATTATGATAAATAATAAATCTAGAAAATGATAAAATAAATAGATTTTTGGCTAAAAGGACATCTTATTAACTAAATAGGGATGAAAGGATATTGAGTTTTAATTAGGGCAAAATGCTTGGTTTTTTCCTAAATTACCCTCATTTTATTTCATAGCCAATTGTGATACTTATTACTATAATAATAATAATAAAAAAGAACGGTTATTTTTTAAATGAAGCACTTAATATTGTAACTGTTTTTCATGATTTTAGGGAAGTATTATCACTACATATTTTTGAATTTATGGGATAAAATTTCCAATTAATCTACAATTGTGAAAAACGAATTAATAAATTTACGCCCCTCCCCTCAAAATTTTTTTTTACTGCCCATATGATTTAATTCTCGTTAAAAAATTATTTATTGTAACTCCCAAAAAAATTCCATGATTTCCCTAAGAAAAAACAATTTCCATGTTTTTAAACATTCACTATCTCTACACAATTTTTATTTTAATACTTAAGGATTTTTATTTTAATACTGAAAGAAAATATTCACTTCATTTACATTTTTTACGCAAAATTACTCCAATCTTCTATGTAAAAATTACTCCACTATATTTTTCGATCCATATCAGTGTTACTATATTTTTTGCCATAACTATAACTATTTTATTGGTTGTTATTACTTCTTTTTCAGTATTAATATGTTTTTTTTTTTTTGTAACTACATCTATTTTATTGGCTGTTACTTTTTCTCTTTCAAGTGTTACTACAATTTTTTTCTGTAACCGCATGTATTTCATTGATTGTTATTATTTCTTATCATATGTTACTACGTTTCATAGCTGCAACTACTTTTTTTTTATCAGTGTTACTATATTTTCCTGTCTGTTTTCTACTTTGTTTCTTTTCTTTGTTTCTCGCCACTCATCTCCATGGATTCCGGCCAGTAGCTGGGTTTCTTCTCCAGAGATCGTTTGGCCGCCTACTATGTCTGTAATCTTTTGGAGGTTTCTCTCCTTGCTTTTTTGTTTTTGCTTGATCTATCTCCTCCGCCGCCCTTGCCCGGTGCTCGATTGTTTCCGCGACTTTTGGTGGCGCTTTATGGCGGTGCGATTTAGATCTGGGCTAGGGAGGTTGGCGGCGACACTTGCTTTTGCTCTTTCTTTGCGTTGTTTTGCCGCCGGTTTCTCTTGGTCGATGGCCTGGACCGCTTTGGTTCGAGGAGTCGTTTCTCGAGGTTCACCTTCGGCTTCTGCTTCGGCTTCTTGTCCGAGTTGTTGTCGGTCACTAGTGGCAATCTTTCGTGTTCAACCGTCACATGTGGCATCTTCCGCGGCGCACCGGGTTTGTTGGTTGGATTTCGGAGGCGCTGGTTTTGCACGGGCTCGGTAGTATCTTGGCGGTGCTTGCTGTTTTTCTTTTTTATGTTTATAGTAGTTTGTTTGTGTTAGCTTGTTTGTCTGGCAATAGATGGAATAAGAGGTTTCGTGTCTGAGCGTCTTTATGTCATTTGGAGAATTTTACTCTTTGTTGCTCAGCACCCTCTTTCGTTCTATTACCCGACTTTGTGTTGTTGTTATCTTAGGTTTAGCTTTGTCCGGTTTAGACCCGGCCTTTCCCGGCGGCGTCCGGCGTTGTATTTTATCTTACCGGCTTTTGTCCGGCGATTAATAAAATCTTTCGTTCCCCGGGGAAAAAAGAAATTATGGCCGGATTTTATTGTTTTCTGTTTGATCAAATTGTTCTTTAAATCCAATTCCAGATTTCCGTATCCAATTTTTATGGGGTAGTTACTCCATTTTAAAGAGAGAAAAAAACATGGGTATTTCGGTCTATCTAATATTAATTTGTCTTTTTTAACTACCCAAAATAATAGATGTCCTTGAATCCCTATTTTTGACATTGATTGTTCTTCTGGCCTCTTCCTTTAAATCTGAAAATGCACAAAATAAAATTTTAACAAAAAAAAACTGCTCACTTCACCGCCCCTCATGATTATTTTATTCTCCTATGAATTATTTTTTTCTCCACTCACCGCCCCCTCTGCTAACATTTCCCCGCCCTACCCCTACCCCTACCCCTATCCCCAATAATTATTTGTCTTGTAAATAAATTTTTGCGATCGTTACAATGTCATATGTATTTTTGACTCTAGTGAAATTTTTGATAAAGAGTGTGAGTTTAATTTAAAAAAAGTATTATTAAGGGCACAACGCCATTAACGATTGCAAAACGCTCAAGAACATGATTTACGAGGAAAAATATTTTTTGGTGGGTTGGGTAGGGTGTGTAAATTAGCATAGGAGGTGGGGCGGGTGGGTGGATGTGGTGTTTTCTTGGAAAAAACACTTTTTTTTAGAAAAAATAATAATCGGGAGGAGAGATGGAAGGTGACGTGGGCGAGGGTTGTTTTTGTATTTGTTTTTTCAAATTTATGTTATCTTTTTTGAAATTTTAAGGTATTGTTATTTTTATATTATTATTTTTTAGATTTTTAATCATAATAGTTTTATATTGAATATTTAATTTGTTTTCTACTTACATATTGACGATGACAAATTAAGTCACCTTGATGATTTGAGCCCTAATTTAATCTAGTGATGAACACACAAGAACCCTAATGCCAAAAAGATGAATGAGGAGGTAGATTTTATGTATGCGGTGAGTCCAAGATCAGATCTTGGATTGCCTACGTATCTCATTATGTTCCGAATCAAGCCTTACGTAGTTCCCGGATTGGGGTATTTATAATGACAATACTTGCCTAAACCCTAAGGTTAAGTCGGCTTATGTTATTGTCACCTTTACCCTTAAATGGGCCTTGACCGCGCCTGCTTTATCGCCAGGGTGGGCCTGGACGGCCGGTGTGGACCACGTCCTCGAGTCGATACTTCCGACCAAGCGGTGATCGACTTCTGACTGCGTTATCCCACACTCGCTAGCCGGTGTGGACTCTATCCTTATGGACTTGTCATCTCACACCGCCGATCGTCGACAATCGATGGTCGTAGCCTGGCTTTTATATGATGGCCTTGGCCTCGAGCCTGGCATCGACATGGATATACTTTGGAGTTATAATATGATGACCAACCGATGGATTTACACGTGGAGGAGTGAAACCTCATCGCCATAAGCCCCTGCACTTGAGAGAGGCTACTTCCGTTGTCCGAGGTCGGGTCTGCTCATTCGAATCGCCATCGAAGTTGGGTGTTTTTTGGGCGGAGAAAGCCCGCCTTTTCATAACCCTAATCGCTTAGCTTCCACGTGGAGCGGTTTCTAGCCCACTTAACGCTTCTCCTTCCCGCAAAGCACGCTTCATTTGCTTTGATAATCGCGATTTTTGGTGGTTATAACCCCATTATCCCCTGTCTTTTCAAATCATTTGCCATATCTTTTGCTTTCATATATAAAAGGAGGGAGGATAGACGCCGCTGCAACCTGCTTGCCATTTCTTATCATCATCCCCAAATCCAAAACACCAAGTAAGATTATTTCTTTTTTCAGTGTTCATCTTTCCTTTTGATTTATCTATGTCACGCAAGAGTAGTAGTAGTGCCAGTAATCGATAGAGGTAGTGATACACCCATTCATAGCCGCTCTCGCACTGCTCTCGCCGATCATCTTCTCCGGCAAGAGTCCGCGAGCCTTCGCCTTCCCCTCCTCCCCGTCCCTAACCAAACCCAAAAACTAGTCACAAGGATGGATGGAAAGGGTGCTAAGGATGTCTAAGCACACTTACTTCAGAGGATATTGTTGAAATTTGCCGGAAATACAACATCACTAACCCTCCATTTGAATCTCAACTTCCTCCGGCAACCATATATTTGCCGACGAGCCCCTGTAGGATTTTGTGCGATTTACGAGAATCAATCGGGCGAGTGGATTGAGGTTTCCACTCTGTCGGCCACTGCTCGCCATCCTTCATCACTACGAGATAAGCGTGTCTCAACTCGCCTTGAACGGCGCCGAGAACTCGATGGGATTCATCATAGCGTGTCGAGTGGCGCAGTCCGCTTCACAAAGCCCGTGTTCGATACTACTACAAGATTGTCGCCACACCGACAAATTGTGGTATTCCTTCCGAGAGGAGAGCAAATCGCCACGAGTTCATTACGAGGGGCCTTCCTCTCATGGGAGTGGAAGCCTCGATTTTTCTTTGTTCGTCATGGCCTTGATAACCCCTACATCGGTCAATGGAGGTCGAGAGAGGGAAACAAGACAAGCTTGGAGAGAACCGGCTTCACACGAGGCTCGACTCCTCGAGTAACCATAATTTCGAGGTGTGTGTACTCGAGACTTGAGTCTCTTGTATCACCTGGCTCACTTAGAGGAAGCCGGGCCCATGCCCTATGTAGGCTGAACGCTCTCGATCACGAGAATCGTAGGATGCTTTACTTATTTGCTTGTTTTTACATACTAGCCGCTTCTTTGAGTCGATAACTTGTTGTTTGGTCGATTAAAAACTAACTTATCTTTTTCTTGTATTGCGGTGGGCAAATTCTCCAAAGTCACCAACCTCGGGCGCATTCCTGAGACGACGGTCGTAGCCGCCTCCACCTCTCGAGGGTCGGTCGCCACCGGCTTACTCGTATCGAGACCAGGCGTGCCTTCCTCTTCTCGAGTGCGGGCGCCCTCCACCCGAACAAACCTTGCCGCCATTGAGTCGTCTGCGCCGGAGCCGAACGACCGAGGTGCCCTCGACGACCGGCGAACTAACCGTCCGATTCGGATCTCTTCGAGATGAAGACGAGGATGAGCTGGTCGATTTAACCTCGAATGTCGAGGCTAATGTCGAGGAGCAAGTACCTCAAACCAAAAAGAGGCCGTCTGTCGCCGAGGTGGTAAAGGAGCAGCTCCGAGAGGCGAAGAGGAAGAAGGTTGCCGAGGCCACTGCCGAGTCAGGAATCGGTGTGGACTGGGTTTTTGACGATTATGCTGGAGTGGATGACAGAGATCTGTCTTATGTTCTGCGGAAACTGAATCGCCTCGTAAGTCGATCCTCCTTTTATATTTGCTTTCCTCGAGACGCGCGCCTTGTTTATTTATTTCTCATCCTTCTATTTTGTAGCATACTCTTGTTGGTCGGGAGGCTGCCCGACGGTGGCCAAAACGGGGAGTCGGCAACGAGATCAAGAAGGAGAACGGCAGTTACTACTCCAAGACAACATCGCAAAAGGCGCCGCACTCTCTCTGTGAGAAAAACAAGATAACGAGTGAAGCAAGAGTCGGTCGCCAAGCTCGAGGAGTCGCAAAATAGGTTAGTGGTCGCTTGAAGCAAAGTGGCCACTACCGGAAGCCGAGCTAGACCGAGTGCGAGATGAAAGACAAGATCGGGTCGAGTCGCTCAAACGGCTCAAGACTATGAGGCCGCAATGATGTCGAAAGCTGCAGATGAAGAAGCAAGGAAGGCTCGCCAGGATCGTGATGCGCTACAGGCTGAATTATATCGAGCGCAGGCGCAGGTCGAGGAGGTTAGGAACGAGGCCATCATGGAGTACCGCAAGTCATCCAATCTTGAAGATGATTTAGAAGTGATCATGCGGGCTTCGATGATGGGGGGATACACCCTGGCCGTGGACCAGATGAAGGAGGCTACCCCGAGCTTTGACATGTCGACTCTCCAGACGCCGATGTTCTACAATCCCGACTCGGAGAAGCTGTACGATCAGTACTTTGAGGAGTTTCAGCGGGAGGAGTCCCTGGCTATAAAGTATGCTCCTCCTACTTCAGCTCCTGCTTCGACTGCCGCCGATCCGACCTCTACGGAACCGACCTCTGCGAATCCCGATCCGACTCCTGAAGTTAACCTCTGATCTTTATCTTCTACACTTTTGTTGATCCAAACTTGAAGTTTTGTAATAATATTTATTATAACTTTGGCTGGTCTTTTCGACCTGGCCTTGTCGTGTACTAACTTTATTCTGAATTCGACTTGCTTTTGAAATTTGATTTTTCTTTCTTGTTCCCTTAGCTTGTCTTGATCTTGTTTTGATGTTTAATAGCCTTTTGCTTGTCGAGCCTTTGACTCTGTTTGATACTCGCTACTCAGTTTATTCGTCGTTCATATTATTGATATCGTATTGCCCCCCAAGTGTATTATGAGCCCTTGGTTCTTATTACACTTGAGATTGACGTGTTTGCCTTAGTCTTTTGCCCTTAGGCTTTGTTGACCTTTAGGTGAGCATTTTAGTGTAAATCGCCCCGATCTTTGGTCTTTTTAAGCTACTCGAGCTCTTTTGACCATCGACCGACAGTGGCCCGACTATGCGAACCGTCCTTTGTCTAGGCCTTTTGCCCTCTGGGCTCATTTGGCTTTCGACTTGGACAGTGTGGCCCGACTATGCGAACCGGCCCTTTGTCTAGGCCTTTTCGCCTCCGGGCTCGCTTTGGCTTTCGACTTGGGCAGGTGGCCCGACTATGCGAACCGCCCTTTGCTTAAGCCTTGTTCGCCTCTTGGGCTCATTCGGCTTTTAGCTTGGACCTTTGGCCCGACCACAACGAACCGTCTTTATGCCTTTGCATTCGCCGCCTCATGGGCTAACTTTGTTTTGGCTTTATCGAGATGTCCGACCATGCGATTTCTCTACTCGTATTCGATTGTTTTGCCTTTAACTTTTCTCGTCGCATTGGACTCGCATCTTTGCTTTTGGCTATGTATCCTAACAAACACAGAAAACATCTCGAGAAAGCATACTTTTATTAGAATATCATAGATTGTCACATGGACTTATTACAAGATTCAGAATTGAAAGGTAAACAGATTCATCACAGTAGAGCTTATCTCAAACATAATACTTCCTCAGATTGTTGGCATGCCAATGTCGAGGAACAGTAGTTCCATCTGCCCGACCAAGCTGATAAGACCCTTTGGGGTGGACTTTCAGGATCTGATAAGGTCCTTCCCAATTCGGGGTTAACTTTCCGGCCGCTTCCTGTCGACTTGCTTCATTTTTCCTTAGAACCAGATCTCCAACCTTGAAGTATCGATGTCTGACCCTCGAGTTGTAATACTGAGAGATCTTCTGCTTATACCTTGCCATTCTGGCTGAGGCTATCTCTCTTCGTTCCTCGACACCGTCCCTTTCCTGTCGGAGTTCGGGATCGTTAGTCTCAATATTGTATGCCGTAACTCGAGGAGGGAACTCCGATCTCGGCGGGTATCACCGCTTCACAACCATATACCAAGGAAAAGGAGTTTCCCCCGTTGATGAATTAGGAGCTGTCCTATACGACCATAGGATGCTCGGAAGTTGGACTGCCCAATCTCGTCCTTCTGTCTCTAATCTCTTTTCGGACCTCAGCTTGATCTGTCGATTGGTTTGCTCGACTTGACCGTTTGCCTGTGGGTGAGCTACCGAGGTGAATCGGCCGGTCGATATGGTATTCATTGCACCATTCTCTCGACTTTACGATCTTCGAACCGGGTACCGTTATCCGAGATCGAGCCTTAGGGATCCCATACCTGCATAAAATGTCGACCCACAAGAACTTTTTGATGGTTGCAGCTTTGATGTCGGGTATAGCCTTAGCTTCGACCCACTTCGTGAAGTAATCTACGGCAACGACCACATATTTCAGATTTCCCGGAGCTCGAGATAGGGGTCCCACGATATCGACTCCCCACTGATCAAACGGCCATGCTGACGAGATGACATTCATGTCTTGCGCTTGTTGATGGGAGATATTATCATGAATCTGACAAGTGTTGCATTTTTGGACAAGATTATTCGCATCTCGTTGCATCGATGGCCAAAAATATCCAGCTAACTTGCATTTTCGAGCTAACATTCGAGCTCCGCAGTGGTTTCCACACACTCCTCTGTGAATTTCTTCCAAGAGATATTCACCTCGGTCTCGAGATACACATCTTAACCATGGACTCACAAAAGATTTCCGATAGAGGATGTCGTCCGAAAACGCATATCGAGTGGATTGCGGTGAACTTTTCTAGATTGTACCTTATCACCGGTAGTATTCCGTCTTTGAGATAAAGAGCGATCGAGTCCATCCACGTGGCCTGGCCGAGTAATCGGTCGGGCCTGTGTCTCGATATAACTCCTATCGGTCAAGAATCGACTAAAACCTTCTTGCTTGACATGAAGTTTGAGGCCAACTTGGAGAGTGCATCGGCTCTCTTGTTCGACTTCGGGAACTCCGCCTCGAATCGAACTGCTCAATTTTGGTATGAGGCTTTGGACAATCAAGTAAGTAATTTTTCATGGTTTCTTCCTTAGCCTCATACTCCCTTTAACATGATTGACCACTAATCGCGAATCATCAGAAACCGACAAATTTTCGACACCCGCTTTTAAAGCGAGCTTTAAGCCGCTGATCATAGCCTCATACTCGGCCTCGTTGTTCGTTGCTTTGAAGTCGAAACGAAGGCGTATGGGAATTCCTCGCCTTCGGGCTTACTGGAATGAGCCCCGCTCCTCGCTCTCCTTACTCGATGCTCCATCGACCAAGAGTCCATCTTTCCTCCGGGCTTTGCTTTTCTTGATCGAGTTGGACGGATATCCTTCACCTAAAAAAATCCGCCAAGGCCTGTGCTTTTATCGCAGCTTCGAGGGACGAACTCGATATCGCATCGGGCCATTTCAATCACCCACTTTGCCAATCGACCTGAAGTGTCGGGTTTTGCCAAGATTTGCTTTAGTGGTTGGTCGCTGACTACCACAATAGGATGAGCTTGAAAATAGGGCCTCAACTTTCTCGGCGTGAAACGAGACATAATGCTAACTTCTCGGCCGGGCGAGTATCGGACCTCGGGCCATGCAAAGCCTTGTCGACAAAGTAGATTGGCACTTGGCCATGTACCCTTCTCGACTAGGACCGCACTCACTCGCCTCCTCGCATACCGCCAAATAAATTAACAACTTTTCCCTTCTCGGGAGAAGTGCGGGTAGGCAATTACGACAAATAAGTCTTCAACTCTTCAAAGGTCATCGACACTCATCATCCCAATGAAAAGGACTGGCCTTCGGAGTATCTTGAAGAATGGTAGTAGCACGCCGTGGCCGACCTCGATAAAAACTCGCTGAGAGCGCCATTCGACCCGTGAGCCTCTCAGTACCTCCTTGATATTTCGTGGTGCGGGCATATTCTTCAATGTGTCAATTTTGTCTGGGTTTGCTCGAATCCCGTCCTTCGAAATCATATAACCCAAGAACTTACCCGACTTGACTCCAAAAGTACACTTCTTCGGGTTTAGCCTCATCTGTGTTTCTCTCAACACTTCGAAAACCTCCCGAGCATCGACTAGGTACTGTCTCATAGATCGACTCTTGATAAGCAAGTCGCCTACATAAACTTCCATACATCTACCTATTTGCCTTGCAAATATCTTATTGATCGCCCTGCGGTATGTTGCCCCAAAGATTCTTTAATCCGAATGGCATGGTCACATAACGTAGGTGCCGACTCGTGATAAATGCAGTTTTTTCCGCATCTCGAGGGTCCATTAGAATCTGGTGGTACCACTTTTATACGCATCTAAAAACCAAAAACTTCAAAATCGATGGTTGAGTCTACTAACCTCGCCGATCTTAGAAACGGATATGAATCTTTTGGACATGCTTTGTTAAGATCTGTGAAGTCCACACACATGCGCCAACCGCCATCGGGCTTTTTGACTAATACCGGGTTAGCTAGCCACTGCAGGTAGAATACCTCTCTCACGATCCAGGTCGCCAATAGCTTGCCGACTTCCAACTCTATAGCTTCAAGTCGATCGACGCGAAATTCCTCTTCTTCGCTTTGACCGGCTTTTTAGCCTGGTCAATCTCAAGCTTATGAACCGCGATGTCGGTAGATAACCCTGGCATGTCGGTGGCTTTCGAGCAAAGATGTCTCTCGAACTCGATTAGAAGCTTAACCAAGAAATGTTTTTCTTTTCTCGATCCAAATCCCGACTTGTACACACCGATCGTCCTCTCCGTCCCAGTAGTCGGACGCTTTATCAAGGTCCACTGAGACCCAACTCTTCTCCTCTTCTTCCTCTCGAATCGGGTTCTCGACTAAGACTTGTTGAATCGCCATCTTCCCATTCATGACTACTGTAATTACAACTCCGAGCGACTTCAACGTCTCCTTTACTTCGTGGGAACCGTTCTCGGTGGGAAACTTCATGCTATTATGGAATGTCGAAATGATAGCCCGAAGGTCGTAAGAGCGCTGGTCGCCCAAGAATAACATTATAGGCGTATGGAGCCTTGACCACCACATAGTTTAATTCAAGTGTCCGTCCTTTCTCGCCCGTCCCCAAGCCGTGAGTAACTTTATCGAGCCCACGGGATGGATCGCTTGCCCTGTGAATCCGAACAGGGAGACGCGTAGGGGCAAGGTCCTTCTTTTCAACTTCATTGCTTGAAACGCCGAGTGGTATATGATGTTCATCGCACTCCCATTATCGATCTGACTCTCGATACTCGGGCTCGGCTAATGATCGCTTCAATGACTAACCTTCGCTATGACTCCTCGACTTGGGGATATCATCTCGAGGGCCGTATCCGACTTCATGCGTGAATCAGAGCGCTTGCGCCTCTCGAGCTACAAGTCGGCTCTTCGCCGGTCCGGTCTTTATCACTCTCACCAGGACCAAAGATGGTGTTGACATAGTTAATCGGTCGATTGTCTTCATACCTATCTCACCAAAATTTTCTCTCGTTGTTTCCTCTCGACTGGGATCGATTCCTCTGAGGTGACCGATCCTTCGCCTCTGACATCTCGACCTCGATTCCTGTCTTGATCGGAGTTTTTCCTCTTGGATTCTCCACGCCCCTAGGCCCATCATATCGAGATCATCAACCACTTCGCCTAGCTTCCCTTCCTCGAATGCAGACGCCGATATCTCTCTTCGTGTCGATACAATCCTCGCCAGTATGACCAATGTCTTCGTGAAAATCACAATATTTGTTTGCGCTCCTCCTCTCTCGAGGTTTTTCAACGGTGGCGGTTTCCTCGCCAAGTTTTTTGAAAGCATAATCGACAACACCTCCGATCGAGGTCGATTGAGCGGGATAAAGTCCTTATCACGTGAGGGTCCCTTCTGCCCCACGGTGCGAGGTGGATGTGTCGATACGGTCCCAAATCGACGGCTTACTCGACATCCCGCTTCTTGACTGATTCCTGCTCGACCTCGGGTGTCCTTCTTGGATTCCATCCAGGTCCGGATTGGGTGTGCCTTCGCACCGCTTCTTCCCCAGACAGTAATCGATGCACCACGTTGACGCATTCGTCCATGGTATGGGAACGTCTCTGCTCAACTTCATATATAACTTAGTATTACGCAGCCCCTACAAACGATGTGATCAGAAGTCGGTCATCTGCGTCCTTGACCTGCATGGCCTCGAGATTAAACCTCTTCAAGTATTCCATCAACGTTTCATCTTTTGCCGCCACGCTCATGAGGTGCGTGGCACTCGATGAAACTTCTTGTTGACTATAAACGCATCTCGAACTTTCGAGCGAGCATGGCAAAATCGAGATCGACCCTGGTCGTAGCTTCGTGAACCATTCTCTCGCCGACCTACGAGTAAATACGTCTCGAACGCCCGATAGCGCATTGCATCGGGGCCCCATCCAATCTCATTTGCGACAGATACCTATGGAGATGGTCCTCCGGGTCGGTGGTGCCATCATAAGGTTCTATTTTGGGTATCTTAAACCCGCTGGGTTTCGAAAGCTTCGATCTCCTTCGTGAAGGGAGACTCGAGCCACGCCGATACTGATTCTTTCCCAAAATTGCATTCAACTCTTCCTGGCGCCATCGCCGTCGCCCACCTCGTGTGTTTTTGGTGGATCTCATGTCTCTTCCTTTCCACCGAGCTAGATGATGCGCTTCTTCGTCCCTCGTGAGAGTCTGTTTAGGCTTGTCCATCACGCTCTTCTCGCCGCTTCTTCCGCCATAGCTTTTTTCTCGCGCGCCTCGCGCTTTCGTCGTCGTGAATCGCCTCGGCTATTATCCTGGACATTACCTCCAAATTTGCCCTCGCCAACCGATGCGCAAGTGCCCGATATTCGGAGCAAGGGCTTGCTTTTCGGTTGGTGGGTCTCCGGACGAGATTCAAAATCGGATCTTTTCCCTTGTTGCTTTGCTTTGAGGATCGTCTTTGAATAAGATCCAAGATGGATCTTTTCCTCCTTGCACATCGGGATCGTTGGGCTCGTTAATCTGTGAGCTTTGATCAACAGCTTTGGATGCAGTTTTCTTGGGAGGCATCGTGTTCTTGAGTATTCGATCAATGTTCAGGCCCTCCTTCTAGCGCCAATGACGATGACAAATTAAGTCACCTTGATGATTTGAGCCCTAATTTAATCTAGTGATGAACACACAAGAACCCTAATGCCAAAAAGATGAATGAGGAGGTAGATTTTATGTGTGTATGAGTCCAAGATCAGATCTTGGATTGCCTACGTATCTCAAGTTATGTTCCAGGAATCAAGCCTTACGTAGTTCCTGGATTGGGGTATTTATAATGACAATACTTGCCTAAACCCTAAGGTTAAGTCGGCTTATGTTATTGTCACCTTTACCCTTAAATGGGCCTTGACCTTGCCCAAGCTATCGCGCGTGGGTGGGCTCTGATACCGGTGTGGACTCGCCCTCGAAGTCGATACTTCCGACCGCGGTGATCGACTCTGGACTCGTTATCCCACACCGCTAGTGGTGTGGACTCTATCCTTATGGACTTGTCATCTCACACCGCCGATCGTCGACAATCGATGGTCGTGAGCCTGGCTTTTATATGATGGCCTTGGCCTCGAGCCTGGCATCGACATGGATATACCGAGTTATAATATGATGACCAACCGATGAGATTTACACGTGGAGGAGAGTAAACCCTCAGATCGTCACATATATATTTGTTTTGAAGGGACTTACATATTTTTTTTAGGCTGACTTACATATATTTTATAATTTGTAAAAAGGGTGTAAGGAAGTCCAAAAATTATTATAAAGGGTGTTGTGCCCTTTATAATAATTTTTAAAATTCCTTGCACCTTTTTTACAAATTTTAAAATATTTTCTTTTTGCAAAAATTTTAAAATATAAACACTTTTTTTTAATAATTAGTAAATTTCCTATACCTTTTATACAAAATTTCCCTTATTTTTTTCTTCGGTTCGACCCAACCTAAAAAATATTACAGTATGTTAGGTCTATTATTAGTCAAGGAAAAACGGGTAATTGCTAATCATCGTTATTTTCGATCGACATTCATTCATCCCTATCTTGTGGTGTGATAGCTAAATAAATGAGAAACATATGCTAGACTATTTTGATTGTCAATTAGAATCGAATTTCATTTACTAGCTATTAGATTTTTGCACCGATTTATTACAGTTTCTTATTGTGGAAAGATTTTTGTGCTTTGAGCCTTGGACGCACCCCTACCACTCTGATAGGGGTGTCATTCAGGTGTTTGTTCCTTTCGTGGATTACATTGGTGCTCTCTCTTTTATTGTTATGTGATGTTTTGCCCTACATGATGGTTGTAGCCAATGCTCAGGATCGGAACTGGACGTTACATACTCTCAAGCGGATGCAACGCTCTATGAACGACGACGACTTTCGGATGTATAATCAGCGATCGAGTCACATCTCATTCCTACAAGAATCGAGACACACAGACGCCATTCTTTTACTTATGATTTCCATCGTTGTACATATTTTTGGAGTTTGGGATTTTTGGGAATGCATAGAAAGATTTTCCCCACACATGGATTTTCCTACACCTAGGCAGGGGCGATCTAGGTTTATCATAGAAGTCCACGGACCCGCTTAAAATAAAAATACTATACATTTTACTTATAGAAAATATTTGGATTCAAGTGAAAAAAATTATTTAGTGTGTTAAATATTTATGACCTCACTGAAAAATATTCAGCTCCGCCATCGACACTTGGGTTTGCCACACATAGGGTTTATGGAGCCATGCTTGTCGTTCTATCACGCAAACTTGCAAGCAGCCAGGGATATGACAAACTTTTGTAACACTTTATTTCTTTCATTAATAAAATAAAATATAAAAAAAAAAAAGATTTTTGTGCCTTAATGTGGCCATTTGATGAATTTAATCTTTTGATTTTTGTCCTATGAACTATAATAAAATTATTTAATATTGAAATTTTGATGTATGCTTTCTTTAATGTTTGACTACGGGTCTTTCTTTTTAATAATTTAAACTATATATGTTGCTTGTTGTGTTATATCGTGCTATATCGTGCTGGGCTCTAAATAAAATCCCAACTTTTTTTTGTCCACAGAAAATATTGTTGTCTTGAATGATTATTGATATGGATGTGTGGTATGAAATTGGAGCAAAAACAAACGCAGCGATGCTTCTAGGGTTTCTTGGGCGGCGAGTATGAGTCTCGATCAGGCCTTCCGGCGGTCCTCCATGGCGGACCGTCCTCCCGACCCTGGCGGCCACGACAATAGGCAGCAACAACAGCAGCAACATGCACCGCTCCTTCTTCTCCGGTGACCACGCTTAGCTATGCTCAAATAACCGGGAAAGGTTCGGCTTCTTCCTTCAAGACCGGCAGCCTGAAGACTACAACTTTTAAGGGGGAGCCATCCATAATCATTCCAGCAGAGGCAGAGAACGCATTGTCGGCTGGTTTTCAACGATCGCTGGTAGGAAAATTTTCACAGGGACGACCTCAATTAGATACGATTCGAAAATTCCTCATTGTCCAAAAATTTAAAGGTAACTACGCTCTCGGTCTTTTAGATAACAAGCACGCTTTAATTCGTTTTCAGCATGACGAAGATTACATCAGATTATTTTCCAAAGCGTCCTGGCAAGTTGGTAACAAAACCATGAGGGTGTTTAAATGGGCAGCTTGATTTTCATGTCGATAAGAACCCTCCATAATTCCTGTTTGGATCTCGCTCCCCAAACTCCCAGTCCATCTAATGAACAAAGATTTCATTTTTGAATTAATGCAAACCGTTGGAAAACCACTTCGTATTGATGCGGCTACAGCGGAGCTGAGAAGGCCTTCTCTAGCTCGGGTTCAGGTTGAAGTTGATATTCTGAAACACCTCCCTAATCAGATTTGGATTCAAAAAGAAAATGGTGACGGGTTCTGGCAACCCATTCTCCCTGAAGGTGCTCGCCCAGCTTATTGCACCCATTGTTGGCATATGGGGCATAATCATGATCAATGTCTTGTAAAACATCCGGAATTGGCCACTAATACTAAGGCAAATCACGCCAAGCCTGCTCAAGTTTATGTCACAAAAGCGACGGTTGCTCCTGAAAAATCTCAGGTTGAAAGTGTTGATGCGACTTTGACAGCACCAGGCTCGACTCCTTCAAGGGGCCAGCCCATGCCACGGTCGGGGAAACAGCTAGAGCTCCATATGATTCAAACAAAGATTCTACCAGACATGAACCCCCTCCCTCGGCTGCCATACAGATTACAGTTGCATCTAGGGAGGATAAACTAGAACCTATGACTGTTAAGGGGACCGTGGCTTTGGATCCTAGTGCCAAGTCGTTTGAATACCCGAAGAATAAGATACATAATCAGATTGAAAAGGGACAACACAGTGCTCCGGTTTCGAAGACTACTGGGATTGGGAATCAGATTTCGCATGACACCTTAAGAGCTTTCCACTCCACCTTGCAAGCCCGTTTTGACGTTACCGGGGTTATACTCGACTCGATAAATTCTGACATTACAGAAAAAGACTCAAGAACCCCACTGATTAATTCAGGTGATACTTCGAAGGCCCCGACCCCTACCTACCTTGAGTCGGCTTTGAAAGGAGGGGAAAGTGAACCTGATGCTATTACAAAAAAGAAAGGACGAGCTAGAAAGAAAGACAAGACACCGCCCAAGAAACGCTCGTATCAACATGATAAATTTGCATGCAGCTCGGATGTAGATAAAATAAAAGATCAACTTGACGCCTCAGATAAGGAATCAAAGCAATACCTAAATTCAAAATCCTATGACAATTATGAAGAGTGGACAGAGGCATCCGAGAATGAAGACTACTTGGCAAAGGCACCCTATCAAGAAGTAACGACAAGGGCAAGAAACAAGAGTTACCACAAATACGATGATGACTACGAATATTATTAGTGTTTAATTTTGGCTAAATATTATTACATCTTTGTGATTTTTGTGGAGTCACTGTTGCGGAGATTTTGCATCAATAACAAAAGAAAATTTATAACCCTAACCTATATGCAAAACTAACTCCTAACTGACCAAAACATCGGGTTGTTGCTAGTAAAGCGTAATGAGTAAGGGGTCGATCCACAGGGAAAAGGTATGTAGAATCTAATCCTAGTAATCCTCCCAATTGCTACTCAACAAAAACAAATAAACGAAAAGCAAAAGCATAAAAACAGAAAAACATAAAAGAACAATCAAAATAAATCTAACCTAAGAAATATGGGAACAACCAAAGTACAAACCTAAGTGATTTCAATTCTAGTTAATCTCATGATTCTAATTCGAGTTTGTGGTTTCGCCTTTTCACGAGACACAAATCCCTAATCTCTTAGTGAACTTATCTCTCAAGCTATGAAAGCCCACTTTCGTGAGTGAATTCAATTATCTATCTCTCATCTTTCGAGTGTTGAGACCGATTTACCAAACAAAACTCGGGTGTAGATTCAATTAACTCTCGTTTTAAGAACCTAACAACCTAGGAATCTAACTCATTAACTTGTCATCATTAATGGCTAAAAACCCTATCTTTCTATGGTGATCTAGCGTTTATGCAACTTCCGTATTATAAACATCAATCGTGAACTAATCTTTCGATTCTAATTCACATGGCATACAAATCGCATAGAAAAAAACAAACGACTTAAAGCTCATGAAGATAAAACGGAATTAAATTAATTGAAAGAAATCAAACTCACATAGTCTTGATACAATGGTTGAACTCCATGGAAACGAAAAGAAAAGCTACATAATCTACTCCTAATCTAACCTTGGTTCACCTGAGCACAAGGCTCGGGTGACCGCCTTCAAACTCCCCTAAGTCGGCCGCTCCCTCGAAAAATTCGAGTATAAAAAAGTATATCCTTAGGGTTGAGGATATGGCTCTATTTATAGAGATAAGAGGCGGTTCGGCCGAAAGTCGGCGGCAGGCGGCGTCATTATCATGGACGCTGCGTTCATTTCTTGAACGGAGATCGACGCTCGTTCAGCTCACGGCCGAGACTCGAATGTAAAATACGATTATGGACGCCGCATGGGCGCCGATTCACCTTGGGCGCTGCCTCGCTTCATATGGACGCTCGTCCACCGATTTATCAAAACTTGATTTTTCCATCTTTATCTTGATTGATTTCTTTCCTTATCTCTTTTAATCTTCCATAAATTCAATTGATCCTTCCTCAACTCGAAATTGGCTCTTTAGGATCACCTTTTCCATCATTAATTGGGTATCTACAAATATCAAAAACATACCAAAACGTAATAATTTCCAAAATAATATAAAAACACAAATTAACACTTAAATTGATATGTTTTCATATTTAATCATTAAAAACACCATTTACTCAATATTTAACTATATAGCTCAATATCTATGAAAATAATCCATATATGGGGAAAATTGATATACAATATATATATAAAAATCACTATAATTTGGCCCTAAACAACACCCCCACACTTATCTTTTGCTCGTCCCGAGCAAAACAAAACATAACCAAACTCGAGATAAATAAACATCTATGCAAATATGAAGTATATTCAATAACTCAGAAGTTCACCCAAGTGAGTGTGTGCATAGCCATAATAAACTTCCACTAAGTTCCACAATTGAAATTGATTCAAACCAAAACTAGCCCGGTTTCCCATCTGAGTTAGAAATATTCAAAAACTATAACAGGCACTTTACAAAACATACATATCCCAAAAAAAAAAGTAGAGAATATCTAAAACATTTCTCGACAAACTCGTGAGGATAATCCCTACAACATATCCTTCGAGCTTATATTTGGGGATAAGGTCGATTTATAACTAAGTCCTTACTTATTCATAATAATATATTCCAATATTTTCACTTTTCTAACACACATCGTAATAAGCTTTTGCCCTCATAGCGAATAGGACATTTCAAGATAATCCCTACCTTACTCCAATCATAAGGCAATTATAAACTGACTGTCGTGAGCTTTTGGTCATCATAGTGGAATAGGACATACGTGGTATACCTACCGCACTCCAAATCATAAACCACTTCCGACACACACATTTACAATTATGTTTACTTAGAGATTTCTCAGGTGGCGTTAGTGGTAAAGATTATTTTCTAAGTAGCACGACCAACCGAGCATAACACCTCAAGTAAACAATTTATTACTATTGCAAAGACTTAATCACGTTTCACTTATCACATTCAAACTTACGAGATATTCACAATTATGTCATACTTTAATCCTAGAATACAAACTACTAAACTTTTCAAGAATTGTACATAAGCAAAGAAACATGCTATAATCATCAAAAATCTCCAACTAAAATGGGGTAGGCTTTCAACATTTAGCTCCTCATTTACTATGGCTCGTGAAAAAGAGTGTCGGGTGAAACAACTAAAATTACTAAATATACAGAATATAGCATCAATGATTATAAACATCGAACAAAGACATGCAATGCTCACTCGGGACAAAGCAAAAATTTTAAAATTAAGCACTTTTCATAGAAATATAACAGAAATTGAGCAAACGACTCATAGATACATATAAACCATCCTCTCCCCCACACTTAGATTGCAACTTGTCCTCAAGTTGTGCAGAAATAATAAATTAGAGAACTTAGCTGATTGGATGCTGGCAATTCTGGAGGAACCAACAAGAACCAGGATTGCTTGCATAGCTCAAGATGATCGTGGAGCATCACAGGACAACTGAATACATCGTGAAAGTGCACAATAGCTAGGAAGAAAGTATCCTGCAGACTTGATTAGTGCAAAAGAGTCTTCGGGAAAAGATTAGACTTATACACATAAAGCACATAGAGAAAAGGATCATAGAGATATTCAAATTATGCTCACATAAAGATGGACACATATACATGAAAATATCACAAACTCGTGGGCTAGGTGCAACTACATGAAAATATACTACAATGCAAACCTACATGACAAATCCTAAAAATAAAAACGAGGTAGTATTACGAAACCGGCGCTAACTACTCTCAAGAAAAAATAAAAGAAAAATAGAAAAACAATGCAACTATATGACATGCAACTAAATGATATGCATCTAAGTGATATGCAAAAATAAAAGAAACTAAAAGAAAGAAAACTAGCCCACTCATGTGCAACATAACATGCATATAAACGTCTACCACATAATGACAGGTTACGATAAACGACAGTGCTGTCACTACATGCAGACGCGCCTTAAGACTTATCTAAAGTGATAGCATTATGGAAAACCAACAGTTAGCTATACTAAAAAGATATAACTCATATGGTCCGAGTTGTAGCATACGGAAAACCGACAGTAGCTACCCATTTGAACTATAAAAACAAAGAAAGCACGTAAGTCTTAACGCTAATAAGATTCATGACAAGATATGCAGCCTACGTAAACGACATTAGCTACACTAACATTAACAAAACAACTATAGCATACGAGAACCGACAGTTACTATAGCATGCATGAATCAAGTATAAGAAATGAATCAATTATCTAACATGGATTCATAGATGGAAAAATATAAAATATGTAGTTCAAGACATCTATGTAATATTACTAGCCACGAAGCTCGAATGAAAGCAATCCAAGTTAAATAAAAGCATTAAAACAAGATCAAGAAGAACTGGACTATGAATCAAGCGTTTAGCAAAACAGACGGGCGTTCACTCGCAATTCAGCCCCGGACGGCGTTCATCAAAACAAACGCTGTCGCCTTGAAAACCGACCGACGGGCGCGTCGTAAAGTATAGACGCCGTCCTGGTCCTCTAAATCGTAATGAGATTGAAAATATTTGAACGGACGGCGTCCAATACTTTCAAACGCTCGTTTACTCGCGCAGATGAAGAATCGGGCGGGCGTCCAATGTAATGTACGCCGCCCATACAACAAGAATGCACAGATAAAGCGGGGAAAAACACAAAGAAACCCTAAATACTTATGAACACAACACAAAGAACACGAGATCACAAAGACAAAGCCTTTATCAAATTAAGCACGAGGGGTTAGACTAGGTAACACATAAACATATAAACTTCACGTAAAACAAGTTGAGTAAAAAAACTTTTGCACATTCTTAACCTAACGGTCATCGAAACACGGCAAAATAAAAACTCTCAACTTGGTATACGCTACTTTTATTAAAAACAAAAATAAAACGTAACAAAATCGAGAACTAACAAAACTAGATTCAACATGACACCTAATCCCCGGCAACGGTGCCACTTTTGTTGCGGAGATTTTGCATCAATAACAAAAGAAAATTTATAACCCTAACCTATATGCAAAACTAACTCCTAACCGACCAAAACATCGGGTTGTTGCTAGTAAAGCGTAATGAGTAAGGGGTCGATCCACAGGGAAAAGGTATGTAGAATCTAATCCTAGTAATCCTCCCAATTGCTACTCAACAAAAACAAATAAACGAAAAGCAAAAGCATAAAAACAGAAAAACATAAAAGAACAATCAAAATAAATCTAACCTAAGAAACATGGGAACAACCAAAGTACAAACCTAAGTGATTTCAATTCTAGTTAATCTCATGATTCTAATTCGGTTTGTGGTTTCGCCTTTCACGAGACACAAATCCCTAATCTCTTAGTGAACTTATCTCTCAAGCTATGAAAGCCCACTTTAGTAGTGAATTCAATTATCTATCTCTCATCTTTCGAGTGTTGAGACTGATTTACCAAACAAAACTCGGGTGTAGATTCAATTAACTCTCGCTTTTAAAGAACCTAACAACCTAGGAATCTAACTCATTAACTTGTCATCATTAATGGCTAAAACCCTATCTTTCTATGGTGATCTAGCGTTTATGCAACTTCCGTATTATAAACATCAATCGTGAACTAATCTTTCGATTCTAATTCACATGGCATACAAATCGCATAGAAAAATACAAACGACTTAAAGCTCATGAAGATAAAAGCTGAATTAAATTAATTGAAAGAAATCAAACTCACATAGTCTTGATACAATGGTTGAACTCCATGGAAACGAAAAAGAAAAGCTACATAATCTACTCCTAATCTAACCTTGGTTCACCCGAGCACAAGGCTCGGGTGACCGCCTTCAAACTCCCCAAGTCGGCCGCTTTGCTCCTCGTAAAATTCGAGTATAAAAAAGTATATCCTTAGGGTTGAGGATATGGCTCTATTTATAGAGATAAGAGGCGGTTCGCCGAAAGTCGGCGGCACGGGCGCTCATTATCATGGACGCTGCTCATTTCTTGAACGGAGATCGACGCTCGCTCGACTCACGGCCGGAGACTCAATGTAAAATACGATTATGGACGCTGCATGGACGCCAGCTTCACCCTTGGGCGCTAAATCGCTTTATATGGACGCTCGCCCACCGATTTATCAAAACTTGATTTTTCCATCTTTATCTTGATTGATTTCTTTCCTTATCTCTTTTAATCTTCCATAAATTCAATTGATCCTTCCTCAACTCGAAATTGGCTCTTTAGGATCACCTTTTCCATCATTAATTGGGTATCTACAAATATCAAAAACATACCAAAACGTAATAATTTCCAAAATAATATAAAAACACAAATTAACACTTAAATTGATATGTTTTCATATTTAATCATTAAAAACACCATTTACTCAATATTTAACTATATAGCTCAATATCTATGAAAATAATCCATATATGGGGAAAATTGATATACAATATATATATAAAAATCACTATAATTTGGCCCTAAACAGTCACCTTTTTCCTATCCAGATCTATACGGCGACAACCACGTGTTTTTTCCTTTTTCGCAGCTTTTGTCGGCTATGAACCTCGGCCTTGTGAGGTTTGCCCTTTTATAAGATAATAAAAATTTTATTAAAAAAAAATGTGTGGTATGAAATTTGAATTTAGATGAAATATGTGTATGTATTTTATAGAATGAATGTGTGATAATGATTATTGATATGGATGTGTGGTATGAAATTTGAATTTAGATGAAATATGTGTATGTATTTTATAGAATGAAGTGTGATTATAAATGCATAGTTAAGGATTAAAACTCGAAACTCAAACCAAAACCAATCTGTAACCAACCTTAACCAAATCATTAACTTTGGTTTGGGTGAGCAATTTTTCAAATTAACCCGACTAATACTAGGTAAAAACTCAACTCATCCTAACCCAACGCGACCAAAGCACTACTTTAACATGGATAGCTAAAGAGAAGTTTGATTGGTTGTGATTCAATTGTGATTTTTTCCCCTTGTAAATGTAGGTGAGTTGTTTTGGTGATATATAAAGCAAAAAGTCTAGATAAAATTCTACTTCAAATATTGACGATGCAAGAAATCGCTCGGGTTAAAATTAAGTAGTAATGCAAGTAATTGGACCTCGTAGGGATGATCCTAGTAGCTTTTGAAGGATTTAGTGATTAGGCCTGCAAAACATACAGAGCTTTAGGGGTCCCGGAGTTTGCATCTGGGGAGGATACTCCGATGCTTAAGTCAGTAATGATATAGAGAAATTTCTATTAAAATGACCGTAAACGGAAGTATTTGTAAGCGTATGTAAATTGTACCTTGGTAATGAGGATGCGGATCCTTTATATAGACTTCCCTCGTGCGGGGATGAGTTATTGAACATTGAAATCGTGACCAATGACATGGAGTAGTTATGAAGCTGTCATGGAGCAGTCATGACTCCTAAAAGAGATAATTATCGAACTGTTTGCAGAACGTGGGATATAATGTCCCCTTAATGGAGTGTAACAGTCATCTGAGGTCATTATTTGTTGAAATATTGTCCTAAACCCAATCGGTTTGGACCGGATCCGACCGGATCGAATCATTTCTACTATTTCTTTATGATTATACATATATAATACTGGCTTTTCTGTTGCCATATATTTGTTCTTTTAAAGAACCAATTATGAATTGTTATATTATAACTTCCTTAGTATTAAATTGTGATAGAGAAATCATGATAGGCGATTATGGTTGATGAGATCTCTAATCGCTTTAATAAGTGTGATACTTAAATGTCTCTAGGTATATGTACTATTTTAACAGGGCATTGATAGTACAAATAGGCTAGCACGTATTAGATGTCTTCTGTCTTTAAGGGCAGGGATAGATCTCGTCTATCGAAGTGTAGAGACACTTGGACTGTACGTGGACGTGTATTAGAGAATGCATACGTTAGACTGACCCACTTACACTGTTAAGTGTCACACTATGTGACGGTTCCGTAATTATCCTTAGGACCGGAGGCTACATGGCATCACAGTGTGGATTGTCATGCTTTGACACTATTGAGGTTTCCCTTAGCCATGGGGCGATAATGCGGTAGTGATTGGGTGTGATACTGAAGCAGGCGAAGTATACATGTTTGGTCGTCCGGGATCGCGTACCCTATCAGTAGGAGTGAATATCCAAAATGACCTTCTTTTAAGGAATGTCTTACTCTCGTGAATCTTTGCAAAGTGGGAGTAAATGAGTTACTTCGAGAGAGCATGATATCCAGATTATAAGATACAGTCGTTGATGCTTGACATTCGACGTACGACCGTATGGATATTGCAACTGCGATATGATTCTATTTACACGGTAACTGTTTCACATGAAAGGTAGTAGTCATTGCATTTGACTCTTCTGATCATTGGGGGGTCATGGTGTGTTGCTACATGCTATCCTGTGATAGTTAGGTATGAAGGGCATTTTCATAATTTGCACTTTGTGCCTACGGCCAACATATTCGGAAGCCTATCGGGTCACACATATAAGAACATCTAGCCAGATTAAAATGCGGTTATATAGATAACCAAATAAGGAAAGTTTATCTCGACTATAAAGTGTTATAGTGGTAAATTAATATGGTGGTATTTATTTCGGCCCCTTTCGGATGGTGTTCATCGCTATCAAAATTCAAGGCTTGGTCTCCGAAAGGATAGGATCTTGAGGACTCGCCGGGTCACTGACCTGCCCTACGTAGGCATACTCGGGGCGTACTTAAAGGTCTGATATAGTAGGTCACACTCATCAGGATATTTTAGGAAATATCTTGGCTGAAAAAGGAAGGTAATCGACGATTAAAGTATGGGATGTACGATTCCCATGAGATGTTTGATTCTCAAAGTTTAATCATCGAGAGGATTGTCTCGCTTTAACCGTCATCGTCTTTGATACCGACCCCCAGGCGGCGATACGATGTGATGTTAAATCCTTGGAATGGTAGGATAGAATTTTACAGTTTATAATTCCTAAAATTTATCTAGTCGTGTATGTATGAATTTTTTCTGTCAATTTTGTTTACAACTATCATCTCTTGGCTACTAAACTGCTAGTGTAATGACTTCGTTAAAAGTGGAAAGTAACAAGAGCGTTGAACTCATCGAAAAATGCAATTAAATTTCGGAAGAGATATTCCTCTTGAGCCTTTAAATCTTAAGTGGCATAGTATAGGTATGTCACTTCTTTGCCACTACGTGTTGAATGAGAGCGCACTTAGTTCAAAGATGATGTAGGACTATATACAATTCTATTAGTGAATTAATTGTGTGAGCAATCACACAAGAAATTTCTAATTGAAAAATTGGAAAATCATAAATAAAGTGTTGCTAGTTAGACGGTATTTGGATCCGATAAACTAGTGGGAGCTTAGTTCTGGTGATTTTCTAATCTCTGAAAAATCATAAATAAAGTATTGCTAGTTAGACGGTATTAGGAACCGATAAACTAGTGGGAGCTTTAACCTTATGATTTGTTGATTTATTAGAAAAATCAAATAGTCCAAACGAGTAACACTATCATTAGACATCCCACAGTTCACGAGTAGTGTCTACTCAAATAAACTGCTAGTTCAAGACTGTTTCCATATAAGGAAAGTCAAGAATGGGAAAGAATGTCCATACGTGTTAGTCATCTAAACAAAGTAGTTTTAAGGCTAAACCGGAATATTAATAAATAGAAAATCAGAGGATAAGGAAGGTGATTTCGGATCACTGACCAATGCATCCTTAACAATTTCCTCGAAAGCTAAGTTCTTTGGAAGAACAAGGTAGCTATGCATTAAACGATAAATAGAGTAGACAACGGGCAGTTATTTCAGCTAGAATAGTGGGAGTGATATAAGGAAATGAATTTCGGATTCAATCCTTGAATAACACAGAAAATTTATTTTATGTTTTCAGATTCGTTGGAACAAATGGATTCACTTTCAATTCGATAATTTGTTTGTCTTATAGAAAGTGAATATGACATTTGTAGCACGAATCCAAGACTCGGACTTTTGTTTGATAAAGTCAAAACCACTAAGAAATGCTGAAAAGGTATATGTAACACATCTTAAACTATTACAGGCAAAAGGTTTCCGTATTTAGATAAACACTTTTTCATACTCTATTAATTAGTGCATATTTCCTAAAGACAAGATCTGAAAAAACTGGCTTAGGGTGATTCCTATCTCCCAGTCAAGGAACACTGTCTCAAAAGGAACAATGACTAAGCTTCCTTTCAATCGGGAAAGGGTAATAGATTTAAAGAATTAACATAGCTTGTTCATAATGACCTTCGGGGTCTTGTGAAAGATACAAGTTAGAAGGAGCTTCTGAGTAGTGACATCTCGTCAGACAACTACTCGAAACGCCAGTAAGATTATCTAAAATATTTGGATGTATCTCGATTTCACCAGAGATAGAGTATTCCATGCTCGATAATAGTCCATAGCATAGTCTTGGGGTGATGCTCGGCTTTGCCTCCCAAAGGAATTTATCCACCGAGGATAACACCATAAATTTGCCTCATATAGTTATTAATGTGCTGCAATACACTGCTTAGCTCATTTAAGATATTTTTTGCGAAATAACGGTTTACACTATCATGTAAAACCGATAAGTCTACCTAGAAGATGCTTACAAATTTGTGGATAATGAGTGAATTCGGTTCACCCCACTTCAGTCAATATAGGAATTTAGCATTTAGTGCTTGAAGGTAGGACTGGAAATTTTGCGTACACGTTCAGATGATGACTGTTCGTGCAATATCTTATACGTTGAGTAAAGGTTGGTTATATGATTCTTAAAGATCAGAAAGTGGCGGTTATACTGTCAAAACCCCTTCTGAAATGATCTATGAATAACAAATTTGGACTTTGGAGTACGGTTACTCAAGATAGTTACTAACTGATTAGATCAAACCACGTCCAACATTTGGTTGTTGGTGATAACACTGATAATTACTACTAGATCAGAATATCAATCCACCAAGAACGCAATGGGAGTATGGTTTAACCATTACTTATTGTGGTTTTTTGAAGACTTTGCAATTTACGTAGGTGATTGATAACCTATGGTTCCTTGCGGTTTGTATAGGATTCTGATCAATAGAGATTGGTTTAAAAGCCATAACCCTGTGAATGGAGTTTTGGTACTCCAGTTCTGTTCACACTCTAGTAGAACCACCGAGTGTCTCAGCCCAGATGGGAGTAATTGGATCTACATAATAAAGTCGAATGAACGAAAAGTTTAACTTTCGGTACAAAGTCGAGTGGTCTAGGGGTATTCCTAACAAGTAGAGAGTTAACCGCACCGTGAACTCTCTCACCACTCGGTCTTGTTTGATTCCGTTAAGCGAGAAAAATAGGGGTGATTCCCTAAGACTTTCTTGCCGAACAAACAAAATCTGAATTCATTCGGAACAGAAGGGTTTTAGCTAAGAATACATGCATGATTTTGTTAGAAAGCAGGAAATAGGGGTAACTCCCTGAGACTTTCTTGCCAATCAAACGGAATCTGAATTGATTCAGGAACAAGGCTTATATCCTCTAAGGATCAAAGCAAACCTCTAGGTCATTTAAAAGTCACATATTTCAAGTATGTGGACTTGACCAGGATATTGATAAGTCTTTCTTAGACTGGATGTCAATAATGGTAAAGTAGTATATACATTAGTGTTCATGAATGGTAACACTGAAACGGTTGGAAACAACATGGGTGTGTTATCTGAAGTCGGAAACTGACATGCCAAGATTCTCTTTATGAAAGAATCGGACTACATTCAAAAGGATTTGATTCGGTCAAATTCCCGAGAATATGTGACTGGAAATCCCATCTATCCTAATGGTTAAGATGATTTTGCATATCGGTATGCATCATTCAACGAAGTAGTCCTACCCTACCTCTCACAGAATGCTTCTCTAAACCTGAGGATGAATATAAAATGGGATAGACTATTTTTTGATAAGAGAAAGTCAGTAATTACAAGTTAATCGAATCTTGGATTCGAGTATTAAATAGCAAGTTTAGTACGTCATCAAGTATCTTTGGAGAACGAGGAATAATATGCTAGTATATTCGGGTGCGAACATGAATATAAATGATTACACTGATTCTGACTTTAAGTCAGATTAAGGATGATCATTAAGTCGATCTCAGGCTCAGTGCTTACTCGTGTGATTCTGAATTTAAGTCAGATTGAGGATTTCCTTCCATGTCTGTGAGTAATTCCAGATCTGGTAAGCCGATACCACTTCATTGTGAAAACAGTGGAAAGGTAGCTTATGAGGATCTTCGTATTCACTAGAGGTCAAAAGCATATTAGGAGAGTACCACCTGATTAAATGGACCGGCAACGTTTCGATCCTAAAGATCGTCTCGAGCTGACAAACCAACTGATCAGTGTAACAAGTCGCATGGCATTCAGATTTTTAAGTGCTCGCCGGGTCACTGACCTACCCTACGGTGGCACACTCCGGCCGTACTTTGAAATCTGAAATACTTAGATGCGCTTGGCGGGTACAGAATTGATGGATATGTCTCATTTGCTTTTAGAGCAAGTGGGAGAATGTTGTGTATAAGGGGTATAATCTAAACAATTAATCACTTACCTTTCGTGCAAGTGGGAGATTATTAGGTGTAGCGCCCAAAAGACAATTTCCGTAATTGTTTTTGACAGGATTTATAATTCATCTTAATATTTGCATTTATGCTTATATTAATACATTGCTGAAAACCCTAAGTATATCGGTATGTAATCACATAACTCAGTGTATGGCATACACATGAGGATTGAGTTAGTGATGATATGCTTAAAACTATTTAGTCCGTGGTGAAATTAATCAGAGTATGGGTCTCATGATTAATATACCAATAATGCGCCTGACACTTAACGGTGTGACCGCCTTATCCGACCGTCGGTATAGGGTACCTAGTGGGGCATTTATATATGATGTCTATCATATAGGGCATGACCGATTTGATTTGAATTCTCGATATAATTCCATGATCGAGAAATCTTATCGAATCACAAGATGATCATATATGGATTAATCTCAATCACGATGTGATCACGATCATCGCTTGGTTCAAAGTAGGGTTTGATGTGTTAGTAAAGGATCACTTGGATACCTGTGATCTGAACACTTCTCGTTGGCTCTATTCTGGAATGAGTGAGTAGTCTGTGACTTCACATATTTGGAATCCATTCCTTCCTGCGGGAAGTAGACAAACAGTTCCCTTATTTGTTAATCCTAGAAACTGATTGATGGGCCCAGTTCCTATTATATTAGTTATGAACTAATTGATCACTAGGGGGTTAATGGTAAATAAGGATAAGATGTTTTGAGAAGGGTTTACGGAAATATCCCGAATCAAAACGAACAGTCTATGGAGATTTATCCGTATGTAATGATTATATCAATGGTTGCTTTTACTCAATGATTAGAGTGTAAGTATATGTCTATAATCGATAGAGTTCAGTTTCGGGTTTATGGTGGCGTAATCCCGGAATTAATAGATTGAATAAGAATTGTTATGTTCGATTAATAATTTTATTTAATTTATTGTAGCTTTCTTAGTTATAGGTCCCATAATTAAGATGTGGCTCCTAACATGCATATGTTTCTTGACGTTGGGCCTCAAATAATAATTAAGTAGTTGGACTATTTAATTGATGTGCGATTTATTATTTATTGGACTAAATAATAAAATACATGGAAAAGACATTTTTCGTGGACTCGGCCCATTATGTGAAATTTCGTGTGAACCCTAATTTTCTAGTATTGGGGGCGTGTTTTTTTGTCTTGGTAATTATTAAGGAATTAGTTTTCTTAATAATTATAAGACATGTGATTAACTGTTTATTTGTTAAATAATTAATTAAGGAAAATATATTAGATTGATCCTTAAATATTCTAGGTTTATTCTAGATTATTCTAGGAATATCTTTTATGAAAAAAGATTATTATAATTGATTTTGTATTAATTATTAAATCCTTGGAGGACAATGATTTCTCTCCTATATAAAGAGAGTTCTCCTAAGCCTTTTCCAAAACACATATACACGCATACATACACACAAATAAGTTTGGAATTTTTGGCCAAGCTTAGGGTTTAAAGTTGGGAAAATCTTCGGGATTTTTCGGGTAGCATATCAAGGAGGTCAAGCATCAAGGATCAACATCCACCGGTTGTTGCTTGGAGATACACATCGGAAGACTGTGGCATCTCAACAATTTGGATCTCGGCTTCTCAATCTTCGGATCTAATCTTTCGATTGGTAAGTAGATCCAACCTTCTAGTAGTTTAGATCTATATATTTATATGTTTTAATTTGTATTGATCGTGATCCTTGTTATTCCGCTGCGTAATCGGGCGGATCTAGATCCGTCCGGCGATATTACATCCAACATAGATTTATGGTAATAAGATAAAAATACTCAATATTAGATATTGACAATATCTTGGAAATATTTAATATAAGATATTAAATTAAATGAGATAAATCAATCAAATGTATTTTCCTTATTTTAATAGGAAAATGTTTTCTTTCTCCCCAATCTACTAGGAAGCTTCTCCCAATCAGATTGAGATTGACTAGGGGCGCATGTCACTCTATAAAAGGAGAGGCTTGGCTAGCTCTTTTGGACATCACTATTCCAAAAGACTAATAGTTTCTTGTGAGAATAGAGAGCTTCTTAGAGAGAGATTTGAGAGAGAGAAAAGGTCGGTCTAACAACCGAGTTTTTCTAGTAACAATCCAATGGTGGATTCCGGCGGGTTGTTTGTGTGGACTAGCGATAGAGGCCGAACGTTTAGGCGGCTCTGCACTATTACTCTCCTTAGACGGTCAAAGCATCGATCTTTTAGATCAAGCAAGGTAACCACCGTCTACTATCTTATTATGTTTGTTGCTTAAACGAAGTCGATCCTGGTTGAAGGAAATAAAATTTTGAATTCCGCTGCGTTCCCGCATAGATTTCCTAACATTATTGACCAGCCTTGTATTGAATATGATTGTCGAAAATATCAAGCCTTAGTTGACTTGTGTTGTGCTGCCTATGAAAGACGTGGGATGACCCGCGTCATGTCGGACAGAGGACGACATGCGTAATATTGGTGAGATAATCATCGAGGCGACCTGCGTTGTACTGAGACAATCTTCACTTAAAGTTGTCTGACTCTGACATAAAGCCCAATATTGAGCTGATTCCACGTCGGCCCATTTGATGAGATGACTTCATGAGTGTCATGTGTGTGGTAGCGATCATATCAATGTCAAACATCATCTAGTGGTTATGAATATTTCGATTTATTTTAATTTTCTTACACATGAAAAATGCATTGTGAAATGGTGTGAATCTAAATTTCTTTTTTTTCGAAACGATCATTTTATTAACATCCCTCAAAATGAGGTACCCAAATTTACAATAGTATTCGTCAAAAATAGGACAGCCACAAAAACTAATCTAAGTCCAAGCTAGCCGTAAATTTCTCGCCGTCTCAATCACACGTGATATAAACGTGAAGGCCGGTGGTCTATCTTCTCCACTTCCATGCTTAAACCTGTTTCGCCACATCCATATACCATAAACCCCTTCTTTCCAATTATACTTTCATTTGTTCATATTAAGAGGGGACCTCTATTTTATGCTCAGATTCAGCCTGATCCAATCCTTTGGGTCCTCAGCTTGAAAAAATTGCCCTTTGCAAGTACTTGGAACGCAGTTGTCCCATACCTCTCTGGCCCATATGCAGTCTCGTAAGGTGTGCAATATAGTTTCATCCGCATTGCCACATTGCTTACAAACTGGATCGTCAGCAACATGTCTGGTATATAGTTTTTCATCAACAGCCAAAGCATTGTGTGCCATTATCCACATAAGGATGTTGTTGCGGGTAGGCCCTTTAAGTTGCCAAATCATGTCCCAAATGCGGTCTATTTCGGACTCTTCTTGATCACTCATCAACAACTTGTACCCTGAAGCGACAGTATATCTCTTTGTTTAGTTGGTGTCATGTGGCTAACTAATGTTTCAAATAGTTTGGCCCATTGGGATGCCACATGACATTAAAATAATATTGACATTTCCAAACTTTGTTTGGAATAGGCCTAGGCCCTTTTCAAAATTTTGATTTTGGAAAGGGCCAATGTAGATGCCTTTTGATTTTGGAAATCAAAGGCATCCCTTTTGATTATGAATCAAAAGGAAAGAAACTAAAGAGATCTAGTTTTATTTTTTGATTTATTTTTAGAATAGTTCTAATTAATTGAAATCGTTTAAAATTAACCGTTAATTTTATTTCGATTAAAATCATTTAATTAATTAAATGTTAATTAGTTAATTGATTGGATAAAATTATTTGATTGATGAAACGTTAATCGATTAATTAAGACGCAAGTAGTTAAATTTTAATTTGTCTTTTTCATAAGATATTATTGTATGAATTAAATGTGTAGATATAATATAATTATATGGACCCCGATTGACCATGGACTCGAACAATATGATAGGTGTGTAGGATTTAATTTTGGATATCATGCTCTCTCGAAATAACTCATTTACTGGATATCAAGCTCTCTCGAAGTAACTCATTTACTTCTACTTTGCAAAGATTCACGAGAGTAATAAATTCCGTATAAGAAGGCCCTTTCGGATATTCACTCCTACTGATAGGGTACGCGATTCCCGGACGACCAAACATGTACACTCCGCATGCTTCAGTATCATACCCAATCACTACCGCATGATCGCCCCATGGCTAGGGGAAACCTCAATAGTGTAAAAGCATGACAATCCACACCGTAATGCCATGTAGAGTTCGGTCCTAAGGATAATTACACAAGTGTCACATAGTGTGACACTTAACAGTGTAAGTGGGTCAGTCTAACGTACGCATTCTCTAATACACGTCCACGTACAGTCCAAGTGTCTCTACACTTCGATAGACGAGATCTATCCCTGCCCTTAAAGACATAAGACATATAATACGTAATAGCCTGTTTATACTATCAATGTCATGTTTAATAGTACATCAGCCTAGAGACATTTAAGTATCAAGTTTATTAAAGCGATTAGAGATCTCATCAACTATAATCGCGTATCATGGTTTCTCTATCACAATTTAATACCAAGGACGTTATCATATAACAATTCATAATTGGTTCTTTAAAAGAACAAATATATGACAACAGAAAAGCCATTTATTATATATGTATAATCATAAAGAAATAGTAGAAATGATCCGACCCGGTCGGATCTGGTCCAACCTGATTGGGTTTAGAATTGAAGAATGGCGCATTAAATATCCTATTGGCGGTTGCAGCTACCTTTAGTTTGTGATCCGCGGTTCGTTAGTTTGTATTCGAAACCGCACCTAGGAAAAGTCAATGATCATACCTGTTACTTTACGCATTTATTTATTTGGTGCTTGTATTTATTTTATATGATACGATAGATGCATAACTATGCACGATCTAGATGAATGTGTAGGATGTACGTCTATAGAGATAGATATACACGATGAGACCATAATCAAATTAATAAAGAGAATTAATTCGAAATTAATTAAGTGAATTAATTTAAAAATTACTCCACAACAAGAATCGAGTTATATTTGTCTCCCAATATTATAATGACGGTGAAGAGCCCTTGTTCGGATCCAACTAATCGGCCCTCGTCGGGAGTTGATCTACCTCGGGTATATCACCGTTATCGAGATACGATCGTTATGAGATCTCATGAATATTTGGGTTACGACTCGACTAAGAATCTTGCGGTGATTGGCCCTCATCAGGGCCGTCTGATTTTAGAGACAAGGGGTTGACTATCACATAAGATGTGAATTGTCAAAGAGTTGACTAGTCAACCATTGGAAGCCGCATGAGATGCGACCGGTGAGTGTACCCACCTTTCGAAATTGACCCGGTCGACCGGCCCTTGTCAGGGATCGAGTCAACTAGATTGGATTCCATCCACTAAAGAATTAATTAAAATTCTTGAAAGTCAACTGGGAATAGTTGACTAGTTGGAGCAAAATCATAAACCAAAAGACCATTTTTGATTTTGCGTGTATAAACAACAACACTCTTTTATCTTTTTTTTTATGTTGTAGTTTTAGCAAACTTTATTTCTATGTTTTTATTCTCGATTGTTAAAACCAAATTATGACTGTTACCTTTTGAGAAACCTCAAGTATGATTAAGTAACTTTAATCCCTTTTAAAATAAGCAATGACACGAGCAACCCGGTTATAGTAGTTAGAGACAATGAGACTATATATTTGATGGAGTGTTCCGATACTTTAATTATTAATGAGAACGGAATCTCATGATATGATTAAATCACTTGAAATAAGTTTCAACGAATTAATAATGCACTGGATACGATCCAATATGATCATTCTGTCATACAATGACAATTAATTCAAACGTTGGATAAGAATGACCACACCGAATTTGGAAAGGTTGTTTTTAAAATTGTAAGATTTAAGTATTGACTTATTTTTTTTAATCATTGCTTGAAAGTTAATTAAATAGTTCATGTTTTAAATATGATTCAAAAGCCAAATAAACTATCTAATACACATTAGATTTTCTTACAAAAGAAAATTGAAGTCATAGCTCTTGTGATTTTTCTTAATTTTTATGAAGACTAAACTAAGAAGAATTTACGAGTGCTTAAGGGATTAAAAGGAAAGTTATGGCATGTGCTGAAATAGAGAACTTATTGAAGTTTATATTCTAGGCAAGTGTATTGAGATAAATCTATCTAAGTTCAAGGTCGACTCTAAGATATATGATATCTTGTGAGTATGATTAAATTAGAAAGATTAAAATGCGGAATACACAAAGATACGAAAGTGAAGAAAATGTTGCAACATTTTTGGCTTTGCTTTCTGAGTCTGGTAAACTGACAAAGGATTTAAATAAATGTTATTGCGTTCCGGTTCTTATGAAGAAAACGAGCTCAGTTGTTTGTAGGATTTTGTAGACATATTCAATTGTAAGGAATAAATGTTATTCTGATAAAGTTGAAAGGTCACTGAATCTAACATACAAGATTGATGTCACTATATAGTTGATATATGTGAAAATTTTCAACTAAATATTTGTATGGCTGTTATCCTTGATATTTGTGGTTGTTCTAGATGTCGACTCACTGGAAGAGAAACGTATAATCAAATGTCATTTAGATGATGTCTGAACCATGTGATTATGAATCATGTGAGTAATACGTATCTTATTTAAAGATGACTAAATTACCCTTTTATGAAAAGGTTATAGATTTTAGAAAAATTTGCCTAAAGCCTAAGCATACCGATGCTTGTTGGCTTATGACAATTAATGCCACAAATAACTGTTTATTAATCTCTATGACTATTTTTAGAAATAAGTCAAGTGTACTCAGTGAAATGCGAAATTCGGAAAGCCCGAAAAGTTTGAGCTAATATGAACATGAGATTGATGAGCTACTTAGGAATTGATCTTCAATTGGATTGAAGTAATTAATAACTAGAGGGTGTTTCAGAAGTCGTCTAAAAAGGAATCAGATTCTCCCTAAAAGGATATCATTTTGAGATACGCGATCAGATTGCAATTCCGAAATATAAGCGACACTTTATACGATAAAGTTGTGACGTAAGCCATGCAAAGAATCCCTTACCCATTTTGGGATAGTGCCCTTAATCAAAACACATACTTAACCGAGTTCCAAAGAATAAGGTTGAATAAATTCCATATTAGATATGGAAGGGAATAATGTCGTATCTTAACCGATGATTTGAAGTTGTCATAGGCAAAGTCAGAATGGCTTGGAGCCTAGTATGACATGTACAACTTTGTGGAATGTCTTGGCAAGTACGCTAGATATTGTCTACTTTCCCGCGGAACAAGATGTATGTCTCCAAACATGCTGTCTTCTAGAGGAGGTATTTCTTCCAAAAGAGATAGTGGGAGTAAGTGAGATCCTAAAAGAGTTTGAGAGCCACAAGGAGAGATTCTAAGGCTTGCGTAAGCCTCTCATATTCCCCTCCATGCTTTAGTCACCTCAGTCAACTGCTTGTATTTATGTCACTACTAGAATTTCCCGGATTTGTGACGAATTTTTGTGACAAAAAATGTTCGTCACAAATTTCCGACAATATTGCTACGAATTAGCGACAAACCACATAATCCTTTTTTTTGCAATAAATTTAGACAACATTGTGACAAAATATGTACGTGGCAAAATGTATGTGACTATTTTGTCACAAATCTTTGCGCCGAATTCGGGCGCCATAATTTGTGAGAATTTTGTAACAAAATGGATTGGTCATAAAAATCTTCGTTGCTAATCTGATGCTAAACGACACATCTGCCCACATCGCAAAATTGTTACATATATTCGACAATATTGCTACGAATTAGCGACAAACCACATAATTCCTTTTGTTTTCGAATAAATTGAGACAACATTGTGACAAAATATGTACATGGCAAAATGTATGTGATTATTCTGTCACAAATTTTTGCGCCAAATTCGGGCGCCATAATTTATGAGAATTCTGTGACAAAATGGCTTGGTCAAAAAAGTCTTTGTTGCTAATCTGACGCTAACCGACATATCTGTCCACATCGCAAAATCGTCACATATTTTCGACAATATTGCTACAAATTTCCCGGATTTGTGTTCATCACTAATTCGCGACATCATTGCTACAAATTAATGACAAAACATAAAAAGATTATTGATTAGTGATTTCAACACGGGGCTCATTTATTATTCGGTTGATGATTTCAAACCCGAGGTTTGTTAGTTGTTTCAAGATTTTAAACCCGATGTTCGTTATTGAGTAATGATTTCAAATCCGGGGTTCCTTAGTTAGTCGGTTGATGATTTCAAACCCAAGGTTTGTTAGTTATTTCAAGATTTTAAACCCGAGATTCGTTATTGAGTAGTGATTTCAAACCCGGGGTTCCTTAGTTAGTCGGTTGATGATTTCAAACCCAAGGTTTGTTAGTTATTTCAAGATTTTAAACCCGAGATTATTATTGAGTAGTGATTTCAACCCGGGCTCATTAATTATTCGGTTGATGATTCCAAACCCGAGGTTTGTTATTTATTTAAAGATTTTAAACCCGAGGTTTGTTATTGAGTAGTGATTTCAAACCCGGGGTTCCTTAGTTAGTCGGTTGATGATTTCAAACCCAAGGTTCATTATTGAGTAGTGATTTCAAACTTGGTGTTCATTAGTTAGTCGGTTGATGATTTCAAACCCAAGCTTCGTTAGTTAGTTCAAGATTTCAAACATGAGGTTCGTTATTGAGTATTAATTTCAAACCTGGGATTCGTTCGTTAGTCTGTTGAAACCCGAGGTTTGTTATTGAGTTCATGATGTGAAACTCGAGGTTTGTTAGTGAGTTAATGATTCGAAGCCCGATGTTCGTTAGTTAGTCATGAGTTAATGATTTGAAACTTGAGATGTGTTAGTGAGTTAATGATTAAATTCGAGATTCGTTACCGAGTTCATGATATGAAACCCGAGGTTTGTTAGTTAGCTAGGCATAAGTCAATGATTTGAAACCCGAGGTTCGTTAGTGAGTTAACGGTTTGAAACCCGAGGTTTGGTAGTGAGTTCATGGTATGAAACCCGAGGTTTGTTAGTGAGTTCATGATATGAAACCCGATAGCCTCTTAATGATTCGATACTCAAGGTTTGTTAGTTAGTCATGAGTTAATGATTTGAAACCTGAGTTTTGTTATTGAGTTAATGATTGAAACCCAAGATTCGCAGTTAATCGGTTGATGAATATTATTTAAAAATGGGACAACAAAGTCTACACATATAACACCCGTCGTCCAATGTATACGACCTAATCCCTAATTAAAAGTCGGCATCTCTATCTAAATAAGAAAAACAGAGGAAAAGGAAGGGTTACAGCTCTCAGTAGAAGTTCGAATTGAGATTCAATGTGCTTTCGTACACTGAAATTTTTTACACTTATTGATACACCTACCCACATTAATGCTGTCTGAATTTGGGGGTTCGTTTGACTTTTTTCTTTCCGTAATGGGGAAAAACGCGAAGAAGAAATCAGCCAGCAAATCTGATGCAAAATCGAAGAAATTGGAGGAATTATCACCGATTGTTGCTCTTGCTTTGCAGTCACCGATGGTGCTTCTCATGCTTCGGTGGTGGAATTGGTCTCCGGTGAGGGTTTACGTCCAAGCTACCATTGAAAGTGACCGAAACGTGAATACACAGTAAATATCCCTGTTTTGACTCCTTGGATGAACATGTTGAGAAAGAGAAGGCCTTTTCTCATTGTTCCTCCATTACAATGGCGAGAAAGGAGAGAATTCGATTTCCATATCTTCGATTTTAAAGTGATGAATGCTTGAAGAAGGTAACTGGGGGTAAGTTAAATTCTTTGGACATATCAATGGAAAGATTGAACAGCAATGATTCTGGATTGATGCAGCCTTTGGCAAGTACTGAGTGTTCAAATGTGGTGGCTGTTGAATGCTCTGTTGCCTCTATAGCTGCTGCAAATTGAAAGGGTAATGAGGTAATGGCTGCTATTGCTACCCCTGTTAATGGTGATTTTTCTACGGTTATTACCTTTGTGAATGTTGCTCCTATTGGAACTATTCTGGAAAATTTGCACCCTAGTTCTAGTGGAAATTTGCCTGCTGCTACATGTTCAAAGAGGTGCAAAATGTTACTCTACAACCTAGAGTTAGTGTTGGCGTTCTTTGGGGTTAATGAAAATTGTTGTTGGTTCAGGAAGGGTGGGTCACCGCTAGTGTGGTCGTTAACTTGCCTGCTTTGCCCTAGCTTGCTCAAAATTATCTTTGGAACCTCTTACGCTCTTGTTTTGTCACCAGCAAGGTCTGCGATGATGATTGTAGTCACCGCTAATGGTTCTGGTAATGTTGGGAAACCATCTGCTGTCCCATAGGTGAATTTATTTGAAAAAAACAGGGAATGGTTATTAATTTGACAATTCATGGAAATGCACTTGACCTCTCCAAACATCAACTAATGTGATCTTTCACAACCAAAGATGATACCTCTTCATGTAAGATCACTTTAATTCACAATAGGCACATTAGACATGACTTTTAGATTTTTTTCCAAATTTTTTTTTTCAACAAAACCAATTTTGATTAGTATGTCATGTCCATAAAAAAAACTTTACTCAACATATTTCAAATATGGTCAGTAAACCTTAATTGATACCCCAAAGTAAACCACTAATCTTAATAGTTTGTCCTTGTTATCATAGAAATAAGGAGTATGGCAATGCAAGTGATTTCATCAACTTCATATTAATATTATTACTTTTTCCAACCCACTAGCAGATCGAAAATTTCAACACACGCATTCACACAGTGTGAACCACAAGTACACCAGATGCAATTAAGAATTGTCACATTAATCCATTTAGAACACCATCTGCTAATGGTTCTGGTAATGTTGGGAAACCATCCTCATTTGCCCATGGGTGAATTTATTTGAGAAAAAAGGGACCATTCGGGGTTTTAAAGCTGTTAGAGGATATCTCTATTGTTACTCCCATGAAGTCAATTTTGTTAGGAAAGTCAGTAGATGAATATCTTTGTTTCAAAAGTCGTTTGTTGAAAAAATATGGGTTTTTTATGAAATTTGTTCCCAAGCACTTACATTGATGGTTGAAGTGTTCGGTAACTTTATGATCCAGAAGGTATAAGATCTCTATCTTTGGTCTGTTCTCTATAATTTGCCGGCTTTTATTAGTTAAATTCATTATCTAAAAGATTATATTGATTAGTATTAATGTTTGGTACTATCATTGCCTTTCTTTCCAGCTTTGGGTTACGATAGATCCATTAGTCACTCAAATCTTTGGTTTCTTGATTTAAATTAACCTTTGGGAGACTACGGACGCTGGGTAAATCTTTTCAACATGTGTTGGAATCTTACAACTCATCTCGCTTCTTCACCTGTGAGTAATCGTTATATACTCGTATCTCATTGAGAATAATTCTTGTGTGTTGTAGTCCGAGATTTTGAAATTCACAGTCAGTGTCGTTTCATTTTTTTAAATGGAAGAACTTGCTTGTTTTTTTGTGAAGCTTATTTATCTTTTCACTTGTTAAAGCATTTTACACTCTTTTTTGTTTATGTTGTTGATGCTAATTGTGAGACATTCTCTCAGGATAAATGAAGTTGTGGACACAAAGGCAATGGAAAAAGCAAGGTAATTTATATCCTTCAAACTGATTTGATTTGTAAAATTGGTTTCCTATCTCTTTTCTTCAAATAGGTTTTTTTTTCCACAATCGGGGGACAGCATGTATGTGGTAAGCAACTCGTGCTTAAAAATCTTTGTACTTCGTGATAGATATGCATTTCTTGGATTGATTTTCGTCCAAATTATGTCTTCTATGTTATAGTGCAATATCTATGAATGAAACTAATGCAATTTGAGGATATGCACAAACTTGATACTATGAAGCAAGTGGGTTCTTTTTTATCCTTTTTTTTTTAGAACAACAATAAATATGTTTTGATTCCTCTGTTCTTTAAGAATCTGTCCACTTCCCTCATTCAAGTAGTTGACCATGTTTTTTTTTCTTGCTTGAATTACTTGTGTTCACGTTTCTCATTTGTTCTATTTTCAGTGACTTGTGGAGTTAAAAGTAGTTTAACTCTGCATAGTTGATTAAGCTGAGAAATTGTTTTACTGACACAATTAATAGATATTTTGAGTTTAGACTTTAGTTGATACATGATTTGCTGTTTTGTTTAGAACAAATGTGCCCGACTTATGCAAACCGTTTTGATCAAGTTTAAGATCTGTCTTGCATTCGATTTTGGTCCAGATGATGATCTATTTGGCTGCTATCTGTGTTCTACCTACAACATGGACACTGATTTCATTCAGGGTGAGAGATGTTTTCTTCTTACTAAGAGTTTATGCACAATATAAGTAATCAACAATACTTTAGGATAATTGTTGTGATTAATGATTTTTTTTTTCTATGGAAATGCAGGTTAAACCCATACGATACTTGATGAACTAACCTTAGAAAGAAGAAGATGATAATAAGGAACCTCTTGTCCTCGTGGTACTTGTCCTTGTGGTACATTTGATATATGGAAGTAGAATATTTTAGTTGTTTGATCATTTGTCAATGGTGTATTACCATCAAGTTACGATTTTGAATCATAGCTCGATCCACGCCTGTGTTAAAACTACTGAGGAAAGACTTACTGATGTCCTTTTGGTCATGTGAGATAGCATTTGTGATTATTTCCTTAGTGTAGTAATGATGATGCCTTTGCTTCTGGGTTGTTAAAAGTCATTACCATATTTACCGTGTGTATTCGGACTTTTTAATCTACTTATTGTTTTGTTGGACTCGTTAACACCCTAGCCAGGGTGGGGCGGCGGGGCAGGGGCGTAGGCTGGGCGGGGTCGGGCGGTAAATAATAAATATAATAATAAATAATAAAAATGTGAAATATAAATTTTGTTACAAAGTCATTGCATCTATTGATTTTGACACAACAATTTGTTACAAATCTGTCAAGATACTTTGTCACAATTTTGTCGTAAGCAAACACCACAAAATTGTAGGGATAAATGTCACATTTTATTGCTAAATTTGATAGCAAAATTGTCACATGAATTCATCACATAATAATCACTAAAATCTTGTTACAATTTTATCGTAAACATTCGTCACAAATTCATATCAAATTTGTGAGCTATGGCTATCGCTATTTCATCAAAAAATTTGGTTACAAAATTGTCGTATTTTTTTGCCACACATTTGTCGCTATTTTATGAAGCAACTTTGACACAACACTCCATTACAAACTTATCGGAAAATTTTGTCACACATTCGTTGCAAAATATAATTTTGTCGCAGATTCATCACCAAAATTTTTGTCACAGCTATGCCACAAAGAATGACTTTCGTCGCAATTTTGTCACGAAACTTAGTGACAAGGTTAATTTCGACTCAAAATTTGCAACGAGGTGTTCCGTGATCGGAAATAAGTTTCGTCATGATTAAATCACAACGAAGCGTATGATTTAATTTGTGACGAAAACCGCCGTCACAAATCCGAGAAATTCTAGTAGTGTGTGATAAAACCTTGACCCAAAGTGTATCTTTTGGCTGCATTAAGTCCCACACCAGCTTGCCCATGAGTGCTATATTCATTTCTAGAAGCCTGCGAAAACCAAGACCCCCATGTTGCCTTGGCTTGCATATCTTCTCTCATACTATCATATGCATTTTTCTCCCGTCCTCGTCATCTCCCCAAAAAAAATCGGCGGCAAATTTTCTCCATGTTGTTCAGAATTATATATGGTAGGAGGACAGTTTGCATTGCATAATATGCTTGCATGGATAGGGAGCTTTGAATGAGGATCCTCTTTCCTGCTTTAAAAAGGGTCTTAGCCTTCCACCCTGCCAGCTTGTTTATCATTTTATCTTCCAAGTACTTGAAATGTGTCACCTTCATTCTTCCGTGTAGGATAGGTACCCCTAAATATTTTCGAAGATCATTTGTGTGGGACGTCCTCAGGCACTGTGCTATGTTCATTATAGATTGCTGACCCACATTTGCAGAGGTATAGAATCGTGATTTTGCCACACTAATTTTACGGCGAGCACTGCGCAGAAGTCCATCATAAATTCCTCCATGACCTTCGCTTGATGTTCACTTGCCTCCCCAAATAAAAGTATCTGCAAAGAAAATATGGGAGATTGGGGGGCCTTTACTTGAGATTTTAACTGGCTTCCACCTCCCTTGGTCGACAACTGCAGAAATCTTAGCACTTAATACCTCCATGCATAAAACAAACAGATAAGGAGCAATGGGGTCCCCTTGTCGAAAGCCTCTATTGGGATTGAAGGCCTCTATTAGGATTGAAGGCCTCCATTTTTATCCATTCCAGAGGGCAGCTGGTATGGACAGAGCGATTTTTGGTAAATACAGAGCAAATGTGTCGCTAAAAATATTTTTAGCGACACATTTGCATTTTTAGCGACACATTTACCCCGTATTTACCAAAAATCGCCATGTCCATACCGTGAGCCATTCCTGAATACATATGGTTTAGATGAGCGTATACAATGCATGAGGAGTTCTTGCAGGTGTGGTGACAACCCTATAGTACTCAATATATTATTTAAAAACCTCCAGCTCACCCGGTCATATGCTTTCTCAAGATCTACCTTGATTGCCATGTTCCCCTTCTTCCCAGATTTTTTGTTATGCAGAGCATGAATAACCTCTTGGGCCAGTATGATATTCTCTGCACTACATCTTCTAGGGATAAACGCATTTTGTGTTGTACTTACCAACTGGCCAATGACATTTTGTAGCCTATTAAACTTTACTTAGAATTTTAGGCTCCGTTTGTTTTGGGTTGGGGTTTTTTATATACTAGTTGATAATAAAATATTATAAAAATGCTTGAAGTAATAATTAGAAAGTTAAAATGTTTTTTTTGAAATTTGTGTAGATAAAAAAATGAATGGTGAGATAAATTGAAATAAGGTAGTATAATGAATAAAATAATGTAAAAAAGTAATAAAATAGATAAAGTGAAATGTTGAGAGATGATTTAATATTTTTTTATTTGTAGTTGAAGAATTGATTGGTGAGAAAATTGTAAGAAATAATTGGTAATATAATGTAAAAAAACCCCAAAAAAAAACTCCAAACCAAAATACCCAAAATAAACAAGGGCTTAGAAAAACCCTCTCTCTTCGGTCCCTCTCTACTCTTCCCCACTTGCAAAAAACCTTCAGCGGCCCTCTCTTGACGCCGGCGTGGTGTTGCTGCCAGCGTCCCCCCGTTTATGTATGTATATATATATATATATATATATATATATATATTATAATTCCTCGTCTATCTTTTCTTCTATTTTGATCTGCGAAGCTTCTACCTTATGTTGCAGCCATCAATTTCCTCCACCAGATCCGGTGAGTTCCGGCCTCTTGGTGGCGGCGGGTTGCAGATCTATGGCTGCTTGTGCCGGTTCAGCTTTGGAGCTTTGCAGATTTCTCGCCTCCGGTTAGATGGCGTTGCTTCATCTCTAAGATGGTGCTGCACCATTGTGGTCTAAGCTTCCCGGTGCCGTTTCCCTTCTTCTCTGGACATCCGGTCCAGCTTCGGTGGAGGTGTCGGACCTCTAGTCGCCAATGGTGGTTCCCAGTGTCATCTGTGGTTTGCTGTCTGCTTATTCGGGAAGCGGTTTTTCTTTCGGATCTCACTGTATCGTATGGCGGCGGTGTTGGGGCGGTGCTAGGCTTCCGGTGCTTTTGGTTTTCTTAGTTTTAGTGTAGGTGTTTCGAGTGAAGTTCTGGGCTTCATGGGCCTCTTCACTCCTATTATCAAGCCTGTCTCGTAGAGACTTTCGGTCTAGATAGCCATATTTGTTCTTTGTGTTGTTGTTGTTTCTTCGGTTTTGTGTTGTTGTTGTTTATGTTTGTTGTAGTTTGTAGTGCTGCTTTTGTCCGCGTTTTATGCAGTATTAGGCTGCGTGTTAATCTAGCATCGGCTAGGTTTGTTGTAAACCTCTTTTATAAATAAAAGTTTTCGTTTTCCGAAAAAAAAAAAAAAAAAAAAAGGGCTTTGAGTAACTCCATCGTTTGCCGATATATTAAATCGTTTAAATTAAACCTAGGCAGCTGGGCTATGCAGTTCCCCACACGCAATTGGGCTGATCTTTCCTACCGTACTGTTTTGGACTAGTAACTTAAGGTGCTAGCCAATATCAAATTGACTTCTTCCTTCTGTATATATTTTCTTTTTCGAATTTAACTAGAAAACTCCCCTAAAAAAAAAATTAAGTAGCAAGAAACTTGTTATAAGAAAAAAAAAAACTAGAAAGAAACTTATGAGAATAAAAATATTCCTTAATAGGATAAAACAAAATGATAAAATATAGAGAGCAAGCCGATGAGGCAATATCACAGTGGTGATTGATGAGCCATCAGAACCTTTCAATGGAAGATAGTGTGCGTGTATTATATTTGTGCTATCGTTTTTGTAAGAAAAATGAAAAGTAACGATTCAATGTCTCAAAATTAAATTAATAATTGCATCCGGAATATCAAATGAGAATAATATGTCATAAAAAAAATTGATCTCCCATTAAAGTTTCATATTAAGTTTTGATACCTCAAAGATTTGCCATTTCAATGGGAGTTCATGGTAGAAAATCGGCCACCTTTGTCAATATCTCAATTCTCACACGTTCTATGTTTCAATGGCCAAGAATACAAACGTGTTGATGGACTTCGAAAGTAACATTTTTTATATTTAAAGTCTTTTCAAAACTAAAAAGACAAAGTTAATACACCATATTCTTTTTATTTTTTTAAATTTAACTTTTAATGTTTTGTTAATTTATTCTGACTCAATTTAAGACGGATTATTGATTAGTTTATTAGCCTTTTTTTTTTAAGGGAGTCTATTGGTCGAATATTAGTTAGAGTAATGATACGGACATAACGTTTGTACCACAACGAGTGACACAATGATGATCTGCACCGTTGATTATAATGAGTAAATTGATCATGATATAATCTATTATGATCAATGGTACAGATTTCCGTTGTGTTATTCGTTATGTCACAATCGTTGTGCCCGTATCATTACTCTATTAGTTACACCAATATAGAGTATAGAAAACATCAAACAATCTAACTCAACTTCGATTAAAATAAAAATTATTTTCTGACTCTTATTGCCTTAGGTATCATTAAAAATAAAAATTATTTTCTAACTCTTATTGCCTTAGGTATCATTAAAAATAAAAATTGTCCAGACAATAATGCTTGCAATACACCAAACCATAACTAAGTAAAACAAGTTTATGCGGTCCAGTTTGGATCGGCTTGGTTTTGGTTTTTTCCGGTTTGTGAGGTTGTTGGTTGAAGTATAAACATACAATTAACTGATATATTAATTATTTACATGTAGTGATAATTAATAGTGTCGATATACATAGACATAGACATGTACATACATACATACATACACACACGCACACATATATAACCATGATTTACGCTTTTCTGGTTTGAACCGGTTGGTTTGGTTTCCCGTTTTTATGTTCACCCCTAAGTGCAATATTATGTTCTTAAGACGTTTTTGTGTCAGCTATGTGCCCAAGGTTCTCTTAATCATCTTCTGAGATACATCAATCTACATCCTGTTCAAACTGGCACTTAAATTGACCAGAAGACATTAAACCAATATTGTTCTGTATATCTCTTCTCTTAACTTGAAACTATGCAAAGTGTTTGTATGCGTATGGTAATGCAATTGACGAGAATTTGTAGTCATAAATTTGTATGAATTTCTTGTCAAATTTCATTCAAAGACTTTGAATTTATAAGGAGAAGTGGCCTTTCACTTTTGGGTGCAACCGTGCAAGCATTCACCGAACCGGTGTAACCAGTATGTGGTTGCAACCTTTTATCGAATCGATGTTACCCATATGTGGTAGCAATCATTCACCCAACTAATGCACCCATATTCCACATATCCATTCTTTTATTATTATTATTTTAATTTACTATTAAATTTCCATTCATTTTCTCCAATAATCCTACACATGAATGAAAATTATGCAATAAAATACAGACTCTGCAGAGATCGCATATGAAAATGTGTTGCATCGAGAGAGGTTTTTTTGCGGTCTTGAACCTTCCGTAGTTGAGTACCACCGGAGATACTCATCTAAGCACTGAACTAGGTCTTGAACTGCCCATGATTTGGTGTATATCTAGACAATAATACCTACACAACAAATCGCTTGACATTCTCGAGGTTCTCATGATTGTGTCTATTTTGGTCCTGGACGATTTTTTATTTCACAAAGTGTCTTATATAATTCAAGCCTTGGAATTCTCAAAGATGCAACCCACTTCAAACTTACATAGATGACCTCCTATAAAGAGTACTATGCAATACTCTACTTGGCTTGACCAATATATAAGGATCAGTAAAAGCTTTCGCTTAACCTAACTGAATCACATAAAATACTATAGTTTTTAACAGAATGTGTAAGTGCTAATTGTTCTTTATAACTTAGTTGTTCCTTTTGAACCACGATCTTGAGATCTCCAGTCAGCATGGTTGGGTTGCCATCACAAGGGATTATGTGTAGTAGGCTTTAGTCCCATTCCGTTTGTCATAATTGACAAACAATCTAGCTAAGCCTTTTTGTATGCGGATTCGCAAGATTCTCCTTCAATTTTATACAATCGATGGAAATCACACCATTAGATATTAATTATTTAATGGTATTTTTGTTTATGACATATATGTCGTGACTTACCATTATCCATACTACTTTATGTATGTCCTATCACTGATTGACTATCGCACTGTATGCTAACAACAACGACGATTTTGGCCAACATAGAATATCCTCTAAGAAATTCTGAAGCCATTATGCATCTTCTTTAGCTTTATCCAATCCTATAAACTCGAATTCCATGGTAGATTGATCTATACACGTCTGCTTTAAGAATATCCTTGATACGGCACTCCCACCAATTGTGAACCATATCTATTAGCGGAATTCGAATATATGGATCTGATATTAGCTTGTATCACAATATTCCCTTTACTACTGGATATCTCATATAACACAATCCAAGATTCATTCTTATTTTAGACACATCGACACCTTATCAAGTTCTTTTCAATGATCATCACTCTACCATATATGTAAGAAAATCTGGAACAAAGAATGCTGGTGTCTAATCATTTCTTACTGAATCTCAACACATGGGTATTGTGAGGATTCCCTTCAGAAATATCTAAAGTTTTCTTGTTTGAACCCGAACCTTTTTTAAATAACATAACATTCCACATTTTCATGTATAATAAGAATCTTTGACTTGTGTCTTTAAAACCGATAGAAACCACTACTATTATTTTTTGCATATCCAATGAATACACAATCAGTTGTTTTAGGCCTTATCTTGAACTGTTTAGGCTAACGTATTTCTACCTTTTCAAAGCCCACCACATTTTCAGGAATTTGTAGGTAGGCTTGTGACCTTTTGAACAATTTGTGTGGAGTCTCATCGTTTTTCTTTATTGGTATTTAGTGGAAAATAACATTTCCAGAGAGGATTGCCTCCACCACAAGTTCTAGGACTAACCCCAATGAATCAATGTGATACTTATTATTTCTTTCAATGGTCTTGCATATAAGAAACGCTATTCAATTAAGAAACGCTATTCAATTAAGGTGTTGTATGATGCAATTGTTTGATGAATGATGATGGTACCAAACAAAACTCATTTGATCGTGCATCACACTCTCCATCTCGATCACTAGAAATTTTCTTTAAATTGTTTGTCACGTTGATTCTCGATCAACTTCAGACTTATGGTTCTTGAATGCATCAATGACCTTTCTTTGCTTTTCAACAGTCAAACATAGCCGTGTCATGTGCTACCGTCTGAAAGTGCTAAATACTTTTTACTACATCTAGTTAACATAAATCTTAAATCACATACGTCACATCTCTATGAATTAAATTCAACGATTTTGTTTTCTTTTCTACCGTTGAAACGGGGACCTAGCCATTATTGCTTTTAACTTATTCTACTTGGAATTGTTAACAACAACAAAAGTACTCCCACTGTTCAGAAATAACTGAGGCAGTTGTTAAAACACGCATATTAAGGATGTGAGTTAATGCTTTAATTTGAATGCCAAAATGACTAAAAAAACTTAGTCTGTAATTAATACAATGTTGTATTTATTCTCTCACTCTTTAATAAATAAGGATAGACGTAGAAAAACATAATAAATGTTGCATTGAAAATGTAACTACCTTAGTTATTTTGAAACAAATCTTTTTAACAATTGCCTCATTTATTTCGGAACAGATGGTGTAACTTACATATTCAAATCTCTAGTACAATTTAATTTTGTCCACATATAATAATATAATATCTTACTAAAATCATGCAATTAAATAATATACGATCGTCCCCCCTCGGATCCGGAAAAAACACTATTAATGTATGTTGTGTATTTTTTTTGCCCCCTCCCCCCCCTTAAAGATTACATTCGCCTATAGTATCGTCCCCTCCTCATCCGAGATCCTGCGTCCGCCCCCGAGAACAACCATCCATCAGACGGTGTATTTATTATTGATACATCTCCCCAAAATTCGATAACAAATAAAAATGTCCAATTTGCGTTTGTGATCACACTTACATTACATGGGTTAATTAGTTAAGGGTATGAGTTTATCCTCGTTTGCTTTGGAAAAGTGGAGTGTGAATTTATTTTATCAATTACAAAATGAGAAATGGCTTATTCCCAATTGTTTAATTTTTTATTGATATATTATTGTTATATTTTTTGATGTTGTAAAAAAATCTTAATACACAATATTCTTTATTTACATTTTTTTATCTCTCAATTTTTTAATTTTTTTGCAATCGTTCATTCTGATTGGCTTTTAGGCACAATGTTTGAAGTTTTATTGACTTAATTTTAGCTAAAAAAATCTTTCCAACCAATATTAGGTATCGAAAATGCTTAAAATCTGACTTGAATTTAGTCGGAACAATTATGGACTTCATTTGGTCATGAGTGAAAAATGTTGCCCTTAATTACTCAAAAATTGATATATGTTATATAAAAGAAAAAGGAAAAAAAAAAAACTTTATTTCGTTTTTTCCCTTGCATTTCATTTAGGCGGCTTCTATCGGCACCGCCATTTCTGCTTCTGGCACAACGAATATTACTGGCACCCTATAAGTTACTGTTGGCACCACAATGAATATTTTTATTATTTATGTACTCGAAACACCACCAAAAAAATGAAAAACTTACTTCTCTTACCACAAATCTTATAAAATACAATTTAGTCATTTGATAATTAAAATGAAACATTATAATCCCCCAACTTATTTTTCACACAAATCATCATCAAGTTCTACAAATTCATCTTCATCTTCTTCATTAAAAAATCATCTTCATCTTCATCATTACAAAATCATCTTCATCTTTATCATCATCATCAAAGAATTCTGCAACTTCTTCTTCATCATCCAAAAATGATCTTCATTTTCATCATCATCATCAAAAAATTCTTCAACTTCATCTTCATCATCAAAAAATCATCTTCATCTTCATCTTCCTCATCAAAAAATCAACTTCATCTTCATCATCAAAAAATCATTTCATCTTCATCTTTTTCAACTTTGTTCTTCATCATCTTCATCTTCTTCAACTTTGTGTTTGTCAGTCTTGTTAACGTTGATTCCATGATGCCACCCCAGCAATCCAGAGACCATATCAAGACTACATCTACAACAAAATAGGCCTTTGGCGACACTTTCTTTGTGTCATTTTGATAAGTGTCGTAAATTTGCCAGCACATGTTATTAATTGCCATGAAAGTGCGACATGGTATTTTTATGCCACTAATTGCCGACAATTAACCGGCAATCATTATTTTTGTCACAAATGTGTGGCATTATTTGTGGCGGTTTGATGTAATGTCGTATATAATACGTCAATCTTCCGACACACCCAAAATATGTCGGAAATTTTGTGGCAAAATCGTGGCATTTTGAACATAATGCCATCAAATGCACGACATTTCTCAAATTGCCACTTTTTATACGTAGAAGAAACGACACTAGCTATGGCGTATTTGTATTCCGCAATAAAATAGAAAGCGTTTCCATGACACTATATCAATATCCGCTATAAAATAAGAAATGATGTTATAAGAAGTAATATGTATCGTATCGTGGTATTTCATTAACAATTCAAACAAACGTCCTTCCTATATGCCACACAATTTGAAATGTACTGCGGAAAATGAATAATAGAAGCTGGCCAAGTGGATCAAATAAAGGTGTCTATGGGCTGGTTTCTATTGAAATTTCAAACGACGTGGTCCGGTTAAAGATTTAGGCACGTCAACGTTGCGAGTGTAAACGATTTGAATTGAATTAAGTATTTAGCTATCGAGTAAAAAATACATATAAAATTATCATACTCGAACACGGCTCGAGACCGCTCAAGCATAAAACAAAATACTCGAATTCGGCTCGAAGTTTAAGCAATGCTTGAGTTCGACTTGATTATGCTTGTGAAAAATTTCATGCAATTTGAATCTCGAGCATCTCGTTATGCTCGAAAAAGTAAAAATTATAATCCAAAAATACGAATTAAAAAAATCCAATAATACTATTTTTTAGGGGTAATAATATTGTTTATTATATTCTATCTCTTAGTAATAAATTATATTTATTTTAAATAATTATTTAAAAGGTTGATAATTTCAATTCAAGTTTAAGATGCTCGATCAACAAAATAAAAATAAAAAAAGGATGCTCGATCAAAGTATTAGCACACAAGCACGTTTAAGACGCCGTTTTTCCTCCGTATCCCTTCCTCCCTCTGTTCCTAATACCCGCCTTTCACCCCACCTTCATGGGCGGAATTGTGTATAGCGTGGGGTGGTCTCAAGGCCATCCCAACTTTTGAAGGAAAAAAAACCGAAAAAAATTTATTTTCGTGATAGTTATATTAATATTAGTAGTTTTATATTCATCAGACGTCTATACAAATTCATAAAAAGTTTTCTTGCTTGTTGGTCTAGCCTGTAGGTAATTTCTTGCTTTTTTTTAAACAGATGCATGTTCGAAACACGGTAGCAGCATTTTTTTAATTTGGTAATAATCTAACTATATTGAAATATGGTTTAAACACCACAACAACAAACCTCATTTTTAAAATCATTTTTCAACTAAATCTTTTTTTTTATCTTGTATCATTTAAATCTAATCAAAAAATTTAAACATCTCAATAACAAACTTCATTTTTTTTAATCTTTTTTTGAGGAAACATTTTTTTTAATCTTATATCACATAAATCTAATAATACAACATTAAACACCATAAAAACAAGCTCCGATCTCTTTTATTATGTACTTAAAGGGCAAACTTATTATATTCTCATTACTAGATTTACATTTTTTTAACCTAATATATTATCTAAATCTAATAATACAATTTAAAGATATAAAAAACAAACCCTATTTTTTCATCTTATACCATCTTTTTTTTTTTGCCATATACCATCTAACTATGATTAAAAAATTAAACACCTAAAAAAACAAACTCAATTTTTTTACCTTATACTATCTAAGACCACCCCGCAATTATTTCCTGAGACCGTCACTACCACTGGCGGATCCAGGAATTTATTCCAGTGGTGTCACCGGAGTCTAAAACTACATTCTTTTATCCAAAAAATTTCGATTAAATTCGCTAGAGTCTAAAACATTAATTTTTATCGGCAAAACAACACTTTTAACAACAAAACTACATAATTTTAATACTAAATTTTTTTTTTTTTTTTTAAAAATTACGTGAAGTCGCGTGGACTTCCCCAGTCACGTGGATCCGCCCCTGGTCACTACCCACCTTCTTTCCTTCTCTTCCTCATTCTCAGACCTCCGTCGTTTCTCTTCTATAGGAAACCGTTGGAATAACAATCAAGATAATGTGGAGTTTTGCTATGGATTATTTTTGGAAGATAATAATGGTTCATCAATTTTTTGATATGGATTATTTTTGGAAGATAATAATGGTTCATCGATTTTTTAAGCGAGTTGTTTTGGATTTCCTTCCCATCTGTTCAATTTCTTTCCTTTTTATTGGCCTAAAATATGTCATTAATTGTCTTAGTTGAGTAATTTGGACTTATTCACACAGTCAATTTGGTTGCTGAAAATCATTTCAGATCTAATTTGTGTACGGTAGAGTTTCTTCAACTGAATTAATTTGTCTACTGGACAATACAAGCAGGCAACATCTAAAATTTTTCACTTTTGGTTTATAAGTAATGATTCGTTGTTTGATGGTGGTTTTGGCATGGCGTTTTTTCAGGCAGTTGTTTCAGTTTATTACACTATTATCTAATTCTCTATGGTTTGTTATAAAGGTTTTAGGCCGGTCCTGGAAAATTTTAGGCCTTCGACGAAGTCGTCGAATCAGGTCTTTTAATTCGAAGTTTTTTTTTTTTTTTTGAAAAAACATATTTACAAAATATTATTTCAATATCGCGCTTTTAACATTCATATATACAAAATTCAATTCATTTGATAGTGCCAAAACATACCTACAAAGTAGTAAAATTAAACATCTTTTGTACAATATATATATATATATATATATATATATATATATATATATATATATATATATATATATATATATATATATATATATATATATATATATATATTTCAGGTTCAAAATATACAAAAGAAACAAAAAAGATGTTTAAATGAGTTAATGAATTATTTGGAATAATAAAAACAAAATTATAAAAAAAAAAAAAAAGCAGTATGAGTAGTAATTATGTGCTATGATAGAAACTGATATATATATATATATATATATATATATATATATATATATATATATATATATATATATATATATATATATATATATATATATATATATATATATCACAAGGCCCAGAAGTGGTTTAAAGGGGCTAAAAGTAAATGAAAAAAAGTGTCAGTAGTAATTATGTGAGTGCTTATAGAAATACATATATATATATATATATATATATATATATATATATATATATATATATATATATATATATATATTATTAGGCTGGAGGGTGCTAATATATCATGGTTCAAAAGACAAAATATGTTTAAAGGAGTCAAAAAAATTGGCTGAAATAAAATTTAAAAAAAAATGGTGTAAGTAATAATTATGTGGTGCCGATAGAAACCACCTATCTATACATATATTGGAGAGTGCTAATATATTATGGTTCAAAAGGACCATAGTGATTTAATAGAGTCAATAATTTGACTGAAATAATAGAGACAAGAAAATCCCAAAGTGGTTTAAAGGAGTGAAAAATAATCTGCTATAGCCGGGACTTGAACTCAAGTCTTTTAAAAAAAATGAAATATCCTAAACTAACCTGACTTCAATATAGATGATGTGAAAATATTTGAATATTTTGTAAATATCGTTGTTAATTATCGTTTGTTTGCAAAACATGTATTTTTAGCCATGGATGGTTGGCCTTAAGCCAATGCTTTCTCCGCTTCCTTATTGGGCCGGCACTTTTAGCTGTATATGGCCATATGATTATGCTATAGCATTGTATCATGTGACAGATTTAGTCAGCGATTGGGGGTGGTCTCCAGACCACCCAAAATTTGGAAAAAAAAGATCTAGATAAGTAACATTTAAACATTGTTAATGTTCATATTTAACACCATATAATTTATGTTTATTTCAAAAAAAATTCACGGGAAACAAAAGATTTTAACACACTTTGCCCCTAACGGGTCTCGAACCCTGGTATCCATGTCGGGTTATAGTTTAGCTCACCACTAGACCTATGCATCTTCTGCATGTTTACTATTATTTTATGATCGGATACAAACTTGATGTTGATTGAAATTCAATTCGATTATAAACACCAAAATGATATTATTTGATGTTCAATTCTATTATTTATTTATAAGAGAAACTATTAGTTAAGTGTGTGGAAAAAAAAGAATATAATTGACCTATAACCTGAAACGTGATCTGAACCGTATTGAAACGTGACCGGACCGTCAGTACATGAACCGACTATTCCTTAACCGCTGGGTCACCAACAAAAATCATCAATCTAGTAGTTCAATCGATTATTTGGTATAGTTGATGTTTATATCATTGATATACATATATGACAATACGATAAATCCCTTACCCCTTACCCCATAATTGTAACCCCCTTACGGTCCATTCTTACTATAATCCAATGATCAAATACCAATTTGATGTTAATTGAAGTTCTATTCGAGTATAAACACCAAACTGATAATATTTTACGTTTGATTCGATAAATTATTTATAAAATAAACTATTACTAGTTGGGTAAAAAGTAGTTGACCGATGACTTGAAATGTGGTCAGAACTGTATCTAATCGTGATCGATTCGTCGGTTCATGAACCGACTATTCATAAATTGGTGGGTCACCAACAAAAACCATCAAACTGGTAGTTCGGTTTATTTTTTAGTATAGTTGATGTACAAATATGACATTACAATAAACGTTCTACCCCCTTAACCCCATTCATCTCCGATATGATATATAGATGATCAAATACCAACTTCATGTCAATTGAAGTTCAAGTCAATTACAAAGACCAAATTGATATTATTTTGAGTTCGATTCGATTAATTATATATAAAATGAACTATTTTGAAGTGTGTGAAAAAAGCCGGGAATCAGATTTGGCCTAGTGGTACAAGTCATTGCACTTCCTAGTGAAAATCAGGTTTCGATTCCCATCACTGCCCCCGAATATAATGAAAAACTCCCATTCCTCATGCCTTAATTAATTTAGAAAGAAAAAAAACAATGTGGAAAGTAGAATTTTAATTGACCGATGACCGGAACCGTTGTTTGACTCCGTCGGTTAATGAACGAGTTATTGATGAACTAGTGGGCCACCGACCAAAACAGACAAACAAGCCGTTCGGTCAACTTTTTACTAGATCGAGTGGATGTCTATAGCATTAAAATACAAATATGCACTTCTGTAAATCCTTTACCCAATAACTGTTTTAAACCACTTTTTACCCCCTATAATCCGTACTTACTATAATTCGATGATCATATACCAACTTTATGTTAAATGCTACCCAATTTGTTTACAAACACCAAGTTGATATTACTTTAAGTTCGATTCAATTAACTACTTATAAAAGAAACTTATTTAAAGAGTGAAAAAGGTAAAGAATAGTAGTTGACCAAAGGCTTGAATTGTGAGTTGAACCGTATTGAACTGTGACCCAACCATCATTATATGAACCATCCATTAATGAACCAGTAGATCACCGAGGAAAACGTCGAACTGGCAATTCATTGAATTATTGAGCGATGAGCCAAAGATTTGAACCGTGATCAGATGTACATAAATTATTGTTGTGACTTATGATATGGTGTGCATGTTTCATATTATCATATACATACACCCGTGCGCACGCACACGTGTGTGTGTATATATATATATATACAATATTTTTTTATAATCATTATTCTTAATTTAAGTGTAATAATTTTATAAAAGACATCAACATTAAAGTTATCAATAATATAAGGATGACAATATTTTTCAAAGTGTATGTATAAATATATATATTTATATATAATGTTACTTCTTTTTGTAAATAACTATATATTTTAAACATAAGTTAATGTGACACTGTTAATTGTGATCAATAAATAAACCAAATAATAAAACTGTTGTTTCTCGTTAAAAAATAAACAAAAAAACAAAAAAAAACTCCTATTTCAAAAACAAATATTGTTTCCTCTAAATATATATATTTTTTTTTGTAACTTTGAAAATGGAAAAAAAAAGTTTGCGGGACATACAGACTCACTTTTAGCGCTTTCTTTTCCCACCAAAATTTTAGAACATCCATTAACACCCTAAAAAAAGGGACTCCATTAACAATAAACTGCTTAAAAATATAAAAAAAAACTTGAACTCCTTAATGATAAACCCGATTTGCTGAGACTACCTTCCACATTATCTACAAGCACGGTTCTCCTATTATACAAAAGAAACCACAATTCTCTTCATTCAGACCTCTTGATAACTAAGATCGCCTAAAGATGAGCGCCACATCAAGGCAGAATTGCGTAATACCAGGTAAATTTTTGTTTCTTTTTGTTTTTTTTGGGGAAATTAATTGATTTTACATTTGATTCATTTTGTATTCTTTTATTTAAAAAATCATATAAACAATGTATTGTTTTGGAATGAATTGATGGACTTGCCAAGGTTTATCAAGAATCCATTCTATTATGATGAGCTAAATTTAATGCTACCAGTACTTCAAAAAAAAAAATTAATGTCCGGAGGATCTGAATATGAGCTCTTAACAATCTCATAAAAAACAATTTGTTTCCTGCTTTTGTGTAAATTAAGAAAAAAACCGTTCTGGTTTTGAATATGATTTGACGCTGAGTCCGAGTATGTATTCTTTGTACGCATGATCTGTATTTTTTTTGCCATCAGTCATGATTAAGTCAAGTTCTACACAGTTTGGTTTTGGTGATGCAGGTGGAGGTGTATTTCAGAAGCAGTGGTTAATGGTTATTCTACGCGGCTTTTATCTTTGGACTGCACTCTTCATATATTGAAGAGTGCAAACAAGTGCTTTATCTGCTGCTCCTGTTTTTATAGTTGCAGTTTTTGTCTCTTTGGTTTCCCCTTTGGCTTTGGTGTTTGCTCATGTTGCGAGATCTGGTTCCAATCTTCATGTTGTGTTGTTTTCTTTATTATTATTGCTTTGATGGTTTATTTTGTCGTTTTTAAGGCATCATTTTGTTTGCAAATGGTGTTTTTTTGGTTGAATTGATGTCGCTTCTTTGTTTTGTCGCGATTGGGAAGTGATTCCTCTTTAATTTGCAGCTCTTATCTTGGCTATTTGAGTTTTGCTGATTTTATCTTTGGATTTGCTGGTTTTTTGGAAGAAGTTTTGCTGGTTTTCTTCTCTTCTACAGAGCTGTTGTGGTCCAAGATAAAGGAAGCAGTTGCTGTCAACTTAAAGCCAGCAGCTTGGATTGAAGGATCAAGATACCACACTGTTTTGACAAAAAAAAGTCCAGTTCTACAATCAGTTTAGTTTAGGTATGCAGTATGCACCCGTGTAATCAGTAAGTTGGTGATCTTGCTTAGGTGTTATATTGAGTACTTGTCTGATCCTAGTTTATACAGAAGTTTTGTTTAATAATTTGTTATTATAATTCTATCTGATAGTAATGCATTGATTGAGTATATGCTTAAGAGATTGAATACATGCCATGTTGCCTGAGTTTTAGTTCTTTAATTAATGAGCTTGTTGAGAACCTGTTCAACTTAAGGTTTGCTTAAAGCCCTTAGTCAGCATGCTATCTGTTTGTTAAGAATCAGTAATTAATGAAGAGCTTATGTATCTGTAACTTGTTTTGTTGAGAACCAAGAACTCTGTTATGTGAACTATTTTTTAACAACCTGTTTTGTAATGTTAAGTTGACTTGTTGTTTTGAAAAATCTATTTTAAGACTCTATTATGTTCTTAGAATAACATAAGCTTTTGCTAATCTGTTTTGACAGCATGATTGATTTGTGAAGTTGATGTATGGTTCTGTCTTTGAGTCATGAAGTTATGGTTTTTGTCTATAAGTTCTTCTTGAATATGATATGCCATATAAGAAACATGCTTAGCTGGGAGTATATGTTTCTACCTGCTCTAATTGCATATGTGTTGTCCTTTATAAACATGTTTGAGGGGATTAGAGTATGTTGCAACTAAATCAATTTTATGGTGATTTTAATTTGTCAATGTTTTTGTTATTAAATGTTTTGATGACAGAATGTCTGACCACAATATATGCATATTTGTTCAACTGTTACGCTCACTTGTATTTTTTTCCTACTTATTTGTAAAAATTACTTGTTATTTTTTTGCTAATTATAAAAATATTTTTTGTCGATACATGAAAAAAAATTGTATATGGATATTTGTTGCTCTAAACAATTGTTTTTTTTCTTCTCCCCGGATGTAGGATAAAGCATCGAAAAGGAATAAGAAACAAAACGGTTGCAAATGAAAGGTAAAATATACAGGGATAACATATTTATTACTATATTTTCTAATCAATTAAACAACTTTTCATACCATTCAATTTACCTTGTGCAGGACATATTCATGTTATTGGGATTATCGGAAGTTATTGGGATTGGACGATTGTTCTTTTTCCAAAGTAAAATAGTTCCGTCTTTGAGTATTGAACGCATTAAATAAGAGCAACATTTAAACATCGTTATTGTTTTCTATATAAGTACAAGTTATTGTTGGATTAAATGTTTGGATAGCATTTTTCTTTGGTGTGTAGTTATTACTCCCTTCAACCTTAACCTCAAACTTTATGTTCAATATTTGAATAAATTCATTTCCTTCTGTCTTTGTTCATATGTGGATTACCAAATATATATGAATGTCATGTAAGAATACTAGTACCTCATTTGTATATTGATAAATTTTGACATACGCATCGTCATTAATTCAGTTATTGTAAATGGAACAAAATGCCGGTATAGTGCCATGAACATGTTTCTCTCCAAATGAAAAGTGTCGGCAAATTTGCCACAAACAACGTGTGACAATAAAAATAAGTGTCGCCAAAATGCCAAGAAGTTATTTCCATCACATTAATCAAGTGCCGGAGAAACTGTCATAAAAAATAACCGGCAATCAAAATAAGTGTCCTTAAATTGCCACAAAGTTGTTGTGTGTCACATTAATCAAGTGTCGAAAAAAAGGTCATAAAAAATAACCGACACTCCGGAAAAGTGTCACCAAATTGCCACAAATAAGAGATGCGTCACTTCTACTATATGCCACATAATTGCCGCAAAAGCTTCCCGGCGGAACAACAAAGTGCCGCAGAACATTGCCGACACCAGTATTGACGACACTTAAATAACCGTCATTTTATGTGTCGGGATTTCTTTTTACGGCGCTTATTTTTTATTACCCGGCATTTATTTTGTGCCGCAAAAGGCCTATTTTGTTGTAGATCCTCCGGATTTTGGACAGTTGGCTACAAACGAGGGTACTTCCGGTGTGAAATATGGGCGGAATCCGCTGTTCGAAGTGGGTGGGGAGACCCAACACTCCTAGCTACCTCATCAACCTTAATTTTCTATGAAGATTAGTATAAAACTGTCGAGAAACTTAGATTAAATTTTGTCTACTGTGAAAAAAATTCTGTTATTTCCTTTGTAAGTTGTGGACATTCCACTTTTGGCAATAATAAAAGTTCTCTTTCAAAAAAAATCCTTCTTTTCATCATCAAAATTCTTCTTCACTTTTTCATCCTGGATTTTCATAAGATTACATGAAACACCATTAATAAAGGGAAAAATGAAGTTTTTTTGAGTTTTCCGACAGGCTACTATATTTACCGGCCGGCAACCCACCAAACGTCAGAAGGCTGACATTTCGTGTATAATAGAAACGTCAGATCCCGTGATGTTCTGGACACCCAAAACTGATCTCTTTCGTTTCCACAACGCCTACGAACCTGACGTTGTAATTACAAACCAACGTCAGATACGGTGACATGTTGGACAGCAGAACTGAATACCCTTTGTTTCAAGCACGTCAACCAAGTCGACATTTTGAATTAAACCAAACGTCAATCATGGTGACGTTAAGCACTCCAGGACTAAATGAGTTTATGTTTAACACATGGCACCCATTTGGACGTTGGTTTTGCAAAAAAACGTCATGTATGTTGACGTTTGTGTGTGACGTCAGCGTTCCTGCATAGGACTTGTTATATAAACGTCAGATATAGTAACGTTCTGGATCCCAGTATTGAAAATATTTGTGTTGGTGTTTTTGCATTATCCAAACATGGTACAAACAATCATGCAAACATAAATACAACGGTTCAAAACGATAAATACAACGTAATTCAAACAACGCCATTCAAAAGGTTTAAAATGATCCCAAAAAAAAAGATCCAAACGTTAATAATCCAAAATAATCCAAATGTTAATAATTCAACATCCCTAAATAAATGTTCTTCAATGTTTAGTAATCACCACATTAAACACGACGTGATTTTCTTTAGGTTGATCAACGACTTCAAAGTTGCATTCATCTCCAACATTTAGGTCATTGTCCATAAGGAAATCATTCAACCAACTTAAACGAACTTGTTGATAGTTTGCGACAGAAGCTACAATTCTAGAATGCCATGATTCCCCTGTGGCACTTCGCATTTTCACGGTCTTGTTTCGCAACATGTTGTTTGTTCTAGCAAATGGCATTGGAATATTCTACAAATCACAAACAAATTTAAATACTGTTAGAAAGTGCAATGAGGAAAAAAGATAAAACAAGAAAACAACTAAAAATATTTTAACATATATCACCACATAACCATGTCAAAATGCCCAGTTTGCCAGCGTCGTCTGAAAATGGGGATTTTGGTTACCTGCACCTGCATCATCATCTGCATCCTCTTCTTCACTCTCAGACTTAGAAAACGTCTTCTCACAGGAAGTGTGATCTAGCACAATAATGTCGAAAGTGAAATACCCCATGTGTTCAAACACTATAAACTCCCTCTCATTCAAGCCATGAGTGGCCACATACTCCTCCCAACCTTCCCCAAAGAAACGAAGGATTCCATTGTCTGCGGCTCCAACCCTCACTTCCCATGTCCCTAATTGTCTTTTGAGAACGACCCTATCTAGGTTCCTCAGCGTGTCGTTCAATTTATTAACGTATGCTAGAGGTAGTGTCTATGAAAAAAGTGTTGGATGTAGTGCCCGAAGACAATTGTTGCTTGTCTATACGGGCAAGTGGGAGATTGTTGGAAGTAGCGCCCGAAAGACAATTTATGTAATTGTTTTTATAATTAATAAATGACAGATTTATTCTTATCTTTTTACTTGCTTCGTGCTTGTAAGTAATACACTATTGAAAACCCCAAGTTGTATCATATGTAGCCATATAACTTAGTGTGTGTCACACGTGAGGATTAAGTTTATGGTGATACACTTGAACTATTAGTCCAGATGACGGTCAAATTGTACCCATTATTCTATGATCTTTATCCCCGATTCTTGTTTAAAAGAGCTTTAATATAGTAATAATAGATCGTAATATGCTTAATTTACATATGCGTTGAGTTACGATTCGTTATTATGTATTTCGATGATTTATTGCATTATTTGGTATTACAAACCATATTTTATTTAATATATGCAGTGAGCTGATTGGATTGATTTCGGAGAAGATTCAAATGGATTGTAGATGCAGTCTGAAGCCCAATACAGAGAAACAAGAGAAGCCCAAACAGAAAAGTACACTCGGTCAACCGAGATCGCTCCACTCGGTCGACCGAGCCCAATATTCGGTCGACCGAGCCACCCAAAAGCCCAAAGATAAGGTCCAAAGACGTTAGTAAGGCGGTTAGGGTTTAGTGATTTCGATTTTAAGTCGGTTTTCTAAGTCGCCTGAGGCCTCTATATAAACACTTTGTCATTAACAATATTAGTAATGAATGATTCAATAACAATTCATTCTTATACAATACAATAAGTTTGAGAATAGGAGTGCATTGAAGATTTCTGGGGTTTTCAATATGTAAGCCCTTGTATATTTTCTTGTCTTTTTATTTTCCGTAATTAAGCTCTCCCAATTATAGTTTTATCGTTTGAGTTAATTGTTCATAGTTAGATGATGTAGATCTAGGCTATGACGTTAGGGAGGTGGCGATGCCTTGTCTATGAGGATCACATACCATACGTCCTCTACCTAGAGTCTATGTATGAATCTATGTTGTTTAATTACCGTGCATCTATGTTAATTTATATAGTTGCTTGACGAATTGCTATTTAATCTGTTCTGTATGATGAAACGCTGAGAGATATATTCTAAGATGTATTCTGGGTTGAAATCGTTCAGGTGACCGAAAGGTGTCATTCGGTCCGACCGAGGCCTTACACTCGGTCGATCGTGCCCTATTTCATCGGCTTATATCCGCCACGCGTCTTTATGGTAGGTTTAGCCTAGTTGAATTTATTATCTCGGTAGGTATGGCTATGGCTACGTTACTCGCTTAGTTTAATTAAAACGCGTGTAAAAGGAAATACCAATATAAAACTCTTAGGTAGGCTTATGAATTGCTCTTCACGGACGTTCAAATGCGTTATCTAGGTAGGTTTATATTCGGGAATTGCATGCACCTGCTTATACGTACATCGTAGATTAGCATGAGACTATAACTTGGTAATTGCTAGTTGGACGAGAGCTTGAGTAATCGCTTAGGAAGTACGCCTAATCATAGGAATGTTGCCTGACGAGGTGTACGATTAATATCGCATCCTTAGTGTCGTAAGCGTGCAAGTTATATGAGATGGATACCCAAAAGGTGAAGTCACGTAATGTAGCACAGTGATCTAGCAACCTAACCGGTGCTAAGTCAAGTTTAAGAGGATGACTCCCGTAGCCAATTCAAAAGAGATACAAACGGATTGATAGTTAATAAGTCTTGTTTGTTATATAGATTGTGTAGGTCCAAACGATGAAGACTATAATTGGGAGGTTAATTACGTTATTTGTGTTGTGTCGCGTCAAGTCCTTTACCTTTCCTTGTCCTATGTTGGTCGTAGATCGCCTTTATGTCCTTGACATGTATAATTAATTGTTTATATATGAAATGACCCACAATTGGTTCCCTGTGGGATCGACCTTGATTCACTATAGCTATACTACGATGGGCCTAGTCCTCTTGCTAGTATTGGTTTATGGTGGTCAAGTATTTTATTACTTGATCTACGTCATCAAGTTTTTGGCGCCGTTGCCGGGGAACCAACGGTCAATTTTATATATAAATAATTTTCTTATTCATGTCGAAGTTTTCTGCTTTAGAGTCTGCTTTTGAGTCCTCCGGTTGTCTCGCTATGTGTAAAAATTCCGAATCTGGAGCAGCTAGTTTCGCTCGGCCAAAGCAAAGATCGCTTCTCGTTGCCGTGAGCCTGGTTCTATTTTCTCGGGACTTCGCGCGTGTCTCTTTATCCCCGTATGTTTAATCCGTAGGTCTAATAGCAGCATGGGAAACCATGTTAAAATCAGTCTACGGTCTGTTTTGTTTTTCTTCTGTTTGCAGAAACCAAGGAAGCAATAATCTGAGTCAATAATTTTTCGCGGGCGCTGAGAAAATAACCCAACAAACATGTGGAGCTACGAATCTAAGATGGGAAAAGCGATGGAAGCAATACCTTTAAAGCACCAAGATGGCTCCAAAAAAATTTTAAAGGCTTAAATTATTCGTGGTACAATGTTGAAGGCAAGGTACTACCTTTTTTGCTTATGTTTTACTACCTTTTGGTTTTTTGAGCATAAGTTAGCCTATACATGAACCTTAGTATGAATCTTAGCCCAGAGTTGGTTTGTAAGATTAATTTTATTAGTGTGGAAGGTTCTCCCCCAAATCTGTCTCATCTAGAGGGTGTAGGGAAACATGTAGTCGTTGAAAGAAAGCAGTGAATAAAGTGTTCCTCGTAGTTCTGTCAAAATCTCATTGTTCTATGCATGAGATTGCTTCTACTGGCCATGGGAGCAACAATTTGTGTAGTTTTTAACAATTCTCAATCTAAAGAAGACGTTGAGTTTTGAGAGAGCATAATGAAGCAGCATTATAGAGGATGTGATTAAAATGGGTCCCTAGGACTAAATCTCCTTAGAATTCACTAATTCCTAAAACGAGAGCCGAGGTAAGAGCTTTGGATAAATGGTATGGATAAATGTCGTTTCCTAGGTCTCACAACCAAGGGACGGGTATTAATCCATAATGTGATGATGGGCCCACCTCTTATAGTGCTCAAAGGGGTCAATATCTCGTGATCCAAGAATAATGACTGACAAGGATACTTTTTGGAAAGTCGAGCTGAGGACTTTAAACTCAGAACTACTTCTTTAAAACCCTTAGGATTTCTTTTTAGGATTTTAGGTTTTTCTTTCTTTGAGTCCAATAAGAGTAACGTGACATATGTTGAGGTTTTTTATTTTGCCGTGTTCTAATGGCCATTGGGCTAAGGATGTGCAAAACTTTTTTTACTCAATATAGGCCACGTGAAATAGAGTTCCGTAGGAGAGTCGAAAAATTGCTAAAGAAAAGGAAATTTAGCAAACAACCTTAAGATGGAAGCATTAAGAGAGCTTCAGAATTATTGAAAATGTAACAGAGAATGATTGGTGTGAACAAGAACAATCTTGGTCAAATTCTAAAACTTTTTAGGTGATCCAAGTGAAAATCCAAAGTGATGTGCAATTCATTCTGCAATTATCCTTATCTTTCCCTTTACACTTTTTCACCTTCAAACTTTTCGATCCTCTCACCAATCTGCCCCGATAGTTCACATTTCTAACCATTCTTTCATCGCCTCTCTTTCTTTCCATCCGTTTCACTCTCCCACCTAATCCCATTCCTTTAAACAATTCTCAATCCCAAAAACACAATTTCTTACCCACCCTTTATCTTTTCTTCCCCTCCTTATGTGTATCTTTTTCTCAACCCATTATACTCTCTACCTCCATCTTGTTCACAAAATACATTTTTGTTGTGGAATTCGAAATATTGCTAAGCTTTAATGATTATCTTTTATCATTTTGATTTTCATGACCCTTTGATTTTCACATTTTTCCGTCTATTCCGGCATTTCTAGATGATAAGTTTTGTTCTACATTATCATACTGATCCGACCTTGTTGATGACGGTTATGACTTTTACGTGATACATTGGGTTATTAGTAATTTCGAGGAGTAGCTACATCTCCCTATGTTTTTGATATCCAATTCAAGCGAGAAGTTTCTGCGATAAGTATCTAATTTTATCTTTATCCTATAGGTCGCATTTAATCTGTTATACCTTACCGAGTTTCTCTTTTATGCTGGATTGAATACCTTTTTGTTCCAGTCAACCTCGTGTTTTCCCACATGGGGTACTGCTTTTTGATCTTTGTCTTCTCCTCCTGGTTTTAAGAATATTTAGGCGGTGGAGGTTATAGATGAAGACTACCATCGTTAGTTGCTTGTTTATTTTTCTTTCTATTTAGTATATTTTCCTTTATATCGAGTCGTGTTATATAGAGTCTGTCTTTAGTCGTATTACTATTTCCCTCAATTCTTTCCTATGTAATATGTTGGATAATTGTGCTTCATTTCATTATAATCATACGAATTGGGACTGTAAAAGGGATACAAAATTCCTCCGGCACTTTCTGCTTATTCCCTTTTTATATGATTATTACTGTTTTCTGGACTAACCCTGTAACAAGTTTCGAGTGTTGTTTAAGATGTATGTTGCAAATGTTTATAATTTTCCCTTGCGATTGGTCATTTGATTCATTAGTTCCGATTTTTCCGGAGTTCACCACGACTTGTTCCGCTCTCGCGCTTATCCAGAGCTAAGTTCCTATTTTTTCTCTTTATTGTTATACATTGGGGACAATGCATGGTTTAAGTGGGGGGTACGAGTCACTTAGCTCACTCAGCTTGCTCGAATAAGGATCTATATATATAAATATCAAATAATATAATAAATGAGTAAAATTTAAACTTTTAAACTTAGAATCACATTTACTTTTGTGAAGTTCCCGAATATTGTATTTAATAAAGAAGGAACCATGTTTCATGAGTACGTGATCACTTTATACTTTTGCGATATATTTCTAGTAAACTTAATGATATTCATATTGTATGTTGCGAGTAGTTATTTATTATTCAATCACTCAATAGATGAATCGACGAGTTACCGCGCAAATTATAATAACTGAAGAATTATGTGTACATTGCGTAAATGATTGGTTATGCTTACTTAGTGTATATATTTATCGTCTGATGTATTCCTATCTTCTAACCACAAAAGCGGAGTAATAAGCTTGAGACGTACCTGTGTTTGACAATGCGTTAAAACACTGGGCTTGTAGTAACATTACCAAAGTAGCCCCGCGCTTGTGGTAATATTCGATGCTATGCATGATCTAAGATAGGGGGATGCTCTAAAAAGTTTTCTTCCTTGAGATTGATAGTATTTGAAAAATATGAAGATATGAAAAGAATATTCAACTCTTTAAGAGGCTTTGAGTAGTACTCGGTCTCCAAGTCCAAAAACCCTATGGATACGCTCTTGCTTATTGTTCTAGTGCTTTAACCATTGCGAGGCTTAAGAAGTGGGAATGCTGATGATGGTAGGTTGAGATTTCGATGTCTGCATAAACTCTAATCTTGCTACATTTATATAAAACCAATGCACATGCACACATCACTTCGATTCATGACGGGTAGTGAATAATGGATATCTTATGAGCATAAATGATATGAGTTGATTTGAGTTTCTTGTGTTAGTATAATTTGACCATTGGAAAATGTTATTTTGGGGAATAACTTATTGATACTTTGATCGGGACGATCAAAGGCTAAGTGGGGGGTAGTTGATGACGGTCAAATTGTACCCATTATTCTATGATCTTTATCCCCGATTCTAGTTTAAAATATCTTTAATATAGTAATAATAGATCGAAATATGCTTAATTTACATATGCGTCGAGTTACGATTCGTTATTATGTATTTCGATGATTTATTGCATTATTTGGTATTACAAACCATATTTTATTTAATATATGCAGTGAGCTGATTGGATGGATTTCGGAGAAGATTCAAATGGATTGTAGACAGTGCAGAAGCCCAATACAGAGAACAAGAGAAGCACAAACAGAAAAGTACACTCGGTCAACCGAGACTGCTCACTCGGTCGACCGAGCCCAGCTATTCGGTCGACCGAGCCACCCAAAAGCCCAAAGATAAGGTCCAAAGACGTTAGTAAGGCGGTTAGGGTTTAGTGATTTCGATTTTAAGTCGGTTTTCTAAGTCGGCTGAGGCCTCTATATAAACACTTTGTCATTAACAATATTAGTAATGAATGATTCAATAACAATTCATTCTTATACAATACAATAAGCTTTGAGAATAGGAGTGCATTGAAGATTTCTGGGGTTTTCAATATGTAAGCCCTTGTATATTTTCTTGTCTTTTTATTTTCCGTAATTAAGCTCTCCCAATTATAGTTTTATCGTTTGAGTTAATTGTTCATAGTTAGATGATGTAGATCTAGGCTATGACATTAGGGAGGTGGCGATGCCTTGTCTATGAGGATCACATACCCTACGTCCTCTACCTAGAGTCTATGTATGAATCTATGTTGTTTAATTACCGTGCATCTATGTTAATTTATATAATTGCTTGACGAATTGCTATTTAATCTATTTTGTATGATGAAACGCTGAGAGATATATTCTAAGATGTATTCTGGGTTGAAATCGTTCGGGTGACCGAAAGGTGTCATTCGGTCGACCGAGGCCTTACACTCGGTCGACCGAGCCCTATTTCATCAGTTATATCTGCCACGTCTTTATGGTAGGTTTAGCCTAGTTGAATTTATTATCTCAGTAGGTATGGCTATGGCTACGTTACTCGCTTAGTTTAATTAAAACGTGTAAAAAGGAAATACCAATATAAAACTCTTAGGTAGGCTTATGAATTGCTCTTCACGGGCGTTCAGCGTTATCTAGGTAGGTTTATATTGGGGAATTGCATGCACCGCTTATATACGTCGTCGAGATTAGTATGAGACTATAACTTGGTAATTGCTAGTTGGACGAGAGCTTGAGTAATCGCTTAGAAGTATGCCTAATCATAGGAATGTTGCCTGCATTTGTGTGTACGATTAATATCGGCATCCTTAGTGTCGTAAGCGTGCAAGTTATATGAGACGGATACCCAAAAGGTGAAGTCACGTAATGTAGCACAGTGATCTAGCAACCTAACCGGTGCTAAGTCAAGTTTAAGAGGATGACTCACGTAGCCAATTCAAAAGAGATACAAACGGATTGATAGTTAATAAGTCTTGTTTGTTATATAGATTGTGTAGGTCCAAACGATGAAGACTATAATTGGGAGGTTAATTACGTTATTTGTGTTGTGTCGCGTCAAGTCCTTTACCTTTCCTTGTCCTATGTTGGTCGTAGATCGCCTTTATGTCCTTGACATGTATAATTAATTGTTTATATATGAAATGACCCACAATTGGTTCCCTGTGGGATCGACCTTGATTCACTATAGCTATACTACGATGGGCCTAGTCCTCTTGCTAGTATTGGTTTATGGTGGTCAAGTATTTTATTACTTGATCTACGTCATCAAGTCCGTGGTGAACTTAATCAAAGTATGGGGTCTATTGATTAAACCACCATTAATGTGCCCAGAACACTTTATGGTGTGACCATCTTATCCGGACCGTCGACATTGGTTGTCTAAGTTGGGCATTTATATATGATGTAGTCATATAGGACTGGACCGATTTAATCTGAATTTCTCATATAATTCCGTGATTGAGAAATCTTATTAAATCACAAGATGATCATATATGGATACATTAATCCTGAAGTGATTGCATGCTCCTACTTGTTTCAAGATAGGGTTTGATGTGTTCATTAAGGATCGCTAAGAGGCGCGGTCCGAATCACTTTCACGTTGGCGCTATTCTGGAATGAGTGAGGAGTGTGTGTCTCACAGCTATGGAATCCATTCCTTCCTACGGGATGTAGAAAGACAATCCCCTTATTTGTTGATCCTAGAAACCGATCGATCGACCGAGTTCATATTGGTTAGAACTAATTGATCACTAGTGGATTAATGATATAAAAAAAAGATGTAATGAAGAAAGTTTACGGAAATAATCCCGCTTCGTTACGGATAGTCTATGGAGGGTTATTCTATATGTAGTGATTATATCAATGGACACTTATTAACTCGACGTTTTGAGAATAAGTTATATCTATAATCGATAGAGTTCAATTTCAGATTTATGGTGACGTAATCCCGAATTAATAAGTTGAGTAGAAATATTCTGTTCGATGAATATTATATTCAATTCATTGTAGCTACTGGTTATAGGTCCATGGTCCCCGAGTTGGCTCCTAACACGCGAGTGTTTTCTCGTTTTGTGGAACCTCGAGAATAAATTAAATAGTTGGTCTATTTGATGAATATGCAATATTATTTATTTGGTAAATAATATATAAAATAGAAAAGATATTTTCTATTAAAATCAATGGCTAAATGGCGCCATATATTGTGAGTAAATTAGGAAAAGAAATTTTCCTAGATTATGTCACATGTGTAATTAATTAATTATTTATTTATTAGATAATTAATGGAACAATAAGAGATTGATTTTATAATCATTATCTCATTTGTGGAGATTATCTCTTATTTTATTGCAAATATCTTTTCCTTATGGAAAAGGATAATTGTATTATGAAAAGGATAACTCACTCTTGACTAGTTAATTTCCTATATAAAGAGAGTTCCTCCCAACACAATTACACATTACAATTGGCGCCACTTTTATAAAAAAAGGAGAGAAAAATTAGTTTCTCGTCCTAGCCATTGGGAGAAGAAAAACTAGGGTTTTTCTTGAGCATATTCGAGAAGGTTTTACTACGAGGATCGACGTCCACCAGTCTTCGCTTGGAGATACAATCCGGAAGATCACGGCTTCTCTTCTGTTGGGCAAATCTTCTATCTTCTTGTAGTTATATTAATTAATCATGTGAATTAAATCGTTGTAAAATCGCATGCGAATTTAATTCGTAGCTTCCGCTGTGCATGATCGAGCGTCTCGATCGGTGCTGTGAATCAGATCTGACGATCCAATTTTAGATCGTATCCGGATTCGGGTTTCTGTATATCCAGCGATGTGGTATCGGAGAGAGGTTAAAGCGATTTTGCGATCTTGATTGCATAATTAATTAATAAGGAGTGGAATTGAATAAAATTGCATCATTTATTTATTGATATATATTATTACGTGGTTGACGAGATGGATTGGGGTTGGTATTGTTTACTCGTTTGATCGGTTGTAAACCCGTTTTTTTTTTCGGGATAGGAAATTATATAATTTATTGTTATTTTTAATTTTCTAGATGTATAGTTGTGTTTTTTTCTTTTTTTCCGGCCACTGTTGTAATTGAACATACCTGCTGGCTGCTGGAAGGGTGATGAATTCGAACGCTGATGTCATCATGACTGATTAAAAAAAACCGGCATCCTACTAATCAAAGAAGAAGCCAGCTGCGGTTCGAGACCTGAATTATAAAGGGGAGAAAAATCCTTTGAGGTCATCGCACGGTGCGAGCACGACCTTTGTTCTTGGTTAAACCATGATTTACATCCTCCCACAACCTGGCATCCACCTTTTGGTAAAGAAGCCATCAACCAGTTGAACTATGAGGAAGATTGTGAAGGTCTCTGACGAGTTGATAAATATGGATGCATATTCTGGTTTCTTTTATAAATAATTAGTAAACCCATCAGATTGGGTTTAGGATCTTTTATTTATAATACATTAGATACGGGGTACCAACGATCCATCTCAGTGGTTTATTTTTTCGCATTTATTTTCTTATGTGATTATTTATGTGATATAACAATACCATGTCATGCATCATATTCATGAATTCCACTCCTAGCATATGCATACATGTAGATAATTAATTTTGATAGTCATGTATGAACACGTAATTAATTTAGATTAATTTAGGTAATTAATTAAATTAATTGAGAAAATGGAATTTTATCTGGATATAAAATTCACATGATAAAACAAATTTTACTAGGTAAATTTTGATTTTGGATCTAAAATCCTTCGGAGATTTTTATTATGTAGTGTCTACATAAAAAGAATTTTAATGATCAAAAAATTGGAAAATCGTGAAAAGATAGGACACTAACTAGACGGTATGTGGAACCGATAAGTTGGTGATTGTTTTTCATGATTTATTGTTTTCGATTATTGGAAAATTCTGAGATCCTAAATTTTTATCATGATAAAATTAGGACTATAAAATTCATTGATGAATTTTTGTAATGTAGTGTCTACACAAAAGATTTCTAAATAGTCGAAAAATTGGAAAATCATGAATGAGGTGACCCTAGTTAGACGGTATTTGGAACCGATGAACTTGGGAGCTTTAAACATCGTGATTAATTGTTTTTTGAATTATTAGAAAATTCATAAAGTCCTAATGTATTAGGATTATAAAATTCTTGGTGAATTTTAATTGTGTAGCATCTACACAAGGAATTTTAAATTAATCTATAAAATTGGAAAATCGTGAATATAGTAACACTAGTTAGACGGTATTCGGAACCGATGAACTAGTGGGAGGATTAATTTAAATATTCATGATTTGTTATTTTTCGGATGATTAAGAAATTCTGAAAATCTTAATAGACTACCTATTTTTCAAAATAACGAGTGGGAGCGGGGAAGGTGACAACCAACCCCACGGTCTCTACTGTTGACACAAGCACCGTGAGAGAATGGTGACGCCCCGTGCCACTTTGATTTCGGCCCCCTTCGGATGGCCTTCACCGCTATCAAAATTCAAGGCTTGGTTTCCGAAAGGATAGGATTTTGAGTACTCGTCGGGTCACTGACCTACCCTTCGGCGGCATACTCGGGGTCTACTTAAAAATCTGAAACAGTAGGTCACACTCTAAAGGGTATTTTTAGAAATATCTTGGCTGAAAAAGGAAGGTAATCAACAATTAAATCGGGATGTCTGATTCTCAGTAAATTGTTGAGAGAAATTGTCTCAATTTAATCGTCACCTCTTTGACCTGCCCGTCGGCGGCACTGAGGTGTGAGATTAAATCCGTGGAATGGTAGGATAAACTGCATGCATGACATCACGTTTATAATTCCTAAAATCATTATTTGTTGTGGTGTATGATTTGATTTATATTTCTATTGTAATTTATTTTTCAACTACATATCATCTCAAGGTGACTAACTTGCTTAAGTAATTAAAATTGACTAATGATCACTTCGTAAAAGTGGAAAAGTAACAAGAACGTTGAACTCTATAATCAAGAATGCAAATTAATTTTCGAAAGAGGATGTTCCTCTTGAGCCTTCAAACTTAAGTGACATTGATAAGTGTGTCACTGCTGTCACTCGTGTCGAATGAGAGACAAACAAATTTAGTTCAAAGATGAAGAGAATGATTTGGTATCAATCTCACTGGACATCCCATAGTTCACGAGTAGTGTCTACTCATATGAACTGCTAGTTCATGGCTATTTCCTTTATAGAAAGCCAAGAATGGGAAGGTAAATGTCTAAAAATACAAGTCATATAAAACTAAATAAGTTAAAGGCTAAACCGAAATTTTAATAAAAGAAAGTAAAGGATAAGGAAAGTGATTTCGGATCACTAACCTATGAATCCTTACAGACATTCTTAACCGGGCAATTTGACCCGGAAGCTAAGTTCTTTTTTGTAAGAACGAGGTAGCTAGGCATTAATGATTAAAGATTAGACAACATGCAGTTATTTCAGCTGAGATAGTGGGAGTGATACAAGGAAAGAAATTTCGGATTTTAATCCTTGAATATCTCAGAAATTTAATTTATGTTTTCAGATTCGTTGGAACGAAAGGATTCACTTTCAAATCGATAATATAGTTTCCTTAAAGAAAGTGAATATGATATTTGTATACGGTTCTGAACTCAGACTTTTGTCAGATAAAGTCAGAACCACTAAGTAATGCTGAAAATGTATATGTAACACATCATAAACTATTAAGACAAATGGTTTCCGTATTAAATGATTCTTCAGCATCCATTAATCAGTGCACATGTCCTAAAGATAAGATCTTAAGACTGGCTAAGGTTGATTCCTATCTCCCAGTCTATGAACACTATCTCAAAGGAAAAATGACTATGTAACCTTTCGATTAGGAAAGTAATAGAGCTAAAGAAGTATCACAACTTGTTCATATTGACCTTCGGGGTCTTATGAAGGATACAAGCTAGTGGGAGCTTTTGAGTAACAGACATTTTGACTAATGACTGCTCGAAAGCTGATTAGTTTATCAGAATATTTGGAGGAATCTCTGATATTACCAGAGAAACGAGTATTCCATGCTCAGATATAGGCTATGGCATGGTTATGGCACTAATGCTTGGCCTACCTCCGAGTGAAATGATTTCACTAAAAGGATAAACCATGGATTGCCTTATATGGTTATTGATATGCTACAGTACACTGCTTAACTCAATCAAAATATTGGTTGCAAAATAACGGTTCGCATTATCATGTAAAACCGAGAAGTCTACCTTAGAAAATGCTTATGAATTTGTGGATGACGAGTGAAGTACATTTACTCCACTTCCGCAGATAAAGGCATTCAACATTAGTGCTTGAAGGTAGGACTGGAGATTTTGCATACACGTTCAGATGATGACTGTTCATCAAATATCTTAATGCAATGCGTAAATGTTGGTTATAAAATTCTTAAGATCGGATGGTGACGGCTACACTGTTACATCCTTTCTAAAAGAATGTTTATATAACAACCTTAGACCTTGAAGTACAGTTACTCAAAGAGTTACTATCTGATTTAATCAGACCACATCCAACATTGGTTGTTGGGGGTTACGCTGATAAATACTACTGAACCAGATCAGAATGTCAATCCACCCAAATGCAGTGGGAGTATGGTTTATCCATTGACTCGCTGTGATTATGCAGACTTTACAGTCTGCTGGGGGTGATTGATAACCTATGGTCTTTTGGAAGGACTGTACAGGATTCTGATAAAAAAAAGAGGTTGGTTTAAAGCCATAAACATGTAAATGGAGTTTTGGCACTCCAGTTCTGTTCACAATCTTGTAGAACAACCTGAGTGTCTCAAGCCTAGTGGGAGTAATTGGATCTACATGAAAAGAGTTGAATGAAAGAGAAAGTTTAACTTTCCAGGCAAAGCTAAGTGGTCTAGGGGTAATTCCCTGACAAGTAGATTGTTAAACAAGGGTGATGCCCTGAAAATTTCTCACCATTCAGCCTTTCTTGTTCCTCTTGAAAGCAGGAAAATTACCAGGGGTGATGCCCTAAAACTTTCTTGTCATACAACGGAGCTTCAATTCATTCGAAACGGAAGGGTTTTAGCTTAAAGCCAATGGCAGATTGACTTCCTATGCTTGTATCCATTGGTGGATTAAAGCAAACCTCTAGGTCATTAAAAGCCACATGTTTGAAATGTGTGGGTATGACCAAAATATTGATGAGTCTTTCGTAGACCAAAGAATCAATATTGGTAAAGAGTATACGTTAGTGTAAATGCAAGGTAGCACTGAAACAGTCGTGAACAACATAAGTGTGTTATCTGAAGTCAGAAACTGACAAGCCAAAGCTTCTCTGAATTAGAGAAGTGGACCATATTCTTAGAATTCGATTCGGTCGAATTCATGAGAACAAGTTCTTTGGCAGTAGCCCATTCATCTTATTGTTAAGATAATGAAGCATTTTCGTATGCTAGATTCAACGAGAGGTTTCCTACCCAACCCCTCACGGAATAATTCTCTTAGTCTTTGGATATAGAGAAAATGGGATAGATTCTCTTTTGGATAGAGAAAGTCTGGTTATTGAAAGTCAATAACAATCGAATCTTAGATTCGGACGTTGGATAGCAGTATAGTGCATCCTCAAGTACCTTCGGAGAATGAGGAGTAATATGCGTCTATATTCAGGTGCATACCTGAGTATTGTGGACTACACTGATTCTGACTTACAGTCAGATTAAGGATGACAGTTAATTGATCACTGGCTCGGTGTTTTCTCATAGTGATGGAGCTATAGCCTGGAGCAATCCAGCACTGCCAATTTGACTTTGTGAGTCGAATACATAGCTGCTTTTGGAGTAGCTAAAGAGGCAATATGGCTTGAACATTTTACTGTGAAAACAGTTGAGAGGTAGCTCATGCAAATGATCTTCACAATCACAAGAGGTCAAAAGCATATTGAGAGAGTACCACCTGATTAGACAGACCATTCAGAGAGGCGACGTTTCGGTCCTAAAAGATCGCATCGAGTCGATAACCTAGCTGATCAGTATACCAAGTCGTGTGGCATCTAATGTCACTGATAAGCGCTTGGCGGGTATGAAATTGAGAGATATGTCTCATATGCTTTAGAGCAAGAGGGAGAATATTGTGGTTAAATAGAATAAGGGTGTGGTGCTCTAAAAACAATTGTTGCTTGTCTTTACAAGAAAGTGGGAAATTGTTGGATGTAGTGCCCGAAAGACAATTGTTGCTTGTCTATACAGGCAAGTGGGAGATTGTTGGAAATAGCGCCCGAAAGAAAATTTATGTAATTGTTTTTATAATTAATAAATGAAAGATTTATTCTCATCTTATTACTTGCTTCGTGCTTGTAAGTAATCCACTACTGAAAACCCCAAGTTGTATCATATGTAGCCATATAACTTAGTGTGTGTCACACGTAAGGATTAAGTTTATGGTGATATACTTGAACTATTAGTCCGTGGTGAACTTAATCAAAGTATAGGGTCAATTGATTAAACCACCATTAATGCGCCCAGAACACTTTATGGTGTGACCGTCTTATCCGGGCCGTCGATATTGGTTGTCTAAGTAGGGCATTTATATATGATGTAGTCATATAGGACTGGACCGATTTAATCAGAATTTCTCATATAATTCTGTGATTGAGAAATCTTAGTAAATCACAAGATGATCATACATGAATTAACCTTAATCCTGAAGTGATTGCATACTCTTACTTGTTTCAAGATAGGTTTTGATGTGTTCGTTAAGGATCGTTAAAAGGCGTGGTCCGAATCACTTTCACGTTGGCGCTATTCTGGAATGAGTGAGGAGTGTGTGTCTCACAGATATGGAATCCATTCCTTCCTACGGGAAGTAGAAAGACAATCCCCTTATTTGTTGATCCTAGAAACTGATCGATCGGCCGAGTTCATATTGGTTATTAACTAATTGATCGCTAGTGGGTTAATGGTAAATAAGGATAAGATGTAATGAAGAAGGTTTACGGAAATAATCTCACTTCGTTACGATAGTCTATGAAGGGTTATTCTATATGTAATGATTATATCAATGGACACTTGTTAACTCGACGCTTTGAGAATAAGTTATATCTATAATCGATAGAGTTCAGTTTCGGATTTATGGTGGCGTAATTCCGGAATTACTAAGTTGAGTAGAAATATTATGTTCGATGAATATTTTATTCAATTCATTGTAGCTACTGGTTATAGGTCCATGGTCCCCGGGTTGGCTCCTAACACGCGAGTGTTTTCTCGTTTTGTGGAACCTCGAGAATAAATTAAATAGTTGGTCTATTTGATGAATATGCAATATTATTTATTTTATAAATAATATGTAAAATAAAAAAGGCATTTTTTGTTAAAATCAATGGCTAAATGGCGCCATATATTGTGAGTAAATTAGGAAAAGAAATTTTTCTAGATTATGTCACATGTGTAATTAATTAATTATTTATTTGTTAGATAATTAATGGAAAAATAAGAGATTGATTTTATAATCATTATCTCATTTGTGGAGATTATCTCTTATTTTATTGCAAATATCGTTTCCTTATGGAAAATGATAATTGTATTATGAAAATGATAACTCTCTATTGACTATTTAATTTCCTATATAAAGAGAGTTCATCCCAACACAATTACACATTACAATTGGTGCCACTTATATAAAAAAAAGAAAAAATTAGTTTCTCGTCCTAGTCATTGGGAGAAGAAAAACTAGGGTTTTTCTTGAGCATATTCGAGGAGGTTTTATTACGAGGATCGACGTCCAACAGTCGTCGCTTGGAGATACAATCCAGAAGATCACGGCTTCTCTTCTGTTGGGTAAATCTTCTATCTTCTTATAGTTATATTAATTGATCATGTGAAGTAAATCGTGGTAAAATCGCATGCGAATTTAATTCATAGCTTCCGTTATGCATGATCGAGCGTCTCGATCGGTGCTGTGAATCAGATCTGACGATCCAATTATGGATCAGATCCGGATTCAAGTTTCTGTATATCCAGCAAAAAGAAACATATCACGTTTGTTCAATCATAATATAAGTGATAAAAATGTATGTTAATTAATATTGACATACCAAACTTGTTGCGAAACCGCCAACAAGAACTTTAAAGAAACGATCAATATCCATTTGCTTCACTGTAGATTAAAAATAAATGAGTAATCATAATTTGAATTAGAATCAGTACGCATGCCAATCCAAAACAAGACATCATATATACTCAAGCCAAACATAACCAATCACACAAGATAGGTCTAGTATCTTAATCCATACTACATACCTGAAGTTCTTCTACGATCAACAAGTGTTGTTTTAATACCTGAAGTTCTTTTAATTGTTCGTCGATAGACTCCTAGTTTTCAAAGTGAGGGGGACATCAGACATTTATATGTAGATAATGGCTAGCCTGAATCAGTCCATTAAGAAATGGATATCCTTGGCATATCAACTTATGTGAGATATTAACAAATGAATATCATTGGTAATTTCTTAATGGAACTGATTCAGGTAAGCCAGTCTACAAAAACAGCAAAGAGATCCGAAGGGTTTGTAAGATATCCCAATCTGTTAGAGCAAAGAGATCTCACGACTTATATTATCGGGTCCACACAACATACATAATGGGCGAAACACACTTACATTACAAAAATTAGATTTTAAGACCCCTATCATGAGTAAAAATGTAACTACATTAATTATATATTTATTATTAACTCACTTACATGGCTAAAATTCATAGTTGGAAAGTGATGCAAACCTCCTAGGTGTCCAATCTCACCGGCAGTGTACCGGGTCAATTGTAGTCTAGTACGGTGAGTCAAAGTCGTATCCACAAGGATGTGAGGTCAAACACCAATTAGTTATTATTATCTTGATCCGAATCGCAAGTTTGTTTAAGAAACTAATGATTCTACAAATCTACTACTAAAAAGGGTGATAAAATGATAAAAGAAACCTAACCAAGACAATTTGTAGATTAAGCTAATCTCTCGTAGTATCATGGGAATGACTTCCTTCCATCCTACCCTTGGTGTTCAAAAGTGACGGTGCATTCCTAAGCAGGTAGTCTCCCCTCATACGAGTGTATGAAACCACTCTATACCTCCTCCTTGGCCTAGGTGCCCTAAACCTAATGAATTGGTATGATAAACACTTGAATGCAATGACAATGTCAACAACCCCGGATAAGAAATCAAATTCCAATTAAGGTCAATTTTACCTTCCGGTTCTCCTATTTCTTCTCCCACACCTAATATCTCCTTTTGGTCTCAACTAAGTGTGTGTGTGTGTGTGTGTGTTAGTGCTAGGTGATCAATCCAACACCAACAAGCAAATCATTGCAAATAGGAAAAGACTCACAACAATTAAAACTAAAAAACATCAACAATCATTCACAATCAACATAAGAGATTAATTAACTATCACTACAACATCATCTTGGATAGTTACAAATTTAGCTGCTCATTACCATAAGCACTAACATGTCAAAATTAGCATTCATAGTAATAAGATTAACAAAACAAAATAAAACTAGAATGATGCCAATTACAACCGATGAGTTTACGAGAAAGAAAACTTGAAGTCTTCTTCTTCAAGCAACCATGGAGAAACCCACCAAGATGAGAGCCCCTTCCTATCAAAATGATCACGAGCTTGAGCCGAACATTCTAAGGATTAATTTGTGATGAAAATAGCTAATATATAGTAACTAATTTTGGCTCTAAGAGCCTTGGATGAAAATGCTGCCTGCAAGAAGTAAAAAAAAAAAAAAAAAAGTTGGGGGCCGAAAAATTAGGTAAAATTCGATCAAAAAGGGGATTTTAATGCCGAATCTGATTTTTGCGATGTTCCGGAGTGCGCCGCAAGAGGTCTAGCGCGCGCCGGTATTAATAAATATCTCTGGACAGCTTTCTGCGACGCTCGGCGCTCGCCGCCACAGGTTCTTCATAACAGCTCGGTAAAATGATCATAACTAGAGTTGTAAAGCTCTGATTGATGTGATTCAAAGTGCGTTGGAAATCTCGTTTCTTGATCTACAACTATCATGAAGAAGTCTTCTCCAGAAAATGCCTCTAAGGTGGGTCAAATGTAGCTTGAAGATAAGTTACGGTAGAAATGCTAACGACAAATGATCCGTTTAAATCTAATAGCTTCTGGCACACTCATCTAGCCCTCAAAATATACGTGTTTAGGCTCAACACGTGTCGTCCATCGGGGTCTTGGTCAACCTATAATCCTGCAATACCACACCAAAATACCAAGAGTAAACCCGACACGACGCTCCGGTTACTATAACCGGTACAAAACCAATCAAAACATGATATTTTACCTAATAATTACTGTCTACACATATGGATGAAACTAAGCAAATAATGACTTGAATTGATACAAAAACATCAATAAATGCAAGAGAAATAGGGATAAAACATCATAAAAAGTATCATCTAGTTGACTTACATCAACCACTCCCCACTTAGCTTTTGCTCGTCCCCGAGCAAATAAAGCGACAAAACAACTCAAGACAAGAGATAGGATCATACAACATAAAGAAGTAAGAGCTCAACTAGATGATGCAACCAATCGTACATATAACCACATGTTAACCGCCGTCTAAGAAAGTAGTGGAGTGTGTGTGTGTGTGTGTGAATATTCTTCAAATTTGTTACCAAGCAATCAAATATGAAATCATGTATTCAAGACTTATTAGGTGCAAACCATAGGCTTAAGAATGATACCAATCTCTACTAATCGAGGCATTTGGAATCAAGAAGATAGGTCGGGTAGGACTTGCAAGCTTGTAATGTTAGGCTCGGGTATTGGCTAAGCAAAGGGTAAAAAGGGAATATCAAAGAGAACAATGCAAGATAGCAAGCCTCTACACCTTCACTTCCAAAACTGTCAAATTGGTATCTCTTCTTCTCCTTTTTGCAAAAATCGTCGAGGTGGCCACTTCAACAAAGAAAAAAAGAGATAAGAAACACCGCTCCAAATCAATGCAATTCCCCAAAGCTTAAGTTACTTGACTTTGATAAACTTGTCTTCAAAATGCGCTTTTCTTGACTCACCATTTATTGAACTTTATTTACAACTTTATTGAATTTGAACCTTTTTTTTGAACTAACACCAATGGACTCCGAACTTGATAGATATCATCTCAACTTTGTGCCAATAATTTCATCCAACTCTTAACCCAATTTCCAATGTAATCACCACAACAATACATAGAAAACTTGCTAAACATGCGGGATGCCAAGGGAATGTAGACCAACATTAGGCTAAGGGTCGGATATAATGAGGTTAATCTCGAATGGATAGTTTCGAGTGGGGTCTCACCACTCTACAAAGGCTGAGATGGGGACAGGTGGAAATTATGTTCGGGAAGGCCATTTGGCTATGGTTGAGTCAAAGAAATGCTAGAACCGTCATCCCTGACTCCGACTCCAAACACCTTTCTATTTCGCCTCGAAAGGATATCAAGCCTAAGTTCTAGTTGCTATGAAAGCATGCTTGCATGATTACATAAAAGTTTACATGTTAACAAAAGATCGGAATATATGTACTCAAAGTATTCACACTACAAACAAGGATTCACGATTACAATGCACTTACATGTCACCAAGGTTACTCACTTCATTGAGGTACTCACTCTATCAATTGCAAAACCATAAATCATGCCAAAAGATAGTTTGTTCAACTTTAAATTGCTCAAAAGTCCATAAAACTAAGTGTTTCTCAAACATTTAATGACATTACCTTTTGCTGGACTAACTACGTTCCCACTCCCCACTTACGAACGTGCATTGTCCTCAATGGAAAGTGAGTGGTAAGAAAGTAGTTAGGTAAACAAAAGGGAATTAAAACTAGTCAAAACAAGTACCGGGATGCTATAAAAGGGTGGGTGGGTGGTCATGAACATGAATGACAAGAAATGAAATGAAAAGCAATCCCAAGTACTAACAAAGTATCATCCAACATGTAGAGACAAAAAGATCATTGCCACACCCGGCCTTACAAAAGAGCAAAAATATTATACTTAATTTTTACGGGTTGCCTCCTAGTAGCGCTTTTGTTTAACGTCGTTTGCTCAACGTGATTATACGGTAGAAATGGTGAAAATTATACAGATCATCGTGAAAGATACCACTAACAATTTCTCATATAAGCATGTAGCGAATAAGCACAAAAACCAACCGGAAGATAATGCTTAAGGAATAATAAGAAAGATAGTACCCGTGATTGCTAAATTTATAGTCTATAGCTAGACTTTTCCTTGCTTAGGTCTCTAATGCACTGGTGGTGGGTCATTCTTATGCACCGCATCCGTCTTTTTCATCAAAATAGGTCTCCAACATAATGTATACGAATGCCACCAATCCCAACGGTTCTTGACCTTTTCCTTTGATTTTCGAGCTTTCATTTTGCGAGCCTTCACTTTATTGCTCGATTCATCTTCTTCAACTACCTGCGTTTTAGTACGATCCACAAGAAGGGGACACAAATTGTCCACAAAAGAACAAGATTCTAGTGTAGTGCTTGGATATTTCAATGAAGTGTAGATGTTGAAGACAACGTGCTCATCATTTACTCCCAAACTAAGCTCTCCCTTACGAACATCGATCATCGCTCCCACCGTTGCTAAAAATGGTCTACCGAGGATGAGGGGTGTAGTGTACCCTACCTCCATATCCATAACAACAAAATCGACGGGGAAGTAAAATTTATCAACTTTCACTAGTACATCTTCAATGACTCACTTTGGACGTTTAATTGATCTATCCGCAAGTTAGAGAGTCATCTCCGTATGTTTTAGTTTGCATATGCCAAGTTTCATGAATCATTGTAGGACATGAGGTTTATGCTCGCACCGAGATCACATAGCGCCTTCTCAAACAAAAGTCCCCCAATATCACATGGGAGTGTAAATATCCCGGGGTCCTTAAGCTTAGGAGGGAGTTTGTGTTGAAGCACGGCGGAACACTCCTCACTTAGACACACCGTCTCATATTCTTCTAACCGTTTCTTTTTGGATAGTATGTCCTTAAGAAACTTACCTTATGCCGGCATATTTGTGAGTGCTTCGATGAAAGGGATATTAATGGTTAAGTGCCGAAAAGTGTCAAGAAAACGTGCATATTTCTTATCCAACTTCATTTTTTTAGTTTCCTCTCTCGGGGGATAGGGAAGTGATTCAAGATCAATTAAAGTAGGGTTAGAAAGTATACCTCCCTTACCTTTGTCGTTTGATGAAGATGGTGAAGCTTCTTTGAATGTTTGTGCACTTTTTGGGCGCCATGTGTCATCATCTTGCACCATTTTCCTTGAAAGACGCCTAGAATTTTTTTTAATACTTCCGGCGTGTGCCGGGTTGTCATCAACAGTTTCTTCTCCAACTTGTTCATTGAATAAAGTCCTCAAATCACTCAATCTTGGATTTTTCAATATTCTCGGGACTTTCACGCATTCTTCTTCTTTCTCTACTTCAACATAGCCATCATTTTTCAAGAAACAATCAACGATCTCTTCCTCTTCTTCACTTAATTCTTTTTCTTTCTCATCATTCAAATCTTCTTCAACCTCATTGCTTCCTTCATTATGCCCATATAACCTTCCACTTCGAGAAATAATAGCATTGACTTTTTTCGGGTTTCTTTCGGTGTTGCTTGGTAATCCACCCGGTGGTCTACTACTATTCCTCTCACCTTCCTAGTCAAATGGTCTTCAATACCTCTCATTGTGCTTCCATTGTTCTCATTCTTGTATTTTGACTCACCATGGATGTTTTCAAATTGCCAACATCTTAGGAAATCACACCAATAGAATTCATCATTGTTTGCATATTAGCGGCTTGAGTAGCAACTACACCCATCAAGTTTTCCATCAAAATTTTCCATTGAGACACCTCTTCCATTGATTGAGAACTTTGTTTAATGGGGGCATATTGAGTAGGAAATTTTGGGTAAAAAGGATGTGGTGGTGATTGGTAAGAGGGATTTTCTTGGTATTCACCTTGTTGCACATTAGCATTGATGGACTCCATTTGTTGTTGCTCAAGAGATGGTCCGAGTCCATGATTTGTTGAATTATTGGACCAATGGAAAGTGGGATGATCTCTCATGATATTATTGTGGGCGTTGGTGTAAGCATTATTGACCTTCCGGTGTTGTTGCATAAAACTCACTTCCTCCTTTGAAAATTCACCGGCTTTCACTAATCCTAACGGTACATTATCATTCCTCAAACCATCATAAGTTTCATGACTAGGATTGCCATTCCCCAAACTCTTGCTAGCTTGCATTCCATCAAACTTTTTATTAAGAGTTTCTAATTGTGCTAACACTTCCGATTGTACGGTTGATTCTCCTACAAAAGCAACTTTCCTTGTACTTGTACCGGTTTCCCACATTCGATTATTCTTCGAAATTTTCTCAATAGCATCATACACATCTTGTGCCATACTGATCATCAAAGAACCATTACAAGCTTGATCAACCTCCACACGTGCCTCTTTCCTCAACCTTCGGCAAAAGAATTGAATTTGCATTTCCAAGGAATAACCATGATCGGGACATGATCTCAACATCCTCTTAAATCTTGCCCAAGCATCCCCAATTGATTCATTGTCTCCTTGCTCAAAACTAGCAATCTCAACCTTCAATTCCAAATTCCGGCCCGGGGTGAATTATTGCTTCAAGAACTCATTCTAAATGTCTTCCCAACCAGTCAAGGAATGGTGAGGGAGTGACATAAACCATTCTTTAGCTTTACCATTCAATGAAAAAGGAAACATCGACATCCTTGTTAATTCTTTATGGATGCCATGACTTTTCGCCGTGTTGCAAAATTGTTCAAACAAGTAGAGGTGGTGATGTGGGTCATCATGATCCTTACCAAGGAATTGGCATCGAGTATCAATTAAACCAAAAAGATGAGATTTCACCTCAAATCGTTGGCTCCATCATTGGCTAGGCGAATGGGGTCATTGGGTTGATTCCTTCTCACGGTTTGGTCACAAATGGGTCTCGGGTTTAGAGGGTTATTGTTGTTGTTGTTCCGGTTGTTTTGGTTTTGGATGTTTTGGTTATTGGGATTTTGGTTATTGTTGAGTGGTGGAAGATTGTTGTTGTTTGGTGGTGGTGGATTTGGATTTTCGGGATTTTGGGCATGGCCTTGGGCACGATTGAGCCCTTGCTCTTCTTGTGCGTCTACAAAGTCCTCATCCATCTCTACTTCTTGATTAGATGACTCTTGTGAAGAACTTTCACCTCGATTAGGCTCTTGGCTTGCTTGACTACCTTTATTTTCGGCTCCCAAACTTTGAATGTAAGTGTTGATATCCGAAATATATGGAGTGAGCAAGTGCCTTGCCTTGTCAAGAACGGGTCATCACCTACAAGATAGAAACAACAAGAAAACAATAAAACACACTTGGTGACTTACCAAGAGGTAAGCACCAAAGAAACAAAATAGAAATTAGGTTAGAAAAAAGTTTTGATTCATTCTCAAGAATTTTGAATGAATACAAGTATCAACCGTTACACATCCCCGGCAACGGCGCCAAAAACTTGATGCAAACCTCCTAGGTGTCCAATCTCACCGGCAGTGTACCGGGTCAATTGTAGTCTAGTACGGTGAGTCAAGGTCGTATCCACAGGGATGTGAGGTCAAACACCAATTAGTTATTATTATCTTGATCCGAATCGCAAGTTTTTTAAAGAAACTAATGATTCTAGAAATCTACTACTAAAAATGGTGATAAAATGATAAAAGAAACCTAACCAAGACAATGTGTAGATTAAGTTAATCTCTCGTAGTATCATGGGAATGACTTCCTTCCATCCTACCCTTGGTGTTCAAAAGTGTGAAATGGTGCATTCCTAAGCAGGTAGTCACACCTCATACGAGTGTATGAAACTACTCTATACCTCCTTCTTGGCCTAGGTGCCCTAAAACTAATGAATTGGTATGATAAGCACTTGAATGCATTCACAATGTCAACAACCCCGGATAAGAAATCGAATTCCAATTAAGGTCAATTTTACCTTCCGGTTCTCCTATTCCTTCTCCCACACCTAATATCTCCTTTCGGTCTCAACTAAGTGTGTGTGTTAGTGCTAGGTGATCAATCCAACACCAACAAGCAAATCATTGCAAATAGGAAAAGACTCACAACAATTGAAACTAAACAACATCAACAATCATTCACAATCAACATAAGAGATTAACTAACTATCACTACAACATCATCTTGGCTAGTTGCAAATTTAGCTACTCATTACCATAAGCACTAACATGTCAAATTTAGCTTTCATAGTAATAAGATTAACAAAACAAAATAAAACTAGAATGCCCGATTACAACCGATGAGTTTACGAGAAAGAAAATTTGAAGTCTTCTTCTTCAAGCATCCATGGAGAAACCCACCAAGATGAGAGCTCCTTCCAATCAAAATGATCACGAGCTTGAGCCGAACATTCTAAGGATTAATTTGTGATGAAAATAGCTAATCTATTGTAACTAATTTTGGCTCTAAGAGACTTGGATGAAAATGCAGCCTGCAAGAAGATTAAAAAAAAAAAAAAAAAAGAAGTTGGGGGCCGAAAAATTAGGTAAAATTCGATAAAGCTTTTTGCGATGTTCCGGCATGCGCCGCAAAAGGTCCGGCGCGTGACGGTATTAATAAATATCTCTGACAGCTTTCTGCGACGCTCGGCGCGCGCCGCCACAGGTTCTTCACAGAAGCTCGGTAAAATGATCATAACTAGAGTTGTAGAGCTCTGATTGATGTGATTAAAAGTGCATTGGAAAGCTCGTTTCTTGATCTACAACTCTCATGAAGAAGTCTTCTCCAGAAAATTCCTCTAAGGTGGGTCCAATGTCGCTTGAAGATAAGTTGCGGTAGAAATGCTAACGACAAATGATCCGTTTGAATCTGATAGCTTCTGGCACCCTCATCTAGCCCTCAAAATACGTGTTTAGGCTCAACACATGCCATCCATCGGGGTCTTGGTCAACCTATAATCCTTCAATACAACACCAAAATACCAAGAGTAAACCCGACACGACGCTCCGGTTACTATAACCGGTACAAAACCAATCAAAACATGATATTTTATCTAATAATTACTGTCTACACATATGGATGAAACTAAGCAAATAATGACTTGAATCGATACAAAAACATCAATAAATGCATGAGAAATGGGGATAAAACATCATAAAAAGTATCATCTAGTTGACTTACATCAGAAAGTTACTTACAATGTGAAGAAATACACTAAATTATAGCTGTGAGTACACCAATTCATTAGTGGAAAATTGTTTACAAACTCAAGAACCACACTATTTCAAAGTTACATTAAAACAATAACGTAAATCATCATGACGTTAAAATGTCTGAATAACGTCGGAAATCGACGGCGTTCAAGAAACGTCAACCTTGCTGACGTTATGCAGCAATATGAATGTCATTTACTGTGACGAAGAAACTGGCATCCCCAGTGGATGTCTATGATTGAAACGTCAACCGATCTAACGTTGTATGTGCACCAAAACGTCAAAACATGCGACGTTTCAAACACCCGATCATCTTCTCCAACCCTCCGATCGGAAAACGGCCGGATCATAGAAAAATAGCCAAAAAAACCTCCGATTTGAAACCTATTTTCATCCAATAACGAATGCCATTACAATGAAACAAAAATTCGACCCAAAACCTTCGCTTTCTAGGACTAATATAAATCGAAAAAACTAAATTTTCTACCAATTAAAACCTTAAATTACTCCATTAAACCATTAAAACCTTCAAACATTCGGAAAAAATTACTCCGTTAAACTAGACACTTACATGATTTGGCTTCACTTGTGGTTTCCGGCGAATGGTGAGATTTCTCTAAGAATATATGTTGCAAATGAATGAAAAATAAAGAAAGTAATGAAGATGTAGGGGTTTTTTTTGGGTGATGAAGTTGTAGGGGTTAAAAGGATTTTTAAAAAGTGAGGGACTAAAGAGTTTATTATTTAAAACAATAAGGACTAAAGTGTATAGTTTTTAAAAGTTATTCAATGGATTATTTTTAAGTGGTGCTATTAGTGATTAGGTGGTGTCGATGAGGAAATGAAAAATAATAAAAAAAAAAATGATGTCAATAGTAAAACCGTGATGCCGATAGAAGCCGCCTTCATTTTTCGCGACTGTGGATGGGTCTATAGCGCTTGGAAAAGGTAGTGGCTCATCATACCACCACCGCCACTTTTTCGCTAGTGTGGACCACCGGAATGGATAGATACATGCCTGAGCCGAGGATATGCGTGGAGAAGGCGATATTACGCAATGGAGGTTCACCTTTCGTGAGATCATGATGGGCGCTTGGTATTGGCGGAATCGGAGAGTACATGGAAGTGTTCATTCCTCAGGCAGTTCGTAGGGCTAGGGAATTGAGAATAGCTTGGAAGAATTAAGAGTTACTATAGTTACATCGTGTTTTTGTGAGTTATATAGGTGCGAACATATGTTTTCGAGGCGTGAGTTGTACATATTTTTACATAATGTTTAATTAAGATCCGGTTTTTACCAAAAAAAAAACATTAAATAATTTAGCGGAAAATCGTCTCTTTTTCAGTGTAGAACTGACAAGTAAATGCTTTCTCTCTTTGTGTATACACATTTTCTTTGTTTATACAAGTAAATGCTTTAATTTTTCTCTACCTGCTTATGCATATTTTTTTCTTTCTTAAATATTGACTAGGGGGCGTTACCGTGCTATGCACGGTGTTGCCCCCACCTGGTCGTGTTTGTTCGTGTTTGTCCCCTCCATCAAATTTGGTATTGTCAAAGACAATAGGTTCATGATTCCTTCCAAAGCGTTTTTTTTGGACAATTCGGTGGGCCAGCAGCTTTCTGCGAGCCAATTCGACCCATGTTTAAACGGGAGCAGGGAGCTACAGTGTCCTTGTGATATCCGGTTACCATCAACCACTTGCTTAGAAGCTTGGGTGGTAGCATTACCTCTACCGGCCGGTTCCCTAGAACAAGCAACCAAAGACGCCCATGAACCGTAAGGTTGTGATGCATTGTTGCTCCAGCGTTCCTAGCTTACGGACAACATCGGGATGGGCTATGCTCTTGCATTTGGATTTAGGGTAGAAGTCGGCTTTGCGTGAAGATCGCTACCACCCTTTGGGGTTCAAGTCGATACCTAACACACTATTGCTCAAATTGTCCATACCAGGTCATGTTCGGCTATCCTTTTCCTTTAGGATTGCCACTTGATTTTGTGAAATCATCTTCACTTGGAGTTAAACTTGAATAAACTACAAAACATAGAAGCGAACATGATCAAATCGATAGGGGAAAATTACCACTTAAAAAGCAAAATCAATTCATATGTAGAGCAAGATGAGCTCAAGCAAGTAGAGAAAGTGTTCTGGGGAATAAGTGAGTACCAATCTTTCAAGGGGCAAGCACCAAAATCCCAAGAGAAAAAAAACCATGACATATATTCAATCAACTAAAAAGGTAAAGGTGACTTGCTGAGTATTCACATGAACAACTATATCATTCAATCATTGTCAAAAGAATGTAATGAGTGTCGCTTAAGCCGAATCGAGGAAGAAATTGGGGCGAGTGGTGCTCTTTGATCAAAACTAAATTCAAAGGGCAAAGGCATGGATAATATACACAAACTACAAAGTAAATTTGCACACATGTCCATCAAATTAGCAAAATGCCATGCTAAGTCTTGACTTCTATACATTTCAATGACACCGAACACAAATATCATAAGAGCCAAAAACAGGAAATTGTAAGAATTCACCAACAACAACAACATGGTAAGCAAATCCGCTACATCGGGAACCCATACCACTAAATCTATTGCATATAAACTTAATCATAATAAGGCATCTTGAATTAGCAAGATCATCAACAAATCAGAGTCTGAAGTGAAAGAAATTTCATCCGTCATGAACTAAATATAATCAACGAACATACAGCATAACAGCAAGATGAAAAATGGTAAAGTAATCAAGAAGAAAAAAGCTAACCAAATGCAAAGTAGCTCGAGATATGTATTCCTCTGGAGGCCATGAATTTCCGGTTTTTTTATCTCTTCTTCCATAACACTTCTTTCAAAGGAAATGATAATGGACCCCATTTTGCTCTATCTCGTGGACGCGCGTAGTGTGACTAACGGAAAACCCGAACATGGATGGAAACTCTTTCATTAGTTTAGAAATCAAAGTCCTTTGCCGACTCAGAAGGTCCGGTCATAACAACAGCTTATCTAACAACAGAATTTTCATGCGTAGTTCACACCCCAAGGAACCAAAAGCCACCACCAACATTAGAATCTCCCGTAGTAATCGGTATCCGTCTTCATTTAAAAGCATAGGCGGCGACCATTAGAAACTTTAGGCCCTGTTCCTAACTCCGTGGGTATAACCCTGAAATTCATATCAAACAACAAACCAGCATTTAGTAACTTTTGGCCCTGTTAATAGTGAAATTCATTTCAAACAACAAAACCACATTTTTATGAAAGAAATAACAACATAACCTCTTGCAGTTGTATAAAACAACTTACCATTCACCACTTGATTTGTCATAGATTTGGACCCCTACCGGTGATCCGTAACCATTGCCACCAATCACATACTGATCAATCAGGACAAAAAATATACATAATGGACATCAAGAAATCAATGAACTGCAAAAAAATTTAATCAATGTGAATCACATCATCTAAATGGAGGACCATACGCTTTTTTCACACATCAATAGCTTGTCTTTGAATCAAATCCACGGAATTATCTCTCAGCGGTCGTCGGAAACAAATGCGGAGCTTCCCTTGCAAGTATTATATCGTAATGCAATTCATACCAAGCATCCAATGAATTATAGTTATTTATAACCATTTACTCACCATCTCAATTGTTGGTCCGATTAGAAAATTGGGTGGTTTATCGAGTCGAGCGTTCGAGTACTGAACACCAACTTTATATGACTCGAACTCAAACTCAAACACATTTAACTCGAACATAAGGAATATAGGGGAGAGGGGCGGGGGGATATACCGTTTGAGGACACCAAAACCTCTGCGCCAACTACGAGTGAATCAAGCCTGTGTTGCTCTACAGCCTCACATAGCTTCTCCCTTGGATCACCCTACAATACCTTTGTTGCCACCTTAACTGCACTTTTACATCATCGTAATTAATTAATTTCAACCCAAATACTTAAATAGTTACTTACTACAAAATATAATAGATTCCCACTCACTTTAGAACCCTAATAATGTAGCATACTTTTGAAAAGAAAAAGAGACACCTGGAGAGTAAAACGTCATCACATACGTCAATCCAAAGATGTATTTTAGACTTTAAACCCCATCTTTATCCTCAGACGGTGAACAACAAAGAAGAAGAAGCAACAGCACAGCAAAAAAAATCATTAAATAACATTCAGCAAATAATTATACAATAGCGGAAAAAGCATCGTCTCTTTTCAGTGTAGAACTGACAAGTAAATGCTTTCTCTCTTTGTGTATACACATTTCTTTGTTTATACAAGTAAATGCTTTAATTTTTCTCTACCTGCTTATGCATATTTTTTTCTTTCTTAAATATTGATGTAAAAACCCTCAGCCTTCTGTGCTTAGATGGATCCATTTTTTTGCGGTTTCTTCCATTCTTTGAACTACTTAATGGTGCATGCTTCAAAATTTTATTGCAGATCTTGTTTTTTTTTTTTGGCCATTTATTATGAAGATTTTTATTTCATTTGTTTAATCTGGGCCAAAAATTAAGGGAATCTGATAGAAGGGTTGAAGGAAGAAGTTCTCCCATCAGTTCGTTTAGCTGTTGTGTTAGTTGTTTTCTTGAAATTCTGGCATTTCTATACTGAAATGTTTTGCGGAGTGGAATTGAGCATATTTTTTAGATATGGAAGGTTGAACAAATTCCATATTTGATATGGAAGGGGATAATGCCGAATCTATCTTAACCGATGATTTGAAGTTGTCATAGGCAAAGTCAAAAAGGCTTGGAGCCTAGTATGACATTTGCAACTTTGTGGAATATTTTAGCAAGTACGCTAGATATTATTTAATTGTCCGCGGAGCAAAAGGTGTTTGTCTCCAAACATGCTATCTTCTAGAGGAAGTGATATTCCCTGGATATGGCCTAGTGGTGAGGAGCAGGGTGTTATAATGACAGCCGGACCTTAAGCTGGAGGTCAGCGGTTTGATTCCCGTAAAAGGGGTTGATTTCCGATTGATAACACCTTCGGTGATGGGGAACCAGCAAGCCCCACGACTCTAAGCTCTGGTTACACTGATTAACCTCTCCCCACATTCCTGTGGGATCGGGAGTGGGGGGGCCCTCACGGTTAGGGTTTAACCGTTTTTCTAGAGGAAGTGATTCTTCCAAAAGAGACAGTGGGAGTAAATAAGATCTCAAAAGAGTTTGAGAACCACAAAGATACATTCAACCATTGGACCATTGGAAAATGAGCAGACGTCGCATAGCGATGAGGTGTAGAACACTGCTCAGTGCACATAAAAGTTCTGTAAGTCTGTGGATAACCTCAAGCCTGAAAGGGTTGCTGATATGTTCATCTTGAAGAATGAATATCTCACGACTTATGAAGGAATGTTTGAAAGGCAAGATTGAGAGATATGACCAAGAGCCATAATATCTGAATTGGATTCCATCAGTGACAAACAAGTTGTGAACCTAGTCTGTCTTACCTAGAGGGAATGTCCCTGAAAGGCTGACATGGATAGTAATTTGATTACCATAAGGCTATAGTGACTGCTGAAGCATACGGGGTGTAAACCCTGTAATTATCTTTATGCCGCCAGCTGAGCCCAGTTCTATTCAGACTATGCTTGTGAGAACTTCGTGTCATGGCTATATGATAGTGTTGAAGATGTTGGGCAAACAACTCAATGTTCATAGACAATAACATGATATGTGAGTCCACGAGATCCATTTATGGACTCGAACAAGTTTCTCTAGACGATTTCTTTGTTTGATAATCAAAAGAGTTTGATTTAATCAAAAGAAGGGATATGCCCAATTGGCAAGATGGATAGTGAGAGTGTGTTATGATTTTTGAGTAAAGTATTGGATATCTCTTTCAAGAATTATCACCCCATGTCACAGTCAATTAATGTTTGGTAGTTCAAGGTCTTTACGAAAGCTTTTGAATTAGCAGTTCTTATTTTAGTAATAAGAATCTATAGTGATAGATTTAACTGCTGTTATATTATAGTTTACCTATATAGATGTGATGCTAAAAAGTTTAGCATAGATCGCGGCATGGGATACTGCCAGACGGTATTCTCAAGATCTATCTATGTTAGGACGTTAGTCCTAAAGATAAGGTGAAAGATGATGCTTATGAAAGGTTTCCTTTGCTACTGCGAAAGGAACCATCATAAAAGTAATGACAGATGTTCATAGTCCATGAACTGTCATGAACAAGTGTGAAAGTATATCTGGTGAATGTCGAGGATATCCTTAAACAAGTTCAGGATGGTTTCCTAGTTTATCGAAACTAGGAATCAGATAAATATAGTTATACAGACGTTATCCTGAGTCTTATGAAGGCGAGTGGGAGCCACAGTCTGGGTTTGCAGTCACTTTGATTAAGTGATACAGTGAGCTGGAAATGTTCTTGGCTAGGGTCACTGTAAATTCTACAACTAAGCCAAAACACAGTAGTGCCCTTGGAGGCGCAGCGAGAGCAATGCATGAGTCCATGAGGTTCATTCCTGAACCTTGTACGGTTCTTCCATATTTTCTATATAGCTGATATAGTAAGTGGATTCATTGCTTAAAGCAAGGACCAAGGTCTCTTCGGAGATTCATGTGTGTGTTGAGGCGGTTCCTTTGACTTAGTCATTTGGAGCATGATATGAAGATAGTCTGAGTCCCCACGGATAGCGATCCGTTCATGGCTAGGGCTGGTTGCGAGTATTGCATGAGATTCTTATGTTTCAACTTGGTCAAGTGGGAGATTGTTGAAATAGTGTTCTAAACCCAATCGGGTTGGACCGGATCCGATCGGGTCGGATCATTTCTACTATTTCTTTATGTTTATACATATATTAAATGACTTTTTTTTGTTGTCATATACTCTTTCTTTTAAAGAACCAATTATGAATTGTTATATGATAACGTCCTTAGTATTAAACTGTGATAGAGAAACCATGATAGGCGATTATGGTTGATGAGATCTCTAATCACTTTAATAAGTTTGATACTTAAATGTCTCTAGACTGATGTACTATTAAACAAGGCATTGATAGTACGAACAGGCTAGCACGTATTAGATGTCTTCTGTATTTAAGGGCACGGATAGATATCGTCTATCAAAGTGTAGAGACACTTGGACTGTATGTGGACGTGTATTAGAGAATGCGACGTTAGGATCGACCCACTTTTACCGCGTTAAGTGTCACACTATGTGGCGGTTGTGTAATTATCCTTAGGACCGGAGTCTACATGGCATCACGGTGTGGATTGTCATGCTTTGACACTATTGAGGTTTCCCCTAGCCATGGGGCGATCATGCGGTAGTGATTGGGTGTGATACTGAAGCATGCGGAGTATACGTGTTTGGTCATCCGGAAATCGCGTACCCTAATAGTAGGGGTGAATATCCGAAAGGGTCTTCTTATAAGAAATGTCTTACTCTCGTGAATCTTTGCAAAGTGAAAGTAAATGAGTTACTTCGAGAGCTTGATATCCAAATTATAAGATACAGTCGTTGATGTTTGACACTCGACAAACGACCGTGTGGATATTATTACAGCGATAGGATTCTATTTACATGGTAACTGTTTCACATAAAAGGTAGTAGTCATTGCATTTGACTCTTCCGATGATTGGGGGTCACGGTGTGTTGCTATACGCTATCCCATGATCGTTAGGTATGAAGGACATTTTCGTAATCTGCACTTTGTGCCTACGGCCAACATATTCGGAAGCCTATCGGGTCACATACATATGAACATCAAGTTGGATTAAAATGTGGTTATAGTTGATGACCAAATAATGAAAGTTTATCTCACGACTATAAAGGTTATAGTGGTAAATTAATATGATGGTATTTATTTATTATGAATAAATATAATACAAGATATTAATTATGTTGATTAATTAAATATATATATATGATGTATACATGTGTCGAAATTATTTGTGTATATTGATACACATATATTTTACAAATTAATTAATCATAGCATTATATTAACTAAAGAAAATCTCAAAATTTTGTGGGAAAGAGGACGTCATATTCTTTTGTATTGGGAGTTGTGCAATTTAATTAATAAGATTACCATAATATTAATATTAGATATTAATTGATTTTGGAAAAATAGATTTATGGTAATGAGATAAATATATATTCAATATAAAATGTTGTCAATATATATCTTAGGAAAATTATTTAATATAAGATATTGAATATTAATGAGATAAATCAATCAAAAGGATTTTCCTTATTTTATTAGGAAAATGTTTTCTTTCTCCTCAATCTACTAGGAAGCTTTTCCCAATCAGATTGGGATTGACTAGGGGCGCATGTCACTCTATAAAATGAGAGGTTTGGCTAGCTCTTTTGTACATCACAATTCCAAGAGCTAATAGTTCTTGTGAAAAATAGAGAGCTTCTTAAAGAGAGTTTTGAGAGAGAGAAAAAGTCAATCTAGCAACCAAGTTTTTCTAGTAGCAATCCAATGGTGGATTCCAGCGGGCTGTTCGTGTGGATCACCGGTAGAGGCCAAACACTTGGGCAGCTCCGTGCATCGCTACTCTCCTTAGACGGTCAAAACGTCGATCTTTTAGATCAAGCAAGGTAACCACCGTCTACTAGCTTCATATGTTTGTTGCTTAAACGAAGTCGATCCTGGTCAAAGGAAATAAATTTTTGAATTCCGCTGCGTTCCCGCGTAGATTTCCTAACACATCTCTAGGTTCGACCTCTTGTATAAGAGTTGTATTCTTACTACGGTCCCTGAACAAAATAACGATTTACTGCCTTCACCTGAGGACTTACGCTCCTTCTCAACCGTTCCGAGTAAATATGCTCGCAAGAATACAAGTCGTCTATTGGGGAAACTATTTTTGGTAAGTAGAGGGTAAAAGTGGTATTTTGTGGGATGTAGGGTTCCTAACTATCATGTATAAATACTACCCATGTGGATGAATAAAATCATTGAACAATTTTCTTCATTATATGTGTTCTATCATGGTATCAGAGTCAGATGTCACGAGATCGAACCCTGATTGGAACATTATTTAAAAATAAATTTGTTTATTTAAAAACAAAATCATGCAAGTGTTGGGAGAGATTGCTTACACTTGAGGGGTGTTAGGAGATATTGCCACACTCTTGAATGTATAAAGAAATATAGTAACGTATTTACTAATATCAATTGGTTTTAGTACAACGGTAAGCGCTTAATCATTACATAGTGCCCAAAATCCAATCAGGTTGGATCAATTTATCATATTATTTGTATACACATTTTTATTTATGATAAATAAATGCATTTTATGTTATTATGTACTTATTTGCTTGGCCACTGCTTGTATCAAAGAAAGAAGGAGAAATTCATTTTATTCGACTTCTTGATTCTCGGCACAAATCTTGGAGAGGAGAAATGTGTAGTAGCCGTCACAATCATCTAGTTTACGGTCCTTATTTCCGGTGATTTATTCGTGTGGACTATTCATTAGATATCGGATGTTTTGGGGCAATTGGAGTGATGTTGCACAACCTAGGAAAAGCGACTCAGTAAAAAGTTTACTTGTTTTTTTTGTTCCTTGATTTTAGTAATATACCAAAGACGACCCATGTTTAAAAAGAAAAAGAAAAACCGTTGCGTTCTTGATCGATTTCCTTATATTTCGTCACTTCAGGCACCGTGAATTATTGCACTGAAACTCAATAAAACATTGAATAACAAATTCACCGTTAGCATTCAATGCAGTCATAATGCAAGAACTAAAAGCCCCAAAATGAATACCATTGTAATTTGTTATTCTACCACGCCAGAGCTAGAGGAGGCACGTGCATACCGCTTACTCTTTGGTCCTGAGTGTCCTCTCTGCAGTCCTCCTCGAACATTATATCAGTTATACATTGCTGCACACTACGTGAATTTTCGATAAATGTCATTTCCTTGAAGAACAGCCATCAGACCGGATCTATCAGGCGGTATATATATCCTTGCTACATCCCACACCTCCACTTATGGAGGGTGTAGGCAACAACTTCCCCAAAAATTCGATAACAAATAAAAATGTTCAAATTGCGTTGATGATCGCACTTACATTCCATGGGCTAATTAGTTAGATCCAAGGGGTAGTATGAGTTTATCCTCGTTTGCTTTGGAAAAATGCTTAAAATTTGGCTCGAATTTAGTCGGAATAATTTTCATTTTAGGACTTCATTTGGTCAGAATAATATTCTGGATGAAAAATGTTACCTTTAATTAGTCAAAAATTGATATATGTTATATAAAGGAAGAAAAAAAAAAAAAAAAAAACTTTATTTCGTTTATTCCCTTGCATTTCATTTATTCCATCACATACGTCAATCCAAAGATGTATTTTAGACTTTAAACTCCATCTTTATCCTCAGACGGTGAACAACAAAGAAGAAGAAGCAACAGCACAGCAAAAACATTAAATAATTTAGCGGAAAATCGTCTCTTTTTCAGTGTAGAACTGACAAGTAAATGCTTTCTCTCTTTGTTTATACAGATTTTTTTTTTGTCATTCTTTAAATTTTTTTAAGTCAGGAATTTAACAGCTTTCTCTACCTGCTTATGCATATTTTTTTCTTTCTTAAATATTGATGTAAAAACCCTCAGCCTTCTGTGCTTAGATGGATCCATTTTTTTTGCGGTTTCTTCCATTCTTGAACTACTTAATGGTGCATGCTTCAAAATTTTATTGCAGATCTTGTTTTTTTTTGGCCATTTATTATGAAGATTTTTATTTCATTTGTTTAATCTGGGCCAAAAATTAAGGGAATCTGATAGAACGGTTGAAGGAAGAAGTTCTCCATCAGTTCGTTTAGCTGTTATGTTAGTTGTTTTCTTGAAATTCTGGCATTTCTATACTGAAATGTTTTGCGGAGTTTTTTTTTTTTTTTTTTTTTTTGAAAGGGTTTGCGGAGTTATTGGAGTTGAGCATATTTTTTAGTTGTTCTATGACTTGAATCTGGGGACAAGGGTTGTGATACATTAATTTGATTTGAGAAGTCAAAATAATGAAGGGTTCTTACAATTCATTTTGGGGAGTTGGTTTAATCATGTATCAAGGAATGGTAATCCTATTGGGGTGATGGGGTCCCTACTTTGATGCTCTGTTGGTTTTTATTTGTTCCTTCATCTTCATCTGTGGTTACAGAGCTCGCCCTTTTCTCCCCTCTTGCATGTCAAGTGCATTGCTTATCGGATTGAAATTATTAATTTTAGTACCTCATAATTTTAGTGCATTTGCTGTTTTTGCTCCCCACGTTCCCTTTTTACCATTTATGTTATAGTTTTCTGTACTTACACGAAACTTGTGCATGTATCGATTATGCTTATGATGTGGCGTGCAAAAGCTATTTCCTTATAATTAGTAGAGTTGTGCGCCATTTATCGAAGTTATGTACTGGTTATCATCAATTTCAATTTATTTGGCAGAAAATATCTAACGTTGCAGTAGAGCTACCTGTCTGTTTAAATTTCCAAGAATCATGTTGTTGATTTCTTGTCTTTAAACCTCGGCTTGTAATTGAACTTCTCTGACTCCAGGAATTTCTTTGCAGGCTTTGGCTGATATGCATTGTATGTGTGAGCCTAAAGACACCGTTTTGCTCTGAAAAATTTAGAAACTTGAAGAATGAACTTGTCAGGAAAAGGGGCTATTGCCGGTGATCAGAAATTATCTACAACCAAGATAACAACTTTGAATCCAAATGCTGCAGAATTTATCCCTTCTTCAGTCAAATCACCGTCTGGAATCACCAGTACTGCAGAAGTTTCCTCTAAGTTGGTCTCCTCCGCGTCTACAGTGTTAGGAAAAGCTGCGCTTGATAGGTCTCAGTCTTTGGTCTCAAATAACTCTGATGAAGAGGCTCACCAGTACTGGCAGCATCAGCTTCCTGATGACATTACACCGGACTTTAAGGAGACGGTGGATGGTGATTTTTTAGGAATAGATAATCTCTCGTTGTCAAGTTTGTCGTTAAATGGCAATGAAGCTTCACAGTTCCGGTCTTTACCAGGCAATGGCTTTATGAGGAAGGATCAGCATGCGTCTCCTCAGTACACTAATGGAAATAGCATGGATCCAAAGTTTAGATATCCCGTTTCTTCATATGGAGATGACCTTCCCTTGGCAAGTCTGCGTCACTACTCGAGCAAACCTTGGGACAAGCCGAATCTTAACAATGATCAGCTTCTTTCCAAAGTGAGGGACGCACCTCCTTACCATCAAAAATTAAGAAATGGTTCTGTGACAGGCATGATGAACAGACAACAATATTTTGACATTGCAGATGTCAACCCGCGTGAGTTTTTGGTCTCCCAGTTCCCTGGTTTTGCGGTTGAAAGTCTTGCAGAGGCTTACTTTTTGAATGGTTGTAACTTGAATTCAACTATTGAAATGCTTAGACAGCTTGAGGTATGTTGTGGAATATTTGAGTTTCGAACAAATCAAGATTTCTTGTGCTTTCTTGATTTATCTTTTGTTTAAATTATATGGAAAAGTGCAAAGTATGGAAGCCTTTCAGAAAATCAGATAGAAGTCTACATTGCATCAAAGGTCTCATAGTATGTGTCAATAACTGAAGTTGTTACTTATTATTTCCAAGTAAATACTCCTTTAACAAAAGAATTTTTTAAGATTTAGTGTATTCCCTGCTAATAGAAAGATGTTGGATCTTTATCAAACTGATAAGTATCTAAAATAAAGTTTTTGTAGAACATAATTCAATCAAAACCGTCATTCTTGTTTGACCAAGGACACTTGAATCAAACTATCTTAAAACCACTAAATAAGGGTAAGTTCCCAATTGTAAGAAAGTGAGCATTGGAGGGTTATATACATGTTTGTGCAATTGTTCCTTCCATTCTTTTGATTTTTTTGTAAATACTTTTCTGTGGTACCAGCCCCACTTGGCTGGAATAAGGTTAAGTGTTGTCATTATTGTGTAGTGTCTGTGTCATCTACATGAAAAGTATTTCATTTCAACTTTTAAAGAAGATAGCTCTTGTACTTCTGTTCGGTGGGGTGTGCTTGTTTTAAATAAAAGATATATGCAGAAGAAAAGCAATATATGATGTTGTGCATCTTTTATTTATCAATTTTCTTATTCTGTTACTGCTTCTGATTGTGTTTGGAGCTTTTTTTCCAGAAAAAAATGTTTCTATTTATAGAACTTTCTTTTTACCATGCTTCTATGATGTTCAGGAATTGTACTTCTTTTCTTTCCCAATATACACTACTTGACCTTCACCAGAAAAAAATGTTTCTATTTATAGAACTTTCTTTTACCATGCTTCTATGATGTTCAGGAATTGTACTTCTTTTCTTTCCCAATATACACTACTTGACCTTCACTTCTATGGGAAGAAATTGGAACCTATAAAAATGAATGTACATGAGAAGAATAGATAGACCAATATTCTCTAAGACATGCAGAAACATAACGTGAACCCTAATTGCTCATCTGAAATGGCAATACGGTGCTTTGAATCTTTCTTTTTCCTAGTCTAAAGCTTAAGGTTCTAGGATATTATAAAGGGTCAAATACTTTCCAATGCTACTGTCAACGTTTATAAGAAAGCACTCCAATTATCCGTCTTAAATCTGAGATTTCTCATCTTTTGTGTTTATGGCCTTAATGATATATGACGTAGTTAGTAATGAGTTAGTGTTCTCGCAATACATAGGATCTGTTTTACTATATGTACTTTACTTTCCTTTACATGTACACACCTTGACTTCTGCTCAAATCTACAGGGAGATGGTGGCTTGAATAAGAATGTGAATTCAAAAGCTCTCTTAGGTCCGGTACATAGCACGATGGATTTTCCGGCACTTTCTACAGAAGGTGATCAAAATAGCTTGACAAAATTTGCTGGTGAAAATATCCACCACAATGTGAGCCCATATCCTAGTTCTGAGAAAAGCAATCTATTGTTGTTCAAGCCCGGTAATTCCATTCCCTCAGGAGAAGCTATAGGTTTTGCTTCAGCAGTAAGGCAAGTAGCACCTCAAGATTCTGGCTTGTGGAAGTATGAAAGCAATCGTTCTCCAAATGCTAATGTTGGATCAAGTAGAAGTTCACATATATTAGCTGGCTCCTATCAAAGTGGCCATGTAAGGGGTATGCTCGGTGATAGGTTGCAAAGCCATGGATCAGGTCGGGCTGTTCCTGCCTGGCTCGAAACAGGAGAAGCAATCGGTAAAAAAATTGAGGCTACAAATTTAATTTCCTTTATGAAACCTTCCTTGTGCAATGAAAACCTTTTTTGAGCTTTACATGCTTTGGTTTTGTTGAGATGACAGCTAACATGTATCCTGAGATGTTGGAAGAAGCTCGTGATCATGCACGCCTACGAAACTCATACATTGAACAGGTATCCTAACATGTATTTATTCATTCTTTTAATTTTAAGGGACTGGTTGAGTTGTTGATCTGTTTCTCTCTCCCTCTCTCTGCTGTCCATCGCCTGTCTGTCTTCTTGCTGAAATTTGTTTGTACTCGTGACCGTATTTCATTGAGTTTTGTTAAGATTCTATTTCTATTGAAAAGGGTTATGATGAAAAGTGGGAAAAGATTGTGTGTGTAACACCAGAAAATATTAATTGATTGAAGCAATTCTTTAAACACCTCTCTTTAGTGCAATTCAAGCTCAGATTTTTCTTGTGTTTGATTACAACAGGCCAGCAATAAATAGGTAAACAGAAGTAATCACTATAAATTTCTGTCTGATGTTCTTGAAATCTAACTGATGCTCTGGCTTTAGGGGAGTATTAGTAGTATACGTGTGCTCAAAACTGGAGCCATACATCTCCGGCATGCTTGATTTTCTGCCTTTCTTCAAGTACTTCTTCCCCTTCCCCACTTCTGTCACTGAAACCACCTTCTGTTTTACCTGTAGAAGTGTGTATAGTGTTTAAATATATAAATTAGTTACCTCTCCGACAACTTAAGCTTTTGAAAGAGATGGTAATTCAATATGGTATAAGAGTATCAGAGTATCAGTTCAAACATCTATTGTCATTTTTTGGGCATCCTTATTGGCCTTGTTGTGCCCTTTATATGCCTTTGTGTGCCCTATGTTTGCCCATGCTCTTTGTTATATAGGCTCACTTTTGAGGGGGCATGTTGAAGTGTATGTTGTTCAGATATATTAATTACTTACCTCTCCAACAACTTATGCTTTTGGGCGAAATGGTAATTCAACACCCTTTTGTTGTTTTGCCTCCTTCTCAGCCCTTTCAGGTACATACTTTCTAAACAAAGCCCAGTCTCTGATTCCACCTATGGCTTTTTTTTTTCCCCTCTCTGTTGATGCCAGAAGCGCCATCTGTATCACCACTCCCCCACATTTATTTGCAAATGTCTTATGTTCTTGAATGCAAATAACCGCACGCATGCCACATGCTCCATAGGAGGATAATGGATAACTTGTTTAAACTGGCTGCCCTATTCATTAAGTATTATCCATGTTACAAATAGCTGACCATTGACTAATGTGTAGACGTGTTTTACCAAAAAGGCCCAGGGAAAGCTTGTGTCCTGAAAACGACCCCATGCACAAAACGTGCGAAATGGGCCAATATCTCAGGAATGAGATGATTCAATTATTATGTAGACTACAAGATTACAATCCTCCAAGTTTAAAGCTCAATTTTTTTTTGAAATATGAGTATCAGATCTCATATATTTGTCTAAATCAAGGGTGAGTCTACCCCTATCGGACCGGGGGCGTCCTACTCATGTGATTTTAATCTTAACTAGATATTTGTCCAGTGTTAAGTTTGGGAAAAGTAAAAATACTTGCAGAAAGGAATTTGCCCCAATGATTTTCTTGTACTATATATTATCTTCAGTATTAAGTTTTGGGTGTACAAAAAAAATGATGGATCTGCATGTTGCATTACCATCTCTCCCAAAAGCTTAAGATAATGGGGAGGTAGATATTTAACATCTTAAACACTTCAACACCGTCCCACTAATTAAATTTTCTGGATCCACCTGAGTATTTTAATTGGGATATCATTATATTCCATTGTGAACAACAACAGTCAAGCATTATTGCCACTTTGTGGAGTTGACTATTTTCAATAACAAGGAGGAGATGCAGATGTTTAGGGTAACTTCAATATCTTAATGCTATTTTTATGATATTTTCGTGCATTTTCTTACTGCTTCTTTCAACATGACTGTCCATTTTGAAGGCATCTTCTTTTGCCATGGTGTGGTTTAATAGAAATTATACGGATTTCGTGTTTTGTCATATGCTCAAGGTCACCTAATGAACAGGCTGTTCATGTGGTGCATTGCTTAGAGTGCAAGATTCATCTTTTGTGTTGTTATCATCATTAGGAACGGCAGGCATACATGGCTAAGGATTTAAGTGCTAAAGGGCAGCTCCACCACTTGCATATGAAAGCAGCCCATGAAAAAGCTCAAGAGTCCCTTTATCGTCAGAGGTTAGTTATTGCGCCTTGCATGGCAAGTTATTATGCTCTTACTGTGTTATAGGTTTGTATGATTGAAAGCAATCTAACATTATTCGATTACTGATTCAAAACCAAATGCAAGTGGATGATGTTAAAAGATGTGACCAAATAATGTGAAATACAAACGTGAATGATGATATGACAAGTCTGCCCTTGCCTTATTTGTCCAAATCATTGACATTCATGTATCACATTTAGACAGTTGTATGGTTAACTGATTGTTTAAGACCGTTGGTTTCCTGTGTGTCAAATGTACAGAAATCCGGTTGGTCTAGAGATTCAGAGGAATGGGGTCGGGAGGGTCCCAGAAAGAACGATAGATCTCCTTGGCATGCATATCGGTGAAGCCCTGCACGTCCTTAAACAAGAACTTGCTGTAACGAGGAATGCAGCGCGGTCAGTTGATCAGATGGTTCATGTTTACATACGTGTTGGATCAGGAAATCAAAACCGCGGTTCTCATACACCTTCAAGGTTGCCAATTGCTGTCCAGAGGTTTTTATTAGATGAAGAAGGTCTTGATTACTCCGAGCCACAACCAGGGGTCTTTCGGGTCGTGGTTTACTAGTGGGGTATAGAAAGAAGAATTTTTTTTTTTCGTTTTTGGCACATAGGTAACCCATTGCAAAAAAAGAAAATATCAATCATCTGGTGGAAAAAAAGAAAAGAAAAATGAATGGAAGGATATACTTGTTTTTGTTGTAAATGGGGAGGAAATGGATTTAGTTGTCTAGCTTTAGTAGAATTATTGCAGTTTTGTAGTTTAACTGAGATTTGTTTCATCTCCTCACTTGTAATTTTGTACCATGTATGCTTTTTTTTCCCTTAAACTTTACATAGTATTATTCATTCATGTCACAGTCCAAATTAATTAACTTCTTTGGATTACGCGAATGAAATGTAATTGAATGCTTTGTTTTATTCTTGGTTAATAACTCTCGGACGACATCCGACAAAAACGTTAAAGAGATGTTTCTGCTGTTGTCAGAGCAAATTGATGTGATGACGTTGACACAAGTCGTCTCTATACCGGGAGATTCTATTCTTGTGTGGTGTCTCTATTAATGTGGAGACATCATACAAGTATTTTCCCTCTATACCGTGTGTAATTTTCAATTTTATATTCGAGATCGCTAAAATGTCATGGATTAATAAGTTATATTGGTAAAATAAATATTTTTTTTTCCGAAAGATGAAATGTTAAAAGTTTTGGTTGTTTTTTTTCTACAAATAGATGCCTTATAATTATTTTATTGTTTATTAGGATAAAGTTGTAAATGATTGCTTTTAATTTAAAATAGAAAAAAAAAAAAAAAAAAAAAAAAAAGATAGTTGTTGAAAATGACAAAAACGCTCACACTCCTTAAGCTCCAATCCTAAGCTTGATCTTCGAACTCTTCCTCAGAATCATCGACAACCTGAATATCTTCTTATTTCAAAAGAGGAGTAAGCTCATGTCTAAGCTTAGTAACATGTGCGTTTTTATCTTTCTCAACCACTATTTTTCTTTCTTGTATTTTTATCTCATTTTGTATCTTATTTTGTCCTTCTGGCCCGCCACCCTATATGATTTGGTGTTTATGACCAATATGATTTTAAAATAAACGGGTGGTGGGTCTAAAGGACAATATAAGATGGTAAATAATGAAAAATGACGAAAAACAAAGTCAGTGGTTGAGAAGAACAAAAAAAAAAAGATGTACAAAAATACCCTTAATGATAATAATTATTTTTTTCTTTTCACATTAAAGTCGGGTAAGGATTTGCAGGGTGTTGGTGTTACTACGAGTTACTACATTATGTGTTACTGTGTTTGAGGGTGTTTGCATAGTGGTGTTACTTCGTCGGATAATGTTCACGGAACCAACATAAAATACGTGTTATTTCATATGCGGACTTTCACTGTGATACTACATTATGCGTAACTACATTCTTTGTATGGAGTGTGCATAGTGGTGTTACTACATGATGAAAAGGGCACGTGTGCAACAAGTGTTACTTCATGTTACTACACGACTATTATTATATGTCAATAATATTGATCGGTGTTTGAATGATGGTGTTACTACATATACATCAAATGAAGATGAAAGAAAAACTTGTTTTTACTTTATTATAGAATACTTGAATAACAACCCTAAAGCAAATTGTTCATGAATAATGGTCCATAAAGGCCTGTTTCATTTCTTAGAAAAATAACAACAATTGTCTCTACTTTATAATAGAACTCTAAATCGTCAAGTCTAAACTCTTGCTCAAACTGAACTTTAAATCGTCAAGTCTCTGAGCTTCCACGTGCTAAATGTATTTGGACTGAAAGTAGGCATCTTTAGGCATTAAATTGTCACCGGAGAATCAGGGAGATCAAATCCCCGGTTCTTTTTGCCTTTCTCAGCTCATAGCCTTGACTCACTGCAATCAAAACAACGGTTATACAAAAATACGATTCAGAAAAGAAATTGAAAAGTAAATCAAGATGAATATGGAAAGAGTTAACCAAATCGGAGCATTGAATCCGTAAAAACGTATACACAGTAGCACAAAATCAGGCAAATTTTCATTCACAAAATGTAGACACAGTAGCACAAAATATGGCTCGTATCATTCACCAAATCGGATGAAAGGTCAAACCTTTCATATTCAACCTTCAAATAGACACAGTAGCACAAAATCAGGCAGATTACCGATCTAAAATCAGAATAAAAGATACGATATTAACATTAAATCGAAAAGGATACGACCTGATTAAATGCAGTCGATTTAAACTTCGATTTGCTCGTAATTATCACATGCTGAATACACTTGGACTGAAAGTCGGCATCTTTATGCACTGAATCGTCACCAGAGAATCAGTGAGATCAAATCTCTGATTCGCCTTCCTTTTACAACACAGAGAGCTTCGAATCAAGGCAGACTTTCCACCTTTATCATATCCTGCAAAACGAATCAACAATTAGTGTAGAAGAATCAAATCAACACAGAAAACGGAAGTGAATCGAAGCACTAAATGGAGCAATTTCACCATGTACACTTCGAATCAGAGGGGAAAGAGGAAAGACATCGGCTTTCACGTCTCTGTAGGATAAGCGTGGTCAAAAAATTTCAAACAAACAATCAATGCTCGATATTACTGGAATGATGGAAAGATTGAGCCTTCAAGTTTCTCGTGTTGCAAATCATCACCAAATCGAGAATTCATTGCTCGATATCAAACGGAATAGGCAAGTAGGGGAATGAATTGGCAGAGGAGATGAGGCTATTAGGGTTTGCTGAAATTAAGGTGTGAGGAAAATGAGGACTAGAATGAATTGGCAGCCAATATTTTGATAATTAAATGAATTTAAATCGTGGGAAAGAATTAGGAAAATAGTAATAAATGGTAGTTTTGGATATACCTTATTTTTTGTCCTTTACAAACATTGCGTTATTTTCTTGTCATTTTTACACAAATAAGATGTAAACCCGAACTCTACGACATTTTCCTATAAAATAAAATTAGGGATGGCGGACCAGAAAGACCAATCATATTTACCCAAATTGTTTTATTTATGATAGACCCCTCCAAAAATAAGTTTAGGCTGTCTCCAATGGTCCATTGACCCTATACTTTAAAAGCTTTTTAAAGTAATATGCCCTTTCTTGAGACCCACACTGAGACCCTGTATCTCCCATCTACTCATTAATTCCTTTATACACACCTTCAAATCTGGAGTTCATCTTAGAGTGAAACTGTGAATAGTATTATATTATATCGTGTATAATTATAAAATGAAAATAATGTAACTAAAATACTGGAAAAAATAATAAGAAGAATAATAGAGTAAAAAAAATATTGGATTTTCATCGTATGATTTTGTTTGTTATATATAAGATGAAAGGGAAAAAAAATGTTTTAAAAGGATTGTATAAAAGGTGTTTGTTGGAGTAGATTAATTTATAAAGTATTAAAAAGATAAAAATAGAACAGAGAATAATACAGCTAGAAGGTGATATAAATGATTGTTGTTGGAGATAGTCTTATAGGCATAACCTTTTACCACAATTTGTATTCACCAATCAAAACGCTGACGGTTTTTGTCGGAGAGACTGACAGAGAATTAGACAAAGGATCCGAAGACGGGTTGGGATCTCGATCAAAAGAATCGGGCAAAAACAGGTTCGTGACAGGCGTGGATGATCAAATGCCATGATTATTGAACCCATATCCATTAATTTACAATACCGAGAAGGTCTGTGTGGGTTACGTGCCGCGTTAATTTACCGGTTGTATCATGTTTGCAACGTATTTGATAAAATGCCTTCAAGAGGTTTTTTTTTTTGAAGGGAGCCTTCAAGAGTTTGGTACTTACCCTTGATGTAAGAGCTTTATTAATTGCTACCATGAGATAAAAGGAAAAGTTCACTTGTGTGATTTTGCTAATTGAAACGGCCAAACTTAGTTTGTTGGAGTGTTTCATTCTCCACATTTGTTTCCTGATGGCTTGTAGGATTGCAAAGAACCCGCTATCTGAAATTTTGAAGTGTTTGATAAGAAAGGAAAGCAAAGCCACACAGTTTAGAATGCTATGCTGTCATTCTCAGGAGGAATTCCGTGAAGAAGAGTCTCTATCCTCTGAATGGTATGAAAAGGCTTATCTGAAGCTGACGAATTTAGCTCACTTATTAAAAGATGTCGACTTGATTGACGGCAGGCTGGTTAACATACATAACAATCACAGAATCTATGATGATGAACTTGAAGAAAAAAAACGTACTTTCAATTCACTTTGCGGAACCTTTATTGGTTGTCCTGCTGTGCAGGAGGCAACAATGAAGAATGTCATGGCAACAGGATGTGCATTGCCTAAGTTCTTCAGTCGTCCAGGTGAAAGAAAGCCTTTGATTTTGAATTCACTCACAAAAATTTCTAATTCTGTCAATGTTTCTGCTCAGCAAAGGAAGCTGGTCAGGGTCTCAATATGCCCTCAGGTGACGCAGCATAATATATGGGCTGAAACTCTCACCGAGCTTCTGACATGTGTGAGATCAGAAATCGAGTATTTGGTTAAGCGTCGTACGAATAAAGAGTTAAAAATGGGACATCAAATAGTTGCAACTTGCCTGAAGTTCTTAGACACTGCCAGTTCATATGACCCGGAATCCTCTTCATGGATGCGGGTTTCTCCTAAAAAAGTTTTTGATTCTGATGCTACTCAGAAATGGGAAGATGTTCTTGAGATGTTTACTGATCTTGTTAATTGCTTGGTTGATGAGAAGGAATTGACTTTGGAAGTGACCAAACTTGAGCTCATGAAAGAAGGGCTTTACCAAATCAGGGATATCTGGATAGATAAAAGTATCGGATTCAAAGAGAACAGACATCAAGAAAGCTTAGTCCAAAAGAAACTAACCAAAACATTAGGCTTCTCATCTAGATGTTTGTTTACCCTTCTACTGTATTATCTCTATGGGAGCGTTCGAGATGTTGAAGTAGACGTGTGTGGAGGGATGTACCCTATTGCAGGTGGAAACCAGTTTTATCTCTGTATGGGGAAGTTTTTAACATCTGATGAGGAGAATGTGGTTTGGAATGCAGTGAAACAACTAGACAAGGCTCTGGGGTTGCACAAGTTTGTTTGGGAGAGTGCAAAATTAAAAGGAAAATTGAAGCTGCAAGGCCATATATGGTGTATTGGTGCCCGGAGCAGGACATTCACATATAGAGGGAGTACATTCTTTCTGCATGGAATCACTTAGTTACAAAGAAAGGTGCGTTCTTTATTAAAAACAATTCAGTTTGATTGTGAAGTTTTGAAGAATATATATTTATAGGCAAGCAACTGAAGCAAGAGATGGCGGTGAGTATTGAGACAACTTAATGTTGTTGGTAGTGATATAGGTTTGTGGGTCTAAAATCAAACTAACATTACTTAATTATTGTATGGAAGCAGTTGAAAAATGGATGGTTACTATGTTAGGATGTGACCAGAAAGTGTGAAATGTCAATATGAGTGAATGATGTGATAAGTTTGCTTTTCTAATAAGAATAAGAGATATAACGATTCTTTGCATTCTCTTTCCTTCCCTTATTTGTCCAAATCATTCACATTCATGTTTCACTTGTGTTTTGCAAAAGAGGGTATTTACTGAAACAATTCAGTTTGATTAGATAGTTTCTTGAATGTGCAGAAATCATGTTGGTCTAGAGATCCAGATTCCAGAGCAACAACGGGAATGGGAGGATACCATAAAGAACTGTCCCGGATTTTATCAATACAAAACAACAAGTAATAAACCGGTTAACCTCAAGTATAAGGATCGTAGTATGGAGGCTAATGCCGGGTCGATCTTACGGGGAACTAGACGAATGTGAATCCTAGCTTTTGTTTTCAACTAAACTATTGTCACGAAACTAACCTAAACAAATATGCAGAAAAAGTAACTAGACAGAGGAGATTAATCCAATGCTAGGAAAGATTGAAAGCGATAAACTAAACTAAAATAAAGTGCAGAAAAGTAAACTAAAGCTAAACAATTCAAGGTTAAAGGATTAAATCAAATTATAACGAACGAACAAGCAATTGATCCACCTATCCTATCAACATTCAATTCTAACTCGGATTAATTCGTGACCTCTACTCAAGTCGTGATTCACCTAATCGAAGGCATAAACTCCTACTCTCGTAGACAAGTTCGTTTTCTAATCTTTTATCTTTCGATGTTAAAGATTACGTCTTTCTAACCTAGGCGTGAAATCTTTCAATTTCTAATCTAGAAAATCAATCTAACAACTCTCGTTTTTAGTTAGATCGAAGATCCATTCTTTTATCATGGTGATCTAGGGTTGACATGACTCTCATCATATAAACAATCATCAAAGCAAGCATCTTTCGATTAAACATGCAATAAGCATATAAAAACATGATAAAAGTAACAACTTTAATAGATACTCACAAAATAATCACGAACTGTAGATCAAATCTGTTGAAACGGACGGCTTCACAACGCTTGTTCAAGGAGGATTTAGCCTCCACAGCATCCTTATGCAAACTCGAATTGATGGAATAAAGAACATAAATCTAACTATCTAATCTAGATGTTTTATTGCATAAAAACTGGAAAATAAAGGAGTAAAACGCAGCCAAGCCGCTCCCTAGGGTTTAGGGATCGAATTGTATGTTTAGGGGTTTGGTGAAACGCGCTATTTATAGATTTTTAGGTCGGTTTCATTGAAGTCGGTGCCGTGGGCGCCCGTCCACTATCTTGGACGCTTCGTCCAGCCTCTATGAGCGGAGAATGAACGCTGCTCGTAACGCAGCGTCTGAACTCTCTGAATGTAAAATACGATTCTCGACGCGCGCCACTTTTATGGACGCCCGTCCACTACTCAGCTCCAGTATTTTGCTCATAACTTCACTTCTAGGGCTCCAAATGAGGTGATTCAACATGCGTTGGAAAGCTATTTCAATCCTCTACAACTTTCATCAAGACAACTTTCCTGAAAGTGCCTACAAGTGTGGACAAAATCCCCATGAAGTGCCTGGTTCCGGTTTCTTCAATGATTCTTCACTTAAACATCTTCCAACTCTTCCATCTTCATGTGATCATCGTTTAAGCTCCTTACTCATCATGAAAACGTATCTACCAACATGATAGAAACATGCAAAATGTAACATCATACGAATAAACATAAAACACCGATAAAATCACGTAAATATCTCGATTTTGCATTTAAACACATTTAAAACTCGTTTACTCAATAATTGATAAAACCAACACTTTTCTATAAAAAGTACTAAAATACCAAGGATATTGTTATGGGAATAACGTCATATAAATCATAAATTTCACCCTTAACAAGAACGATATAAATCTCCTTGGCATGCATATTGGTGAAGCCTTACGCGTCCTTAAACGCGAGCTTGCTGCCTTGTGGAATGCAGCGCCGTCAGTTGTTGATCAGGTAGTTTTTCTTTACATCTGTGTTGGATCAAGATGTCAAAATCGCGGTTCTCATAAATTTTCGAGGCTGCCAATTGCTGTCCAGAGGTTCTATTACATGAAGGTTGTCTTGATTACTCTTCCTGGTTGTGGTTTACTGGTGCGTATAGAACTTTTTTTTGGCACATAGGTAATCCATTTCATTCTAGCTGGAGAGGAAAAAAATTCTTGGAAAAATAGGAAGATATGGAATTCAGTTGTTCAACTTTAAATTTGCAGTGTTGTAGTTAACTGAGCCTTGCTCTTACTTGGCACCACGTTTTTACTTCAATTAGTTCCATTACTTCAGACACTCTTAAAATTACTGTCGCCACCACCGTAGTATTTTTATTATTTTTGTGCAACATAACGTCTGTCTCACTGACGTTTGTTTTCGGTACGAGCGTCACTGGCATTGACGTTGGTTGGCACTGATATTATAGTTATAAATGTATCATTGGTGAAAAACGTCCGACATACTGACGTTGTTAGCTAAACAAAACGTCAGTGGCACTGACGCGCGTACCGTGGCGTCGAAAAGCAATTTGGAGTGGTGGTGAAGTGAATGAAAAATAATAAAAATATGGTGTCAATAGTAAATTCGTGGTGCCGACAGAAGTCGTCTAAATAATCATCACTCTTTTACTTTAAACACTCAAAAAAGTTATTTCGGGTACCGCGATTATTTTTCATGGAAATAAAATAAACCCAGTGACACAGGCGTTATTTCCTTTTAAAAAATAAGCTCAATGGCACCGATGTTATAATTATAGGGAAAAATTAGTTTATGATCCACTTTTTTCTCTTAATTAAGTGCTAATCCTGCTTCAATTTTTTAGTTGCATTTAGGACAAATAAATTCCACCGGACAATATACCCCTATTCTCTCACAGCGTTTTTCTTTCAATCAATACGAAACCAAAACAGGTTGTGATTCACCGGATTCTTGTCTGAATCGCCGGATTCTCGATCATTCTTCCGATTGCCCACTCGATCGCCATTCCGGTGGTGTCGGTCCCGCCGTTTATGAACTCCGATAAGAGTGACTATTTCACCTCCTTCCTTCCCATTTCCGTCCATCTGCACTCTTATTTCCCTGTTATTCCGATGGCGTCGTCTTTCAGGCCTTCCCTCTCATCGATGAGGTTGTCATGGTCCACTGGTTTCCGCCTCTCGTCCTTTCATTCGGTTACTTGTTGCCACATGCTGACTTCAAGGCATCTCAGATGTGGTAAATTTCAGTGCTTTATATCTTTTTTCATTTTCTTTCTTTGAATAATTCGATGTATAAATTAAGTTGCATTTTTTGTGTTAATGATTTCGGTTAATAGCTGCAAAAACCATAATTTTTTTTTTGAAACATTGTTTTGTTAGTGTTGATGATGCTCTGTGAAGCTAAATTACCCACATTAGATGTTTATACTGAGGATGTATTGTATGACAATTTGCTAATGCTATTCAGAGCTTTTCCATTTTGTTGCTTGAATTTTTGAGTTGTTTTGGAACTAATAAAAAGAGCAGGTGAATCTGGACATTATTATTAAGTAGAGTTGCAAACATTTCTTTTAATTAATTTTTTGAGTGATCCGTATCCAATTGATCGTCTAGTTTATGGAGTCTAGCTTGTGTAATAATGTACTGTGCATGAACTCAGACTTGGCTTGAATCTGTTCCTATAAGAGGTTCAATATGGACAGTAAAGCAGAGGTTAATAAGCAAGTAAGCTCTGATTCAGGATACTATTTGGATGAATGTGTTGAAAAAGGCGAATCGGATACGTCTTTTGAAGGATTTTTCAAGAACGCAGCTGTTTATGAAGCCAAGAACAAGTGGCCTAATGTGATTGAACCCAAGAACAAGAAGAGGCCTAAAAGAAATGATCCTAAAGAAAAAGTAGTATCGAAACATGCTCCGAAAAGAAGTAAATATGAGTGCTTGAACTCATATTTCATTTAATTAATTTTATTGAGTGATCCGTATCCAATTGATCGTCTAGTTTATGGAGTCTAGCTTGTGTAATAATGTGCTGTGCATGAACTCAGACTTGGCTTGGATCTGTTCCTATAAGAGGTTCAATATGGACAGTAAAACAGATGTTAATAAGCAAGAAAGCTCTGATTCAGGATATTATTTGGATGAATGTGTTGAAAAAGGCGAATCGGATACGTCTTTTGAAGGATTTTTCAAGAACGCAGCTGTTTATGAAGCCAAGAACAAGTGGCCTAATGTGATTGAACCCAAGAACAAGAATAGGCCTAAAAGAAATGATCCTAAAGAAAAAGTAGTATCAAAACATGCTCCGAAAAGAAGTAAATATGAGTGCTTGAACTGTAAGAAGATATTCAGTTCATATCAAGGACTTGGGGGACATAGACCTTACAACAAAAAACCGAAAGGAGAGTTCTTTTAAGCCTTAACCGACATCATTTCATCGATATCGATCTCAGATGCCTTATATGATCTCAGTAGTGATTTGTATGCCTTATATGAGCAAGATATGATTTCGAATTAAGCCTTAAATGAGCCTTATATGAGCCAGATATGTGTGTCTTGAAGTAGTCACTTGAATTAAGCCTTAAATGAGCCTCGATCATTTCATCGTCATCGATCATCGATCTCGTGTTAGTGTAAATCTTTGCGATTAAATTCGGCTTTCAAATACTACGTCGAAAAGATATCAAATGAGGTCTCAAAAATGAAGATAAAAAAAGAAGAACTTTGGTGAAACAATTTTGATGATCGGTGTTATAAATCAAAAGTTACGGTCGTTTATAAGAAAAACGCTCCGGTAAATGCAAATATTTTTTCAGTTTTCAAAATTTACGTCGGAAGGGTATTGTATTTGGACTCAAATTAAAGAGCAAAAAAAATTATGAATTTTGGTGAAAAAATTTCGATGATCGGAGTTATAAATCAAAAGTTACGGATGTTTGAAAAAAAAGCAAAAAAAACCTGAAGCAGGGGAAGAATGCATATGCGCACGTCCCTTTAATAAAATGATAATTTTATCCGTCTGAAATTGTTTGTTCTTTTTACTACTAAAAAAAATGAGTATGTTATATTTATTCATTTTGTAATCTTTTTTGTCATTTTCCTCGATCTCTCTAATTATAGAAGTGTCAATAATGAGTAATATTATTATTAGATCAAAAGGAGTCCCCGGCCGGTCATGACATGACGCGGGCGTGGAGTGCATAATTGCGGCTGGCGGGAGGTTAGATGTTCGATTCTACACAAGCGCGAATTATTCCTCCTGTTAAAGTGTAAACCCATCGACTCGAAAATTTCTTGGGGATCTTGATTTACATCTCCACTCATCCCGTGGGAAGGGGGAGTGGGGACCCTCGGGGTAGATTTTACCCTTATTTATTTATTTATTTATTTATTATTAGATCAAAAGGAAAATCGGTTCCATCGACGTCCGTATGTTGCACTAAGTAAAAAAAAAAAAATGATTTCAGTAGTAAAAAATACGGTGACGATAAGAATTTCCAAATTATATTACTCCTTTCGTCTTTTTTTATCTGTCATATTTCAAAATTTGTCATTTTTTTATTTATTTGTCATTTACATTTTCAATGCATCATTTATTATTTTTTCCTCCTTTACCAACAAAATATTTAAATCTTAATAAAAAAACACAATTCCAATACTAAAAACACATTTACTAATAAAATATTTACATTTTCAATAAAAAAATATATTTCAATATATATATTAATTACTTTTTTTAATCTATGTAATTTTTCTCTCTACGACATATAAATAAAAACGGAGGAAGTATATCATTTGTTGTGCTATTAGCCTATTATGACCGTAGCATTTCCCCTTGAAAATGAAGAATGTATTTTTTCTTTATTATTAGGAATTTTTTTTTATAACCAGACTTCTTGAAATCATCAGGCGAAAACCGTCGTCGTCAGTAAAAATATAACTTGTAGAAGTAGGAGGAGGAGAATGGCTTCAGCTGCCACAACGCTTCGAATTTTCGGGGAGCTCCGCTTTTTCTGTAATGGAAAAAACCACTTGTTTTTGGGGCATTCCGGCACAAGTAGAAACAACCTTATCCTGCCACGTCCTTCAACCAATTCTTCCTCCCTACTAACTTTCGCCCGCCGTCGCCACACAGCCTCCTCCAACTCTCCACCGGTGCCAGCAAAGAAGTTAAAGAAAAAGGTTCTCTCTTTTTTTCTCTGTGAAGCCTATTTTACTTTGTTGTAATCATTTCTAGTTTTCATTCTTATCTCCTAACCGTGTGAGCAATGTTTCCACCAAAAGGGCTGTTTATTTTTTGGATTGATGTTCTTTCCATCTGAACGATTATCCCCCCTCTGTATTTTGTTTTCTTTAAGCAATGGAGGGAGTACCACTCAAATCAGGTGTGTGTGTGTGTGCCTGTGACAGTGTGTTTGTGTGTGTCTTAGTTGCTGCCGATGATTTACTTAATTATTGTGTCTAACTTTGGTTGACTTATAATAGAGAAACAATTGCAATATCTTGTTTTGTCCATTATATGGAATATCCTTATTCATAGACAAATTATGCTTGTTGCTTATCTTAAATTCAGTGTCATAATTTAATTTTTGAAAGCGTTTTGTTTGTCATCTGTCTGTTCAGAGAGTGTTGACTAGGGATGTCAATGTCTTCTTGTTCTTAGAGGTGCAATGCAGGACGCTTTATAATGTTTCAAACACCTGATTAGTGCTAAATGGTTCTATGGTTGAGTACTCTGTCATGGTTTATAAAACAAACGAAACGGCCAAAATGCTTAAGAGTTAAGGGTTTCCCTTTACTTGTTTGTTGCAGAAAATTCCCAATGTAAAAGACGCTAAAGAAGATGAAGATATAGATGAAGATGCCTTTGAGGCTCTTTTTCAGCAGTTGGAGGAAGACTTAAAAAACGACAGCTTATCCATTGATGATGAACGATGATGATATAACCGAGGACGACCTTAAAAAGCTTGAACAAGAATTGGAAGAGGCATTGAAGGATGATGAGTTATTCGGGGCTTTAGGCTCGATTGGGAATATAAAAGATGATGATCATGAATCTGAAAACGAGGAAGACGAAGAAGAAGTAGGAAATGATGATGATGATGATGATGATGAATAAAATAGTTCTGATGTTCATGATGTTGATGATGAAGGCGATGATGAAGAAAACACAGTTAATCTTAGAACCTGGCAGCTTAAAAAACTGTCTTATGCTTTGAAAAATGGTCGCCGAAAGATCAGTGTAAGTGCTATAATGCTTATTTAGTGGTGAATTAGGTCAACCCCCCAAGCAAAGGCTTTAGCTTTCAATTATTGGATTCTGTTTTTGCAGATAAAAAACCTTGCTGCCGACTTATGCCTTGATAGAGAACTTGTTCTTAAACTACTACGTGATCCTCCTCCCAATTTGCTTATGTTGAGTGCTACTTTACCTGATAACCCTGTTTCAAGAATCGAGGAGCCGATTCATGAATCAACAGAAACTGTTTCTGTGGAGACAGATCCCGAACATTCAAGGGCCGAGGAGGTAAATGTGAAAGTTCCAGTGCATGTCTTGCAAAGAGATTGGACAGCTAGAAAAAGGATAAAGAAATCTCAGCTTGAAACCCTTGAATTGGTTTATCATCGTACCAAACGCCCCACTGTAAGTAAAGTATTGTGAGATTGCTCTTAGAATCTTAGCGTGAAACGTGTTGTGTTTATTCTCTAATAACTTGCTTTCATTACGGTTTCACACCATTAATGCTGATGTTTGGAGCTATATATGTTAACTTGATGCAGAATTCGATGATTAGCAGCATAGTTCAAGTGACGCACCTTCCTCGTAAAAAAGTTATCAAATGGTTCGAGGACAAACGGGTTGAAGATGGAGTTCCTGAACGTCGTATCCGTTTCCAACGGTCTGCTGAAGCACACTTTTCTTGAATATGAATATGAGTATTAATATTCTCCTAAAGCACATTCATCAATCATCCAATTTTTCCTGCAATATCTAAGGGATTGGCTTTGATTTATGTTTGATCAACTTATTTGAAAGTAGATATTACAGAAAATTATTTTAGTTTTCAGAAGACTAAATAGAAATTATACACCATAACAATGAAATATGTATACTACTCAAACATATAAGTTTACAAAAGGATATTTCACATATAGATACAAAGTAGGAAAGTTTACATGTTCTTTTTACAGGTAACTTGAGTTCCAAGCTATCATGAATACACTAACAAAACGGTATCATACAAAGAACAAGTATATATGTTCATGGTTACATATATATATATATATATATATATACAAATATAGATACAGCCTTGATGCTAATGGATACAGATATATACATACAAACAGTACTAATTAATAGTAACAGGGGCAGCAAGCATAGCTTGTGATTGTTTCTCATAGGGAAAACCAGCTGCTTTAGAATCATCAGCATCCCAAACAAAGATCCCATGTAGGTTTCCTTCATTCTTGAGCCTATTGCAAGCTTTAAAGAATCCATTTTTAGGGGACAAACCCCCACTCCCATCTGTAGAGAAACTGGCCAAGATCTTCCCACCATTATAGTTAGATGTTTGGGTATGGAAGTAGTCTATGAACTGAGAGACAGTGGTCCCTGCATCATAAGCATAGAACTGGAAGTTGACATAGTCAATAACATGTCCATAGCTTTTCCACAAGGCTTGGTAATGGCTTTGAACTTCATCATCATCGAGCGGTGCGATCGAAGCAAAAGAAATCACACCCTTTTTCTTTAAGGTCGATATAAGCTGTCCTATGCATTCTGCAAGGTTTTTCGGGTCCGCGTTGAAGTGTTCATAGTCGATGTCTATACCGTCTAAGTTGTATTGTTGGATAATGTTTGTGAGTGAAGATACTGCATTAGAGACCCATGACTCGATCGACGAGGGCTGAAAATATGCACTTTCACCTTGGACACTGTCCCCTCCTAAGCTTACAGCAACCTGCAGTTCATTACATAGCAAATAAAACATAATGAAAGATAATGGATATGACATATACCATGTACGTACGTAGGACATTTCATCTACTCGTATATATTACATGCATTTTATATAGTTAGTTAGTCGTAAAGACAACGATTTCACGTACGAACGAACCTTGACGTTAGGGTGTTTGGATTTGATAGCTGAAACTTGTGAAGGGCTGAGATTGTCGGAATCCCAAAAAACGTTGAAGTTTCCATTGGTGGGAGAGGGAGAAGTAGTGTAATCAATGGCAAACGATAAGATGAAGTGAAATTCGACATCCGAATGTATCGGGACGTCGGAAAACTTTATACCATTAAACATTGCTCCAATGTATTCCCTGAATACATAGGATTGCCCATTTGTTGTTATTAGGATAAGTGGATGAAGAAGGCTGCAAAAAACCAAGAAAAGCTTCAACATTCCCATGGTTTGTTGCTTTGATTTTATATTCTTTTTTACTTTTTCTGAAGAAGTGAGAGATATATTGTTATATGATCAAACTCTTGACGATGCCTTTATATAGAGATTGATTATAAGTGTGGTTAATTTATGAGTTCTCACTAATAGTATGTTTTTTTTTTGGTTTGGGGCAGAAGGTGTAGCACGTAGCCGGTAATAATTATTTATTTCTTATATTTAGTTGTTTGGATTCACTGTTGTTGTTTTTTCTAAGAGTCAAATATGTCTACACTTTTCTGGATCTCTCACAGTGATCACTATCAACTCACCGGTTGAAACATATGTTTTCATCCTAATTAGTAATTAATTGAAACATTTTTATTTTGGTTTAGGGAATTGAAACATTTCTTTGACCCCTAAGTAATCTTGTGCACAAATTATTTTGGTGTGAGCAATAGACATAGAATGGTTTTAAGTATTATCTTTACATTTGTTGGAAGCAATTCATTGATTTCCTTTTATATTAAACTGTTTTATCGTTTATAGAAACTATTTAAACATAATTTACAACACTCGAGAACAGAATTGAAGAACAGTTTGCGGAACATATATTATACTATTCATATTCATACAACCAGGAGCGGACGCAGGATCGCGGCCGACCGGGGACGATAATTCTAAAGATTTATGCAATAAAAACGATGTATAATAGTTTTTTTTTTTTTTTTTCCCCTTTGATCCGAAAAATAAAAACACTACTATATCTAACATAAAAAACACGATTATACACTCTGCATATAATTGATAAGAATACTAATATATATTACAGGATCCAAACACATTAACCTTTAAACTCCTATTAGTAAATATTTCTCATACTACAAACAATATCTTTGAAGGAAACCAACATTTCAAAACTTATTAATATTCATTTAAATGTACCACTTTCATAATAACTATATATTTTTATATACATGGTAGAAATTTTACGTCAAATTATCCGATTATTATAGATGATATGTACGGAATAATATTCATAGTGGGGCGAAAAAAGTACATAACTGATGATACAAATAATGTCGCCACCGTTTAGTCCCGGAAACAGCCTGACTCACCATACCAGAGGGAGGACCGCGACTCCATCGTCGGCGACGCCAATAACGTCAAGTCAAGGTTACTGTCGTCTAGCCCTGCTAGGGGCGCCACCATAGCTAGGGGGCCGGATCGAGTCATCGGACAAAGGGCCCTTAAAAGGTCGCACAAGACTTAAGAGGAAGCAGGGAGAAAGGACAAGACCAGGCAAGACAAGCGAAGCTGGTGGTCTATGCGACCCCCAAGAGGTCGCCGCCGAGATGTTTTATCCACTTGCAGCCTAGATATTTACTAGTTTACTTAGCGGTTAAGCAAGATTAGTGACTAAGCTGCTTCGCTACACCTGTCTTTTTACTTAGCTCCTAAGTATTCCCTTCCTATAAAAGGAAGGCTTGTGTAACCTAAATAAGATATATACATTCTAATGCAAAGGCAGGCCAAAGCTCTGCGAAAACACTACCTCTCTCTTCCTCCTCCCATCGCCGCCGCACATCTCCGGCTAGCACACACTTAATCATCCCCAATAAGCCAGATATCCACAGCACAAACACCGCTAAAACAACCATGATGATTTATGCATCATCAGTTGGCTCCGTTACCGGGAAACTCTAAGCAACGTGCGTTCATCCCAAAGCGAAAAGTCATCTAAAAAGTGCTAACATGCATCAGTTCGAAGGAGCCTCCCTTCAGCCGGTTTGGAAGCGTCCGGCTGTGTCCCCTCATCTAAGTTTACGCCGAAAAAGAGGTACTCTTACAGAGAAAACCCTCAAACTGCCTTTGTTTCCTTCCCTTGGTGAAGAAAACCATCAAAAGGTGACCTTTTCTACCTCAGAAGCATATACCCAGAAAAACCCTCATCAATACAAAGCACACTCCTAAAAAATAAGCCATACACTTTCTCTCTGAAAATCATATTTCCAGACGCCACGTCACCCGATTTGTCACTGTCGAAAAATTCTCGACTCAAACCATAAGCAAAGCTTATCCCCTAGCCAAATCAGTTCACTGACTCAAAATGGCCGGAAGTAAAGGACACCTAATACCCCAAACCCCTGCAAAAGGTGGCATGCAGCATCAGGCTCGCGGAGAGGGCGTAGGAGAAACGCTTGACAATCTCCCCACAGTGGGAGAAGGGTCGCAGAGCGGGGCCCTAGCCCCTAGTGATGCCCGAAATGTCATTAATCAAAAGGCCAAGTCAAAGGAGGCTGTGGCTGCCCTAGATGGGGCTCGCAAAGAGAGGGCAACATCGCAACAAAGCCAAAGATCGACCCCCGAGGCAAGACCAGGTTTTCAGGAAGACCCGAAAATTGCAGAAATGAGGGAATATGCGAGGTACGCGGAAACTATGTATCTAACTAACTCCCGTCTGGTGGCAAAGGGCCAGGCCCCAATGTTGATTCGACCCCCAAATCCTCCCAGAAATGAAACGGCTCCTGCGGTCACAGATAAGGGCCGCCAGAGCCAGATCCAGGGGATCGAGATAGAGGAAAGTGTACACTCATCGGGTCACAAGGGACTGAGGAAAGAGATCGCACAAACCTCGGTCCTCCCAGAGCGCAATAATCAGAGAGGAAAGACAATAGGAAGAGGATCTGCTTTAAAAAGGTTAGGCGAGAAGGACAAGGCCTCGGCCCCAAGTCGTCTCAGCCTTCCAGGGGGAGGGATACCCCCACGACAAGATAGGAACGCACAGGACGCTCGCGTGATCATAAGGGAAAAAAGAGCTCGTCAGGAGGGATCACAAGACTATGGGGAATCAGAGCGCAGGCTGGAACGAGCTGATACGCAAGCACTGTCGCGACCCAGGTTCGACCCTGTCTTGGCAGAACAGATGGAGATAATGAAAAAAGAGCTCGCAGAATTAAAAAAGTCAAGGCCCATCGAGAAAATCGCCCCAATCTCAGGGATCGATGTGCTCGCCAAAAGAATCACCGAAACATTGCCCACTAGCTAGGAAAAGGTTAGCTATCCTAGTTATAATTACTACAATGGAAATTCTTGCCCGAACGACTGGATCACCGCCTTCCAGGGTCGCATCACCCTAGAAACTCGAAATAAGTCCGCCTAGTGCATCGCTTTACTCGGTAGCATGCAGGACAGGGCTATCGGAAAAGTTCGTCAAAGAGTTTGAATCGGCGAGCAGACCAAAGAAAAACATTGAGGATCTGTACGAGGTTCGCATGGGAGGACATGAGTCCGGAAAGGAATATTATGAGCGGTTCATTAGAATATATGATCAGACAAGAAACATTCCAGACGATGCAGTCATAACGTGCTTTCTCACTGGGATCGCCAAAGGTCCGATGAAGACAGAGTTCAATCTGCGACCCCCCAAAGCGGGTCTCAGGGAAATGCTGGAAAGGGCCAGAATGATGGGAGTTAGCGAAGCACCCTCCTCTGGGAGAGCGAAATCTAAAACAGATCAGCTTACACAGAAAGAGGATCGCACAGATGATCGCAAGAAAGAAAATGGTCGAGATGCTAACCATGACCGCGAGGTAAAGAAACCGTATAAATTCAGCGAGGATAATTTTACCCCGCTCAACACAAAAGCGTCTCAGATATTGTTCTAGATCCACGAACACTTCGATAAACCCAATCCCATGAGGGGCGACCCCGACAGTCATGATAAGTCGAAATACTGTGACTATCACAAGGACCAAGGTCATATCACAGATGAATGCTTCACCTTGAGGCGGGAAATAGAGAGGTTAATCCGTGAGGGACCAGCGACTAAGTATAAACGCGATGGGAACACCGGCCCCAGTCAGGGATGCCAACCCCGCGCCTATCAGAAGGAGGTTCAAGTTATTCACGGGAATATTCCCAGCAACAATCAACTGAAATCCCAGATACATCAAATCAATATACATGGATTAGAAAAGCAGATAGTGTTGGGGGGAAATGAGAAAGGCATCATGTTTACTAAAAGTGAGCTGACCACAGTCGACGGCCCCATAGAAATACCCTTCATTCTAAAAGTTGGGGTGAACGATAAGCATGACGTCAACAGAGTAATGGTCGACACCGGGGCTGGCCGCGATGTCATTTACTTTGACTGTTTAAAACAGATCGGATTCGGAGAGGCCAAGTTAAAACCCTACCTCGGAGTGCTTGAGGGCTTTAGCAACGACACGGTGCGGGTCAAAGGCACGATCGACCTCAACATCACTTTGGGCGACTATGAGCCCTGTCGAACTGAGGTAATAACTTTCTTGGTCATCGACCTCCCCTCATACTACAACATGATCTTGGGGATTCCAGCTATGAGAAAATTTCAAATGGTGGCATCTGTTCCTTACCAAAGGGTCAAGTTCCATGTGGGGGACGAAATTGGGGTGGCCACCAGTCGACCCGGATTTTTCCTCGAATATATGACCAAGAATAGGGTTGATTCCAAGCAACCCAGAGTGGAGGGTTTTAATATGGCCGCGGATCAGATCAACGCGGTAAAAGAGGTCCCGGAGCGAACAATAGAGGTTGAAACACTATAAATCCGGGACGAGCCGGACTTCACCGCCGAGGACGAGCTGGTCGAGGTTATCGTAAACGACAAACACCCTGATCAGAAGATAAAGATAGGGTCGCAAACAACCGAGAAAGAAAGGGAAGGATTGATCAAGCTTCTAAAAGAAAACTTGGATGCCTTCGCCTGGGAGGTAACCGATATGAGAGGTGTAGAGCTAGAGATCGCCTTGCACTATCTAAGCGTCGACCCCAACTTCAGGCCGATCCAACAAAGAGCATGTCAATTCTCTACAGAAAAGGAGGTCGCGATAAAAAGTGAGGTCGAAAAGCTTTTGGCAGCAGGCATAATCAGTTAGCAAACGTGGTAATGGTGAAAAAACATAACGACAAGTGGCGGATGTGCATCGACTTCACTGATTTAAACAAAGCTTGCCCCAAAGATCCTTACGCGCTGCCCCGAATTGATAAAATGGTCGATGGGATCGCAGGTTTTGAAACACTAAGTTTTCTGGATGCTTATTCGGGCTATCACCAGGTCAAGATGGCAGACGAGGATAAAGAGATGACTGCCTTCAGGGCCGGCGGCGGACTATATTACTACGAGATGATGCCATTTGGTCTAAAGAACGCAGGTTCAACGTATCAAAGGATGGTGAACAGAGTTTTTAGCACCCAAATAGGCAAGAACATGGAGGCTTACATTGACGATATGGTCGTGAAATCAAGTCGCCAGGATCATCTGGTGGACCTTCGCGAAACCTTTGCAAACATGAAAAATCACTCGATGAAGCTAAACCCCGCGAAATGCACTTTTGGGATCCAGACAGGGAAATTTTTGGGCTTCATGATAAGTCAAAGGGGATCGAGGCGAACCTAGATAAAATTGAGGCGCTGACAAACATGAGCGAGCCGACTAGCATTAAGGAGGTACAAAGGCTGAATGGAAGAGTAATAGCCCTAGGAAGGTTTATCTCCAAATCGGCCGAGAAGAGCCTACCCTTCTTCAAAATCCTGAAGGGAAATAAAACCTTTGCTTGGACAGAGGAATGTTCGCAGGCTTTCAAAGAGCTAAATGCCTACCTCTCAAGCCCGCCATTGCTGACTAGTCCAGCGATTGGAGATGTTTTGCTACTATACTTAGCAGCCTCAGATAGGGCCGTCGCAGGAGGACGGCACCTCGCAAAAGCCTGTTTATTATGTTTCTAAGGCTCTAAGCCCCGTAGAAAGTCGTTATTTTAATATCGAAAAGTTAGCCTACTACGTTGTTATAGCCGCCCGAAAATTAAGGGCTTACTTTTCATCGCATTCAATTATTGTACTGTCAGACGTTCCGCTACGGCAGGTCCTCCACAAGCCGGACTTGTCAGGTCGTTTGCTACGTTGGGCCATCGAGCTCACCGAATTCGACATCCGTTATGAACCTCGAAAAGCTATCAAAGCTCAGCCATTCCCCGATTTTATCGCAGAAACGAGCTTCAACGAAGATAACCCAGAACAGACCTACGCAAAACATAGCCCCGACAAAAGTACCACAGCGGACGAGCCTCAACGGCCAAGTCACTGTTGGCAACTCTATGTCGATGGCGCTGCCAACCTTAAAGGTTGTGGTACGGGGATCATCTTGCTAGAGCCCGGAACCTCAGAAGAAATTGAGAAGGCCCTAAGATTTAACTTCACTGCATCGAACAACCAAGCAGAATATGAGGCGGTCATTGCAGGACTGGAGCTTGCCAGGGCCATGAAGGTCGAAAATGTGCAGGTTTTCTGCGATTCACAGTTGGTGGTCAATCAGGTGACCGGGTCGTTCGGAATCCATTGCGAAATTTTGCAGAGATATATTAGCCTCGTCAGAAAACTCGAAAGCAGCTTCAAATATTGCAAATTCACCAACATCCCTCGAGAGGACAATCACAGAGCCGATTAATTATCCAAGCTAACCAGCGAGGACGAAATACGCAACCCATCGGTCATGGTGGAATATCTGTCAGGACCCGCTATCGACAGGATCGAAGTAATGGACTTGCGACCCACCAACCCTTGTTGGATTGATATCATGAGGGCCTACATCGACTCTGGAAAACTCCCTGATGATCCAAACGAGGCAAAAGCCTTGATCAGAAGAGCCGCCAGATACACTATCTTAACCAACGTTTTATACCGGCGATCGTTCTCTAAGCCTTTACTAAGGTGCGTGCGACCTGAAGAAGTCGATGGAATCCTCATAGAGCTCCATGAAGGGACATGCGGAGGCCACCCAGCTAGCCGTACCCTTGCTCAGAAGGTCTTGTTGGCTGGATATTACTGGCCGAAACTCGCAGAGGACGCCAAGGCATATGCTAGGGCGTGCAACGTATGTCAAAAATTTGCGGATATTCCCAGGCTGCCATCAGTCGGGCAAAGCATCGTCATCGCCGCTTGGCCGTTCGACATGTGGGCCATCGACCTCATTGGACCATTAAAAAAGGGCCGCTCCGGATGCGAGTATGTAGTGGTCGCCGTCGACTATTTCACCAAATGGATCGAGGCTAAAGCCTTGGCAAAGATCAACACCGAAGACATAACCTACTTTTTACTCGATCAAGTATGGACTATATTCGGTGTCCCTAGAGTAATAGTATCGGACCACGGACCTCAATTTAGAGAGGAGTTCGACATATTCTGCAGAGAGAATAACATCAAGCATTGGCAATCATCAGTATGCTATCCGCAAAGAAATGGTCAGGCTGAGAACGCAAACAAACAAGTACTGTGCGTGCTGAAAAAGAGTTTGGGCAAAAAGGCGGGTAAATGGCCTGACCACCTCCCCGCGGCCCTACAGGGGAAACTTCTTTTGCATTGACCTACGGATCAGAGGCTATGGCCCCGGTAGAGATGGCCCTACCAAGTTTAAGGGTCTCCCATTTCAGTGAGACCGACAACCCGATCACTAGGGAGCTCGATCTCGATTTAGCAGAGGAGCGACGGATCGAGGCATATGGCTTTTTGCTCAATTGCAAACAGGCTGCCAAAACGTCACCACGACAAACACATTCGCGATCATCACTTCGCCGTCGGAGATTATGTTTTGCGAAAGAGACAAGCCACTGGCCACGAGGTCAAGAAAGGGAAACTGTCAGAAAGTTAGGAAGGCCTAGTGAGGATCGCCCGAGTAATCAAGAAGGGGACGTATGTGCTAAGTGATAATCAAGGTCGCGAGTACAACCGACCTTGGCACACAGATAATTTGAAAAAATATTATATGTAAAATGTACATCTGCTACGTGCGAGCAGAGCATGCGGAGAATGAAATCAAAATAAAGGAGCATCTTCAATCATGAAAAGGGAGTACAATCGTTTCTAGCAAACCTGCGGCCTACAACACCCTTAGATTTAACCAAAAACAAGGGGGCCGCCAAAAAAATAAAAAATAAAATGGTGGACTCATTCAGGTAGTGAACCCATGAAGGTCCAATGAGTGCGTCGGCACCCTAGCTAAACTACATAGCCTAGCTATCAGTGAGGCAAATGGGATACGACGACCACGATTCATCGAGACCGCAAAGTTAACTGCCTCGCGGTGAATCAAGATCCCCCAATCAATGTCAACCTGGGGATCGCGGATAGCATGCAAAAGGAGGGCTTCAGCTTCACTAACAGCCTCGGGGTCTAGGGTCGGAAGGGCGCGTGAGTTAATAAACCTTTTCCACTCACGGTTACTGCGAGACAAGTCGGACGAAGGTCCCAGTGTGCGAGGCCGGGGAGAATCGGGGAAAAGCTCGTGGATTGCTCGACGTAAGTGAACCTGTTTACTCGACTCGTCACCAAGATTCCAAGCGACCTCATAATGGGAGGAGGGATCGATAGCAGGTATACGCAGGGCCCCATTGATAGCTTCTGGGGTAAAAGTAACCGCGACGCCACGGAGGGTAACACAATTGGCAATCCTTTCGGTTGCAACTTCAGATAAAATAGAGTAAAACTCCCTCACCATTGTATGATTGAAAGATGCATGAGGTGGCGAGACAAAATCTGCCCACCCAAAAAGTCGCACACGTAGCAGAGAGCCATCACTCTCAACCTTGCTTTCATTTAAACCCTTCTCCCTCGCAAGCTTGACCACGTCAAAAAAGCGCCATAAGTGATCTTTGGCAACATGAGAGGCAGTAAGGAAGAAATGGGATACATCACGCACCGGACGGGCTTTAAACACTCGCACTCTACCCTCTCCGGATGGAAAAGACATGGCTCTCACAACAAAGATTTATGCAAAAGAGGAGTGAAAATGAGGTTAGCTTGGCCTCCTCCTTTTATAGCAAAGGTTAGCAAAAGGAACAGCCACGATCAACAAGATCCTACGGACAACCTTCACGCGATTTATCCTAAATTTGAAATTCAAAAGGCGCATTTAATGTTTGTCAGTTATTAGCCCAAGATTTTAGGCCACATTGACCACGGATACGTTGCCAGTGAGCTGTCAAATCGATTGAAATCCCTGGATTCCTGGCAACACGGCAGTCGAGAAGGGTTAATTCAGTCCAATCAATTCAGTTCTCAAGTTTCAGGCGAACACCTACCCCGCCTAAAACTTAGGGGGCCGCAGCCAGAAAAATCCAAATGTCAACAAACCAATCAAAATACAGCTCGCCTTCAGCAAGGGGGCCGCATTAAGCCTTGCAAAATCCTCAGCGAAGCCTAGGGTAAGATTCAACAAACGTCGCAGGAATATTATTTACAACAAGTCTGCAGCAACCAAGAGTTGTACAATGTAGCGGCGACAACTTGTTTTGCTCAAATCCCTTCTGGCCTCGCCCAAAACAAAGGGGGATGGGGAAATTTTAACGCTCCGCGTGCGACGCAATCAAGCTAGTACAAACTAGGTCGCAGTTGCCTTTGTTCCAAATAAAGAGGGCCGCATACTGGGATTTCTCGATCGAGTCTCGTTAGAGCTATTGGGTCGCAGTTAATTATTTTTGCGAGCTAGCTAAACCTCACGAAAAAAAGGGAGATGGGGACATACAAAGATTCACAAGACCAAGGAAATAAGTCAAAGAAACAAATGCAACACATAAATAAAAAGGCCAAAAGCGGCCACAAACTAAGTACAGCAAGCCAAACGCGGCCACAATGTCAATGCGGAAAGTAAAAGATAAAAGTTATTACAATCATCAAATGAGGACGCCAAATAGTTCGAAAAACAAGCAAAGTCGAATTATTACAAAGATCGCAGAAAAGTAAATGTTCTGAATCGAAACCACAATCATTTAGACAGAGCCGGGAGGAGTGTCAATATACTCGTCGCCGGGTTGATCATTCGCGGCAGGAGGATTCTTCAAAATTGCGAAGTTGACTGGATTAACTGGAGGAGGATCCCACACAGGGTCGCCGCGCTCTATCTGGTTGGTCTGAATGGCGATGATATAATCCGCCGCTTAAGGAATATCGGGATGAAGAGCCAGCAGGTCGGAAGGTCGCTGGGACATGTTGACCCACCGAAGCATTTCCTCAAAGATGATGCTCTCTCTACCATGATAGGCCCAGAGACAATGAGCGAGGTGATTAAAACCTTGGTCGAAGCTTGCCTCCTGATAATCGCCAAACTCGTCAGAGAGCTTAAAGGCTTCCACAGCCGCCGGACCCGCCTCCTCAGTGGCCTTATTTGCAGTAGCGAGCTTCTCCTTCAGACTCGCGATCTCCTCACGCACGGCCGTCAACACCTCAGCAGACTTGAGGGCTTCATCCTTCAGAGCCAGTACTTTCTTCTGCAGCTCCACGTTCAGTTTAGCACTCTCTGCCATTGCCTTCCTCACCCGATCAACCTCGGTCAGCGCCTCCGAGCTCTTTTTCTCAGCAACGATCCTGGGTTTCTCCGAGGCCCCAAGAGCCGCCGTTACTTTCTTCAACTCAGCCTTGCGCTTCTCAACGGCCTAAATCGCCTTGTTTATACGAATCCCCAGCTGAAAAAGGGAGGGAATTATAAGCCCGACAGAAACACAAAGTATGAGAGAAATGAAAAAATACAAGACAAATAAAACTCACCATTGAGGCGGCAATTCCAAATTGACTTGACAAATCTTTGAGTTCGGCGACTTCATCGCCGGCAGGGGCGTCATCTTGAACCACGACGCGAGCAGTGATTCCCCTCCCGATCTCCATTTGAACCCTGGGCAGCGAGTCCCATGCAAGGCTACCCAGAGGAATGACGTCAGCAATAGCCTCCCTAATCTGGCTTGCCTTAGTCATGTCGAGGCCTTGGGTGAAATTGGCATCCAACCACACATCCTCTTTCCCCTTGTAACCACGGGGCAATGTCCCAGTTGGCAGCGGCTCCACCCCCTCGGGGACCTCTTCAACAATAACCTCAGCCCGCTCAGAGCCTTTATCAGCAGCTCGCTTATCCGTGCGATCAGATCCTTTGCCAGCACCACCTGCAGTTTTGGTCTTTTCGGTTATGGATCGCTTCTGGCCCTGGGGCTCCTTGGAAGGTTCATTAGCATGCGACCTTTTTTGGGCAATAGCCAGGCTTGAGCTCACACCAGCGGACGCCGCCGCGGTCTTGGCATGATCATATGTCTCGTCAACAATAGTGGCATCCACAGTACGGGGAACTTTCCCCAGAACTTGCTTCAGGGTCGCCTGTCGAGTTTTAGCTTGCTCGTCAGGGAGCCTCTGCCTTTGAGCTCGGCGTTCAGTAGCGTCCATAGCTGCAAAAAGGGTTCGTTAAAAATGGATCCAAAAGAAAGAGTAAAACAACAACTTATGAAATAAGCAAATAAAAAGCAAGGAAAGTTACATGATGGTCTTCTACTCGGGTCGCCTCCGCATACAAGACACTCGGACGGAAAATATTTTTCTAAGTGACAATCTCCTATCCAATCGGGATCGCTTTCCTCGGGGACCATGGCAACTAATGGCTCCGCTTTACCCGGACCCGCGACGTCAGCCATGCGCGCCAATGGAAGGGCCAAGTCGAGAAGATCGACCCAAGCCATTTTTCTCAAGAAGGCCTCGACCCCATCAGATTGAATAAGCGCCATGAGTCCTTTGACAAGACGATGCTCCGTAACTAGAGGCTCGCCAATTGAAAGGGTGGACCTTCCCATGCGCTTTTCGGCCTTAGGAAACGGCCAGCCAACCTTGGACTCCACCTTAAGGATCCGCTCCTGCCATCTATGAATCTTATTTGGCAGCAGAAACAGTAAGCGAGGCGTCTTGGTCCTCAATGATATTTGCCCCGGCAGACCCGTGCCGCAGAACAAATGAAATTGTCCTAGCAAAGTGAGCGTGGGTTCTATCTTCATTGTCCGACACATCACGATAAAGGCCATAATCTGAATGACGGCCCCAATAGCAAAATCAGAGGGTAGAGCTCCCATCAGCTCGCAAATCCTAACGAAGAACGGATCGAATGGAGGCCTGAGTCCCGCATAGAAATGATCGAAGTGCAGAATTAGGGTATCATCCGGGCGGCGAGCACAAACGTAATCCTCGCGGTCTCCAGGTTTTAACTTATCCTCCTCCTTCGAGTAGTCGAGCAGAGAAAACCTTTATACACATGTGTCGATTCTAAATCGGCGACGGATAAATTTGTTGAGATCGTCGCTGTCGCAAAGTTTCACCCACTTTTCCTCCAGCGCCTTCTCATATGCAGCCAGGATAGCGAACTCTCTTAGCGCCTCTGGATTGTTGGGTGTTGGTTTTTTTGCTTTGGCAGCGGCCTCCCCAACAGTTGTTTTGGGATACCTTTTCCTCTTTGGTTTCTTTGGGAGCTCCCAATCAATCTTGCGAGGCAAGGGGGCATTCTCATCCTCGCTCGACCCCATCAGCCCGTGAAGAGCGGCGTCCTCAATGTAAGCCTCATCATGCTCGGCGGCGCCACTAGGGCTGGGATCGGCAGCCTGTTCTTCAACCTCAGACATCCCTCTTTCACCAGCCTCGCTAGTGCCTACCTCTTGGGCTCGGGCCATTTCCTTGCGACTCTTCTTACATCGCGGGATAGGGTCAGGAAAAAATTCATCCAAACCAAACGGGTCGTCATCCCTGTGGACAGCGGCCCCCTCTGTGATTATCTCATCTAGCAGATCGTCCCTGGCTGACACGTCGGGACTAGAGGGGTCGTAATCCTCTTCCTCCTGTGCGTAATCGAAGGCCTCCTGATCTTCCTCGGAGTCGCCTCTCAAAGAATATTCTCCGTCGGACATCCTGCAAAAACAAGAGGAAAAGGTGGAGGTTTCAGACCTGGGATAATAAGAATTAAGCTAGGAAGGTGATTGCACCCATCTCGACGCCTTCCCCTCCGTTTTTACAGGAGAAATGGAAATCAAGTTGCAAGAAAGGGAAATACCAATTCAAAAAGCAAATATGGCAAAAGATAGAGGTTTTTGGGCTAAATTGCCAACCTCCCCCCTTTTCCTTTTCCAGAAAAAACCACCCCCACGATAAGAACACCAACCCAAAAACCTCAACTTTTTCCTCGAAAAACATCTTACATACGAACACATTCCCATACAATGGATCAAAGCCACTAAAAAGCTCGAAATTCAAAAAGAAAAATAAGGAAAAAGGGACAAGGGAGGAGGAATTTACCTGTTTCTAGGAGGAGGATAAAATGAGCAGCCGCAAAGAACTTTGCCGGAAACCTCGAATTCCCTTCAGCCACCACCAAATCCTCTGCAAACCTTCGTCGGAAAACCTTCGACAATCCCAGAAAAAGAGAGAAAACTAGAGGAAAATAAAAGAGTAAAAGTATGAAGGACTGAATATGGCAAGCCTTATATAGGCAGCGAGAGTTTGATCGTACGGGCGGGAATCAACCCATCCAACGGTTGAGGTTTGCGCGGTCGATTCGAATTCCGAAATTCGAAAACCGCAATCATGATGGAGGTTAATCAATGCCCACGTGCCTGCTCGGGCGGTTACCAAAGGCGTCAGCACCCACGTAGTTGCAGTTACCAAGGGTGCCAACGTCAGCCACGATCTTACTACTGAACTGCCCTGATAATCCTTGAGCGAGCAGATAGACTCGTAGACGATGAGGTCGCAAAAATAGACCCAGAGTTGCTTCGAAGGCCGCTTGCTTTGAAAGCACGGTCCTTAGTGAACAAGTCGCATCAGACGACGAGGTCGCAAAAATAGACCCAGAGTTGCTTCGAAGGCGCTTTGCTTTGAAAGCACGGTCCCTAGTGAACAAGTCGCATCAGACGAAGAGGTCGTAAAAACAGATCCAGAGTTGCTTCGAAGGCCGCTTGCTTTGAAAGCACGGTCCTTAGTGAACAAGTCGTATCAGACGACGAGGTCGCAAATGTATTGTCCCTGAGCTCACTACTCCACGCTCGACATTTTCATGAAAATGACCAATACATGGAGTAGGGAGCCATTGATGATACAAATAATGTCGCCACCGTTTAGTCCCGGAAACAGCCTGACTCACCATACCAGAGGGAGGACCGCGACTCCATCGTCGGCGACGCCAATAACGTCAAGTCAAGGTTACTGTCGTCTAGCCCTGCTTGAGGCGCCACCATAGCTAGGGGCCGGATCGAGTCCTCGGACAAAGGGCCCTTAAAAGGTCGCACAAGACTTAAGAGGAAGCAGGGAGCAAGGACAAGACCAGGCAAGACAAGCGAAGCTGGTGGTCTATGCGACCCCCAAGAGGTCGCCGCCGAGATGTTTTATCCACTTGCAGCCTAGATATTTACTAGTTTACTTAGCGGTTAAGCAAGATTAGTGACTAAGCTGCTTCACTACACCTGTCTTTTTACTTAGCTCCTAAGTATTCCCTTCCTATAAAAGGAAGGCTTGTGTAACCTAAATAAGATATATACATTCTAATGCAAAGGCATGCCAAACCTCTACGAAAACACTACCTCTCTCTTCCTCCTCCCATCGCCACCCCACATCTCCGGCTAGCACACACTTAATCATCCCCAATAAGCCAGATATCCACAGCACAAACACCGCTAAAACAACCGTGATGATTTATGCATCATCAATAACATATATAATTGTCTTATTCTCTGGATCGGGGGGGGGGGGGGCGCGTTCCCCCTAACCATAGGGTGCGTCCGCCCCTGCATACAACATACAAATTAACATGCATATAGAACTGAATGAGAGAAAGCAAAAATAAATGCGAAAATTTCTTGTTTGGACTGAGGCACGTAAAACGCTATCCTTAAGACTTTATTGCCCCGATTTTATGCCCACAGTTATGGTAAAAGGCTCCCAAGATATAACAATCTTTACCCTGGTCTGATTGTGACACTTCAATGCGAACTACTACAGCCTTGTTATCTTAGACTTGTGAAATGCAAGGAAATTTGTGCAGAGTTTTGGTACTGTATTTTATGAATTTTCTGTGTGTTTTTTTTATTCAGTACTGGAGGTATTTATAGGCAAAAATAGACAAAGTTCTTTTCAGTTTGAAGAGAAACATCTCCTCAAAAATTTGCAGGAAGTGTTCTTGTTCATGAACCAGAATTTGAATAGCAGCAATGGTTCATGTTCTGTTCATGAACCAAATTTCGAACGGAAGCTTTGTTCAAATAGATACATGCATTGTCCAGTTCGAATATGGTTGTTGGTTAGATACACTGATTCGGTTCAGAAATTCAAAAAACAACATGTTGAGTTGGCCCAAACAGATTAATCTTTGGCCAGGCCAAGCCAAATCTAAGGCCCATGCCTTGGGCCGGCCGGCCGGACGGCGGCACGCGTGTGGGATTCTTCTCTCCTTCACAAAATTCTCTTGCTCTTTGGGGCTTGCCTTTAAGTGCCACACTACTTCTTAAGTAGTGATCCCACATGAGCCATATTGTCTATGTGGGACAAAAGAAACCCATTTCCTTTACTAACAACCAATTTTATTACTCTATCTCTAGGCATTAATTTATCATTCACCCGATATCAAAATCGAGTGATTCAAAAGTCTAACATCAACTACTATTTTAGTGGTTTCTAAAACAATTTTTAGCTTTCGGAAATGCATTCCGTAAGTGAATCAAAACCGAGCCTGAAATGGATTGTTCGCCACTTACACTTAGACCCGTTTTGAGCTAAAAAAAAATCACTTAAAATTCTAACCCCCCCACATGAATGAAAATTAATGTATATGCTATGCAAACTCTGTAGAGATAAAAAACGGAGCTCTATTGCATCGGGCGAGTTGGTTTGCTGCCTTGAACCTTCCCTAGTAGTATGCCATCAGACATACTCGGCTAAGCAGTGAACTAGGTCTTAAACTGCACAAGATTTGGTGAATGCCTAGACAATGATACCTACGCAATAGACCCCCTGACCTTCTCGAAGCTCTCATTGTTGTGTCCATTTTGGCCCTGGAACACCTTGGTTCAGAAAGTGTTTTAGGGAATTCGGCCCACAAATTCTCACAGATGTGGCCCCACTCCGACTTACATAGGTGACATCCTATAAAGAGTACTCTACAATACCCCACCTGGCTTGACCAAGATATAGGAATCATTAAAATCTTTATGTTTAGCGTGAACCCATCAGTAGAAAACACTTTTGTATTAATAGAATGAGTAAGTGCTAACTGTCCCTCATAACTTAATTGTCCCTTTTGATCCATTATCGTGGGTTCTTTAGTCACTATGGTTGGGTTGCCATTATAAGAGAATAGTTGTAATATGCTTTAGTCTCATTCCGTTTGTTAATAAAGACATTTGATGTCTAGGTAAACCTTTTGTCAGCAGACCCGTAAGATTCTCCTTTGATTTAAGTGCCTTTCTGTTTTTTTCTACTTCAATGGTATGTGCTAATTACTTCATCATTCTTTACTTAGATGTTTCTTTGCAGGTGTCACTAGGGCACTTGCATGTACGGAATCTCACTTATGCATACAAATAGTATGTTAGAGGCTCCTTGATATTGTGCGATTAAGGAGATGTGAAATAATTAATTGATGTATTTTCCATTGTTGCTTTGGATTTTTGTATTGTTGATGTGAATTCGGAAAGTTAAAAGGAGAGATTTTATGGTGCAACAGTTGTAGGAAAGTTATACCAAGTGGCATACATCAGAGCCATTCATTTTTACTCTCTTTCACATAATACACTTTTATCGTGTGTGAGAGATTAGAAATGAGTGGTTATAATGTATGTCAATTGATAAAACATTCCTACAACGGTTGTATTTTAAAATTTCACCCACGGGTGTCCTATGAATTCCTAACCAACCTTGGATTAGACTGATCCTAAGTAACACGGATACCCACAAACTTGTGGATCAACAAGTTTGATAAAGAAAATGATAGGAAACGGCCATAGTTTCACAATAATCAATTTCATGTCCATGTTTGTCTACGTGATATTCACAGTCGCATTTATGAGCATTCGACTTTTCGCATTTGATTTTGAGAATTTCATCTTCAATTTTGAGAGCCTTTAAGATTTTTTTGTTGGACTTCAGTTAGATGTATACGCTATTTTGAAAGATTGATCATTTTTTTTTCAAATTATCCAATGAACAAAATGATTAGATTTTTGATTTCACAGCTTTATTTGTTGGAATTTTTTTTTGATACTTAGGATTTGACAGAATATGAAGAACTCCAAGACACGCAAATCGTTGTCTTTAAGAGATGTTTCGTCCAACGCAATTGTCACTTAGGGATTAAACGGAAATCTCTCTCAGGATACAATGAAGGTGTTTGATTCAAACAGTGACTTGTTTGAATCAAACCCGAGGACACTGCGAAAATTAATGATGATGCTGTAAGACTTGAGAATGAAATCATCTGCATGCATGTGCCTTTTATAGGCCGAAAGTGCCTTTCCAAGAAAAGAGTTACTTCCTACACGAAAGGGTATGAGTCATCTCAGTTCGGCTAAACATTGCAACTCATGGATTCATGAGGCGTATCTCTTCGAATTGATGCATGATTTCGCAAATGCATGAATCAGAAAAATACATGAATCTGTACATGAACCCCGTTTCGTTGCGATAACATTAATTCGTACGACAACTCGTATGCAAACGACAATTAAAATATTTACTTATGAAAAAATATATTTAACATCATCTACAAGATGAATGCATATCATAATTTTGAACAATCTTGACTTGATCCATCATTATATTGTTGTCATCAAGATTACTACTATCAAAATATGTTAAATGGCGTGAAAATCGAAAACAGAAAGGGAGAATCCGATTGTTCTCCTTTTTTAGTTGTCTGTCCATTACATCATTCCATACATATATATATAGCTCAAGCTCCTTAACCTAATCCCTTCCGTAAGTACCATAATACCCTTATAAATAAATAGAGATAAAAGCATAAAATATCCTAATACCCCCCCTCAAGTTGGAGGGCGTGAAAGACGCACACCCAACTTGTCCAACAAAAATTCCAACTGTTGTGCGCCAAGTACCTTTGTAAGCATATCCGCAAGCTGTTGTCTCGATGGTACATACGTCGGAGATACAATGCCCGTATTAATAGCGTCATGCACAAAGTGACAATCGGCTTCAATATGTTTTGTGCGCTCGTGAAATACCGGGTTATTAGCAATATGAATCGCCGCTTGACTGTCACAATGAAGAATACTGCCGAGAGAAAGTTGAACGCCTAAGTCTCCAAGTAGTTGCCTTAACCATTTTAATTCACATGTAATGGCCACCATCGATCTATACTCCGCTTCAGCCGAAGACCGAGAGACGGTCGCCTGTTTCTTCATTTTCCAAGATATCGGGGAAGTACCGAGTAGAACTAACCAACCTGTAAGTGAGCGACGCGTAAGAGGACAACTCGCCCAATCTGAATCACACCATCCTTCAAGATTTAAAGGACTATCCGCCTTAAGTAAAATACCCTGTCCCGGGTTCTTCGATAAATACCGAACAACACGAAGGGCTGCGTCCCAATGTGCAACCCGAGGTGCATGCATAAACTGTGAGAGAATATGTACCGAATATGCCAAACCCGGCCTAGTGACACCCAGATAAATTAAGCGGCCAACTAACCGCCTATAGATACTGGGATCCTCCAACAAGTCTCCTTGAGCCGTGGCAAGACTGTGATGCTGTTCCATCGGAAAATCAACCGGTGGTGAATCCGTCATGCCTGTTTCAGAGATAATATCCAATGCATATTTGCATTGGGATAAGAAAATACCCTCCGCATTCCGAGCTACTTCTAACCCCAGAAAATATTTCAGCTTGCCGAGGTCCTTCATTTTGAAACATGAGCCAAGATATGCTTTGAAAATGCGCAAGCTATTGACATCATTGCTCGCAAGAATCATATCATCAACATATACCAAAACGTTCAGCCGTATATCTCCTCGGACCATAGTAAATAAAGAATAATCGGAATATGATTGGTGAAAACCATACCTCGTGAGCGCAGCAGCAAGTTTAGCAAACCAGCACCTCGGTGCTTGGCGAAGCCCATAGAGAGACTTTTGCATTCGACACATCAAGTTTTTATTTTTATTCTCAAATCCGGGAGGCACGCGCATATAAATTTCATCTTCCAAATCGCCATGAAGAAACGCATTATGCACGTCCATCTGATGCACTATCCACCCCTTAACAGCCGCCACAGCCAAAAAAGCACGCACCGTAACCATTTTCGCAACCGGTGCAAATGTCTCATTATAATCCACTCCTTCGGTTTGGTGATTACCGAAGGCAACCAAACGGGCTTTCAAGCGCTGCAACTCACCATGTTCATTGTACTTCTCCGTATATACCCATTTGCTTCCCAATGCCTTTTTCCCGGAAGGAAGAGGTTTCAAGGTCCACGTGCCTTGATCCTCCAATGCTTTTATTTCATCAGTCATAGCTTGTCGCCAACCAGGGGATTTCATGGCTTCTTTGAAGGTACGAGGAGTAGTACCGGTTGCCACATTAGCAACGAACCTGCGATGCGTGTCAGAAATTTTTGAACAATCTACAAAATATGTAAGCGGAGATAAACTACCTGAAGAAGGCGATCGAGTGGAGAGACGTGCCGGAGGACTTTTCTTAGCAACCTGCATATGAGTGATATAATCTTGATAACGCGAATTAGGCACCCGAGCACGTTTACCACGTCCCAAAACAGCTCCATCATCTGTCTGAGACCCCTCGGCCCTCTCTTCACTAGTTACCATAATTTCCTCTTCACTATCCATACGATCTATAGGAATCGGCTCATCATTTTCTGACTCACTATCACCAGGCACATTATTATCAAACTTTTGAAAACTCTCGGCCCCCTCCAATGTCCTTGGCTGGGAATTACTTGGTGGAATAGTAGCGAACGGAAACTCATTTTCACAAAAACGTACATCCCGACTCACAAATGTTTCATTTGTTTCCAAATCCAAAACAGTCCAACCTTTCTTCGCAAAGGGATATCCCAAGAACACACATTTACGACTTCTACTAGCAAATTTATCTCCCTTATGATTTAAATTATGTGCATAACAAAGACAACTCAATACTTTTATCATATCAAAATCCGGGGTTTTCTCAAACAAACATTCATATGGCGTTTGATAATCTAATAAACGTGAAGGTGTGCGATTTATTAAAAAACAAGCCGCCAGCACACACTCCCCCCAATACTTTAGCGGTAAGTGACCCTCAAAACGTAGTGCACGTGCGACATTTAAAATATGTTGGTGTTTCTGTTCGACATGGCCATTTTGCTGTGGCGTTCTGACACACGATTTTTCGAATATAATGCCATCCTTACGAAACTGATCCGATAAGCGTTTAAATTCCGTTCCATTATCGCTTCTAACACGTAAAATTTTACCGTCAAATTGCCTACTCACCATTGCCATAAATTCCAAAAACAAAGTCGCAACTTCACTTTTATCATAAACAAGATAAACCCAAACCGATCTAGAAAAATCATCCAAAATTGTCAAGAAATAACGCGCACCACACGTAGATGGAGTCGGATACGGACCCCATAAATCACAATGTATGAGCTCAAACAGTTTACTAGCTTGCTTATTACTATTAAAAAAACGTGCCCTATGTTGTTTTGCACGGAAGCAAACATCACAATTTTTATTAAAAGTATCAGAACCAAACAAATGAGGAAAATGCTTCAAAACCTTCTCCGAGGGATGTCCTAATCGCTTATGCCACAACTGAAGTGAGTCCTTACTTGCAACAGCCATAACACGTGCTCTAGGTACTCCCCGAAAATAGAAAAGTCCTCCATTACGTTCACCCACTCCAATCACCCTCCTCGTCATTCGGTCCTGCAATACACATAAGGTAGATGTAAATTCAGCTCGGCAATTCAAATCATCCATCAATTGCGACACAGATACTAAGTTACATTCAAGCTTGGGAACATATAACACATTATGCAATTTAAGACCACCCGGTAAAAATAAATTTCCCTCATGTGTGGCATGAGATGTAGTTCCATCCGGCAACGTAACGGGACAATTATGTACCATATGTACATTAATCAATTGATCAAACACACCGGTGACATGGTGTGTGGCACCTGTATCAACAATCCACAATTTCTCACCATTTAAACGATCCCGTGGTTTGGCGTAATTCAACACATCAAGTACCGCGTTCCATTGTTCCGGAGTTAAATTGGTAAGGCCGGATTCCTCCAAAGTTGTTGGAGGTCCATGAGCTGTTGTAGTGCTCCCAGTATGCGTGTGATTGGCCTTGATTTTATGTGCATCACCCCTATAATTCCCAAAGACCGTGCGCCGCCAGTTGTAGTGCTATCTTGTCCATTGCTCGAGCTTCGCCCGCCACCAGTAGCTCGGCCACCACTGCTCGAGCACCACCACGGCCCCCTGGGGCGTTCACCCCACCAATCCGGATAGCCTATCAACTCAAAACAACTAAGATCATCATGTCCAGAAATTTGACAATGCTTACAAAATTTCTTAGCATTCTCTGCTTGGCGTTTTTCCTTCAACTTTGCTTGCACTTTAAACGCCATCATGCCATCTCGATCATCCCGTAACGATCCCCCAGTTTTGTGTAAACGCTCTTCCTGGGATATGCTCTGGAATGCTCTGTCAACCGTTGGTAATGGATCCAAATTCAACAACTGCGATCGGAGTGCGGCGTATGATGGATCCAAGCCAAGTAAAAACCAATATAATCGATCCTCCATCGCCAAACGCTGAAATTCCTCTCCTAATTTGCAGGTGCATTTGTTACACTTGCAACTTGGCATCACTGTAATATTCGATAAATCATTCCAGAGCTTGCTTATCCGACCATAGTATGTCGTAACCGATTCGTCCTTCATCTGTTTGCACTCGGCTAACTCCTTCTTGAGTTGGCAAATTCTAGCTCCATTTACTATACCATATCTTGACCAAATAGTATCCCAGAGCACCTGGGCATCTTCATAACCACCGAACAGGGGTCTGATTTTGTAATTAAGGGTATTCTTGATCCATGAGACCAACATCGATTGAACCGTATACCAATCTTCCAGTTTTTCTTTCTCTGTCGGCTTGGAGATTGCTCCATTCACAAAGCCGAATTTCTGTTTCGATCTCAAGGCCACACAAACGTCCCTTGACCATTCATCATAATTATCTCCGGTGAATTGCGTTGGGGTGATCAACGCACCTGGATTGTCACTCGTACTCAAATAAAACGGATCAAGTTTCTTCTCGTCCGCCATATGAGATTAGAATCTTGTGATATTTTTCAGAAATTGGATCTAAATGTCATCGAAAACAGAAAGGGAGAATCCGATTGTTCTCCTTTTTTTAGTTGTCTGTCCATTACATCATTCCATACATATATATAGAGCTCAAGCTCCTTAACCTAATCCCTTCCGTAAGTACCATAATACCCTTACAAATAAATAGAGATAAAAGCATAAAATATCCTAATAAAATAATATTCCAGTATAATCAACACACGTAGTCTGAAAGAAAGCTTTGCTTAGAACAATCAACACAACAATAACAAGAATGTAAACCTTTTTATGTCTATTGCCAACACCAAGAAAATTTGATCACAAGATTATAAATTAGTATTCCTAAAATAAAAAAAGGAAGTGTAGGTACTAGGTAGTAGTATTAACTAGGACAAAAACATGTTTACACAGGTCACTTGTTGATGGTAATCATTGTGCATGAGATCTAGAAGAAGAGTGTAAACATATTTGACTATTAGAAAAGCAACAACACTAAATCCAAAAACCTAAAAATATGAAATAATAAATGGTTGCCGGCTACGTCTAAAAGCTTCTGCCCATTCTTTTTTTATTTTATTTTTTTACTATTAGTGAAAACTCATAAATTAACCACACTTATCATCAATCTCTATATAAAGGCATCGTCTAGAGTTTGATCAAATAACAATATCTCCCAGTTCTTCAGAAAAGTAAAAAAGAATATAAAATCAAAGCAACAAACCATGGGAATGTTGAAGCTTTTCATGGTTTTTTGCAGCCTTCTTCATCCACTTATCCTAACAACAACATATGGGCAATCCTATGTATTCAGGGAATACATTGGAGCAATGTTTAATGGTATAAAGTTTTCAGACGTGCCGATACATTCAGATGTCGAATTTCACTTCATCTTATCGTTTGCCATTGATTACACTACTTCTCCCTCTCCCACCAATGGAAAGTTCAATGTTTTTTGGGATGCCGACAATCTCAGCCCTTCACAAGTTTCAGCTATCAAATCCAAACACCCTAACGTCAAGGTTCGTTCGTACGTGAAATCGTTGTCTTTACAACTAACTAACTATATAAAATGCATGTAATATATACGAGTAGATGAAATGTCCTACGTACGTACGTGGTATATGTCATATCCATTATCTTTCATTATGTTTTATTTGCTATGTAATGAACTGCAGGTTGCTGTAAGCTTAGGAGGGGACAGTGTCCAAGGTGAAAGTGCATATTTTCAGCCCTCGTCGATCGAGTCATGGGTCTCTAATGCAGTATCTTCACTCACAAACATTATCCAAAAATACAACTTAGACGGTATAGACATCGACTATGAACACTTCAACGCGGACCCAGAAACCTTTGCAGAATGCATAGGACAGCTTATATCGACCTTAAAGAAAAAGGGTGTGATTTCTTTTGCTTCGATCGCACCGTTCGATGATGATGAAGTTCAAAGCCATTACCAAGCCTTGTGGAAAAGCTATGGACATGTTATTGACTATGTCAACTTCCAGTTCTATGCTTATGATGCAGGGACCACTGTCTCTCAGTTCATAGACTACTTCCATACCCAAACATCTAACTATAATGGTGGGAAGATCTTGGCCAGTTTCTCTACAGATGGGAGTGGGGGTTTGTCCCCTAAAAATGGATTCTTTAAAGCTTGCAATAGGCTCAAGAATGAAGGAAACCTACATGGGATCTTTGTTTGGGATGCTGATGATTCTAAAGCAGCTGGTTTTCCCTATGAGAAACAATCACAAGCTATGCTTGCTGCCCCTGTTACTATTAATTAGTGTGATTAATTTGTATTTATTATAATGTATATATCCGTATGTATATTTGTACATATACCCATGAACATACTTGTTCTTTGTATAATACCGTTTTGTTTGTGTGTATTCATGATAGCTTGGAACTCAAGTTAATTACCTGTAAGAACATATAGATTTTCCAAGCTACTCTGTATCTATCTGTGAAATGTACTTTTGTAAACTTTTATGTTTGAGTTGTATCCATAATTTGTGTTGAATACGTAAAATGTTGAAATACCATCTCTTCCAAAATTGTCATGTTTTTCGTTTTTCGTGTATCCATACCTCTCCACAAAATAGTAAAGCCAAACACAAAATGTGACGCTTCGTCCCGGATGCCGAGCCCTTATCCAGAAAGAAAGCCCTGCATGCATGTATTAACTTTTTAAATCACAAAAGTAATATATACATAAGACTCATAACAATCAATCAGAGTAAAGCGGAATAAAATTAAAACTAAAGATAACTCGGAAAAGAATGTCAAACGACAAACAAACGGATCACCAGTCCCAATCAACGTCTAAGAAAACTGAAAAGACAACAACGAAATAAATGTTGTTTGACTTATTACATCACAATTGAAACCGAAAAGATAAAAAATCTATCTCTCAACTAGAAATAAAATAAATGAAATAAATGTCCTCATCATCTAAAACTCTTGAGCTCAAACATCAGCTCCGTCAACTCCATCGTCACATTCGCACTCATCATAATCTCACAACCACCTTCTCGGGGTAGGAACAATCGAGAAGAAGGGGTAAGTACAATTTGTACTCAGTAAGGGGTAGAAAAAACGGTTACATGATATATATACAAATATATAACACACAACATTTAAAGTCTACAAACGCTACCATATAGGTTGTAATGAGATCACACTCACCCTCTACTAGATCATATAGTACATCCTCGCACAAGTAGGTTTGTTACATCAATATCAAGGGACACTACGCATGGTGATACTACACCACGACAGGGTAAGCACCTCTCTAAAGGCATGGACTTAAGTCTCCGTGTGGGAGTTACACTAGTCCCAGGACACTGAAGTCAAGTGGAGGTGTAATAGTCCCATGCTTCGACATTTACACGTGCCACACCAATGATAAATATGTTTAAGTTTTTAGACACACACATATGTAATTTACGAGTTTAGATCTAACCACCTAGTTAATTCACATAAAAAGCTTCTTAAGGACTCTAGTCCTAGACAACTAATTATACTACCTAGCACGTTGTAAAAGGATCAATGTCCCACTAGGCCAAAACAACGTCTTCCGGTGCTTTCACATTCTCCCCGTGGAGGGTTTTAGTTGTGGTGTTGAGCCAAGGCTACCAGAAGTCGAAGTTAGACATTGTAAAGTATCATATAATGCCCTCAAAGGCATGCATACCAATCACCAACACATTGCACACATCAAAAACATCAAAATGGGGTAAAACAGTGGGTTTGGCGCGCGCTGCACCCTTTTGGCACGGCTAAACCCATTCCAGAACCTGCCGTAAATTCTGCTTCTGTTTTAGCACGCGCGATGCCCTTTTGGCGCGCGCTAAAACTAACATGTTGCTTCTGTTCCATTTCAGCGCGTGCTATACCTTCCTGGCGCGCGCTAAACACAAAATTAGCATCATGTTCATGATTAGAGACCTTTGGCATGCGCTACGGCCTTTTGGCATGCACTAAACGTGATCAGAGTCGTTCCCTAAGTTTCTAGTGCGTTTTGGCGCGCTAAAACGGTCGCGCTTGAAGAATAGCCTGTTCAACTCCGTTTCAAGGACAATCTTATACCAATCAACTCCAACCTTATTCCAACATATAAACCTGCGTATTTCATCAGAAAAACAGCAACAAAACACCAAACAAAACCGTTTTAAAGAACACCCCGTTATCTTAGCAATCCAAAAACAATTTGAAGGTGACAACGATATTAAGAGGGTTGAATTCTTGAACCAAGAACGTCTACGAACAATCTACAATAATTAAACACCGAAGTACGATTAGAAAACTCTCTAATCCACAAGAACTCAGATTTCCTCCTCAAGAACATAAGAATTCTAGATTTAGGGCTAAAACGAAAGTTTACCGTATTGAAAACGAGGAGTATGAAAACAATCGTCTTCTTTCGTTGATCAGTTGCTTCTAGTGTCGTCTGCATAAATAACCAACCGTTTTGTCTAGCGATTGGAACTTCGTTCTTGCTTTTCTCGCTGTTGGTGTGTTGCTCCTTTCTAAGTTTTCAGAAAAATTCAATGTAATGTGATTAATGGGATTTTAGGGATTTATTTCCTTTAAATACCCATTAATTAAAATATTAAATATAATTAATTAATTCCTTTAATTATATCTATTTTAGGTTAAAATAAATAGGAAGAATAATAAAATCATTCCTTTTTACGTTTATACCTTTCTTGGATTTTCGGGGTGTTACATCCTCCTCCCATAAGAAATGTTTCATCTTCAAAACTGAACGTACCTACGAGAAGCTTGAAGTCTGGAAACTCGTCAACCATGTCGTCCTCTATCTCCCATGTTGCCTCTTCCGGTGTATGGTTACACCATTGAACCAACACTAACTGCACATCTTCATCCTTAATTGACCTTCTTCACTTTCCACTCCAAAATGCAAAATGGTTCTTCTTTGTAGGTTAGGTTCTCTTCAACCATTTCAAGGTCAACGATCGTTTCCACATCAATGTCCGTTAAGCACCTTTTTAGAATTGACACATTAAAAATATTGTGAACTTAAGACAAGGATTCAGGCAACTCCAAACAATAAGCTAAAAGTCCTACTTTAGCTAGGATCACAAAAGGACCTACATGTCTGGGGCTTAATATGCCTTTCTGCCCAAACCGTCTCACTTCTCTCGTCGGTGACGCTTTGAGGTACACTCTATCACCAACCTCGAACTCCAACACTCTATCGCGAGTTAATCACACCCATGAAGATCAATCACCATGACTTGGACAAATTGAGAACATACAAGACTACCCAACTTAAATTCAAGCAATTACAAGATTTCTAGCCCAATTTCACATCACCCAAGCCACAAAGGTGTGTAGCTACTCATAATCTCAACAAAAACACAAAGCAAAGACGAAATTAAACTAATAAATCCATGAAACAGAAAATTAAAGCTAAATTCAGAATTATACCTCAATTAAATGAGAAAAATGAAATTAGCTCTCCAAGCCCATGGAGATTCACTAAGGGTGCGTTTGGATTGCTGGAATGTAACGGAATGGAATGAAACTAATGGAATGGAATGCAATGGAATTGCGGTGGGGTGGGCAAGTGCCATGGGAGGTTGCGGGCGGGCGGACGGCGGTGGGCGGTGGTGGTTGATTTTTTATCACTAGGTTATGCCTACATTTCATTCCATCAAACCATTCCGTCCATTCCATCCATTTTTTGATGGAATGAAAACCTATTCCATTCTCTCACAACCAAACATGCCAAAATGATGGAATGGAATGAGCATTCCATTCCATTCCATTCCATTCCATTCAATTCAAGCAATCCAAACGTACTCTATATAGATAATGAATTCACCTTTAGAGTATAGCCCAAGTTTAATTACACATTAATTTGGATATTGGAGTCCTAAGATTATACTTTTTAAGCTAATGAAATGAAAAAGTGCATTGCAAAGTGTTTGAGTATCTTTCTCATCTAATTCTAATCTAGAAAATATGAGGTCTTCTCTCTCCTAGGTGAAATTTTTTTCTTTTATAGTACAAAATTTTGTGCCGTATGAGTGGGCTTGCAATTGGTAGGCGTGGGCTTGAGCTGAAAAAAAAAAGCATGCCTGATTTTTTTGGGCGTCGGGAGTGGGCTTGCATCATGCAGGTGTGGGCTTGCACATCCTGAACTTGACTGGGAGCTCAGAACCATGCCTGGTAGACGTGGGCCTGTCCTGGCTGATCCTCAAAAACTGATTGGAAGAACTTCTGCTTAGGGTAGAACCACTCCTTAAATTCCATAATCACCAAAACTGATTCCAACACAACTCTTTATCATCGAACATCTGAAGACACGCAACATGAGATACAAACGTAATTTTCTAGGGTATCGTGTACCCAGTGTGTGCTACAAAAATGTCCACATTTTAAAGATAAACATGATATTTCTCATTAAGTGCGATATGGAACCATGAGTGATGACAATAGAATGAGATAGCGTCTAAATGATAAAATTATGGCCCGAAATGCTATAAAATTGGATGAATTAAATGTGAAATGCGTAGAGGGGTTGACTTTCATCATCTTCCTCGTTGCCTTTTTGCTTTTTTCTACTTCAATGGTATGTGCTAATTACTTCATCAATCTTTAGTTAGATGTTTCTTTGCAGGAGTCACTAGGGCACATGCATGTACTGAATCTCACTTATGCATACAGATAGTATGTGAGAGGCTCTTTGATATTGTGCGATTAAGGAGATGTGAAATAAATACTTGATGCATTTTCCAGTGTTGCTCTGGATTGTTGTATTGTTGATGTGAATTCAGAACGTTAAAAGTAGCCTACACACGACGAACACAAAGAATAAGTCTCCCTCGACTCCTGATCAGCCTGTGATCAGACTCCACGGGTGTCCCCTGAATTCCTAACCAACCTGTGATTAGACTCCTAAGGAACGCGGATACCCACTAGAGGCGGAGACACACATACAACAATGGGGTCCACGGACCCCGCGGAGCCGAAGAAAAACTGTTTATATTACACCGAAAAAAAAATTGTGCACTCGCTGAAAAAAAATTACTTAGAAAAAATATTTGTGCACCCGCTGAATCTTTTTTTAGGCTCCACCACTGATACCCACAAACTTGCGGCTCAACAAGTTTGATAAAGAAAATGATAGGAAACGACCATAATTTCACAATAATCATTTTTCACGTCCCCGTTTGTCTACGTGATATTCACAGTCGCATTTATGAGCATTGGACATTTCACATTTGATTTTGAAAATTTCATATTCTTTTTTGAGAGCCTTTAAGAGTTTTTGATAGACCAGGTAGATGTATATGCTATTTTGAAAGATTGATCATCTTCAATTGATCATATTCTTTTTTTTTTACTAATTATCTAATGAACAAAATGATTAGATTTTTGATTTCACGGCTTCATCCACAAGATGAATACATATCATAGTTTTGAATGATCTTGACTTGATCCATCATGATATTGATGTCGTCGTCAAGATTACTAGTATCAAAATAATATTCCTGCATAATCAACACACCGTTGAAAGTAGCGCCCGAAAGACAATTTATGTAATTGTTTTTATAATTAATAAATGACAGATTTATTCTCATCTTATTACTTGCTTCGTGTTTGTAAGTAGTACACTGCTGAAAACCTTAAGTCGAATCATATGTAGCCATATAACTTAGTGTGTGTCACATATGAGGATTGAGTTTATGGTGATACACTTGAAATGTTAGTCCGTGGTGAACTTAATCAAAGTATGGAGTCTATTGATTAAACCACCATTAATGCGCCCAGAACACTTTAAGGTGTGACCATCCTATCCGAACCCTCGACATTGGTTGTCTAAGTGGGGCATTTATATATGATGAGAGTCATATAGGACTGGACCGATTTAATCTGAGTTTCTCATATAATTCCGTGATTGATAAATCTTATTAAATCACAAGATGATCATATATGGATTAACCTTAATCCTGAAGTGATTGCATACTCCTACTGGTTTCAGGATAGGGTTTGATGTGTTCGTTAAGGATCGCTAAGAGGCGCGGTCCGAATCACTTCCACGTTGGCACTATTCTGGATTGAGTGAGAAGTGTGTGTCTCACAGATATGGAATCCATTCCTTCCTGCGGGAAGTAGAAAGACAATCCCCTTATTTGTTGATCTTAGAAACTGATCGATCCATGGAGTTCGTATTGGTTATGAACTAATTGATCACTAGTGGGTTAATGGTAAATAATGATAAGATGTATTGAAGAAGGTTTACGGAAATAATCCTGCTTCATTACAGATAGTCTATGGAGGGTTAGTTTATATGTAATGGTTATATCAATGGACACTTATCGACTCGACTCGACGTTTTGAGAATAAGTTATATCTATAATCGATAGAGTTTAGTTTCGGATTTATGGTGGCGTAATTACGTAATTAATAATTTGAGTAGAAATATTCTGTTCGATGAATATTTTATTCAATTTATTGTAGCTAATGGTTATAGGTCAATGGTCCCCGGGTTGGCTCCTGACACGCGAGTGTTTTCTCGTTTTATGGAACCTCTAGAATAAATTAAATAATTGGTCTATTTAATGGATATGCAATATTATTTATTTGGTAAATAATATGTAAAATAGAAAAGACATTTTCTATTAAAAAATAATGACAGTTGGTGCCCCTACATGTTGATAAATTAGAAAAAAAAATTCTAGAATATGTCACATGTGTAATTAATTAATTATCTATTTGTTGGATAATTAATGGAATAATAAGAGATTGATTTTGTTGGGAATTATCTCTTATTTTGTAGCAAAAATATCTTTCCTTATGGGAATAGGTTTTTGTGGTGTGAAAATGATAAATCTCTTGGCTAGTTATTTTCTTATATAAAGAGAGTTTCTCCTAGCACAAAAGACACATTAATATGGCGCCAACATCAAATTAAAAGAAGAGAAAAATTACTTTATCGTTCTAGTCATTAAGAGAAGAAAACTAGGGCATATTCGAGGAGGTTCTTCGGCGAGGATCGACGTCCACCAGTCGTTGCTAGGAGATACAATCCGGAAGATTGTGGCTTCTCCTTTTTTGTCGAATTTCACATCTCTTTCCGTTGAGGTAAATCTACTAACCTTCTTGTAGATTGTTAATTAATTATGTGAATTAAAATCGTGGTAAAATCGCATGCAAATTTAATTCGTAGCTTCCGCTGTGCATGATCGAGTGTCTCGATCGGTGCTGAGAATCAGATCTGACAATCCAATTGTGGATATATCTAGTACACACACAGTCTGAAAGAAAGCTTTGCGTAGGGTAGGTTTTTGCTGTTTTCCTTTGCTCCTACCAATCAAATCCATGCCATTGCAAGCAATCCTGAAAGGCTATTAGATTGAGAAGTCCGACCGGAGATGTAGTAGCAATTCTTGAGAAGAGAAAAAGAGAGACGGTGACAAAGCAAATTGAGAAGAAACAGATTGAAGTGCGGCTAGGTTTTTAAACACGTCGGTCTCCTTCTCCGGCATCATGGCGGGGTTGCCGCCGAAAACTCCAGCTCCTCCTACGGAATACACACTACCCACTCAACCTCTCAGCTACGCTAGAGTAACGAGCACAGGAATGTCGACCTCCTTCAATGCAGCCACCCTACGGCCCTCCTCTTTCAAAGGAGAGCCGGCGATCACCATTCCCGCCGATACTGAGATAGCCATGGCCACCGGATTTCAATGCTCCCTTATCGGGAAATACTCCCTAGGCCGCCCTCCTCTAGAATCAATCAAGAAATTCCTCAGTGTCCAAAACTACAAAGGTAACTATACTCTCGGCCTCTTAGATAATAAGCATGCGATTATTAGATTTCAACACGATGAAGATTATATTCGTTTGTTCTCGAAAGCATCATGGCAAGTTGGTAACAATAATATGAGGTTTTTTAAATGGACTGTTGATTTCAACGTTGATTGCGAACCATCCATAATCCATGTTTGGATTTCTCTTCCTAAACTGCCAATCCATCTTATGAATAAAGACTTTATTTTTAGCCTCATGCAAACTATTGGGAAGCTGTTAAGAATTGATTCAGCCACTGCCAAACTTCATAGACCATCCCTGGCACGTGTACAGGTAGAGATAGATTTTCTGAAAAATGTTCCGAAACGTATCTGGATTCAAAAAGAGAACGGGGATGGTTTCTGGAAGCCTATTCTTTCCGAAGGATCTCACCCGGATTATTGTACGCACTGTTGGCACATGGGGCATAGTCCAGATTATTTCTTAGTCAAGCACCCTGAATTAGCTACGCAAAAACCTACTTCTAGCAAGCCATCTCAAGCTTATGTGGTGAAAACAACTACAGATCATTCATCACCCCCTGAAAGTAATTTCAATGACAATGCTAGTAATGGTAAAGCCACAGCTTCCAGTGCCTCGTATAAAGGTTCGGATACCACACAAGCCATGCAGCATGGCTCAGCTTCAACTCTCATTGCGGCCCATGTGGATATTATGGATCCTTCCACACAAAACCTTCATAATACAGAGATTATGAAAGCTTTAATTGATAGTACTGAAGATAAATTGGATCACCGAAGGTAGTCAAGTATTTTAACACCTATGGCTATGGCTCGGACTCAGAAAATCATAAAGCAAAAGTTCAACACAATGTTAATATTCTTGAATGGTAGCCACCCAATCGATTTCAGGAGGAATCGACCTCTGATGATTCACATAGTCAGGGTGATACGCCAGAACCGGATCCAGAGGGTCTTTTCATTCCTGTGTCTAAAAGTCGGAAAAAGAAGGTAGAAGTTTATACGACTAAAGGGGTCCAAACCCGTTTTACAAAACACCCCAAAAAAGGTTTCCCAATGAATAACATCATTTTATGGAATATTAGAGGCATTGAAAATACTTCCTCAATGGCTCGTGTAAAAAATCTTGTTCGTATCTATCACATTGATTTTTCGGCTATTTCCGAACTTATGTTACTTGATGATGATAAAAGGATTTTCATTGCAAATCGCCTCAACTTTAAATACTCGGCAGCTACTCCAAATGGTAAGTTATGACTTTTTTGGAACTCTACTGTTTCATGGGATTTATTACTCGCCACGGTCAATCTATTCATGTTAAATTCAATGCGACTATACCATATATAATCTCAAAAGTATATGCCAAATGTACTAGGGTGGGTCACATGCCTCTTTGGCAAGACCTTCGAGCCATACACTCTCTTAATACTCCGTGGCTGGTGGGGGTGATTTTAATACTATACTTTTTTGGGCGGATTATAAAGGGAATGGCTCCCCAGACCGGTTGTCTATGCAAGACTTTAATGACTTAATTTCTGATTGTTCACTTATGGAGCAACCTATTCAAAATAGGGATTTTACTTGGTATGGTACTAGACCTAACGAAATCGTTCATGTTAAACTGGATCGTACTTTCCATAACACTAAGTGGCTGGATATTTACCCTAATTTTACTGCCAAAGCTCTTCCTAAAGCCTGCTCGGACCACAAAATTCTGTTATACAACTCTGCCAGCTTGACTACTGGTCCCAAACCTTTTCACTTCATGAAGTTAGTTCGGGATAATTAGGATCAACCTTTATTCGGCTTGGGTATGGATGTGCTAATGGGAAAATTAAAGCGCCTTAAATCTGCCTTGAAAGTGTGGAATAAAGAAACGTTTGGTGATGTTCATCTTAATGTTAAGCTGGCTGAACAAGACTTGGCTCACAAGGAATTAACTCTAGAGAACTCCCCTACAGAGGCAAACCGCACTGCTCTACATCAAGCTAATACACTCTATATTCGGACCATGCGTGAAGAGGAGGACTTCTGGAAGCAAAAATCACAGTATAAGTGGTTTACTGACGACGATCGCAATACAACAACTTTTCATGCCTCAGTGAAAGCTAGTGGAGCTAAAGGTCATATTCAACGTATTCGTAATGATGCAAATGATTGGCTTACGACTGAATGTGACATTAAACAAGAATCGATTCGTTTCTTTAGCTCTCTTCTCTCTCAAGAGGAGCCTCAGGATGACTCTGCCATGATTGAGTTGCTCTCTCATGTCCCCAAGATCCTCACGGATGATGACAACTGGATGTTGCGGTTACTCTTGAAGAAATCAAAAGGGTTGTGTTCGATCTTAACCCGAATAGTGCTCCAGGTCCGGATGGGTTCTCTAGTATTTTTTCCCAAACATTTTGGGATGTGGTTCACTTGGATATTCAAAATGCGGTACACAATTTCTTCTCTGGTCGTGCCCTGCCTCGCTCGGTGGGAGCAACTTTCATTACCCTGCTTCCTAAAAATGATGCTCCAACGACGTTTGGTGATATTCGACCTATCTCTCTTTGCTCGGATGTTAATAAGATCTTCACCAAAAATTTAACTCACAAGATTCAGCCTCTGCTAATAGGCTCATATCTGATGAGCAATCTTCTTTCGTCAAAGGTAAGGATATCGCAGACAATATTTTATTTGTGCAGGAGATTATGCAACACTTGCATAAAAAGGTACGTAGGCACAATATGGCTTTCAAGCTCGACATTGTGAAAGCTTTCGATAGAGTCTCATGGCCTTTCCTATCACAACTTCTCATATCTTTTGGGTTTAATACGGCTTTCATCACCCTGATCATGAACAACCTTCGCGGCTGTTGGTCTTTTATCTTGCTTAATGGCACACCCACTGGTTTCTTTCAGTCCTCGTGCGGCATCAAACAGAGAGACCCTCTATCCCCATATTTGTTTATTTTGGTCTCTGAAGCCTTTACACACGGTCTTAAAGCTCTCTTTTGTGATCCAGATATGCAGCGTTACTCTCTTCCATGCAATTTTCCATAGGCTACCCACTGTCTTTATGAGGACGATCTGATTATTTTCTGTAGAGGTTTTAATCGGAATATCCAGAAAATCATGGCCTTCATTCACACTTATAAGCGCGCTACGGGCCAGAAGGTCAGTCTAGCTAAGAGTTTCTTTGTTGTTTCTAAGCTTTGTCCTGCTGGTAAGATTGGAAGACTCACGGCCTTGACTGGGATCCATCGAGCTGAATGCCATTTCACCTATCTCGGGTGCCTCATTTATGTTGGTCGTCCCAAAAGGGCTTATTTTGACTATCTAATTGACAAAATACAAAAAAAGGCTTGAAGGCTGGTGATGATGGTCAACTTAGTATCATATTTACCATCAATATGTCCCGGATTTGTGTTCCCCGTGGTGATAATATGTATGAAATTATGGGTTAATTAGCTAAATGTGGGATTCAGCCAATTGTCTTGATCGTGGAATATCATTGAGAAATAGGAATCCGTGTTATCAAAGGATTTCCTGGGATTATTTCTAGTAAGCCACGCCCGGGGTGACTAAATTGGTATTATGCGTATTAACCGTGTATTATATGCGTTATTTACTAGAAATAGAAGCTACTATGTGTGCTATGATTTTATTGATAGAAGGACGAGTGTTTGGAGCATCATTTGGGCTGAATATGAGAGTCAATCGATAAAGAACTGAACGGAGCTGAAGGTTGAAGTGTTTCGAGCAGAGATTGGACCCGAGAATCTGATTGGTGATCTTGAAACGCAGTTTACGAAGCTTTACAAGACCAATTGGGCTTGGACTTCTACATAAAAGTTGTAGGTCTTGAAACTAGGATTCTAACACACTTTGAATCACCCAAATCGGAGTTGCGTAGGCCAAGTTATGGTCCAAATACCAAGTTGGGCCTAGGGTATTCCAAGTTAAGTCGGCAGGAAGAAAAAGACAAAAATACCCCCGGTAAATCGGGAGTTACCCTCGATTTACCGAGGCCCAAAATCTTCCAGAAACTCATTTTTTGTCCCTCAAGAATTGGGTTTACCCCTAAGTCGGTTTATACACCTATATAAGGCCATTCAGAGCTGCAGAATTGTATTCATCTTCCATTCATTGATTCATTCATAGATCTATTCATAAATTAGCTACAATTTAGTCTTTTGGGAATAAAATCTTCTTTTATTTTCTTATTTTCTTCTTCCAATTAAATCACGAGTCTTTCATTATTGAATTGTGCTTGGTTTACAATCTTCATGGATCGTCTTGAGTCGCTGGAGGGAGAGAAAATTGAAGAGTAGATCTGTTCTTCGTCATGGGTAAGATCTATTCCAATGTTTTATTTCTTTCTTAGATTTCATGATTTTTCTTTTGTTAGATCTAGATTATGCTTGCATCTAATCATATATGAATTAATTAAACGAACATTAATCTTTATTCGATTCGTTAAAATAAAACGCATAATTTTGGGTTGCACTCTTCAGATCTGCGACGGTCTTTATTGCTAGATCTGAATACCTAGTAAATCCTAATTCTGTGGTTCGGAGTCAGCTACGTTGATCGACATATTTAATTTACATGTTAGTAGCCAGATCAACTATTTGCATGTCTTCGTAAATTAGCATGAAGTGCTGATAGTGAAGTGTTAATTTGGACATAGTCTTGATGGACCCTAGGAACGTGTTAATCAGTGTCGATAGCTGCCTAGGCGGGTTATCGGTATGGGTTAGCGCTCAATACTGGCAATTCTAGTTACTTATGCGTATGGGCTATTACGGACCAATTAAGGATGGTAGCTGGCGTATAGATTATCTACTACCATGGTCGGAGTAGATATGGTTAGGAATTGCACCCGTAGCTTAATTACAAATATGGATCAGATAAGGATTAAGGGGAGATTAGTTGTGAATAGTTTGGTTAGTGCCTTTCCGATATATGACTGACCATGGGTTATTAGCATCTATTTTATTTACTTGTTCTTCATGTTGGTCAATGACCACCCTTATCCGGTTGACCTTTGAATTGTGGTTGTGTTTAGCATTATTAAATAATAGTCTCTGTGGGATCGACATTGACTCGCCCTTGCTATACTACGATTGACCTAGTCCTCTTGCTAGTATTAAGCAACTTACACGCGATCAGCTGGCAGGCTAAATTGCTCACTATGGGAGGTCGTCTGATCCTTATCAAACATGTGTTATCCTCCATTCTGATACACACCATAGCTGCTCTGCAAGTACCCAGTTCGGTGTTGAACCATCTCCATCATATTTTTGGAAGCTTTTTATGGGGAAATAATAACAAGGAGAAACGTCGTATTTGGAGATCCTGGAAGAATGTCTATGGGCCAACAGAGGAAAATGGCTTAGGAGTGCGCAATGTGAAAGACATTCAATTAGCCTTTTCTTGCAAACTTTGGTGGAAAATTCGTAATAGTATTGGCATTTGGGGTAAGAGTTTCTCTTCTCTTCCCAATCTTAAAAGATTACGACCTTGGAAAATCATGCAAAAAGGGGAGAGCATTGTGAACCAACACTTGCAGCCTATACACACCTCCAAATGGAACTGGATCTGGTCACCTACTTCCATAGGTAATTTCACTATCGCATATGCTTATAGGCTTTTTCGCCACCGGAATAATGTTATCTATGAGCTAAATGAAGTTCAGAAACGCAACATTCCGGTCAAAATCTCAATTTTTGTGTGGAGATTTCTTAATAACTTGCTCCCTCTCCCTCGCATGTTGAGAGTTTTTGGGCACCATGGCCCTTTTAAGTGCACTTTTTGTGCTGATGAAGATACCAGAGATCATTCGTTCTTCACTTGTCAGTTCCCCCGTACTATCTGGATACACTTTCAGGCCCAGCTTCGGTTTCACCCTTTAGCTGTAGATTTCTGGACTTATCTTCGTGCTTGGTGGTACCCTAATCACAATGGTTTGGTTAAAATTGCTTGTCAGTTAATCCCTTCCTAGGTTCTTTGAGAAATCTGGAAATGCAGAAATAGGATTTTATTCGACTCAGTGCAACCCAGCATCCAGGCTACCATCTTTAACATCAAACACAACCTTTCTTATGCCCTTCTTAACCAGAGACTTGTTTGGGCTGATGCAGATGACGACTGCCCGGTGGATAACCACCACATTAGAAACTTTTCCCCACGGCGTGTGGCTCAACATATTCTGGTCAATTGGCAAAAGCCTCATCCCAACGTTGTAAAGCTGAATACCGACGATTCATCTTTAGCTTACCCAGGGCCCTCCGGTGGTGAGGTTATCATTCGCAATATGCATGGTCATCTTGTTTTTGGTATTAGTGAATCTTACCATAGTTGTACTAGTATGGTTGAGGAAACGAAGGCCCTTCTCACTGGTCTTACCTATTGTGCGGATCATCACCTCTATCTTGTTCCCATTGAAACCGACTATCTGGCCCTAGTCAACATAATCACTGGGAATTTTGACACTCTTTGGCAGATTGATGATGATATTAGATCCATTAGGAGTCTCCTCCTCCAACACTGGATGCAGATTACACACATTTACCGTGAACCAAATAAAGCTGCTGATTTCCTTGCTACTCAAGCTTCCTCCAACAGAACGATGGTTTCCTACTCTACGCATGATGCTCTTCCAGCAGCCCTCAAGATCATTTACATGAAGATCAACTGGCTATTCCGTTCATTAGACGAGTTCGCAGCATTACATAGTCAACTGGACGCACCCATCAATTCTTTGTTGGGTGCAAACCAGGTTATATCCTCTCAGTTGTTTTGCTGCTCTCTCCTTCACATTCATTTCATATACTGTCACGAGACTTTCTTATTTGCAGGCACTTTCATCAACCTAAAAGCGAGGACTTGGCATTTCAAGATTCACCTATTGTTTCTGGAAATGTGGTATAAATCTTGGCGTGGAAAGTTGGAAGCACCCTTCACTACTATGGAGGGTGCAATACAGGTGTTACGCTCCTTATTATCCTCTATTTACATGTTCACTCTTGGTGGTTATGCTTACTATACTTTATTGCATGGGACTTTGGCGTATTCGAGTCATCACACTTGTTGGTGGATTGCTGCACCACACTCCTTAGACCACAGAGATTTTCACGTGGCTCCTCAAAGTATTACTACGAGCAATTGCATTTTTTCTACGACGAGGACTTGGCATACAACTCCAAATTTCGTTGCAAACTGTTGGATGGATAATTCTTACGCCACTCATTGTGATGCCTTTCAAGATGCCGAATGCAAAGCTCTTCAAGATGCCGATTGCATGAACTCTCAAGTTGCTGCTATAGTTTCTTTTCTTCCATGCATCCTTTTGTATTTTCCTTTTTTGGAGGATCTTAGCACTTTTGGGAACATGAGGTGTTGTACTCCTTCTTATGGCATGTATTTTCTCACACTGGGTTTGCCAGCCATAGGTTTTAAGGAGGCATGGCATATTTCGTCAACGTCTTTTGATATAAGGGGAGGACCAGGATACGGCATGTATGAACCTTATTTTTAAATTAATATAAAAGGCTTCATTTAGAAAAAAAAAAGAAGAAAACTTTGTTTAGAACAATCAACACAAAAGATATTGTCAGTAATGTGACTTAAACTCTACATCTGGTGGAACCAATCTGAAGACTCAGCTGTGTGATGGACAGCTGAGAAGTGTATTCAATTACATGTGCTTCAAGTAGGGTGGAGTCTCATCGAGCTTCACGGCGGGTAACTATCGGCCAGGTGATAGTCTGTTTGAAATCTTGGAATACAAGCAGGGTCCCACATCATTAATTACATTATGTGACAATGACTATACATTGTCATTAAAAGGAGGACACGTGTAAGGGTATTTATGGAAGATCAGACGAAGATTCCTGGCGGCTAGGGTTTAGGGATTTGTGCCTATAAATACAGTTGTTGTCTCATTATCCGAGTGTGTTGAAATCAGAAAATTCAAAGCATAATAAAATATCTCTTTTTGCCCGTGGTTTTTACCTCTCCCACCGAGAGGTTTTCCACGTTAAATCTGTGTTCTTCTTGTTTACATTATCTCCTTTGATTGTTTATGTTTGATTGCTTCATTTCGCTTTCTTGCATCCGAAGTTATCTCCATTCGTTTTATAACAAGTGGTATCGAGAGACAGTTCTTACGAGAAAACAATGCATGCGATCAACTTCATCTTAACCAAGACCTTCACAAGGTGCTAGGATCTGCGTGATAAAGTTGTGATCTTTAGCAAGAAAAGATGTCGGCATGAAACGTAAAAATCGATAAATTTATAGGAAGGAACAGTTTTGGTGCAGGCAAATCAAGATGCGTGCAATCGTTGAAACAAAGCAGGTTTGTGGAATCCTTTATCCGACAAACCAAATACAAGTGCAAAGCAGATTATGCGATCTGGAAGAGAAAGCACATTCAACCATCATGTTGTGCTTATCGATGATGTTATCACCGAGGTTCTTTGAGGAAGACACCGCATCCAAGTTGTGGAAGAAGCTTGAAAGCTTCAGATATGACCAAGTCAGCGACCAACAAGTTGTTGTTGAAACAGAGGTTGTTCGGTTTGAAGATGCATGAAGGAAGTCCACTGAGGGAACATCTGGACCAGCTAAACACAATATTGCTTGATTTAAGGAATATTGATGTTAAAATTGAAGATGAAGATGCAGCCCTAATCCTATTGGTGTCATTACCGGCATCATATGAAAACTTTGTGCAGTCTTTCATAGTTGGAAAGGATACAGTAGCTTTGGAGGATGTGAGGTCTGCCTTACATGCCAGGGAGCTTAGACACAAGGCTGCTGAACAGACAGTCAGGCTTCTGGGCTAGTAGCTAGCAGCAATAGTGGAAAAGGATATGGACAGAAGAAGAAAAAGAAGTCATGGTCCAAAGGTCCTAAGTCTACTGATGTCTGTAATTATCAGAAGGAGCGGGGGACATTGGAAGTCCAATTGTCCAAGGAAGAAGAAACAGCGGAGGCAATTCAGTGCACAAAGCCTTTGGCTCTTGAGCAATCGATGAGGATCTCGTTCTAGTTGCGTGGGATTCTACACACCACAATGATGTGTGAATACTTGATTCTGGAGCATCCTATCATATTTGTCCAAACAGAGAGTGGTTTTCTACTTATGAGCGAGATAGATGGTGGTCAAATCTATATGGCCAACAACAAGGTCTCAGTAAGTTGTGGGAATTGGCTCAATAAAGTTAAGGGCGAGAGGATGGTAAATTTTGTACACCTTTGAAGGATGTAAGACATGTTCCACAGATGACCAAGAATTTGGTATCTCTCGATCTCTTGGGACAAACAAGGGTTCAATTTCAAGGGTGAAGGTGGGCAATGAATGTCTTTAAAGATTCATTTAGTCCTCAAAGGCATCAAGAGGAACCTTGTATATATTACAAGGATCTATCAGATCAACACTTCTTCTTTGTGCATCCTCAATGAGCTCACTGATCTCAAGAGACTTCACTGTGGCACATGAGACTTGGTCACATGGGTGAAAGGGGTATGCAGGTTCTTTCTTCAGCAGGTTTTCTTGGGGGATATAAGGTCAAGAATCTGGACTTTTGTGAACATTGTGTGTTTGGGAAGTTGCATAGAAGTAAATTCTCAAAGGCAGGTTGCACAATACAAAGGCAACACTTGATTATATCCATTCAGATCACTGGGTCCATCAAGAGTTGAGTCATTGGGTGGTCACAGATATTTTGTGTCATTCATAGATGACTATTCAAGGATGACTTGGGTGGTGATGATGAAGAACAAAAGTGATGCATTCAGTAACTTCAAGCAGTGGAAGGCCCTAGTGGAGAATCAGTTAGGCAAGAAAATCAAGAAGCTTCGTACAGATAATGGTCTGGAATTCTGCTGGACGGATTTTGATTCATTTTGTGCAGCTGAGGGTATTGCCAGACATCATACTGTAAGGAATACACCTCAAAGAGAATGGTGTAGTGAAAGGATGAATCAAACTCTCTTTGGAGAGGCAAGGTGTATGCTTTCTCAAGCCGGTTTATCAAGGAGATTTTGGGCGAGAGGTCATTAAGACAACTTGCTACTTAATCAACATGAGCCTCACACAGAATCAATCTCAAGACACCATTTGAGATGTGGTCAGGCAAGCCTGCTGACTACTCAGTTCTAAGGGTTTTTGGAAGTACAGCTTACTATCATGTTAGTGAAGGGAAGTTGGAGCCAAGAGCCAAGAAGGGAGTGTTTGTGGGGTATGGTGATGGAGTGAAAGGATATAGGATTTGGTCATCAGCAGAGTCCAGAGTAATCCTCAGCAGGGACGTTGTGTTTGATGAAAATTCTATGTTAAACTCATCAGTGGGGAGGTCTCACGAGTGCAAAACCAGTGTTGAATCGATAGTGTTGAGAAGCAGGTGGAGCTTCAGGTGGAGTCTCACCGATCGCAACAATCGGTGGATCCAAATCAACACTATACTGATCTGGATAATGAACCAGAATCTGATCCAAGCCAGCCTGCAGAGACCTCAACAGGGCGTCATACAAATATTGATCAGCAGAGTCTAGCTGCCAGCAGGCCTAGAAGATCTAATGTTGGGATACCTCCAAGGAGATATGGATATGATGATTTGGTGGATATGCACTCCAAGTTGCGTAAAGAAGTAGGTTCTTTGAACCTACTACTTACAGGGAAGCAGTGACATGTACAGAAGCATCTCAGTGGCATGTTGCCATGGGAGATGAAATGGAGTCATTACTAAAGAATCAGACTTGGGAATTAGTCAAACAGCCTACTGACAAGGGAGTTGTGACTTGTAAATGGATTTTCAAGAAAAAGGAAGGAATAACAAAGGCAGAAGGGGTCAGGTATAAGGCACGTTTGGTTGCAAGAGGATTCAGTCAAAAGGAAGGGGTTGACTTTGATGAAATATTTTCACCAGTGGTCAGACACACTTCAATCAGGGTGTTACTAGCAATGGTGGCACAACAGGATCTGGAACTTGAGCAATTAGATGTGAAAACTGCTTTTCTACATGGTGAGGTGGATAAGGAGATATACATGACACAGCCTGAGAATTTTCAAGTTCCTGGAAAGGAAAATTATGTTTGCAAGTTGAAGAAATCTTTGTATGGTTTGAAGCAAGCTCCAAGACAGTGGTATAAAAGGTTTGACAGTTTTATGCTTCAGCAGGGTTACAACAGAAGTCCTTATGACTGTTGTGTATACCACAGTCTGCTGAAAGATGGATCATATATCTATCTTGTTACGTATGTGGATGACATCTTGATAGGCTGCGAACAAGGAAGTCTGATGTTCAAAATCTGAAGAACCTTCTTAGTGCTGAATTTGAAATGAAGGATTTGGGTGCAGCCAAGAAAATCTTGGGGATGGAGATCTGGAGAGATAGAAGTCAGAAGAAATTATTCTTGTCTCAGCAGGGTTATGTGCAGAAGATATTGGCCAAGTTTGGGATGTCTGCTGCAAAACCAATAGATACTCCTATGGCATCAAATGTTCATTTGTCTGTTTATGCTTCATAGTCAGCTGAAGAAAAGGAGTATATGTCAAAAGTTCCCTATGCTAGTGCAGTTGGCAATCTAATGTATGCCATGGTTTGCACTAGGCCTGATCTGGCTCAGGCAGTCAGTGTTGTCAGCAGGTTTATGGCTCAACCTGAAAGGAACACCGAAAGTCATTAAAGGATATTCAGTGTACGAGAGAGTACAAATTGATGTTGGTCTTATTTATGGAGGTGATCTTGGTGCAGTCACGAGTAATCGTGATCTTGATTATCACAGTGATGTTGACGAGAAAATCAATGATCGGTTATGTGTTTACATTGGGAAATGCAAAGTGGTCACCGAAAGCTACTCTTCAGCTCTGATAGCCTTATCAACTCATCAAGCGGAATATATGGCTCTTCTTGAAGCGACTAAGGAGGTATCTGGTTGAAGGGCTAGTCGGTGATTTGGGGTTGCATCGAGGATCAGTGATATATACTGTGATGATCTAAGTGCAATATGTTTAGCCAAGGATCGGGTTCATCATGAGAGAACCAAGCATATTGATGTCGTATCATTTCTTGAGGAATGAGAAGAGGTTGTGGTGAAGAAGATTGGCACAAAGGAGAATCCTGGCGATATGTTCACTAAACCAGATTCGTGAGTAAGTTCCAGCTTTGCCTGGACTTACTGAATATTCAAAGCTTATAATCTGTTTCTGGAAACTTTACTGAGGCCAGATCAGTGGAGTGGATGATGTGGAGATAGTCTGGTACAAGTACATCTGGCATTGACGAATGCATCCGGTACAAGTACATCCGGTTATGCAATCTGTTTGACTCTAGTGAGAGTTGAAGTCAAGGTGGAGATTTGTCGAGAATGTGACTTAAACTCTACATCCGTGGAACCAATCAAGACTCACCGTGTGATGGACGGTGAGAAGTGTATTCAATTACATTAGCTTCAGTAGGGTGGAGTCTCACGAGCTTCATCGCCAGGTAACTATCGGCCAGGTGATAGTCTGCGAAATCTTGGAATCTGCAGGTCCCACATCTGTTAATTCATTATGTGAATGCCTATACATTGTCATTAAAAGGAGGACACGTGTAAGGGTTATTTATGGCGATCGACGAAGATTCTGGCGGCTAGGGTTTAGGGATTTGTGCCTATAAATACAGATTGTTGTCTCATTATCCGAGTGTGTTGAAATCAGTAAAATTCAATTGCATAATAAAATATCTCTTTTCTGCCCGTGGTTTTTTTACCTCTCCCACTGAGAGGTTTTCCACGTTAAATCTGTGTTCTTCTTGTTTCTGTTATCTCCTTTGATTGTTTATGTTTGATTGCTTCTGTTTCTGTTTTTTGCATCTGAAGTTATCTCCATTCGTTTTATAACAGATATATTTTTTACAATATGTGAGGGAAAGTTGGAAAAGATGTTAGCTGCGTATATTTATGATTTTGTCCACATTACATTCATCATTGATCGAGTTTCATGATAACTAATGACATATAACTTCTGTTGTGTTTGTATGTATATCATTATTGTATTTCTAACTCCATTGGTTAAGTGTACCATGTAGCCTTTTAGGTATATATAATGTATGTCTACATGTTATGTTGCAGGAAAGTTGCACTTTATGCCGAAACTTCTTTCAGGTGTGTCTCTATTTGATGTTTGTGTATAATGTTAAAGTCTCTTTTCTTCTGTAATGGATGCATTTGCAGCTCAGATTGGATTTCGATTAATGGATAGCCTGCAAGCAATTGGCATTGATATTAGGTCAGTTTTTCCCGTTTTTCCGTTCGTTTTTGTTGATAATTTTCTGTTTATTGCAGGACGGAAATCGATTTTTTTTTTGTGGGTGTGCTAGAATTCTAGTGATTTGATTGGGCTGAAGTGTTCTTGATTTCTGTTTTAATTTGTGAATTTTGATGATAGTTGCGTTGCCATAGTTGTAAAATTGATTTATTCCTGAAGTAGACTGATCCCTTGATGCCTTATGTATTGGATTTTTATAATGAGAGAATGAAGTGTTAATTCTGATTCATTGGTGAACAGTTCTAATATAGAAATTGATGACATAAGATATGGTAATGTCAATGTATCAAATTCGATGCATGTATCACTATTGTAATTCTCCGCCTCGTGCACTTAGTGTTGTATTGCTTTCCCTTTATTTGTTGCATAGCTAGTGCTTTCTTTTGATTACATGGTGGAGATCCGATCCGAGCTGTATTGTGTTTCAAGTGATCCGAGCTGTATTGTGTTTCAGGTCGAAAAGATGCAGGGAATTCTATGAAGCATGTTTTTTTCATTGGTTCAGTCTACCTATTGGACATCAAGTTTCTTCTCTCATTAATGTTTCATTTAAGGATTTGTGAATGGCCAACAGTATATTTTACGTTTTCTCTGTTAATGTTTCATGGATTAGGACAAGAACTTCATGTATGTCTTATCTACTTATTCTTGTATTTTGATATTATGCATCATGGAATTGTGTTTCCGTAATGACATCTGTTTTATTGTTCTGATTTTTGTGTTCATATTTAGTGATGTGAAATTGCGCGGATCTAGGAGAAGCGGTATTGGATTCAAGTCTTTCTCCTCGACACAACTACAACAATTGCGTAGAAGCACCTTGGAATATTTTTCGAGAGCTCCTCGACAGAGTCTCAACTTGTGAGAAAGCACCTTGGAATAACCTCAACACTTAGAAAACCTGTTTCTAAGCACCTTGGTATAGGACACCCACAAAGGTTGCTCAAGCCTTTGATAATCCGAAAAGAACCTCTATCCAGAGAATTCAACACACTAATCCAAGTGTAGAAAATATAAAATTTTATTATTGATTCAAAAGTTGATTGTTTACAAGTACATAGCTTGGGTTTATAGGTGTAAAATGATAACTTCTAGCTAAAAAAACACTTCAAATTTATTTACATGCTCCAAGAAGTCCTTCCATGTCTTCTATGCAACCTTGTAGTTTCCAAGTAAGACTTTTGATATTTTTGATGACTAGGATACTTTGAACCTATTTTCTTCATGGAAAACTCAAAATGGCGCCACCCATTTATTTATCTACTTAAAATGTTACATATATTATGGTATAGTAACATAGTTCATTTATTTAATAATTACACAATTAATCCGAGATCCCGTCGAATAAATGACGGTCTTCAAAACTTCAAAATCTTCATTATTCTTGGACTTGTAATCTTGAATTAATATCCAATGAGTCGAGCTTAATTCTGCGTTGGAGTCGGGTGTCGGGTCCAAGTTTAGTTGTGACGGGTGGTGGAGTGTCGGAGCTCTCTATTTTTACATCATTCCCTCCCGTTTGAGAAGGATTCGTCCTCGAATCAGAAGGACATCATAAAACTGATCACTTCGCATAAAGTTTAGAGAACCCACATAAAATGACATTGTTATTCCGGGATCAAATATATTGCATAGATACAACTCCAAATTATCCGCATGGTGAGATGGCGATCCATGCTTTACCAAAGAAAAATCAGAAATATCCCTCGGCTTGACGTAAATGTGGTTGAAGACCTTTCCATCCACAAATTCAGGTGCACCCATTTCCACCTTCTCGCCAAGAAATATAGGGTTAAGTTTTTCCGCCAATTCCTCCACACCTTCAATTTTTTCTTTGATTGTTTCCACAAATTTCTCTTCAATTATAGCTCCCGGAGAAAAATCAATTTGATGCTCCACTCCCCGTAGTGGTGGTAATCCACGTGGTTCTTCTTCAGGAAATACATCCTCAAATTCCTGTAAAAGAGTTAGAACAATATCGGGAAGAGTTCCCGCAAGATCAAATATAATCATATAACAAGGATATGAAATAGAAAAATCACTGTTAATTCCCGAATAAGATATCAATGGATAAAAATCCTTATATATGAACAAAATCGGACTCCGAACAGCCGCACAACTCACTTTCTTATCACGAGTTTGTGAGTTAATTTTTACAGGCTCGGGCGGTACTTTCACAACCGCTTTTTCAGAAGAAGTACGTTCTTGTTCTCTTCTTTCAGCAAATTTGACATAATCGGCATGAGCCTCGTGTGGAAGTAACAGACTCAAAGTGATACGCTTGCTGTTGTGGGTCAAAGTATATTTATTGAAAAACCCATCATAAATAACATGTTTATCAAATTGCCAAGGACAGCCAAGTAACAAATGAGTGACATGCATTGGAACAACATCGCAAAGAACTTTATCGTCATATTTTGACAAGCTAAAACTCACGTACGCTTGCTTTGTCACTTTCACGGATCCACTCTCGTTCAACCATTGCAATTTATAAGGTTGTGTATGTTTTATTGTTGGAATATTTAACTTCTCAACAACCTCACTACTAATCGCATTGGTACAACTACCGGAGTCAATTATCATCATGCAAATTTTTCCTTCGATAAGACAACGAGTTTGAAAAATATTTTCACGTTGTATTTCGTTGTTATTAATTTGACTCACCGTGCTAAGGACCTTTTTCGTTACAAACAGTGCGCGCTCATCATAAAAAGTACCTTGGTCTTCATTCTCATCGACCTCAACTTTTTCACTTTCACTAACAATTTCATTCTCATCCTCCGATTCCGATTGATATAATCCATCTTTATTAGCAATATAAGAGCGCTTATTTACACATTCATTAGCCTTATGTCCCAACCCTTTGCATTTATAACAAATCACAGGTTCTTCAGATTTTCCTTTAGGCGCAGATTGGGGAGGGGTACATTTAACACCAGAATTTTTAACAGGAAACTTACCTCCGTCGCCCTTAGATGATGTCGGCCTATATGGAGCGGTGCTGGAAATTTTGCTAAGTTGTGCTTTCCGGCTTTTGAGTTGCTTTTCTTTAGTCAAATTTGCATGTACCATTTCATCGTAAGTTGTACAATTCATCATCTCAACCAGGTCGGCTATCTCAGGCTGCAATCCTGCCAAAAACCGAGCCATGGTGTGTTCATCGGATTCGTCCGTATCGGTGCGAATTAATGCCATCTCCAATTCATCTTGATAGGCTTGAACAGATTTCTCGCCTTGTTGGAGAGTTTGCAATTTCCTCACTTGCTCATGTCGATACGACTCGGGCACCCATTTCCTATGCATCTCATTTTTAAGTACTTCCCAAGAGGATATCACCTGTTGTCTTGATTTCCTGCGCTTTTCATTAGTTTTCTGAAACCAAAGCATAGGTCGTTCCTCAAATTAACTTGTGGCAAGTTTAACCTTAATTCTTTCCGAATAATTATGACAATCAAATATTTGCTCAATTTTCAGAACCCAAGAAAAATACTCATCAGGATTAGAATTACCTTTAAACGCCGGAATTTTCTGTTTAATACCTTGGAGATTTTCTCTTGGTGCCGCCAAGACAGTAGCTGCATCGTCAAGATCGTCATCGCCATTCGCAGAATGATTACTGGGTTCAGGCCCGTGTGCCAGAACACCTTGTGCCAGTTGCAGTTGTGCAAACCGTTTATCTATTCTTTGAATCAACATTTGAGTAATCTGCTGTAGGCGTTGTTGGTCCCCCTCATCCATACCAGGAATTTGATTGTGGTTGTTCATTTTTTTTTTTGAATGTGTGTTGTTTCTCAAGATGGAAGAATATACCGAATATATCAAGCAACTTAGAAACCTTGAGGATTTCTTACAACGAGATGTAGACACAAGAAGTTAAGTGTCGTTGGAAATTCTAGGCGCTACTCTGAAATTTAGAAAATATCGAGGACGAAAAATACTACAAAATGTAACACAATTTATTGAAGTGTATAAATCGATTTATTTTTTTTTATTTTTTTTTAATTTTTTTTTAACTTGTTGCTCGTACGGAACAGTATGCTCGTGCGGAACAAATTATTTTTCAAATGCACACGATTTACTTGTGCACCTTTTTTTTTTTTATTATAAATATATATATATATATATATATATATATATATATATATATATATATATATATATATATATATATATATATATATATATAGATGCTCGTCTTAAATAAAGTGTTTTTCAAATACACACAATTATATGCATACTATGGTTCTTCAGGTACATACGATTATATGCAACAATAAGGAAGCTAATAAGATGAATGATAGAATACCGTCGATTCCGCCTTGTTCTCTGATACCAACTGATGTGAAATTGCACGGATCTAGGAAAAGCGGTATTGGATTCAAGTCTTTCTCCTCGACACAACTACAACAATTGCGTAGAAGCACCTTGGAATATTTTTCGAGAGCTCCTCGACACAGTCTCAACTTGTGAGAAAGCACCTTGGAATAACCTCAACACTTAGAAAACCTGTTTCTAAGCACCTTGGTATAGGACACCCACAAAGGTTGCTCAAGCCTTTGATAATCCGAAAAGAACCTCTATCCAGAGAATTCAACACACTAATCCAAGTGTAGAAAATATAAAATTTTATTATTGATTCAAAAGTTGATTGTTTACAAGTACATAGCTTGGGTATTTATAGGTGTAAAATGATAACTTCTAGCTAAAAAAACTTTCAAATTTATTTACACATGCTCCAAGAAGTCCTTCCATGTCTTCTATGCAACCTTGTAGTTTCCAAGTAAGACTTTTGATATTTTTGATGACTAGGATACTATGAACCTATTTTCTTCATGGAAAACTCAAAATGGCGCCACCCATTTATTTACCTACTTAAAATGTTACATATATTATGGTATAGTAACATAGTTCATTTATTTAATAATTACACAATTAATCCGAGATCCCGTCGAATAAATGACGGTCTTCAAAACTTCAAAATCTTCATTATTCTTGGACTTGTAATCTTGAATTAATATCCAATGAGTCGAGCTTAATTCTGCGTTGGAGTCGGGTGTCGGGTCCAAGTTTAGTTGTGACGGGTGGTGGAGTGTCGGAGCTCTCTATTTTTACATCATTCCCTCCCGTTTGAGAAGGATTCGTCCTCGAATCAGAAGGACATCATAAAACTGATCACTTCGCATAAAGTTATGTTTAAATAGTTTCTATAAACGATAAAACAGTTTAATATAAAAGGAAATCAATGAATTGCTTCCAACAAATGTAAAGATAATACTTAAAACCATTCTATGTCTATTGCTCACACCAAAATAATTTGTGCACAAGATTACTTAGGGGTCAAAGAAATGTTTCAATTCCCTAAACCAAAATAAAAATGTTTCAATTAATTACTAATTAGGATGAAAACATATGTTTCAACCGGTGAGTTGATAGTGATCACTGTGAGAGATCCAGAAAAGTGTAGACATATTTGACTCTTAGAAAAAACAACAACAGTGAATCCAAACAACTAAATATAAGAAATAAATAATTATTACCGGCTACGTGCTACACCTTCTGCCCCAAACCAAAAAAAAAACATACTATTAGTGAGAACTCATAAATTAACCACACTTATAATCAATCTCTATATAAAGGCATCGTCAAGAGTTTGATCATATAACAATATATCTCTCACTTCTTCAGAAAAAGTAAAAAAGAATATAAAATCAAAGCAACAAACCATGGGAATGTTGAAGCTTTTCTTGGTTTTTGCAGCCTTCTTCATCCACTTATCCTAATAACAACAAATGGGCAATCCTATGTATTCAGGGAATACATTGGAGCAATGTTTAATGGTATAAAGTTTTCCGACGTCCCGATACATTCGGATGTCGAATTTCACTTCATCTTATCGTTTGCCATTGATTACACTACTTCTCCCTCTCCCACCAATGGAAACTTCAACGTTTTTGGGATTCCGACAATCTCAGCCCTTCACAAGTTTCAGCTATCAAATCCAAACACCCTAACGTCAAGGTTCGTTCAGATGCGTGAAATCGTTGTCTTTACAACTAACTAACTATATAAAATGCATGTAATATATACGAGTAGATGAAATGTCCTACGTACGTACATGGTATATGTCATATCCATTATCTTTCATTATGTTTTATTTGCTATGTAATGAACTGCAGGTTGCTGTAAGCTTAGGAGGGGACAGTGTCCAAGGTGAAAGTGCATATTTTCAGCCCTCGTCGATCGAGTCATGGGTCTCTAATGCAGTATCTTCACTCACAAACATTATCCAACAATACAACTTAGACGGTATAGACATCGACTATGAACACTTCAACGCGGACCCAGAAACCTTTGCAGAATGCATAGGACAGCTTATATCGACCTTAAAGAAAAAGGGTGTGATTTCTTTTGCTTCGATCGCACCGTTCGATGATGATGAAGTTCAAAGCCATTACCAAGCCTTGTGGAAAAGCTATGGACATGTTATTGACTATGTCAACTTCCAGTTCTATGCTTATGATGCAGGGACCACTGTCTCTCAGTTCATAGACTACTTCCATACCCAAACATCTAACTATAATGGTGGGAAGATCTTGGCCAGTTTCTCTACAGATGGGAGTGGGGGTTTGTCCCCTAAAAATGGATTCTTTAAAGCTTGCAATAGGCTCAAGAATGAAGGAAACCTACATGGGATCTTTGTTTGGGATGCTGATGATTCTAAAGCAGCTGGTTTTCCCTATGAGAAACAATCACAAGCTATGCTTGCTGCCCCTGTTACTATTAATTAGTGTAATTAATTTGTATTTATTATAATGTATATATCCGTATGTATATTTGTACATATACCCCTGAACATACTTGTTCTTTGTATAATACCGTTTTGTTTGTGTGTATTCATGATAGCTTGGAACTCAAGTTAATTACCTGTAAGAACATATAGATTTTCCTAGCTACTCTGTATCTATCTGTGAAATATACTTTTGTAAACTTTTATGTTTGAGTAGTATCCATAATTTGTGTTGAATATGTAAAATGTTGAACTACCATCTCTTCCAAAATGGTCATGTTTTTCGTTTTTCGTGTATCCATACCTCTCCACAAAATAGTAAAGCCAAACACAAAATGTGACGCTTCGTCCCGGATGCCGAGTCCTTATCCGGAAAGAAAGCCCCGCATGCATGTATTAACTTTTTAAATCACAAAAGTAATATATACATAAGACTCATAACAATCAATCAGAGTAAAGCGGAATAAAATTAAAACTAAAGATAACTCGGAAAAGAATGTCAAACGACAAACAAACGGATCACCAGTCCCTATCAACGTCTAAGAAAACTGAAAAGACAACAACGAAATCAATGTTGTTTGACATATTACATCACAATGGAAACCGAAAAGATAAAAAATCTATCTCTCAACTAGAAATAAATTAAATGAAATAAATGTCCTCATCATCTAAAACTCTTGAGCTCAAACATCAGCTCCGTCAACTCCATCGTCACATTCGCACTCATCATAATCCTCACAACCACCTTCTCGGGGTAGGAAAAATCGAGAAGAGGGGGTAAGTACAATTTGTACTCAGTAAGGGGTAGAAAAAACGGTTACATGATATATATACAAATATATAACACACAACATGATAAAGTCTACAAACGCTACCACATAGGTTGTAATGAGATCACACTCACCCTCTACTAGATCATATAGTACATCCTCGCACAAGTAGGTTTGTTACATCAATATCAAGGGACACTACGCATGGTGATACTACACCACGACAGGGTAAGCACCTCTCTAAGGGCACAGACTTAAGTCTCCGTGTGGGAGTTACTCTAGTCCCATGACACTGAAGTCAAGTGGATGTGTAATAGTCCCATGCTTCGACATTACACGTGCCACACCAATGATAAAGATGTTTAAGTTTTTAGACACACACATATGTAATTTACGAGTTTAGATCTAACCACCTAGTTAATTCACATAAAAAGCTTCTTAAGGTCTTCTAGTCCTAGACAACTAATTATACTACCTAACACGTTGTAAAAGGATCAATGTCCCACTAGGCCAAAACAACGTCTTCCGGTGCTTTCACATTCTCCCCGTGGAGGGTTTTAGTTGTGGTGTTGAGCCAAAGCTACCAGAAGTCGAAGTTAGACATTGTAAAGTATCATATAATGCCCTCAAAGGCATGCATACCAATCACCAACACATTGCACACATCAAAAACATCAAAATGGGGTAAAAAGCAGTGGGGGTTTGGCGCCAAATTGGCACGTCTAAACCCATTCCGCGCACGCCGTAAGTCGCCTGCTTTGCACGCTCTAAACCCTTTTGGCGCGCGCTAAAACTAACATGTTGCTTCTGTTCCATTTCAGCGCGTGCTATACCTTCCTGGCGTGTGTTAAACACAAAATTAGCATCATGTTCATGATCAGAGACCTTTGGCATGCGCTACGGCCTTTTGGCGTGCACTAAACGTGATCAGAGTCGTTCCCTAAGTTTCTAGTGCGTTTTGGCGTGCTAAAACGGTCGTGAAACTTGAAGAATAGCCTGTTCAACTCCGTTTCAAGGACAATCTCATACCAATCAACTCCAACCTTATTCCAACATATAAACCTGCGTATTTCATCAGAAAAACAGCAACAAAACACAAAACAAAACCGTTTTAAAGAACACCCCGTTATCTTAGCAATCCAAAAGCAATTTGAAGGTGAAAACGATATTAAGAGGGTTGAATTCTCGAACCAAGAACATCTACGAACAATCTACAATAATTAAACACCGAAGTACGATTAGAAAACTCTCTAATCCACAAGAACTCAGATTTCCTCCTCAAGAACATAAGAATTCTAGATTTAGGGCTAAAACGAAAGTTTACCGTATTGAAAACGAAGAGTATGGAAACAATCGTCTTCTTTCGTTGATCAATTGCTTCTAGTGTCGTCTGCATAAATAACCAACCGTTTAGTCTAGCGATTGGAACTTCGTTCTTGCTTTTCTCGCTGTTGGTGTGTCGCTCATTTCTCAATTTTCAGAAAAATTCAATGTAATGTGATTAATGGGATTTTAGGGAGTTATTTCCTTTAAATACCCATTAATTAAAACATTAAATATAATTAATTAATTCCTTTAATTATATCTATTTTAGGTTAAAATAAATAGGAAGAATAATAAAATCATTCCTTTTTACGTTTATACCTTTCTTGGATTTTCGGGGTGTTACATCCTCCTCTCATAAGAAATGTTTCATCTTCAAAACTGAACGTACCTACGAGAAGCTTGAAGTCTGGAAACTCGTCAACCATGTCGTCCTCTATCTCCCATGTTGCCTCTTCCGGTGTGTGGTTACTCCATTGAACCAACACTAACTGCACATCTTCATCCTTAATTGACCTTCTTCACTTTCCACTCCAAAATGCAAAATGTTTCTTCTTTGTAGGTTAGGTTCTCTTCAACCATTTCAAGGTCAACGATCGTTTCCACATCAATGTCTGTTAAGCACCTTTTTAGAATTGACACATGAAAAATATTGTGAACTTAAGACAAGGATTCAGGAAACTCCAAACAATAAGCTAAAAGTCCTACTTTAGCTAGGATCACAAAAGGACCTACATGTCTGGGGCTTAACATGCCTTTCTGCCCAAACCGTCTCACTTCTCTCGTCGGTGACGCTTTGAGGTACACTCTATCACCAACCTCGAACTCCAACACTCTATCGCGAGTTAATCACACCCATGAAGATCAATCACCATGACTTGGACAAATTGAGAACATACAAGACTACCCAACTTAAATTCAAGCAATTACAAGATTTCTAGCCCAATTTCACATCACCCAAGCCACAAAGGTGTGTAGCTACTCATAATCTCAACAAAAACACAAAGCAAAGACGAAATTAAACTAAATAAATCCATGAAACAGAAAATTAAAGCTAAATTCAGAATTATACCTCAATTAAATGAGAAAAATGAAATTAGCTCACCAAGCCCATGGAGATTCACTAAGGGTGCGTTTAGATTGCTGGAATGTAACGGAATGGAATGAAACTAATGGAATGGAATGCAATGGAATTGCAGTGGGGTGGGCAAGTGCCATGGGAGGTTGCGGGCGGGCGGACGGGCGGTGGGCGGTGGTGGTTGATTTTTTATCACTAGGTTATGCTTACATTTCATTCCATCAAACCATTCCGTCCATTCCATCCATTTATTGATGGAATGAAAACCTATTCCATTCTCTCACAACCAAACACGCCAAAATGATGGAATGAAATGAAAAAAGCATTCCATTCCATTCCATTCCATTCAAGCAATCCAAACTTACCCTATATAGATAATGAATTCACCTTTAGAGTATAGCCCAAGTTTAATTACACATTAATTTGGATATTGGAGTCCTGAGATTATACTTTTTAAGCTAATGAAATTATAAAGTGCATTGCAAAGTGTTTGAGTATCTTTCTCATCTAATTCTAATCTAGAAAATATGAGGTCTTCTCTCTCCTAGGTGAAATTTTGCTTTTATAGTACATAATTTTTGTGCCGTATGAGTGGGCTTGCAATTGGTAGGCGTGGGCTTGAGCTGAAAAAAACAGCACGCCTGATTTTTTTGGGGCGTCGGGAGTGGGCTTGCATCATGCAGGTGTGGGCCTGCACATCCTGAACTTGACTGGGAGCCCAGAACCATGCCTGGTAGACGTGGGCCTGTCCTGGCTGATCCTCAAAAACTGATTGGAAGAACTTCTGCTTTGGGTAGAACCACTCCTTAAATTCCATAATCACCAAAACTGATTCCAACACAACTCTTTATCATCGAACATCTGAAGACACACAACATGAGATACAAACGTAATTTTCTAGGGTATCGTGTACCCAGTGTGTGCTACAAAAATGTCCACATTTTAAAGATAAACATGATATTTCTCATTAAGTGCGATATGGAACCATGAGTGATGACAATAGAATGAGATAGCGTCTAAATGATAAAATTATGGCCCGAAATGCTATAAAATTGGATGAATTAAGTGTGAAATGCATAGAGGGGTTGACTTTCATCATCTTCTTCGTTGCCTTTTTGCTTTTTTCTACTTCAATGGTATGTGCTAATTACTTCATCAATCTTTAGTTAGATGTTTCTTTGTAGGAGTCAGTAGGGCACATGCATGTACTGAATCTCACTTATGCATATAGATAGTATGTGAGAGGCTCTTTGATATTGTGTGATTAAGGAGATGTGAAATAAATACTTGATGCATTTTCCAGTGTTGCTCTGGATTGTTGTATTGTTGATGTGAATTCAGAATGTTAAAAGTAGCCTACACACGACGAACACGAAGAACAAGTCTCCCTCGACTCCTGATCAGCCTATGATCAGACTCCACGGGTGTCCCCTGAATTCCTAACCAACCTGTGATTAGACTCCTAAGGAACGCAGATACCCACTAGAGGCGGAGACACACATACAACAATGGGGTCCACGGACCCCGCGGAGCCGAAGAAAAACTGTTTATATTACACCGAAAAAAAATTTGTGCACTCGCTGAAAAAAAATTACTTAGAAAAAATATTTGTGCATCCGCTGAATCTTTTTTCTTGCTCCACCACTGATACCCACAAACTTGCGGCTCAACAAGTTTGATAAAGAAAATGATAGGAAACGACCATAATTTCACAATAATCATTTTTCACGTCCCCGTTTGTGTACGTGATATTCACAGTCGCATTTATGAGCATTGGACATTTCACATTTGATTTTGAGAATTTCATATTCTTTTTTGAGAGCCTTTAAGAGTTTTTGATAGACCAGGTAGATGTATATGCTATTTTGAAAGATTGATCATCTTCAATTGATCATATTCTTTTTTTATTTTATTTTACTAATTATCTAATGAACAAAATGATTAGATTTTTGATTTCACGGCTTCATCCGCAAGATGAATACATATCATAGTTTTGAATGATCTTGACTTGATCCATCATGATATTAATGTCGTCGTCAAGATTACTAGTATCAAAATAATATTCCTGCATAATCAACACACCGTTGAAAGTAGCGTCCGAAAGACAATTTATGTAATTGTTTTTATAATTAATAAATGACAGATTTATTCTCATCTTATTACTTGCTTCGTGTTTGTAAGTAATACACTGCTGAAAACCCTAAGTCGAATCATATGTAGCCATATAACTTAGTGTGTGTCACAAATGAGGATTGAGTTTATGGTGATACACTTGAAATGTTAGTTCGTGGTGAACTTAATCAAAGTATGGAGTCTATTGATTAAACCACCATTAATGCGCCCAGAACACTTTAAGGTGTGACCGTCCTATCCGGACCCTCGACATTGGTTGTCTAAGTAAGGCATTTATATATGATGAGAGTCATATATGACTGGACCGATTTAATCTGAGTTTCTCATATAATTCCGTGATTGAGAAATCTTATTAAATCACAAGATGATCATATATGGATTAACCTTAATCCTGAAGTGATGATTGCATACTCCTACTGGTTTCAGGATAGGGTTTGATGTGTTCGTTAAGGATCGCTAAGAGGCGCGGTCCGAATCACTTCCACGTTGGCACTATTCTGGAATGAGTGAGAAGTGTGTGTCTCACAGATATGGAATCCATTCCTTCCTGTGGGAAGTAGAAAGACAATCCCCTTATTTGTTGATCTTAGAAACTGATCGATCCATGGAGTTCGTATTGGTTATGAACTAATTGATCACTAGTGGGTTAATGGTAAATAAGGATAAGATGTATTGAAGAAGGTTTACTGAAATAATCCTGCTTCATTACGGATAGTCTATGGAGGGTTAGTTTATATGTAATGGTTATTATATTAATGGACACTTATCGACTCGACTCGACGTTTTGAGAATAAGTTATATGTATAATCGATAGAGTTCAGTTTCGGATTTATGGTGACGTAATTCCGTAATTAATAATTTGAGTAGAAATATTCTGTTCGATGAATATTTTATTCAATTTATTGTAGCTAATGGTTATAGGTCCATGGTCCCCGGGTTGGCTCCTGACACGCGAGTGTTTTCTCGTTTTATGGAACCTCGAGAATAAATTAAATAGTTGGTCTATTTAATGGATATGCAATATTATTTATTTGGTAAATAATATGTAAAATAGAAAATACATTTTGTATTAAAAAATAATGACAGTTGGCGCCCCTACATGTTGATAAATTAGATTTTTTTTTCTCTAGATTATGTCACATGTGTAATTAATTAATTATCTATTTGTTGAATAATTAATGGAATAATAAGAGATTGACTTTGTTGGGAATTATCTCTTATTTTGTAGCAAAAATATTTTTTCCTTATGGGAATAGGTTTTTATGGTGTGAAAATGATAAATCTCTTGGCTAGTTATTTTCTTATATAAAGAGAGTTTCTCCTAGCACAAAAGACACATTAATATGGCGCCAACATCAAATTAAAAGAAGAGAAAACTTACTTTATCGTTCTAGTCATTAAGAGAAGAAAAACTAGTGCATATTCGAGGAGGTTCTTCGGCGAGGATCGACGTCCACCAGTCGTCGCTAGGAGATACAATCCGGAAGATTGTGGCTTCTCATTTTTTGTCGAATTTCACATCTCTTTCCGTTGAGGTAAATCTACTAACCTTTTTGTAGATTGTTAATTAATTATGTGAATTAAAATCGTGGTAAAATCTCATGCAAATTTAATTCGTAGCTTGCGCTGTGCATGATCGAGTGTCTCGATCGGTGCTGAGAATCAGATCTGACAATCCAATTGTGGATCGGATCCGGATTCGTGTTTCTGTATATCTAGTACACACACAGTCTGAAAGAAAGCTTTGCGTAGGGTAGGTTTTTGATGTTTTCCTTTGCTCCTACCAATCAAATCCATGCCATTGCAAGCAATCCTGAAAGGCTATTAGATTGAGAAGTCTGACCGGAGATATAGTAGCAATTCTTGAGAAGAGAAAAAGAGAGATGGTGACAAAGCAAATTGAGAAGAAACAGATTGAAGTGCGGCTAGGTTTTTAAACGCGTCGGTCTCCTTCTCCGGCATCATGGCGGGGTTGCCGCCGAAAACTCCAGCTCCTCATACGGAATCCACACTACCCACTCAACCTCTCAGCTACGCTAGAGTAACGAGCACAGGAATGTCGGCCTCCTTCAATGCAGCCACCATACGGCCCTCCTCTTTCAAGGGAGAGCCGGTGATCATCATTCCTGCCGATACTGAGATAGCCATGGCCACCGGATTTCAACGCTCCCTTATCGGGAAATACTCCCTAGGCCGCCCTCCTCTAGAATCAATCAAGAAATTCCTCAGTGTCCAAAACTACAAAGGTAACTATACTCTCGGCATGCGATTATTAGATTTCAACACGATGAAGATTATATTCGTTTGTTCTCGAAAGCATCATGGCAAGTTGGTAACAATAATATGAGGGTTTTTAAATGGACTATTGATTTCAACGTTGATTGCGAACCATCCATAATCCCTGTTTGGATTTCTCTTCCTAAACTGCCAATCCATCTTATGAATAAAGACTTTATTTTTAGCCTCATGCAAACTATTGGGAAGCCGTTAAGAATTGATTCAGCCACTGCCGAACTTCATAGACCATCCCTGGCACGTGTACAGGTAGAGATTTTCTGAAAAATGTTCCGAAACGTATCTGGATTCAAAAAGAGAACGGGGATGGTTTCTGGAAGCCTATTCTTTCCGAAGGATCTCACCCGGATTATTGTACGCACTGTTGGCACATGGGGCATAGTCCAGATTATTTCTTAGTCAAGCACCCTGAATTAGCTACTCAAAAACCTACTTCTAGCAAGCCATCTCAAGCTTATGTGGTGAAAACAACTACGGATCATTCATCACCCCCTGAAAGTAATTTCAATGACAATGCTAGTAATGGTAAAGCCACAGCTTCCAGTGCCTCGCATAAAGGTTCGGATACCACACAAGCCATGCAGCATGGCTCAGCTTCAACTCTCATTGCGGCCCATGTGGATATTATGGATCCTTCCACACAAAACCTTCGTAATGCAGAGATTATGAAAGCTTTAATTGATAGTACTGAAGATAAATTGGATCACCGAAGGTAGTCAAGCATTTTAACACCAATGGCTATGGCTCGGACTCAGAAAATCATAGAGCAAAAGTTCAACACAATGTTAATATTCTTGAATGGTAGCCACCCAATCGATTTCAGGAGGAATCGACCTCTGATGATTCACATAGTCAGGGTGATACGCCAGAACCGGATCCAGAGGGTCTTTTCATTCCTGTGTCTAAAAGTCGGAAAAAGAAGGCAGAAGTTTCTATGACTAAAGGGGTCCAAACCCGTTTTACAAAACACCCCAAAAAAGGTTTCCCAATGAATAACATAATTTTATGGAATATTCGAGGCATTGGAAATACTTCCTCAATGGCTCGTGTAAAAAATCTTGTTCGTATCTATCACATTGATTTTTCGGCTATTTCCGAACTTATGTTACTTGATGATGATAAAAGGATTTTCATTGCAAATCGCCTCAACTTTAAATACTCAGCAGCTACTCCAAATGGTAAGTTATGGCTTTTTTGGAACTCTAGTGTTTCATGGGATTTATTACTCGCCACGGTCAATCTATTCATGTTAAATTCAATGCGACTATACCATATATAATCTCAACAGTATATGCCAAATGTACTAGGGTGGGACACATGCCTCTTTGGCAAGACCTTCGCGCCATACACTCTCTTAATACTCCGTGGCTGGTGGGGGTGATTTTAATACTATACTTTTTCGGGCGGATTATAAAGGGAATGGCTCCCCAGACCGGTTGTCTATGCAAGACTTTAATGACTTAATTTCTGATTGTTCACTTATGGAGCAACCTATTCAAAATGGGGATTTTACTTGGTATGGTACTAGACCTAACGGAATCGTTCATGTTAAACAGGATCATACTTTCCATAACACTAAGTGGCTAGATATTTACCCTAATTTTACTGCCAAATCTCTTCCTAAAGCCTGCTCGGACCACAAAATTCTGTTATACAACTCTGTCAGCTTGACTACTGGTCCCAAACCTTTTCACTTCATAAAGTTAATTCGGGATTATTAGGATCAACCTTTATTCGGCTTGGGTATGGATGTGCTAATGGGAAAATTAAAGCGCCTTAAATCTGCCTTGAAAGTGTGGAATAAAGAAACGTTTGGTGATGTTCATCTTAATGTTAAGCTGGCTGAACAAGACTTGGCTCACAAGGAATTAACTCTAGAGAACTCCCCTACAGAGGCAAACCGCACTGCTCTAAATCAAGCTAATACATTCTATATTCGGACCATGCGTGAAGAGGAGGACTTCTGGAAGCAAAAATCTTAGTATAAGTGGTTTACTGATGACGATCGCAATACAAAATCTTTTCACGCCTCAGTGAAAGCTAGTGGAGCTAAAGGTCATATTCAACGTATTCGTAATGATGCAAATGATTGGCTTACGACTGAATGTGACATTAAACAAGAATCGATTCGTTTCTTTACTCTTCTCTCTCAAGAGGATCCTCAGGATGACTCTGCCATGATTGAGTTGCTCTCTCATGTCCCCAAGATCCTCACAGATGATGACAACTGGATGTTGCGGTTACTCTTGAAGAAATCAAAAGGGTTGTGTTCGATCTTAACCCGAATAGTGCTCCAAGTCCGGATGGGTTCTCTAGTATTTTTTCCCAAACATTTTGGGATGTGGTTCACCTGGATAATCGAAATGCGGTACATGATTTCTTCTCTGGTCGTGCCCTGCCTCGCTCGGTGGGAGCAACTTTCATTACCCTGCTTCCTAAAAATGACGCTCCAACGACGTTTGGTGATATTCGACCTATCTCTCTTTGCTCGGATGTTAATAAGATCTTCACCAAAAATTTAACTCACAAGATTCAGCCTCTGCTAGATAGGCTCATATCTGATGAGCAATTTGCTTTCGTCAAAGGTAAGGATATCGCAGACAATATTTTATTTGTGCAGGAGATTATGCAACACTTGCAAAAAAGGTACGTAGGCACAATATGGCTTTCAAGCTCGACATTGTGAAAGCTTTCGTAGAGTCTCCAGGCCTTTCCTATCACAACTTCTCACCTCTTTTGGGTTTAATACGGCTTTCATCACCCTAATCATGAACAACCTTCGCGGCTGCTGGTCTTCTATCTTGCTTAATGGCACGCCCACTGGTTTCTTTCATTCCTCGTGCGGCATCAAACAGAGAGACCCTCTATCCCCATATTTGTTTATTTTGGTCTCTGAAGCCTTTACACATGGTCTTAAAGCTCTCTTTTGTGATCCAGATATGCCGCGTTACTCTCTTCCATGCAATTTTCCATAGGCTACCCACTGTCTTTATGCGGACGATCTGATTATTTTCTGTGGAGGTTTTAATCAGAATATCCAGAAAATCATGGCCTTCATACACACTTATAAGTGCGCTACGGGCCAGAAGGTCAGTCTAGCTAAGAGTTTCTTTGTTGTTTCTAAGCTTTGTCCTGCTGGTAAGATTGGAAGACTCACGGCCTTGATTGGGATCCATCGAGCTGAATTCCATTTCACCTATCTCGGGTGCCCCATTTATGTTGGTCGTCCCAAAAGGGCTTATTTTGACTATCAAATTGACAAAATACCAAAAAAGGCTTGAAGGCTAGTGATGACGGTCAACTTAGTATCATATTTTACCATCCATATGTCCCGGATTTGTGTTCTCCGTGGTGATAATATGTATGAAATCATGGGTTAATTAGCTAAATGTGATTAAGCCACGCCCGGGGTGACTAAATTGGTATTATGCGTATTAACCGTGTATTATATGCGTTATTTACTAGAAATAGAAGCTACTATGTGTGCTATGATTTTATTGATAGAAGGACGAGTGTTTGGAGCATCATTTGGGCTGAATATGAGAGTCAATCGATAAAGAACTGAACGGAGCTGAAGGTTGAAGTGTTTCGAGCAGAGATTGGACCCGAGAATCTGATTGGTGATCTTGCAACGCAGTTTACGAAGCTTTACAAGACAAATTGGGCTTGGACTTCTACATAAACGTTTTAGGTCTTTAAACTAGGATTCTAACACACTTTGAATCACCCAAATCGGAGTTGTGTAGGCCAAGTTATGGTCCAAATACCAAGCTGGGCATAGGGTATTCCAAGTTAAGTCGGCAGGAAGAAAAAGACAAAAATACCCCCGGTAAATCGGGAGTTACCCTCGATTTACCGAGGCCCAAAATCTTCCAGAAACTCATTTTTTTTGTCCCCCAAGGATTGGGTTTACCCCTAAGTCGATTTATACACCTATATAAGGCCATTCAGAGCTGCAGAATTGTATTCATCTTCCATTCATTGATTCATTCATAGATCTATTCATAAATTAGCTACAATTTAGTCTTTTGGGAATAAAATCTTCTTTTATTTTCTTATTTTCTTCTTGCAATTAAATCATGAGTCTTTCATTATTGAATTATGCTTGGTTTACAATCTTCATGGATCGTCTTAAGTCGCTGGAGGGAGAGAAAATTGAAGAGTAGATCTGTTCTTCATCATGGGTAAGATCTATTCCAATTTTTTATTTCTTTCTTAGATTTCATGATTTTTCTTGTGTTAGATCTAGATTATGCTTGCATCTAATCATATATGAATTAATTAAATGAACATTAATCTTTATTATTCGATTCGTTAATATAAAACGCATAATTTTGGGTTGCGCTCTTCAGATCTGCGACGGTCTTTATTGCTAGATCTGAATACCTAGTAAATCCTAATTCTGTGGTTCGGCGTCAGCTACGTTGATCGACAGATTTAATTTACATATTAGTAGCCAGATCAACTATTTGCATGTCTTCGTAAATTAGCATGAAGTGCTGATAGTGAAGTGTTAATTTGGACATAGTCTTGATGGACCCTAAGAACGTGTTAATCAGTGTCGATAGCTGCCTAGGCGGGTTATCGGTATGGGTTAGCGCTCAATACTGGAAATTCTAGTTCCTTATGCGTATGGGCTATTACGGACCAATTAAGGATGGTAGCTGGCGTATAGATTATCTACTACCATGGTCGGAGTAGATATGGTTAGGAATTGCACCCGTAGCTTAATTACAAATATGGATCAGATAAGGATTAAGGGGAGATTAGTTGTGAATAGTTTGGTTAGTGCCTTTCCGATATATGACTGACCATAGGTTATTAGCATCTCTTTTATTTACTTGTTCTTTATGTTGGTCAATGACCACCCTTATCCGGTTGACCTTTGAATTGTGGTTGTTTTTAGCATTATTAAATAATACTCTGTGGGATCGACCTTGACTCGCCCTTTCTATACTACGATTGACCTAGTCCTCTTGCTAGTATTAAGCAACTTACACGCGATCAGCTGGCAGGCTAAATTGCTCACTATGGGAGGTCGTCTGATCCTTATCAAACATGTGTTATCCTCCATTCCGATACACACCATAGCTGCTCTGCAAGTACCCAGTTCGGTGTTGAACCATCTCCATCCTATTTTTGGAAGCTTTTTATGGGGAAATAATAACCAGGAGAAACATCGTATTTAGAGATCCTGGGAGAATGTCTATGGGCCAACAGAGGAAAATGGCTTAGGAGTGCGCAATGTGAAAGACATTCAATTAGCCTTTTCTTGCAAACTCTGGTGGAAAATTCATAATATTATTGGCATTTGGGGTAAGAGTTTCTCTTCTCTTCCCAATCTTAAAAGATTACGACCTTGGAAAATCATGCAAAAAAGGGAGAGCATTGTGAACCTACACTTGCAGCCTATACACACCTCCAAATGGAACTGGATCTGGTCACCTACTTCCACAGGTAATTTCACTATCGCATATGCTTATAGGCTTCTTCGCCACCGGAATAATGTTATCTATGAGCTAAATGAGGTTCAGAAACCCAACATTCCGGTCAAAATCTCAATTTTTGTGTGGAGATTTCTTAATAACATGATCCCTCTCCCTCGCATGTTGAGTGTTTATGGGCACCATGGCCCTTTTAAGTGCACTTTCTGTGCTGATGAAGATACCAGAGATCATTCGTTCTTCACTTGTCAGTTCCCCCGTACTATCTGGATACACTTTCAGGCCCAGCTTCGGTTTCACCCTTTAGCTGTAGATTTCTGGACTTATCTTCGTGCTTGGTGGTACCCTAATCACAATGGTTTGGTTAAAATTGCTTGTCAGTTAATCCCTTCCTAGGTTCTTTGAGAAATCTGGAAATGCAGAAATAGGATTTTATTCGACTCAGTGCAACCCAGCATCCAGGCTACCATCTTTAACATCTAACGCAACCTTTCTTATGCTCTTTTTAACCAGAGACTTGTTCGGGCTAATGCAGATGACGACTGCCTGGTGGATAACCACCACATTAGAAACTTTTCCACACGGTGTGTGGCTCAACATATTCTGGTCAATTGGAAAAAGCCTCATCCCAACCTTGTAAAGCTGAATACCGACGGTTCATCTTTAGGTTACCCGGGGCCCTCCGGTGGTGGGGTTATCTTTCGCAATATGCATGGTCATCTTGTTTTTGGTATTAGTGAATCTTACCATAGTTGTACTAGTATGGTTGAGGAAACGAAGGCCCTTCTCACTAGTCTTACCTATTGTGCGGATCATCACCTCCATCTTGTTCTCATTGAAACCGACTCTCTGGCCCTAGTCAACATAATCACTGGGAATTTTGACACTCTTTGACAGATTGATGATGATATTAGATCCATTAAGAGTCTCCTCCTCCAACACTGGATGCAGATTACACACATTTACCATGAACCAAATAAAGTTGCTGATTTCCTTGCTACTCAAGTTTCCTCCAGCAGAACGATGGTTTCCTACTATACGTATGATGCTCTTCCAGCAGCCCTCAAGATCATTTACATGGAGATCAACTGGCTATTCCATTCATTAGACGAGTTCGCAGCATTACATAGTCAACTGGACGCACCCATCAATTCTTTGTTGGGTGCAAACCAGGTTATATCCTCTCAGTTGTTTTGCTTTTCTCTCCTTCACATTCATTTCATATACTGTCACGAGACTTAATTATTTGCAGGCACTTTCATCAACCTAAAAGCGAGGACTTGGCATTTCAAGATTCACCTCTTGTTTCTCAAAATGTGGTATAAATCTTGGCGTGGAAAGTTGGAAGCACCCATCACTACTATGGAGGGTGCAATACATGTGTTACGCTCCTTATTATCCTCTATTTACATGTTCACTCTTGGTGGATATGCTTACTATACTTTATTGCATGGGACTTTGGCGTATTCGAGTCATCACACTTGTTGGTGGATTGCTGCTCCACACTCTTTAGACCACAGAGATTTTCACGTGGCTGCTCAAAGTATTACTACGAGCAATTGCATTTTTTGTACGATGAGGACTTGGAATACAACTCCAAATTTCGCCTAAACTGTTGGATGGATAATTCTTACCCCACTCATTGTGATGCCTTTCAAGATGCCGAATGCAAAGCTCTTCAAGATGCCGATTGCATGAACTCTCAAGTTGCTGCTATAGTTTTTTTTCCCATGCATCCTTTTGTGTTTTCCTTTTTTGGAGGAGCTTAGCACTTTTGGGAACATGAGGTGTTGTACTCCTTCCTATGGCATGTATTTTCTCACACTGGGTTTGCCAGCCATAGGTTTTAAGGAGGCATGGCATATTTTGTCAACGTCTTTTGATATAAGGGGAAGACCAGGATACGACATGTACGAACCTTAATTTTAAATTAATATAAAAGGCTTCGTTTAGAAAAAAAGAAGAAAACTTTGTTTAGAACAATCAACACAAAAGATATTTTTTTTACAATATCTGAGGGAAAGTTGGAAAAGATGTTAGCTGCGTATATATATGATTTTGTCCACATTACATTCATCACTAATCGAGTTTCATGATAACTAATGACATATAACTTCTGTTGTGTTTGTATGTATATCATTATTGTATTTCTAACTCCATTGGTTAAGTGTACCATGTAGCCTTTTAGGTATATATAATGTCTGTCTACATGTTATGTTGCAGGAAAGTTGCACTTTATGCCGAAACTTCTTTCAGGTGTGTCTCTATTTGATGTTTGTGTATAATGTTAAAGTCTCTTTTCTTCTGTAATGGATGCATTTGCATCTCGGATTGGATTTCGATTAATGGATAGCCTGCAAGCAATTGGCATTGATATTAGGTCAGTTTTTCCCGTTTTCCGTTTGTTTTTTGTTATAATTTTCTGTTTATTAGAGGACGAAAATCGATTTTTTGTGTGGGTATGCTAGAATTCTAGTGATTTGATTTGGCTGAAGTGTTCTTGATTTCCGTTTTAATTTGTGAATTTTGATGATAGGTGCGTTGCCATAATTGTAAAATTGATTTATTCCTGAAGTGGACTGATTCCTTTATGCCTTATGTATTGGATTTTTATAATGAGAGAATGAAGTGTTAATTCTGATTCGTTGGTGAACAGTTCTAATATAGAAATTGATGACATAAGATATGGTAATGTCAATGTATCAAATTCGATGCATGTATCACTATTGTAATTCTCCGCCTCGTGCACTTAGTGTTGTATTGCTTTCCCTTTATTTGTTGCATAGCTAGTGCTTTCTCTTGATTACATGGTGGAGATCCGATCCGAGCTGTATTGTGTTTCAAGTGATCCGAGCTGTATTGTGTTTCAGGTCGAAAAGATGCAGGGAATTCTATGAAGCATGTTTTTTTCATTGGTTCAGTCTATCTATTGGACATCAAGTTTCTTCTCTCATTAATGTTTCATTTAAGGATTTGTGAATGGCCAACAGTTTATTTTATGTTTTCTCTGTTAATGTTTCATGGATTAGGACAAGAACTTCATGTATGTCTTATCTACTTATTCTTGTATTTTGATATTATGCATCATGGAATTGTGTTTCCGTAATGACATCTGTTTTATTGTTATGATTTTTGTGTTCATATTTAGTAAAATTGTTTTTTGAACAAATAAATTTTGTTTTTGAAAAATTAAATTATGGGCGAAATTTGTCATGAATGAGCAGATAGCAAATCAAGAGTTGTGACGAAGTATTCGTCAGCATACTGCCTTTTAGCGACGAATAGCCTGGTCACGATATCATTGTCCAGTTTTCTGTAGTGAAGGTTCTGGTGACGAATCCTCGTTTGTCACTAGACGTTATTGTGACGAATCAGAAATTTCGTCAGGATTCCGTTCCCGACCGTGCAAAGGTGACAGCTGTGTGACGAAAAATAATCGTCAGTAAAAGATTTTGTGACAAAGAAGACATCATATGCTGACGATTAATTTCATCAGTAAAAGTTTATTTTTTTTTGTAGGGGACAAATAACAAGAATGTAAACCTTTTTATGTCTATTGCCAACACCAAGGAAATTTGAGCACAAGATTAATTAGTTAGGGGTCAAAGAAATGTTTCAATATTCCTTAAATAAAAAAGGAAGTGTAGGTACGTACCCCGTAGTATTAACTAGGACAAAAACATGTTTACACTGGTCACTTGTTGATGGTAATCATTGTGCCTTTCTGTTTTTTTCTACTTCAGTGGTATGTGCTAATTACTTCATCAATCTTTAGTTAGATGTTTCTTTGCAGGTGTCACTAGGGCACTTGCATGTACGGAATCTCACTTGTGCATACAAATAGTATGTTAGAGGCTCCTTGATATTGTGCGATTAAGGAGATGTGAAATAATTAATTGATGTATTTTCCATTGTTGCTTTGGATTTTTGTATTGTTGATGTGAATTCGGAAAGTTAAACGGAGAGATTTTATGGTGCAACAGTTGTAGGAAAGTTATACCAAGTGGCATACATCAGAGCCATTCATTTTTACTCTCTTTCACATAATACACTTTTATCGTGTGTGAGAGATTAGAAATGAGTGGTTATAATGTATGTCACTTGGTAAAACATTCCTACAACGGTTGTATTTTAAAATTTCACCCACGGGTGTCCCATGAATTCCTAACCAACCTTGGATTAGACTGATCCTAAGTAACACGGATACCCACAAACTTGTGGATCAACAAGTTTGATAAAGAAAATGATAGGAAACGGCCATAGTTTCACAATAATCAATTTCATGTCCATGTTTGTCTACGTGATATTCACAGTCGCATTTATGAGCATTCGACTTTTCGCATTTGATTTTGAGAATTTCATCTTCAATTTTGAGAGCCTTTAAGATTTTTTTGTTGGACTTCAGTTAGATGTATACGCTATTTTGAAAGATTGATCATTTTTTTTTTCAAATTATCCAATGAACAAAATGATTAGATTTTTGATTTCACAGCTTTATTTGTTGGAATTTTTTTTTGATACTTAGGATTTGACAGAATATGAAGAACTCCAAGACACGCAAATCGTTGTCTTTAAGAGATGTTTCGTCCAACGCAATTGTCACTTAGGGATTAAACGGAAATCTCTCTCAGGATACAATGAAGGTGTTTGATTCAAACAGTGACTTGTTTGAATCAAACCCGAGGACACTGCGAAAATTACTGATGATCCTGTAAGACTTGAGAATGAAATCATCTGCATGCACGTGCCTTTTATAGGCCGAAAGTGCCTTTCCAAGAAAAGAGGTACTTCCTACACGAAAGGGTATGAGTCATCTCAGTTCGGCTAAACATTGCAACTCATGGATTCATGAGGCGTATCTCTTCGAATTGATGCATGATTTCGCAAATGCATGAATCAGAAAAATACATGAATCTGTACATGAACCCCGTTTCGTTGCGATAACATTAATTCGTACGACAACTCGTATGCAAACGACAATTAAAATATTTACTTATGAAAAAATATATTTAACATCATCTACAAGATGAATGCATATCATAATTTTGAACAATCTTGACTTGATCCATCATTATATTGTTGTCATCAAGATTACTACTATCAAAATATGTTAAATGGCGTGAAAATCGAAAACAGAAAGGGAGAATCCGATTGTTCTCCTTTTTTAGTTGTCTGTCCATTACATCATTCCATACATATATATATAGCTCAAGCTCCTTAACCTAATCCCTTCCGTAAGTACCATAATACCCTTACAAATAAATAGAGATAAAAGCATAAAATATCCTAATACCCCTCAAGTTGGAGGCGTGAAAGACGCACACCCAACTTGTCCAACAAAAATTCCAATCATTTGTGCGCCAAGTGCCTTTGTAAGCATATCCGCAAGCTGTTGTCTCGATGGTACATATGTCGGAGATATAATGCCCGTATTAATAGCGTCATGCACAAAGTGACAACCGGCTTCAATATGTTTTGTGCGCTCGTGAAATACCGGGTTATTAGCAATATGAATCGCCGCTTGACTGTCACAATGAAGAATACTGCCGAGAGAAAGTTGAACGCCTAAGTCTCCAAGTAGTTGCCTTAACCATTTTAATTCACATGTAATGGCCACCATCGATCTATACTCCGCTTCAGCCGAAGACCGAGAGACGGTCGCCTGTTTCTTCATTTTCCAAGATATCGGGGAAGTACCGAGTAGAACTAACCAACCTGTAAGTGAGCGACGCGTAAGAGGACAACTCGCCCAATCTGAATCACACTATCCTTCAAGATTTAAAGGACTATCCGCCTTAAGTAAAATACCCTGTCCCGGGTTCTTTGATAAATACCGAACAACACGAAGGGCTGCGTCCCAATGTGCAACCCGAGGTGCATGCATAAACTGTGAGAGAATATGTACCGAATATGCCAAACCCGGCCTAGTGACACCCAGATAAATTAAGCGACCAACTAACCGCCTATAGATACTGGGATCCTCCAACAAGTCTCCTTGAGCCGTGGCAAGACTGTGATGCTGTTCCATCGGAAAATCAACCGGTGGTGAATCCGTCATGCCTGTTTCAGAGATAATATCCAATGCATATTTGCATTGGGATAAGAAAATACCCTCCGCATTCCGAGCTACTTCTAACCCCAGAAAATATTTCAGCTTGCCGAGGTCCTTCATTTTGAAACATGAGCCAAGATATGCTTTGAAAATGCGCAAGCTATTGACATCATTGCTCGCAAGAATCATATCATCAACATATACCAAAACGTTCAGCCGTATATCTCCTCGGACCATAGTAAATAAAGAATAATCAGAATATGATTGGTGAAAACCATACCTCATGAGCGCAGCAGCAAGTTTAGCAAACCAGCACCTCGGTGCTTGGCGAAGCCCATAGAGAGACTTTCGCATTCGACACACCAAGTTTTTATTTTTATTCTCAAATCCGGGAGGCACGCGCATATAAATTTCATCTTCCAAATCGCCATGAAGAAACGCATTATGCACGTCCATCTGATGCACTATCCACCCCTTAACAGCCGCCACAGCCAAAAAAGCACGCACCGTAACCATTTTCGCAACCGGTGCAAATGTCTCATTATGATCCACTCCTTCGGTTTGGTGATTACCGAAGGCAACCAAACGGGCTTTCAAGCGCTGCAACTCACCATGTTCATTGTACTTCTCCGTATATACCCATTTGCTTCCCAATGCCTTTTTCCCGGAAGGAAGAGGTTTCAAGGTCCACGTGCCTTGATCCTCAAATGCTTTTATTTCATCAGTCATAGCTTGTCGCCAACCAGGGGATTTCTTGGCTTCTTTGAAGGTATGAGGAGTAGTACCGGTTGCCACATTAGCAACGAACCTGCGATGTGTGTCAGAAAATTTTGAACAATCTACAAAATATGTAAGCGGAGATAAACTACCTGAAGAAGGCGATCGAGTGGAGAGACGTGCCGGAGGACTTTTCTTAGCAACCTGCATATGAGTGATATAATCTTGATAACGCGAATTAGGCACCCGAGCACGCTTACCCATCCCAAAACAACTCCATCATCCGTGCGAGACCCTCGGCCCTCTCTTCACTAGTTACCATAATTTCCTCTTCACTATCCATACGATCTATATAGAATCGGCTCATCATTTTCTGACTCACTATCACCAGGCACATTATTATCAAACTTTTGAAAACTCTCGGCCCCCTCCAATGTCCTTGGCTGGGAATTACTTGGTGGAATAGTAGCGAACGGAAACTCATTTTCACAAAAACGTACATCCCGACTCACAAATGTTTCATTTGTTTCCAAATCCAAAACAGTCCAACCTTTCTTCGCAAAGGGATATCCCAAGAACACACATTTACGACTTCTACTAGCAAATTTATCTCCCTTATGATTTAAATTATGTGCATAACAAAGACAACCCAATACTTTTATCATATCAAAATCCGGGGTTTTCTCAAACAAACATTCATATGGCGTTTGATAATCTAATAAACGCGAAGGTCTGCGATTTATTAAAAAACAAGCCGCCAGCACACACTCCCCCCAATACTTTAGCGGTAAGTGACCCTCAAAACGTAGTGCACGTGCGACATTTAAAATATGTTGGTGTTTCTGTTCGACATGGCCATTTTGCTGTGGCGTTTTGACACACGATTTTTCGAATATAATGCCATCCTTACGAAACTGATCCGATAAGCGTTTAAATTCCGTTCCATTATCGCTTCTAACACGTAAAATTTTACCGTCAAATTGCCTACTCACCATTGCCATAAATTCCAAAAACAAAGTCGCAACTTCACTTTTATCATAAACAAGATAAACCCAAACTGATCTAGAAAAATCATCCAAAATTGTCAAGAAATAACGCGCACCACACATAGATGAAGTCGGATACGGACCCCATAAATCACAATGTATGAGCTCAAACAGTTTACTAGCTCGCTTATTACTATTAAAAAAACGTGCCCTATGTTGTTTTGCACGGAAGCAAACATCACAATTTTTATTAAAAGTATCAGAACCAAACAAACGAGGAAAATGCTTCAAAACCTTCTCCGAGGGATGTCCTAATCGCTTATGCCACAACTTAAGTGAGTCCTTACTTGCAACAGCCATAACACGTGCTCTAGGTACTCCCCGAAAATAGAAAAGTCCTCCATTACGTTCACCCACTCCAATCACCCTCCTCGTCATTCGGTCCTGCAATACACATAAGGTAGATGTAAATTCAGCTCGGCAATTCAAATCATCCATCAATTGCGACACAGATACTAAGTTACATTCAAGCTTGGGAACATATAACACATTATGCAATTTAAGACCACCCGGTAAAAATAAATTTCCCTCATGTGTGGCATGAGATGTAGTTCCATCCGGCAACGTAACGGGACAATTATGTACCATATGTACATTAATCAATTGATCAAACACACCGGTGACATGGTGTGTGGCACCTGTATCAACAATCCACAATTTCTCACCATTTAAACGATCCCGTGGTTTGGCGTAATTCAACACATCAAGTACCGCGTTCCATTGTTCCGGAGTTAAATTGGTAAGGCCGGATTCCTCCAAAGTTGTTGGAGGTCCATGAGCTGCTGTAGTGCTCCCAGTATGCGTGTGATTGTCCTTGATTTTATATGCATCACCCCTATAATTCCCAGCACCTGTGCCGCCGCTGTAGTGCTACTGTCCGCTGTTCGAGCTTCTGCCCCGGCCACCTGTAGCTCGGCCACCACCTGTTCGAGCACCACCACGGCCCCCTGGGGCGTTCACCCCACCAATCCGGATAGCCTATCAACTCAAAACAACTAAGATCATCATGTCCAGAAATTTGACAATGCTTACAAAATTTCTTAGCATTCTCTGCTTGGCGTTTTTCCTTCAACTTTGCTTGCACTTTAAACGCCATCATGCCATCTCGATCATCCCGTAACGATCCCCCAGTTTTGTGTAAACGCTCTTCCTGGGATATGCTCTGGAATGCTCTGTCAACCGTTGGTAATGGATCCAAATTCAACAACTGCGATCGGAGTGCGGCGTATGATGGATCCAAGCCAAGTAAAAACCAATATAATCGATCCTCCATCGCCAAACGCTGAAATTCCTCTCCTATTTGCAGGTGCATTTGTTACACTTGCAACTTGGCATCACCGTAATATTCGATAAATCATTCCAGAGCTTGCTTATCCGACCATAGTATGTCGTAGTAACCGATTCGTCCTTCATCTGCTTTGCACTCGGCTAACTCCTTCTTGAGTTGGCAAATTCTAGCTCCATTTACTATACTATATCTTGACCAAATAGTATCCCAGCACTGGGCATCTTCATAACCACCCGAACGAGGTCCGATTTTGTAATTAAGGGTATTCTTGATCCATGAGACCAACATCGATTGAACCGTATACCAATCTTCCGATTTTTCTTTCTCACAACCTTGAGATTGCTCCATTCACAAAGCCGAATTTACTGTTTCGATCTCAAGGCCACACAAACGTCCCTTGACCATTCATCATAATTATCTCCGGTGAATTGCGTTGGGGTGATCAACGCACCTGGATTGTCACTCGTACTCAAATAAAACGGATCAAGTTTCTTCTCGTCCGCCATATGAGATTAGAATCTTGTGATATTTTTCAGAAATTGGATCTAAATGTCATCGAAAACAGAAAGGGAGAATCCGATTGTTCTCCTTTTTTTAGTTGTCTGTCCATTACATCATTCCATACATATATATATAGCTCAAGCTCCTTAACCTAATCCCTTCCGTAAGTACCATAATACCCTTACAAATAAATAGAGATAAAAGCATAAAATATCCTAATAAAATAATATTCCAGTATAATCAACACACGTAGTCTGAAAGAAAGCTTTGCTTAGAACAATCAACACAACAATAACAAGAATGTAAACCTTTTTATGTCTATTGCCAACACCAAGAAAATTTGATCACAAGATTATAAATTAGTATTCCTAAAATAAAAAAAGGAAGTGTAGGTAGTAGTATTAACTAGGACAAAAACATGTTTACACAGGTCACTTGTTGATGGTAATCATTGTGCATGAGATCTAGAAGAAGAGTGTAAACATATTTGACTATTAGAAAAGCAACAACACTAAATCCAAAAACCTAAAAATATGAAATAATAAATGGTTGCCGGCTACGTCTAAAAGCTTCTGCCCATTCTTTTTTTATTTTATTTTTTTACTATTAGTGAAAACTCATAAATTAACTACACTTATCATCAATCTCTATATAAAGGCATCGTCTAGAGTTTGATCAAATAACAATATCTCCCAGTTCTTCAGAAAAGTAAAAAAGAATATAAAATCAAAGCAACAAACCATGGGAATGTTGAAGCTTTTCATGGTTTTTGCAGCCTTCTTCATCCACTTATCCTAACAACAACATATGGGCAATCCTATGTATTCAGGGAATACATTGGAGCAATGTTTAATGGTATAAAGTTTTCAGACGTGCCGATACATTCAGATGTCGAATTTCACTTCATCTTATCGTTTGCCATTGATTACACTACTTCTCCCTCTCCCACCAATGGAAAGTTCAATGTTTTTTGGGATGCCGACAATCTCAGCCCTTCACAAGTTTCAGCTATCAAATCCAAACACCCTAACGTCAAGGTTCGTTCGTACGTGAAATCGTTGTCTTTACAACTAACTAACTATATAAAATGCATGTAATATATACGAGTAGATGAAATGTCCTACGTACGTACGTGGTATATGTCATATCCATTATCTTTCATTATGTTTTATTTGCTATGTAATGAACTGCAGGTTGCTGTAAGCTTAGGAGGGGACAGTGTCCAAGGTGAAAGTGCATATTTTCAGCCCTCGTCGATCGAGTCATGGGTCTCCAATGCAGTATCTTCACTCACAAACATTATCCAACAATACAACTTAGACGGTATAGACATCGACTATGAACACTTCAACGCGGACCCCGAAACCTTTGCAGAATGCATAGGACAGCTTATATCGACCTTAAAGAAAAAGGGTGTGATTTCTTTTGCTTCGATCGCACCGTTCGATGATGATGAAGTTCAAAGCCATTACCAAGCCTTGTGGAAAAGCTATGGACATGTTATTGACTATGTCAACTTCCAGTTCTATGCATATGATGCAGGGACCACTGTCTCTCAGTTCATAGACTACTTCCATACCCAAACATCTAACTATAATGGTGGGAAGATCTTGGCCAGTTTCTCTACAGATGGGAGTGGGGGTTTGTCCCCTAAAAATGGATTCTTTAAAGCTTGCAATAGGCTCAAGAATGAAGGAAACCTACATGGGATCTTTGTTTGGGATGCTGATGATTCTAAAGCAGCTGGTTTTCCCTATGAGAAACAATCACAAGCTATGCTTGCTGCCCCTGTTACTATTAATTAGTGTAATTAATTTGTATTTATTATAATGTATATATCCGTATGTATATTTGTAAATATACCCATGAACATACTTGTTCTTTGTATAATACCGTTTTGTTTGTGTGTATTCATGATAGCTTGGAACTCAAGTTAATTACCTGAAAGAACATATAGATTTTCCTAGCTACTCTGTATCTATCTGTGAAATATACTTTTGTAAACTTTTATGTTTGAGTAGTGTCCATAATTTGTGTTGAATATGTCAAATGTTGAACTACCATCTATTCCAAAATGGTCATGTTTTATGTTTTTCGCTTTTCGTGTATCCATACCTCTCCACAAAATAGTAAAGCCAAACACAAAATGTGACGCTTCGTCCCGGATGCCGAGTCCTTATCTGGAAAGAAAGCCCCGCATGCATGTATTAACTTTTTAAATCACAAAAGTAATATATACATAAGACTCATAACAATCAATCAGAGTAAAGCGGAATAAAATTAAAACTAAAGATAACTCGGAAAAGAATGTCAAACGACAAACAAACGGATCACCAGTCCCAATCAACGTCTAAGAAAACTGAAAAGATAACAACGAAATCAATGTTGTTTGACATATTACATCACAATTGAAACCGAAAAGATAAAAAATCTATCTCTCAACTAGAAATGAAATAAATGTCCTCATCATCTAAAACTCTTGAGCTCAAACACCAGCTCCGTCAACTCCATCGTCACATTCGCACTCATCATAATCCTCACAACCACCTTCTCGGGGTAGGAACAATCGAGAAGAGGGGGTAAGTGATGACGGTCAAATTATACCCGTAAAAGTCATCAACGTTGACCTTAAATCGAGATTAATAATGTATATTTCATATTGAATCACTCGTTTATATTTATTATTTAATGTTAAGTGATTATTAATATGATATTGGGTATTTAACTGTTTTTATTATTAAAAGGCCGATTTATTGTGCTATAAATGTTTATTTTTCAGATCACAACAAATCGGGAGGATTAATGTTAATTAATCAATGGTCTCAAGATAATTGAGAAAGAAAATCGGAGCATTAATCAAAGGATAAATTAGATCAGTTCAAAAGAATGCAGTGGGGAACAAGTCAGACAAAGAGACGCGTTTAACACGTGTAAAAATGGGCTCGGTCGACCGAGCCTATCCATTCGGTCGACCGAGAAAGTTGGCTCGGTCACTTGAAGTTTATCCGGCAGAAATCGCGTGTATATCTTCTAGATCATTCCTAGGTCGGCAAAAACCTCTATATAAGCAGCAGCTACGAAATTTGTAAAAACACACCAACACACACCTTAGACATACATAAAATACCTTATACCTTTTTATCAATTACATTCATAGCTTTGGTACGTTACAATGTAGCTGTCCAGGAGTTTATTATGGCTGCAAATATGTAAGCCTTTAATTTTCTGTTGTTTTTATTTTCATTAATTAATTCCCCAATTATGCTTTATCGTTTGAATTAGTTAATCATAGCTAGATGATGTAGATCTAGGCTATGACGTTGGGAAGGTGGCGATACCTTGTCTATGAGGATCCCATCACCTACGTCATCTACTTAGTTTCTATCCATGAATCTGCATTGTTTAATTAATGCGTATCTATGTTAGTTTATATGAATATCGTAAGAATTCATCGCTTTAATCTGCTTACGTATGATGAAGCGACCGAGATATATTCTAAGATGTAATCGAGGATCGAAATCGATTCGGGTGACCGAATAAGTTCATTCGGTCGACCGAGCCTATTCACTCGGCCTAACCGAGCCCCTGTCATCTGTTAATTACACCACGCTTTTATGGTTAGGTTAACCTAGTTGAATTTATTATCCCAAAGAGGTATGGCTATGGCTACGTTACTCGCTTAGTTTAATTAAAACGTGTAAAAAGGAAATACCAATATAAAACTCTTAGGTAGGCTTATGAATTGCTCTTCACGGACGTTCAGCGTTATCTAGGTAGGTTTATATTCGGGAATTGCATGCACCTGATTATACATACGTCGTAGATTAGCATGAGACTATAACTTGGTAATTGCTAGTTGGACGAGAGTTTGAGTGATCGTTTAGGAAGTACGCCTAACCATAGGAATGTTGCCTAGACGAGGTGTACGATTAATATCGGCATCCTTAGTGTCGTAAGCGTGCAAGTTATATGAGATGGATACCCAAAAGGTGAAGTCACGTAATGTAGCACGCGCTGATCTAGCAACCTAACCGTGCTAATTCAAGTTAAAGAGGATGACTCCCGTAGCCAATCTAAGATAGATACAAACAGATTGACGATTAATAAGTTCATTTATTATATAAATTATCTAGGTCCAAACGATAAAGACTATAATTGGGGAGGTTAATTACGTTGTGTCGAGTCGTGTCTTTACCTTTCTTGTCTTATGTTGGTCGTAGACCGCCTCTATGTCCTTGACATGTTTAATTAATTGTTTGTATATAAGATGATCCACAATTGGTTCCCTGTGGGATCGACCTTGATTCACTATAGCTATACTACGATAGGCCTAGTCTTCTTGCTAGTATTGGTTTATGGTGGTCAAGTATATTATAACCTGATTGACCCCGATCAAGTTTTTGGCGCCGTTGCCGGGGAACCAACGGTCAATTTTATATATAAATAATTTTTTTATTCATGTCGAGTTTTCTGTTTTAGAGTCTGTTTTTACGTTTTTGAGTCCCTCTGGTTGTCTGCTCTGTGTAAAAATTCCAGAATCTGAAACAACTGGTTTCGCTCCCAGTGAGACTGCCTCTCGCTGCCAGCGAGCCTGGTTCTATTTTCTGGGACTTCGTGTTTCTGTTTATCCCCGTATGTTTAATCCGTAGGTCTAATAGCAGCATGGGAAACCATGTTAAAATCAGTCTACGGTCTGTTTTGTTTTTCTTCTGTTTGCAGAAACCAAGGACGCAATAATCTGAGTCAGTAATTTTTCGCGGGCGCTGAGAAAATAACCCAACAAACATGTGGAGCTACGAATCTAAGATGGGAAAAGCGATGGAAGCAATACCTTTAAAGCACCAAGATGGCTCCGAAAAAATTTTAAAGGCTTAAATTATTCGTGGTACAATGTTGAAGGCAAGGTACTTGTTGGGGAGATTTTGCATCATTAAAACAAAAGAAAATTTATAAACCTATACTACCATGCAAAACTACCTCCTAACCGGCCGAATACCGGGTAGTTGCTAGTAAAGTTGGATAAGTACGGGTATCGATCCTCAGGGAATTGGGCTGTCGAATCTAACTTCATTAATTCCTCCTTTATTAACTAAAACCTAAACCTAAACTAAAACGGAAAAGTAAACTGGACAGAGGATTGTTAATCCAAAGCCAGGAAGGATAAAAGCGATAAAAACATAAATAAAACTACATCTACGAAAGCGGTAAATCTATCTACTGAACAACCATAAACAAACCATGATCAACCTCTTCCCAACAACCATCACCTCACCGAAAGAAATAAGATTAACACATATTCATTCACAAGTTATCTTGGATTATTATCTTATCTAAAGAAGCGTTTCCTCTTCCGATTTATCACGCCATTCATTAGTTTGCCTTCCGGTCTTAACTAACATCTATACGAAGCAAAAAGATACGGATTAAATCCTAATCTAACAACCTTATCCCTCAACTTCCGCTTTGTTGGAATAATAATTGTTAATCTCTATCATGGCAATCTAACGAATTTATTAACTTCCGTTATCTAAATTCGATTAACATACGACATCTCAAAGCATGAAAAAGAACAAGTTAACTCACCAAATAAACACATGAAAAATCTCATCTTTCCGTGATAATGATACTCAATATCTCCCTAGGATAATTTTGCAACGAATTAATTCAAATTGTGGTTCTCTCGTAAACCTAGATAATTAATCTACGAACTTCCGTTATGTATAGATTAAAAATCCAAACTTTCCTACGGTGATCTAATCTACACCGACTCTCGTCATACGGTAGAAATCAAATCATGCAATCATCTTTCGATTTATAAAATTGCACGATACAAATAAACATAGGAAAGAAACAATTTAAATAAAAACTTACAAAACATCCATCGAAAGAGAATTAAAGTTGCAGCTGGAAAAAGGGAGCTTCAAGGCTCATCCATGGCTGTCTCATGGCGGCAACAAGAAGATAGAAGAAGAAAACGAAAAGAAACGAACACCTAATCTAACCACCGGCCGACCAAGCAAAGAGCTTGGCCGGCCGGGCTGCCCTCTGCTCGAAATTTAGGGTTCAAGAGAAGCTGGGGCGTATTTCATAATGATTAGGGTCGAAGAGAGCTGCTGTATTTATAGAAAATCAGAGGCGGTTGCTACAGTAACGGTGCCGGACGCCCGTTTGAAGATCCGGACGCCCGTCCACTATTTTCAGCAACAGCATCCAAACTTGTAACGCTCATATCTCGGGCCTCGTAAGTCGGAATGGAGTGATTCAAAATCCTGTAGAATCCTATCTTCAAGCCCTACAACTCTTATCTTGAGGTCGAGAGTCAAATCAGTTTATATCATATCAAGAACTGCGTTGCAAGGTCGTCACTACTCGGAATCCTGATTTTCCGACATTTATCTTGCTTGATTTCTTTCCTTATATCTTTCAATCTTCCATAACTTTGATTGATCCTTTCCAAGCACGAATTTGGCTCTCTAAAATCCTCTCTTCCATCATCAATGAGTATCTACAACAATAGGAAAACATACCAAAGCGTAACGTATTTCCAAAATAACATAAAATCATCATTTAAGCACATAATTCGTTACGTTTTGCAATTAACCTCTTAAAAACACTATTTACTCAATTAATCGATTATAAGCTCGATTTCTATGAAAAACATCCATATACGGGGGAAATTGATGTAAAATATATCTATAAAAATCATACAATTTGACCCTTAACAGTACTACCTTTTTTGCTTATGTTTTACTACCTTTTGGTTTTTTGAGCATAAGTTAGCCTATACATGAACCTTAGTATGAATCTTAGCCCAGAGTTGGTTTGTAAGATTAATTTTATTAGTGTGGAAGGTTCTCCCCCAAATCTGTCTCATCTAGAGGGTGTAAGGAAACATGTAGTCGTTGAAAGGAAGCAGTGAATAAAGAGTTCCTCGTAGTTCTGTTAAAATCTCTTTGTCCTATGCATGAGATTGCTTTGCATCGCCAGGGGAGCAACAAATTGTGTAGTTTAAGTATTCACAATCTAAAGAAGACGTTGAGTTTTGAGAGAACACCATCTTCTGGCTTTCGTTGAGTTTTATGGTGATGGCTTCTCGGTGAACCCACCTTAAACGAAACGAGATTACGCTTTGGGTGACAATTTAGAAATCGGAGACTCTTAGTACATTGGTTCGAAATGGTCTAACCATGGTGGCGGCGAGTTCAACCGAGCTTCGCTCAATCGACTCCTCCACGTGTGATGTGCGTTACAGCCAGCTCAACAAGACTTAGCATAGCCGATAAGCCTTCGGGCTAAACGGGGCTTAATCTTGACGGATTGGCCTGAACTGTCACATATGTTCCAACGAATAAGACGGCGTAGGCTTGCCTACATAACCGACCTTATTCGGAGTACTTTGATTCATTGTTTCTTATTGTCAAGGCCAAAACCGTAATTTTAACCGAGTTTCTTAGAATTCACTAATTCCTAAAACGAGAGCCGAGGTAAGAGCTTTGGATAAATGGTATGGATAAATGTCGTTTCCTAGGTCTCACAACCAAGGGAAGGGTATTAATCCGCAAAAGCAACAAGCCCACCTCTTATAGTGCGCGAAGGGTCAAAGTCTGGCGATCCAAGAATGGTAACTGACAAGGATAATTTTTGGAATGTCGAGCTGAGGAATTTAAACTCAGAACTACTTCTTTAAAACCCTTAGGATTTCTTTTTAGGATTTTAGGTTTTGTTTTATTTGAGTCAAATAAAAGTAACGTGACATATGTTGAGGTTTTTTATTTTGCCGTGTTCCGATGGCCATTGGGCTAAGGATGTGCAAAACTTTTTTTTACTCAATATAGGCCACGTGAAATAGAGTTCCGTAGGAGAGTCGAAAAATTGCTAAAGAAAAAGAAATTTAGCAAACAACCTTAAGATGGAAGCATTAAGAGAGCTTGAGAATTATTGAAAATGTAACAGAGAATGGTTGGTGTGAACAAGAACAATTTTGGTCAACTTCTAAAACCTTTTAGAAAGGTGATCCAAGTGAAAATCCAAAGTAGTGTGCAATTCATTCTGCAATTATCCCTATCTTTCCCTTTACACTTTTTCAAACTTTTTGATCCTCTCACCAATCTACCCCAACAGTTCACATCTCTAACCATTCTTTCATCGCCTCTTTTTCTTTCCATCCGTTTCACTCTCCCACCCAATCCCATTCCTTTAAACAATTCTCAATCCCCAAAAACACAATTTCTTACCCACCCTTTATCTTTTCTTCCCATCCCTATGTGTATCTTTTTCTAAACCCATCATAGTCTCAACCTCCATTTTGTTTACAAAATACCTATGTGTTGCGGAATTTGAAATATTGCTAAGCTTTAATGATTATCTTTTATCATTTTGATTTTCATGATACTAGTTGGGGTAAGTGTAGCTCTGACCCTAGCTAGATTTTAAGAGTTTTTGGTTCAATCAAAATACAACCTATCTTTCTACTGGAAGTTTTAAATTTCACACTTTTCCGACTATTCCGGCATTTCTAGCTGATAAGTTTTGTTCTAAAATATCACACCGATCCGGCCTTGTTGATGACGGTTATGACTTTTACGTGATACATTGGGTTATTAGCAATTTCGAGGAGTAGCTACATCTCCCTAAGTTGTTGATATCCAATGCAAGCGAGAAGTTTCTGCGTTAAGTATTTGATTTTATCTTTAGCCAATAGGTCGCATTCAACCTGTTATACCTTACCAAGTTTCTCTTTTCCTGGATTGAATACCTTTTCGAACGAGTCACCCTCGTGTTTTCCCACGTCGGGTAATGCTTTTTGATCTTTGTCTTCTCCACCCGGTTTTAAGAATATTTAGGCGGTGGAGGTTACAGATGAAAACCACCATCTTTAGTTGCTTGTTTATTTTTCTTTCTATTTAGTATTTTTCATGTCTTTGGTTGTATAAAATAAAGTGGCTTAAAATGTTTTTCGGTATTCATATCTAATTACTGCCACATTATTCTATAACTTCCATAGACATGGTGTTATTAACGGTTTCGTGGAGTTTGTCTGCTTATATAGGTTTTCACTTGCTTCTCCACAACGTCTTTGACATTTACTCCGATATTGTTCCTTTACTTGAGAGCCGTTTCGAGCTAAGTCTTTTTCTTAAATTCTCATTTATTTTTGTCATTGAGGACACTGCCATGTTTAAGTGGGGGGTAGGAGACTTAGCTATGTTATGTTATGATTGAAATATGAATGAAACGGTAGAAAAATTGAAAAAATTGAATAAATACCATATTATGTATCTCGTACCCTTAGAATTGTGAGTTCCTAGCTAAGAATTGATAGGAAAGGAACCAAGTTTCATGAGTACGTGATCATTTTATACTTATGTTAAGTAAATTTAAGGATATTCATGCCCGCTTTTGCAAGTAGTTATTTATTATTCAATTACTCAATCATGAATCGAGTATACCGCGCAAATCATAATAATCAAGAAATTATGTGTACATTGCATAGATGATTGGTTATGTGAACTTAGTATCAATATCTATCTGCTGATGCATTCTTATCTTTTAGCCATTAAAGCAGAGTAATAAGCTTGAGACGCACGTGTTTTAGCAAAATGTTAGACATCGAGCTTGTAGTGACATTACTAAAAGTAGCCCCGCGCTTGTGGTAATATTCGATGCTATACATGATCTAAGATAGGGGGATACTCTAAAAAGTTTTCTTCCTTGAGATTGATAGTATTTGAAAAATATGAAGAATTGAAGAAATTCAACTTTTTAAGAGGCTTTGAGTAGTACTCGGTCTCCAAGTCCAAAATCCTTATAGATACGCTCTTGCTTATTTCTCTAGTGCTCTAACCATTGCGAGGCATAAGAAGTATGAATGCTGAGGTTGGTAGGTTGAGATTGCGAAGTTAGCATAAACTCTAATCTTGCCACGAATATATAAAACTAAATGCACATGCACACATCACTTCGATTCATAGTAAGTAGTGAATAATGGATATCTTATGAGCATGACTAGTATGAGTTGACTTGAGTTTCTTGTATAAGTAAGATTTGACCATAGAAAATGTTGTCATAGGGAATGACTTATTGATGCTTTGTTTGGGACGATCAAAGTCTAAGTGGGGGGTAGTTGATGACGGTCAAATTATACCCGTAAAAGTCATCAACGTTGACCTTAAATCGAGATTAATAATGTATATTTCATATTGAATCACTTGTTTATATTTATTATTTAATGTTAAGTGATTATTAATATGATATTGGGTATTTAACTGTTTTTATTATTAAAAGGCCGATTTATTGTGCTATAAATGTTTATTTTTCAGATCACAACAAATCGGGAGGATTAATGTTAATTAATCAATGGTCTCAAGATAATAGAGAAAGAAAATCGGAGCATTAATCAAAGGATAAATTAGATCAGTTCAAAAGAATGCAGTGGGGAACAAGTCAGACAAAGAGACGCGTTTAACATGTGTAAAAAAGGGCTCGGTCGACCGAGCCTATCCATTCGGTCGACCGAGAGAGTCGGCTCGGTCACTTGAAGTTTATCCGCGTAAAATCGCGTGTATATCTTCTAGATCCTTCCTAGGTCGGCAAAACCTCTATATAAGCAAAGCGCCTACGAAATTTGTAAAAACACACCAACACACACCTTAGACATACATACAATACCTTATACCTTTTTATCAATTACATTCATAGCTTTGGTACGTTACAATGTAGCTGTCCATCAGTTTATTATGGCTGCAAATATGTAAGCCTTTAATTTTCTGTTGTTTTTATTTTCAGTAATTAATTCCCCAATTATGCTTTATCGTTTGAATTAGTTAATCATAGCTAGATGATGTAGATCTAGGCTATGACGTTGGGAAGGTGGCGATACCTTGTCTACGAGGATCCCATAACCTACGTCATCTACTTAGTTTCTATCCATGAATCTGCATTGTTTAATTAATGCGTATCTATGTTAGTTTATATGAATATTGTGCGAATTACTGTTTAATCTGTTCTGTATGATGAAACGCTGAGAGATATATTCTAAGATGTAATCTGGGGACGAAATCGATTCGGGTGACCGAATAAGTTCATTCGGTCGACCGAGCCTATTCACTCGGTCGACCGAGCCCCTGTCATCTGTTAATTACACCACGTCTTTATGGTTAAGTTAACCTAGATGAATTTATTATCCGAGTAGGTATGGCTATGGCTACGTTACTCGCTTAGTTTAATTAAAACGTGTAAAAAGAGAATACCAATATAAAACTCTTAGGTAGGCTTATGAATTGCTCTTCACGGACGTTCAGCGTTATCTAGGTAGGTTTATATTCGTGAATTGCATGCACCTGATTATACATACGTCGTAGATTAGCATGAGACTATAACTTGGTAATTGCTAGTTGGACGAGAGTTTGAGTGATCGTTTAGGAAGTACGCCTAACCATAGGAATGTTTCCTAGACGAGGTGTACGATTAATATCGGCATCCATAGTGTCGTAAGCGTGCAAGTTATATGAGATGGATACCCAAAAGGTGAAGTCACGTAATGTAGCACAGTGATCTAGCAACCTAAACGGTGCTAAGTCAAGTTAAAGAGGATGACTCCAGTAGCCAATCTAAGATAGATACAAACGGATTGACAGTTAATAAGTTCAGTTTTTTATATAAATTATCTAGTCCAAACGATAAAGACTATAATTGGGGAGGTTAATTACGTTGTGTCGAGTCGTGTCTTTACCTTTCTTGTCTTATGTTGGTCGTAGACCGCCTCTATGTCTTTGACATGTTTAATTAATTTTTTGTATATAAGATGATCCACAATTGGTTCCCTGTGGGATCGACCTTGATTCACTATAGCTATACTACGATAGGCCTAGTCCTCTTGCTAGTATTGGTTTATGGTGGTCAAGTATATTATAACCTGATTGACCCCGATCAGTAAGTACAATTTGTACTCAGTAAGGGGTAGAAAAAACGGTTACATGATATATATACAAATATATAACACACAACATGATAAAGTCTACAAACGCTACCAAATAGGTTGTATTGAGATCACACTCACCCTTTGGAACTCGGTTAAGTATAAGGGCACTATCCCGAAGCGGGTAGGGGATGCTTCGCATGGCTTGCGTCACACCTTTATCATATAAAGTGTTGTTTCCATTTTAGGAACACAATCTAATTGTGTATCCCAAAGACGGTATCCTTCAAGGGAGAATCTGATTCTATTTCAGACAACTTCTGAAACACCCTTCAGGTATTAATTACTTCAATCCAATTGAAGAATAATTCCTAAGTAGCTCATCAATCTCATACTCATACGAGCTTGAACTTTTCAGGCTTTCCAAATTTTTGTACTTCAATAAGTACATTCAACTATTTCTAAAAATAGTCCAAGAGAGAGACAAACAATTGTTTATGGTATAAATTGTTGTTAAGGGTGAATTTATACGTTTTATATTGATATATTTTATGATAATTTCCCTCATATTTGGTATAATTTGCATAAGAAACGAGTGTTTAATGGAATTATTGAGTAAATGATATTCTAGACGAGTTATTCGCGAAATAGGTTAATTTTGGTGTTTTAATTGTGATTTTACGATAATTTGGGTCATATTACATTTTGCGATGTTTTGATGTGTTGTAGGTACGTGTTTGATGCTCAAATGTTGATCAAAAAGAGATAAGAGTCGATTTTCATTGATGATAAAGGAGATAATAATGATTGGATTTGATGAAAAAAAAGATAAAGATGAAGAAATCAAGATGAAGTCGATCCTGGATCAAGCGCCCAAAGCTTGAATCAAGCGCCCGCTGGACGGGCGTTTGATCCAGTGGACGAGCGTCCATGCTGATATTGTTGATTCAGAGTTGTGAAGATTTTGCTGGACGAGCGTCCAATTTTGTGAAGGACGGGCGTCTGATGAAGACTCGGCCCGATTCGAAGTTGATATTGAGCACCAGACGAGCGTCCAGAAGGAGTGGACGGGCGTCCAGCCGCCGACATCTCAAAACCGACTTTAAATTCTATATATAGCCGCATTGTTTTCCACATTGAAGATACCAATTACACATTACTCGAAACCCTAATCCTAGGGGCGGCTCAGCTGCGTTTTTCCTTAGTTTTTACCCAGTTTTTATGCTTTCAATTCCTAGTTAGAATCTAGTTATTTTATGTACTTTCATCAAGTAATTCGAAGCTTCAAGGTGATGTTTAGAGGCTAGACCTCCCTTGAACAAGCGTTGTGAAGCCATCCATCAACATATTGATTTCGTTTCCGGATTATCTTGTGAGTTCTTACTTAAAGTTGTATCTTTATTATGTTTATGATGTTTTTATGCAATTATATCGATAGATCGTTGCATGTTTGATTGTTTGACTTTGATGAGAATCATGTTAAACCTTAGATCGTCGTAATAAAGATTAGACCTTTAATCTAATTAACGAGAGTTATTAGGTTAGATCTCTAGGTTAGAAATCAATAAATTTCACACCTTTGGTTAGAAAGAGTTAATCTTTAGAATCGAAAGATAAAAGATTGATAGGCGAACTTTTCTAAGAGATTAGGAGTTCCTACCTTTGTTAGGGGAATCACAACTTGGTTAAAAATCACGAGATAATCTAGATAGAAATTGATTGTTGTAGGATCGGTGGATCAATTGCTTGTTCGTTGTTTAAAATTATTGATTAATCACTTGTGCTAGAATTGCTTAGTAAAGTTACAGTTTTTATTGCATACTAGGGTTAGAATAGATTTAGTTTAAATTGTTTGCAACCCATATTTTCCGTGGCTTTAGATCTTATCTTCTGTCAAGTTTTAATTATTGTTATCTTTCGTTTTAGTTATTCCCTGTTTAGTTTATTTGCTGTTTAGTTTTAGTAATCGTGACATAGGTTAGTTAGAACAAAAACTAGGACCACCAATCGTTAGTTCCCCGTAAGATCGACCCGGTATTAGTCACTGTACTACAATCCCTGCACTTGGGGAATACCGGATTATAAATTTATTACTTGTTAATAAAATCCGTGAACAAGTTTTTGGCGCCGTTGCCGGGGAACAAAACGGTTGCCTAGTGTTTGTTTTTGTTTTTTCTGTGTTTAATTGTTTTTGTTCTTGTTTTAGGTAGATTTTAATTAGGTAATTAGGGTTTTAGTTAGGGTTTAAGGTCTTCTCTTTATAGTTCCCTTGTGATTAGTTCTGTCTTTCTATCTGTTTTCTGTCTTTCTGTTTTTCTTTTTTTTTCTCCCCATCTTTTCCTGCTGTTTTTCTCCGTTCCTGCTTCGTTTTCTGCTTCCAAACGGGCGTCTAGACCAGTGGACGCCCGTCTGTTCTGAATTTCTCAACTCTGAATCGTTTTTAACTTGTCAGACGAGCGTCCATCCAATTTGGACGTCCGTCCAGTTCTTCAGTTGATCGGACGGCGTTTGGAATACCGGCGCGCCGCCCACTCAATTTTAGGCGCACGCCCGTCCAGTTTTCTGGACGTCCGTCTGTTTCCCTGTCTTAACTAATTCTATTTTCTTTTTCTTTTCTTAGGCTTTAATTTTTAGTTAGGTTTTTAAATTCTCAGTTTTTAGGTTTCAACCACCTGATTTTGGTTCGGTTTATGCAAACTCGAAGTCAAAAGGGACCATTATTGTATACCCCTGACTTAGAGCGGACCATAGTCCGGCCAAACAGGCGGAAAATCCGTTCGGCGGCTCCTTCTGAAGAAGCCGCTCAAGATTTAGAGGATCGTTTAGCCGAAGAATTCGAAGACTTCGTAATCATGGCTGCTGAAGATAGACGTACGTTGGCAGACTACGCCATGCCAGGCGAAGTCAAAGTCAACCCGGCTATTGTTATCCTAGCCATAACTGCACAGACCTTCGAGCTAAAGCCGGGACTTATTCAGATGATGCAGCATGCATCTATTTTCCACGGTTATCGGTCAGAGAATCCCCATACTCACTTACATACGTTCTTAGAGATATGCGGTACTACACGCATCCAAGGAGTAAGTGAGGATGCTATTAAACTGAAACTGTTCCCATTTTCTCCTAGGGGAGAAGCTAAAGAGTGGTATACTTCTCTCCCCACTGAATCTATCACCACCTGGGCTGAACTTGAAAAAGAATTTTTAAGTCAATATTTCCCACCTTCAAAGACAACCCAGTTTTTAAACGACATATTCACTTTCTATCAGAAAGAGAATGAATCATTTTTCGAGTGTTGGAAAAGATTCAAGTCTCTGCTTAGAAAGTGTCCCCACCATGGCTTGCCACTGCAAAGGAAAGTCAACACTTTCTTTAGTGGATTGACCGAGCTTACAAAAGGCATGGTCAATAGTTCATCTGGTGGGGTGTTTTTGAAGAAAACGCCTGATGAGGGGTGGACACTGTTCGAGGACATCGCCAAATACAATTACGCTCCTTCTTATCAAGCCATTCAAGCACCTCCTCCTCCTAAGGTTGAGGAAGTCAACATGCAAAATTTGATCGCCATGCTGCAGAGGCAGATGGCAACTTCTCAAGTTTCGAATCAGACGAATCAAGCTTCTTCTTTCCCACAGAACCCTCAGGTTCTATATTGTGAGAGCTGTTGTCAGACTGGCCACATGATTGGCCAGTGTCAATTCAATTCCCCTGCACCTTATCAAGTGAATGTTGTTCATGATTATGGACAGTGTAATCAAGTCACATGTCAGAATTGTGATGAGGTGGGGCACACATCTAGATTCTGTCCTATGAACGGGCAGAATGCTGAAATAAATGCATTCTATGGCGGCGTAACAATCGAGGTTCAATCGGTTTTACGCCGAATAATCTCCAAAACCAAGGGTTTAATCATTCTTCAAGTTTCAAACCAAATTCTAATTTCAATCAGAATCAAAACTTCAATAGAAACCCTGGTTTTCCTCAGAACCAGAATTCCAATTTCTCCAATTCTAATCAAAGGTTCAATCAGAATTGGCCCGCCAATTCTAATCCTGTTGTCCAAAGTCGGCCCAGCCAGCCCTATTCTCAAAATTTCCAAAACTCTCAAGGCCCCTCCCAATCTAACAATCTTGAAGCTAAATTGGAGGAGCAAAATAAAAGTATCCAACTCCTGATGACTACAAACAAGAACCTTGAGAGGCAAATTGGGCAACTGGCTGAGCAGTTAGCTTCAAGACCCCCAGGGCAACTGCCCAGTTTCACTGAGAAAAATCCAAAGGGTGGTCAAGTTGCTCAAACCAATTTGAACAATGGCCAATGTACTGACCTCGTACCATCAATACCATACGGTAGAGAGGAGGCCAGTGCAATGAATTTAAGAAGTGGTACTCAAGTTAGTGGTCCTTCCCACCAGGGAAACCACTAGCCCCTCCTGCCATTGATAAGGCAGGAGGGGAAGCTGAGCACCTACACTCCCCTTGACCGAAAGAGAACACTCAGGTGGCTGATCCCCTGAGAGGTGAAAATGCTGGAAGTCCTCAGGTGGCTGATCCCCTGAGGAGTGAAGAACCAAGTGTGAGTCAGGAGGCTGATCCCCTGACTAATAAAAAGATTGAAAAAGCTGTTCGGTGGAAGGATCTGGAAGACAAAGCTGTCAGTGCATCTTCGAAGAAAGTCTTTTCTGAGAACGATCTGAAAAAGCTTCCATTTCCACCAAGAAAGAGCAACATCCCTTTGAGTGAAGATAAGAAGTATGAAAAGGTGCTGAATCTCTTGAAAAATACTCAGGTAAATCTTCCAGTATCAGAGGTCTTGGTTGAAATGCCTAAGTATACAAAATTTATCAAGGATGTTGTTTCTTCAAAAAGGAAGTTGTCAGACATAGAGATGCTGATTGGTGAGCATTGTTCAATGATCAATTATGAAAACCTACCAACCAAGAGAGGTGACCCTGGAAAGTTCGTGCTTACAGTGTTAATGAGAGGCCTGGTCTTCCCTAACTCTTTGTGTGACCTGGGTGCATCTATAAGCCTCATGCCATTGTCTGTGTGTAAACAGCTGGGTTTAATTGATCTTCTAGAACCCACCACCATGAATTTGCAGTTCACTGATAGATCTTCTAAGAAAGCAGCGGGAATCTTAAAAGACGTACTAGTTCAAATCGATAGATTTACCTTTCCCGTTGACTGGTACGTCCTAGACATTGAAAAAGATGAAAATGTCCCCCTAATTCTTGGAAGACCTTTTTTGTCTACAGCTAGAGCCCTTATTGACTGTGATGGTGGGCGAGTGACGATACGGGTTGGTGATCAAGAGGTGAGCTATAATGTCTCCAGATCCACTCAAGTATCATTTGGTCCTCCAACCGGCTTTTCCATTGAGGATATGTCTGACGACTTCGATGATTTCATGGAAAAGCAAGTCATGGCTGTTGCAACTGAGTATGAGCGACTAGTTGATAATTTGAATAATCATGGTGTGGTAAGTCTAGAGAAGTTAGAAGCTGAATTTAAGGATGAGTTGTTGGAAGGTGAAGTTTTGGCAGTGGGACCGCTAAGTAAACTCAGCGATGTTGAGTTGAAAGGTGGAGAGCTCAATCAAGTTTAGAAGACCCCCTTGCAGATTTAGTGTTGAAGCCGTTGCCTAAACATCTTAAGTATGTATTTTTAAGAGAAGGTGACAAGCTTCCATTGATTATATCTGCCAAGCTGTCTCGTTTAGAGGAAATGAAATTAATCAACGTCTTGAGGAAAAACGAGAAAGCCTTTGGATGGCAAGTAGGAGATATCAGAGGGATATCTCCTGACATCTGTATGCATAAGATCAAGACTAATGAGGGTGCGAAATGTGTTAGACAGCCCCAGAGGAGGCTCAACCCTCATATGCAAGAGGTGGTAAAGAAAGAAATCATCAAACTTCTGGACATGGGAATCATTTATGCCATCGCTGATAGTGAATGGGTTTCCCCGACTTAGGTAGTTCCCAAGAAAGGTGGAATTACAATTGAGAAGAATGAGAAGGGAGAGGAAATAGCATTGAGACTTGTCACTGGTTACAGAGACTGCATCGATTATCGAAAGCTCAATGAGGTAACCATGAAATATCATTTTCCCCTTCCATTCATTGACCAGATGCTTGAGCGTCTGGCGGGACACGCATTCTACTGCTTCCTGGATGGGTATTCAGGATACGTGATAGGAACCAACTTTACAGTACATTTCTGTATAGTTCAGCCCACGATTATCACATTTCTGGCATGTTTCGGGTGAGTTTAGACCCTATTTTGAGGTAATATCGTGAGTTTATAGCACGAGGAGTAATTCCGTCACTTTGATGGTTTACTACCTCTTTTTATTGATATTAACCTCATTCCGAGCACTTTTACCCTCCGGAATCGTTTGTGTGTCTTGTTCATTCATGAGATTGTAGGGTATTGGTGTCTCAAGAACCTGGAAGGCGAAGATTTATGATGATAAGTGTGATCAAGGTGCAAGAATGAGCCAAGGAAGAAGAAAGAATAAGAAAAGGAAGAGAAATAGTTGTTGCTCTCACCATATGTTCACTTCATCAGCATGTTGACCGATTATGGAGGCCTTTTCTGGTCATGGTGTCTTCATGAAAGTTGTAGATAATTCAAAGATCATTCTAATGTTTTTTGAATCACCCCAATCAGAGGTCGGATGAAGAAGTTATGAAGTGTTTACTGCAGAGGTGTCAGAAATGGAGCAATCTGGAGGCAAAACCAGAGAGTTGTCCGTACGGATGACACATTTTGTCCGTACGGACGACTGGAAAATGATGAACTATCCGTATGGATAGCCTTTTATCCGTACGGACAAGTACCCTGGACTATATAAACACCTCAAACATCGCAGCAGCAGAAAAGGAGGGCGGGTTTTAGGCGACTTTGGGCCTCTTTTGGGCGATATTCTTCGTTTCTTAGAGTTAGAATTATTGTTATATATCATTAGAATCGTATTTCGATCCTCTCTTTGATTTTCTAACTTAGAACTTCGATTTGTTACATTTCGATTGTCAAAATTCGATCTTTTGGAGCACGAATTTGGTACTCTTAATTTCTTAATCAAGTAAGTTTATTCTCTTGTTCTTTTATGGTTATTGCTATGTTTTTCTACCTTGTTTGTTGTTTAGATTTGATTATGAGTAGCTAGATTCCTCGTATGGTTGAACTATGTGAAGGCGGGTGAAACACCATTAGAGAGATGAACCGGGAGGTAGTGTAGCGCGTAATTTAACGTTCTAATTGATAATCCACATCACGAAACTTGTTTTGATTGTTTTAATAGCTTTGAATGAGATTGACAACCTTGTTCATTGTTGCACACACGTAGCTTATAAATGTATGTTGCGGCGACGTGTGGGAACGGGGTTTTGGGACCGTAGAAGTTTTGGGCGTGAAAGGTAGTCTGACACCTACCCGTGTACTAGATTGACGCCTTAGTCATCGAGTCCAGTTCCAATACGGGGTTTGTCCTATGAGTTATCGTTAGACGGTGAAGTAAGGTAAGGCACACTCCCGGGGTAATCTGTTTAAGGGTAAAGTAATCCGCTGAAACGTAGTTCGGCCATACTTCTTTTAATTGTTTAGAATTTCGAGTAGTGTAATCTTTCTTTTACGCAATAGTATAACTTCACACATATCTGTTTGACCTGAACTGAGTGCTAAGTCAACTGTGGTACTCAAAAACCAATCTCTATGGGTTCGACCTCGGACTCCTCAAGCACTATCCTACAATCGACCCGGTCCACTGCCGGTTAGAAAGTAGATTTTGCTAAGGTTTCGAGTTTTTACTTGATCGACCGGACCTAGAAAATCCGCTTATCAAGTTGGCGCCGTTGCCGGGGATTGTCTATGCTTTGATATCACAAAAGTTGACCGAAAGCTTGGGCTTAGGTCGTTTTTATTGTTTTCTTGTTGCTTTGTTTTGACTTGCAGCTGAAGTGCCACACCACCTATTGATGAGGTGGTGGTGACGAGGCACTGTGATTGTTTTTGTGTTGTTTTCTGTGATTTTGCAGATTGAGCATAAATGGGTGGATACTCTCAACAATACAACTTTTATGAAGAAAAATCCACCTATCAACCTTGGGCACCTGAGCTTGGTCAAAATCAATATTATCAACCTTATGACCAAGAGCAGGGTGCGTCCATGGGATGTGGAATGGACGACGATTATCGATATGATGAGGGGAACTATAATAAACAGAATTTTGGGGGAAATTGGAACCAGAATCGACCGGGAAACTGGGGAGGCAATCAAAGCCAGCATGACTACAATTGGAGCCCAAATCAAGGACAATGGAATAATCAGAATTATGACTCGAACAACCCTTGGAATTGGAGCTCTCAAAATCAAGCACTTACAAAGAGATTGACCTTGCCTATGCCGAAGAGGAACGAAGTAGGTATTATTCGAGAGTCGATGGAAAGGGTTTCTATGGCTATGGATGAGGAAGTGTCGGCACATCAATTGATCGATTGGTTGAACCGGATGCTCGTGTTATATAAAGAGGCCGAGGATGCTTTGAAACGGGTGGGAGATGCAAGACAAGTTTTCCAAATGGGGTATAGGACTGCCTAGCCAATGAAGATTGGCCCCATATGAGATACAAAGCTATGTTGGATGTCTCGAGATATCATGTCTCTCATGACGGCCCGGATGCTGATCAAAATGAAAAGTCTTGCACACAAACGGTCCGGTAGATAATGATATTGACGAGTCAAGTTGCTATAATGAGGTGCTCGTCCCGGAGGATTCAGTGATTGAGTTGGATTTATCACCGCCACCCCCCATTGTAGTATTTGATTATATGAGTTTCCAAGTCCTCCCGAGTGAACTCCCGAATAGTGAGCTGAAAAATGATGATGTTTTGGTAGAATCCGTGATGCAAACTGAGTTGAAAGCTAGGAAAAGGGAGTTAGCTACTGTTAAGAGAGAACTCGCGATGGAAATAGGGCCAGAGAAAGTCGTCAATGAAGAGGTTCAAGTGGAGAGTGAGGTTGATAAATCGGCTTTCTATGAGGAGATTTCTGAGCCAGAGATTGAGATGCAAGAGATTGATATGGGATCGCCCATCACTCCATTAGTTGATGATGTACCATTCGAGTCGGTGGAGAATTTTTATGAGTATGCCAAGCCACTTGTAGTGGAGCCTACCTCAGTTTTGGGTGAGCCGGAAGCTTTTGGTATTGCCATGCTCTGGGACATGGAGGATACCCATGATTGTAAAGTAAGGGAGGTGGAACTGTTGTCTATCATACCACATCCCGACGATGACCATCATGACACCTTGACGAGAGGTGCGATAGATTTATTTGAGGTCGTCGATCCGGTGGGATTAGAAACGGAGAAGAAGATGGGACAGCTCATTCTGCCGCCTAGCTCGCTAGTGGTTCGAGGTCATGTGGATGAGCCCATTATGTTGACACCCCCGGATAGATTGGTCATATTTGATATACCGGTCCCGGATTATTACTCCCTTCCATTCTGTGCGGATGAGTTCTACGAGGTTAAGTTCGAAGGGTCCCGGGTGGAAGACACACGTAGAGGTGATAGAGAGGAAAGACCACGGTGGTGGGGTGATTCCAAGAAGAAGATGATGAGAGGTTTTGACAGAAGAGGATTCCCGAGTTGGGAGGAGGTTGCATCGAGGGCTATGAGAGGTAAGTTTCTAACGAACTCGGTTTTCATGATGCTTGCTATTTGTATTCTTCTTGATTTGTTGATCTTTTTGAGTTCGGATTTTGGTTGATGGTTTTGATGCTACTTGTTTGAAATGAAATATTTGAATTGTTGTTTTGAGTCTTTTATGGTTTGAGTCCGTTTTGGTGTCACTTGGTCGAGCCAATGACATAAAACAAAGGCGCTCGGTGTGAGGCAACCCATCATTTCCTGTGTTTTTGCTGGTTTTGAATTTGTTTTGCTGTGTTTTGGTGTTGAGGATTGAATCCGGATGATCCCTAGGGGCCTTCATGCTTAAAATTCACTTTTCCTCTGTTTTTATCCTTGTCCGGACGGACACACACACCCATCCGTCCGGATGGATCTCTGGTTTTTACAATGATCTTGGCATTCACTTGTCCGGACGGACAAACATACCCATCCGTCCGGATATATCACTGGTTTTTCATCTTTTCATGCCTTCTGTGACTATGTCTTGGATTTGTGGATTTTGTGTTGGGCACGTTTGGACGTGTTGGTTGTTTATTTATGGTTGATTCGTATTTTGACTATCTCTATGCCATATGTTCAAGTCTTCTGACGTGACGAGGTCGTTTATTTTTATCACCCCCGGATTCTCCCCATATTATATGCTTTGGCACGCGGACCATGTCCCGTGCATGTATTTCTTGGATGTTTTTCAATGACTAGGGATTCGGGATGGACTACTTTCACGACCGTTACGGGACTTGATCGCGCCGTTTTGCCGGGCTCATAAGCTAAGTCTTTCTTTTTCCTTCTTGTTCACACACCGAGGACGGTGCTTCACTTAAGTGGGGGGGGACGACTTAGCTTATTCGCTTGTTCTTAATAGTATTATGTCGTGATGTGATAAACTTGGTTTTTACTCGTTTCCGAGTCGATTTTTAGGCCATTTTTCAAATTTTTCCAAGATTTTAACACCACGTTATATGCATGCTGTTCACAATTGAGTGGTGAAAGGTCTTTAATTTTGTGAATGTCTCACAGTGAGTCTATATTGTCATGATACGGAACACTTTTTTGTACACGTTTGACGACGGTTATGCTTATCACGATTACTTTACACACTGTACCCCTAGTTTCGAGGAAATAGAAGGATTGGCCTTGGTAGGAACACGGGATGACAGCTTTGGCGTTCTTTTTACCTACTTTAGCCAAATAAGCCTGAGCCGAATGTTTGACCTTCGTAGCCCCTCTCAGCCTTGATAGAATGGTCCGACCACCATTCGCTTTATAGCCGTTTCGTTACTAAGTCAGAAACCTACCCTTGAGCCTTATTTTGGTCACATTCCCTTCATTTGACCCTACGAGTGGACTTAGCTACTTGTTAAACCACACTTGCCAAGGCAAGTGTGGGGTGGGGGAGATGTTGTTTTTGAGTCGGGTTGTTTTTTCCTCAGTTTTAGAGCTATAAGGAGAGGAGGAGCTCAGTGGGGCTGGATGCTCGGGTTTCATTTCAAAAAAAAAAAAAAAAAAAAATATTTCAAATCAAATAATTGTGTTGTATATAGAAATAAATGGTTGAAAAAGGCAATGAGCTTAAAGCAATGATGATATTAGGGTTGGGATAGTCAGATAGGTACTAAGTATTCGAGCTCACCTCACGACACTTGAAACATAGTCGAGTTTGGCAATGAGTTCGGGTATTTTAGTGTCCTATAGTTCCCAAAGTGTTGAAAATGATCAAAAAGGAGTTTGGTGGGTTTGTTTGGTAAAGAAGACGTGGTACGTGTTTGGATTATGTTTACTCGTACTTCTTTTCTCCAGTTTCCCAAATTACCCTTTTCGATTAACCGAATTTACCCTAGCCTAACGTTATAACCATTCAAGTCCTGTTGGACCGTGTTTAACCTTGGTTAGTCCCGATTAGTGGAGATTCTAGGAAGGGCAGGATTGTGTAAAGTCATTTGTCCGGTATTCCAAGCCCGAAATCGTATTAAGCATAAGTCGTCGTCATTCAACACACACTCACTCCGTGTCATGATCCAGTAGAGTCAAAGTAATGCATTCACTTAACTAAGTTCTTTTCACCTCGATATTTTGAAATGCATGCATGTACCGTAAATTTGATTCCGTGGTATTTTTTGAACGCCTAATTTACTCGAGGACGAGTAAATTAAAGGCTAAGTGTGGGGTGGTGATAGGAACCAACTTTACAAGACATTTCATGTCTGATTCAAAATTTACGATTATCACATTTCGGCATGTTTCGGGTGAGTTTAGACCCTATTTTGAGGTAATATCGTGAGTTTATAGCACGAGGAGTAATTCCGTCACTTTGATGGTTTACTACCTCTTTTTATTGATATTAACCTCATTCCGAGCACTTTTACCCTCCGGAATCGTTTGTGTGTCTTGTTCATTCATGAGATTGTAGGGTATTGGTGTCTCGAGAACCTGGAAGGCGAAGATTTATGATGATAAGTGTGATCAAGGTGCAAGAATGAGCCAAGGAAGAAGAAAGAATAAGAAAAGGAAGAGAAATAGTTGTTGCTCTCACCATATGTTCACTTCATCAGCATGTTGACCGATTATGGAGGCCTTTTCTGGTCATGGTGTCTTCATAAAAGTTGTAGATAATTCAAAGATCATTCTAATGTTTTTGAATCACCCCAATCGTAGAGTCGGATGAAGAAGTTATGAAGTGTTTATCGCAGAGTCGCCGAAATGGAGCAATCTGGAGGCAAAACCAGAGAGTTGTCCGTCACGGATGACACATTTTGTCCGTGACGGACGACGGCGAAAATGATGAACTATCCGTGCGGATAGCCTTTTATCCGTGCGGACAAGTACCTGGACTATATAAACACCTCAAACATCGCAGTTGAAAAAAGGAGGGGTTTTAGGCGACTTTGGGCCTCTTTTTTGGCGATTTTCTTCGTTTCTTAGAGTTAGAATTAGTGTTATATATCATTAGAATCGTATTTCGATCCTCTCTTTGATTATCTAACTTAGAACTTCGATTTTTTACATTTCAATTGTCAAAATTTGATCTTTTGGAGCACGAATTTGGTACTCTTAATTTCTTAATCAAGTAAGTTTATTCTCTTGTTCTTTTATGGTTATTGCTATGTTTTTCTACCTTGTTTGTTGTTTAGATTCGATTATGAGTAGCTAGATTCCTCGTATGGTTGAACTATGTGAAGGCGGGTGAAACACCATTAGAGAGATGAACCGGGAGGTAGTGTAGCGCGTAATTTAACGTTCTAATCGATAATCCACATCACGAAACTTGTTTTGATTGTTTTAATAGCTTTGAATGAGATTGACAACCTTGTTCATTGTTGCACACACGTAGCTTATAAATGTATGTTGCGGCGACGTGTGGGAACGGGGTTTCGGGACCGTAGAAGTTTTGGGCTTGAAAGGTAGTCTGACACCTACCCGTGTACTAGATTGACGCCCTAGTCATCGAGTCCAGTTCCAATACGGGGTTTGTCCTATGAGTTATCGTTAGACGGTGAAGTAAGGTAAGGCACACTCCCGGGGTAATCTGTTTAAGGGTAAAGTAATCCGCTGAAACGTAGTTCGGCCATACTTCTTTTAATTGTTTAGAATTTCGAGTAGTGTAATCTTTCTTTTACGCAATAGTATAACTTCACACCTATCTGTTTGACCTGAACTGAGTGCTAAGTCAACTGTGGTACTCAAAAACCAATCTATGTGGGTTCGACCTCGGACTCCTCAAGCACTATCCTACAATCGACCCGGTCCACTGCCGGTTAGAAAGTAGATTTTGCTAAGGTTTCGAGTTTTTACTTGATCGACCGGACCTAGAAAATCCGCTTATCACTTTCAAATACCCATTGATCCAGCTGACCAAGAAAAGACCACTTTCACCTGCCCTTATGGTACATTCGCTTACAGGAGAATGCCATTTGGTCTCTGCAATGCCCCAGCTACATTTCAAAGATGTATGTTGGCTATCTTTGACGGGCTAGTAGAAAAGTGTATGGAAATCTTTATGGACGATTTTTCGGTCTTTGGTCAGTCTTTCGATGACTGTCTTGACAATCTAGATCAAGTGTTATCCAGATGTGTGGAAAAGAACTTAGTGCTCAATTGGGAAAAGTGCCATTTCATGGTTGATGAGGGAATAGTTCTTGGCCACAAAATCTCCGCCAAGGGTATAGAAGTTGACAGGGCAAAAGTAGAAGCTATCGAGAAGATGAGTTTCCTAAGAATGTGCGTGAAGTGAGAGGCTTTCTTGGACATGTCGGTTTCTACAGAAGATTCATTCAAGACTTCTCCAAGATAGCCAAGCCCCTGTCTACTTTACTAAAGGAAGACGTTGAGTTCAATTTTGATGAGAGTTGCAAGCAGGCGTTTGAGGAGCTTAAGGACCGTTTAATCTCTGCTCCAATTCTTATATCGCCTGACTGGAACCTACCTTTCGAGCTTATGTGCGACGCATCAAACTATGCAGTTGGTGCTGTTTTAGGCCAAAGAATCAAAGGGAAATTCCAGCCAATCTATTATGCTAGTCACACATTGAATCCCTCTCAAGTTAACTATACTACTACTGAAAAGGAATTATTGGCCGTAGTCTTTGCTATGGACACGTTTCGTAGTTACTTGTTAGGAGCTCAAGTGATTGTGTGGACTGATCACGCTGCTTTGCGATATCTGATGACTAAGAAAGAGGCCAAACCGTGCCTACTGCGTTGGATACTAACCCTACAAGAGTTTGACGTTCAAATTAAAGACAAAAAGGGCAGTGAAAACGTTGTGGCGGATCATGTTTCGAGAATGTTAAGTGAGGAAAAGGATGAGCCTGACGATATAGATCTTTACTTTCCTCTGGAAAATATCATGCTTATCGATGGCTGCGCTCCAGATGTTCCATGGTATTCTTCCATTGTCAATTACCTTCATTCCCGATATCTTGATCCGAGATTGTCCTATCGGGAGAAGAAAAGTTCTTCTCTGATTTGAAATCTTCGTTTGGGATGAACCTTATCTGCTTAAGATCTGTAAAGATGGTCCGCTTAGAAGATGTGTTCCGAATCGAGCGCAAGCGATATTATTGAGCGAAAGCCCACAAAGTGGACCCACTGGAGGTCACTTTGGTCCTTGGAAAACCGTTGCTAAGATCTTCCAATCCGGTTTCTATTGGCCTACGATCTTTAAAGATACAGAAGCTTTCTGTAAAGCGTGTGATAGATGCCAAAGAACTGGTACTCTGACAAGGCGTTTTGACATGCCTTTGACACCCATCTTAGAATGCGAAGTCTTTGATGTATGGGGCATCGATTTTATGGGACCATTCCCATCATCTTGTGGTAACAAATACATCTTAGTCTGCGTGGATTACGTGTCGAAATGGGTAGAGGCTCAAGCCACTCCTCACAATGATCATAAGACGGTCATGAAATTCTTAAAGAAGAACATCTTCGTGAGATTTGGATGTCCACGTGCCTTGATCAGTGATGAAGGAACGCATTTCTGCAACCGACCCCTAGAGAAAGTTCTTGAAAAGTATGGTGTTCGTCATAAGACAGGCACACCATATCACCCGATGACTAACGGTCAGGTTGAAAGAAGCAACCAAAGCATTAAGAAAATCCTGGAAAAAACGGTCAACGGTCATAGAAAAGACTGGAGTTTGAAATTGGATGATGTACTATGGGCATACAGAACCGCCTATAAGACTCCTGGGGTACATCTCCATATCAAATGGTTTATGGTAAGCCATGTCATCCGCGGTCGAGTTAGAGCATAGAGCTTATTGGGCTACAAAGTTTCGAACTTTGATTCCCAATCTTGTGGTAAGCATCGATCGCAATGATTTGCATGAGTTGGGCGATTCGGACTCCAGCCTCTGAAAGCGCCAGGATCAAAGAAAGATAAGATGAAACTCCTCCATGACGCCAAGATTAAGATGAGAGAATTTCAAGTCGGGGAACAAGTTCTTCTGTATAATTCCAGGCTACATCTGTTTCCTAGAAAGTTAAGGACACGATGGTCCGGTCCCTTTGAGATTCTCCAAATTATTCCCGGAGGTGTTTTAGAACTACGAGGTTATGGTGACCAACCGTTTCGAGTAAATGGTCAAAGGTGTAAGCACTACATTGGTGAACCCAAGGAAAAGCCTTTGATAGTTCGTTTCCTCGATATCCTCGGGTGTGGCACTAAAGAAGTCGAAGAATTTGACGAGTTTTCACCCGACTGCTTTTGAGAGGATGACGGTAGTGGTCGATCCAAGAAGTTCTAGCGGTAGTTGGGATATGGAAGAGTATGAGAGGGAGCGTCAGCTGAAACGTCATCAGAAGACTCAGAAGAAGAAGAAGTCAACCATGGGGAAGTTTAAACGTGTTTGGAAAGCTATCAAAGATTTCACCCCATGTGTTAAGTGCTGTTTCTGCAGCCGAACTAATGACCCAAGTCTAGACGAGGTAGTGGCTGGCAGAAAAGTTAAATGGCCTGATCCAGGCTGAGCTTAAAGAGTGTCGAGCTAACGGCATTAACCAAAAGCGCCACTAGGGGGCATCCTAGATATCGTTATCTTTAGTTGCTTTTGTTTTATACTTTTTATTGCTTTAGTTGTTTAAGTTTTTAGCCTTATTCAGCTTTTGTTTGTATCTGTCAGTTTAGCAGTGTTTTAGATATGGATTTCGGAGTTCTACCAGAGGAGTTACCTTTCATTAGATATTGAATGTTTCATCTTTTGATATTACTCAATTTTGCTATATCCTTTCATTTTGGTATAATTCCCCGTTTTCCCCGAGATTTTTCCGTGTTTGTCAAGTAGTGCAGGTATATTTTTAGCGGTATTTTCGAGCTCGCTTTTAGAACGTGTGGTTACGAGTTCTGTTTGTCACTACGTAGGCTCCGGCCTGACCAACGATTCGAGTATCTATTGCAATCAGCTAAGTCCTTTATCTTTTCTTAAATTCTGCACAACCTGAGGACATGTTGATATTTAAGTGTGGGGGAGGGAATGATTTGATATGTATCTATACATTTTCTTAATTCGTTACGAGTCTATGCAAAATGAGCTAGAAATTTCAAAATTTTTGTTTTTTGTTTTGTCCCGAGTAGGCAATTCAATTCAATGTTCGTTATTTTTATAGTCATCCAAGCTATATATCATATGTTTGATAAGTTAGTTGTTTCACCTGAGATCTATTTTTCACGAGCCATAGTGAACGATGAGCTAATTTATAAAGTTATACCCCTTTTGACGAGTGATTTCTGATTTTCTTATAAGTCATGTGCTTAGTGCTACGTATATATCTTGAGATTTATGATAGTTTGTATTTAGATCCGAAGTATGTTATACTATGAATATCTAAGGTTTGAATGTGATAAGTAACACGTAACTTATTGTCAAATGAAAAAGTTGAGTTTAAATGTATTAATTGTGTGTGTCGGAAGCTAGTCGATGATTTGAGTGTGATAGGGTATACCACATATGTCCTATACCACTATGATGACTAAAAGCTCACGACAGTCAGAAGAAGCTGCCTTATGATTGGAGTAAGGTAGGGTATATCTCGAATATCCTATTCTGCTATGACAGGGCAACAGCTCATTCTGATGTGTGTTTAAAAGTGAAAGTAGTTAAATCAACTTAAGAATTGTTATGAAATGGATATAAGACAAAGTTATCGTCTATCTTATCCCCAGTAGAAACTGATAGATATGCTGTAGGGATTATCCTCTGAGTATTTCAGAAAGGCCCTAGATATATTCTATCATCCTTTTCGGGATATTTTACGTTTGTAGGGTACGTCTTATGAATGTCATTTATTGCTAGTGTACGAGGGGGTATTAGCTAGTTTTGCTTGAGTTTCTCAAGTTTGGATTTAGTGGAAGTTTTCTATGGTTTTGCACACGCACAATGGTGAACTTCTGGTTTATTGGATCTATGCTATATTGTCTGAGATGTCTGTTTTTGTCTCGAGCCCTAATTTTCGTTTTGTTTTGCTCGGGACGAGCAAAAGCTAAGTGTGGGGGAGTTGTTAAGGGTGAATTTATACGTTTTATATTGATATATTTTATGATAATTTCCCTCATATTTGGTATAATTTGCATAAGAAACGAGTGTTTAATGGAATTATTGAGTAAATGATATTCTAGACGAGTTATTCACGAAATAGGTTAATTTTGGTGTTTTAATTGTGATTTTACGATAATTTGGGTCATATTACATTTTGCGATGTTTTGATGTGTTGTAGGTACGTGTTTGATGCTCAAATGTTGATCAAAAAGAGATAAGAGTCGAATTTCATTGATGATAAAGGAGATAATGATGATTGGATTTGATGAAAAAAAGATAAAGATGAAGAAATCAAGATGAAGTCGATCCTGGACTGGCGTCCAGCAGCTTGAACTGGCGTCCAGTTGGACGGGCGTTTGATCCAGTGGACGAGCGTCCATGCTGATATTGTTGATTCAAAGTTGTGAAGATTTTGCTGGACGAGCGTCCAATTTTGTGAAGGACGGGCGTCTGATGAAGACTCGGCCCGATTCGAAGTTGATATTGAGCACCAGACGAGCGTCCAGAAGGAGTGGACGGGCGTCCAGCGGCCGACATGCTGAAACCGACTTTAAATTCTATATATAGCCGCATTGTTTTCCACATTGAAGATACCAATTACACATTACTCGAAACCCTAATCCTAGGGGCGGCTCAGCTGCGTTTTTCCTTAGTTTTTACCCAGTTTTATGCTTTCAATTCCTAGTTAGAATCTAGTTATTTTATGTACTTTCATCAAGTAATTCGAAGCTTCAAGGTGATGTTTAGAGGCTAGACCTCCCTTGAACAAGCGTTGTGAAGCCATCCATCAACATATTGATTTCGTTTCCGGATTATCTTGTGAGTTCTTACTTAAAGTTGTATCTTTATTATGTTTATGATGTTTTTATGCAATTATATCGATAGATCATTGCATGTTTGATTGTTTGACTTTGATGAGAATCATGTTAAACCTTAGATCGTCGTAATAAAGATTACACCTTTAATCTAATTAACGAGAGTTATTAGGTTAGATCTCTAGGTTAGAAATCAATAAATTTCACACCTTTGGTTAGAAAGCGTTAATCTTTAGAATCGAAAGATAAAAGATTGATAGGCGAACTTTTCTAAGAGATTAGAAGTTCCTACCTTTGTTAGGGGAATCACAACTTGGTTAAAAATCACGAGATAATCTAGATAGAAATTGATTGTTGTAGGATCGGTGGATCAATTGCTTGTTCGTTGTTTAAAATTATTGATTAATCACTTGTGCTAGAATTGCTTAGTAAAGTTACAGTTTTTATTGCATACTAGGGTTAGAATAGATTTAGTTTAAATTGTTCGCAACCCATATTTTCCCTGGCTTGAGATCTTATCTTCTGTCCAGTTTTAATTATTGTTATCTTTCGTTTTAGTTATTCCCTGTTTAGTTTATTTGCTGTTTAGTTTTAGTAATCGTGACATAGGTTAGTTAGAACAAAAACTAGGACCACCAATCGTTAGTTCCCCGTAAGATCGACCCGGTATTAGTCACTGTACTACGATCCCTGCACTTGGGGAATACCGGATTATAAATTTATTACTTGTTAATAAAATCCGTGAACAATTGTCACAAGCCAACAAACATCAATATGTTTAGGCTTTAGTCAATCTTCTAGGTTTCATAACCTTTTCTTAAAAGGCTATTTTAGTCCTCTTTGGATAAGATACGTATAACCCACATGATTCATAATCATAAGGTTCAACATCATCAGAATGACGTTTGATTACACGCTTCCCTTCCATAAAGACTGTGCCTAGAGTAACCACAAATCAAGGATAACAGCCATACAAATATTTAGTTGAGATCTCATCATATATATCAACTATATAGTGACATCAATCTAGTATGTTAGATTCACTGACCTTCCAACTTTATCGGAATAACATTTATTCTTTACAATTGAATATGTCTAATAAATCCTAACAAATAACTGAAAGTATGTTCTTCATAAGAACCGGAACATAATAACATTTATTTAGTTCCCTTATCAGTTTACTAGATCCAGATTCACTGACCTTCCAACTTTATCGGAATAACATTTATTCTTTACAATTGAATATGTCTAATAAATCCTAACCAATAACTGAAAGTATGTTCTCCATAAGAACCGGAACATAATAACATTTATTTAGTTCCCTTATCAGCTTACTAGATCCATAATATGGTAAGTGTTACAACGTTTGCTTCACCTTCCATATCTGTATTTAATCTTTCTAATTTAATCACACTCGCAAGATATCATATATCTAAGAGTTGACTTTGAACTTAGATAGATTTATCTCAACTCACTTGCCTAGAATAGAAACTTCAATAAGTTCTCTATTTAAGCACATGCCCTAACTTTCCTTTTTAATCCTTCAAGCACTTGTAAACATTTCTTAGTATAGTTTTCATAAGACTTAAGAAAGATCATAAGAGCCATGTCTTCTATTTCCTTTCGTAAAGAAAATCTAACGTTTATCAAATAGTTTATTTAACCTTTTGAATCGTATTCAAAACATTGACTATTTAATTAACCTTTAAGCAATGATAGAATTAAGTCGATACTTAAATCTTATAATTTTGAAAACAACCTTTCCAAAATTAGATGTGGTCATTCTTATCCAACGTTTGAATTAATTGTCATCGTATGACAGAATGATCATCTTGGATTGTATCCAATATATGACTAATTCGTTGAAACTTATTTCAAATGATTTAATCATATCATGAGCTTCCGCTTTCATTAATAACCAAAGCCTTGGAGTACTCCATCAAATATGTAGTCTCCTTGTCTCTAACTACTATAACGGGATTTCTCGTGTCATTGCTTATTTTAAAAGGATTAAAATTACTTAACCATATTTGAGAACGTTTCTCAAAAGGTAGTCATAATTTGGTTTTACTAATTGAGAATTAAACATAAATATAAAGTTTGCTAAAACTACAACCTAAAAATAAAGATAAAATAGTGTTGTTGTTTATACATGCAAAATCAAAAATGGTCTTTTGGTTTATGATTTTGCTCCCACTAGTCAACTACTTCCAATTGACTTTCAAGAATATTTCAAAATTCTTTAGTGGCTGAGATCCAATCTAGTTACCTCGATTCCCGGCGGTGGTCGATCAACCAAGATAATTTCGAAAGGTAGGTAACCCCTTACCATTCACATCTCTATGTGATTCTCAGTAGTTGACTTGTCAACTCTTTGGCGATACACATCACTATGTGTTAGTCAACCCCTTGTCTCTAAAGTCAGACGGCCCTGACGGTGGCCAATCACCGAAAGACTCCAGTCAAGTCATAACCCAATATTCACGAGATCTCATACGACCATATCTCAATAACGACGATATACCCGAGGTAGGTCAACTCCCGGCGGTGGTCGATCAGTTGGATCCGAACACAGGCTCTTCACCGTCGTTATAATATTGGGAGACAATATTTCGACTTGATTTTTGTTGTGGAAGTATTTATGTAAATTAATTCACTTAATTAATTTTAATTACGGTCTCATCAAATATATCTATCTCTATAGACATACATCCTACACATTTATCTAGATCGTGCCTAGTCATGCATCTATCGTATCATATAAAATAAATACAAGCACAAAATAAATAAATGCGTAAAGTAACCGGTATGATCATGGACTTTTCCTAGGTGCGGTTTCGAATACAAACTGATGAAACCGCGGGTCACAATCTAAAGGTAGCTGCAACCGCCAATAGGATCTTTAATGCTCCATTCTCCAATGGGATCTTTATTTTCGTCTTTCATTGGTCTTCATCTTCCGCTCCATTCTTGTTACATTTAATTCTATCTAATAAAATAAATACACCCGCCGCAAACGGGGGGGAGCCAACGGGAATGAGATAAATGCGAGAAAATAAACTAGGTCACGTTCTTCATAACGGCTAGGACAATTTTAAACCAACGAAAAAATTAAATCATTCACATCTATCCTATCGGTTGAGTCCATGATCAATCGGGGTCCATATAATCATATTATATTTACTATATCTAATCCATAGAATAACATCTTATGAAAAAGATAAAATTAAAAATTTAACTACTTGCGTCTTAATTAATCAATTAACATTTAATCTATTAAATAATTTTATCCAATCAATTAAATAATTAACATTTAATTAATTAAATAATTTTAATCAAAATAAAATTAACGATTAATTTTAAACGATTTTAATTTTAATTTTAATAAATTAGAACTATTCCAAAAATAAATCAAAATTAAAATTAAGTGTCTTTTGTTTCTTTCCTTTTGATTTTTGGTTTAGGCATGCATTAGCTTTCCAAAATCAAAATTTTGGAAGTGGCTGGCATCAAATATTTGAAAAGTGCAGGCATTTCCAAATCAAATATTTGGAAAGCGCAAATAATTTGGTTTCAAACTATTCCTAAAGTTTGGAAATGCCATTATTATTTTAGTGCCATGTGGCATCCCATAGCCAAACTATTTGAACCATTGGTTAGCCACATGACACAAACTAAACAAAGGAGATTTTAATCACAACTATGAACAATATTGAAACACAAAATACACAAAACAAAATTTAGGGATCCACCTTGCAACGACCGGCACTTTCCAAAATCAAAAATCTTTCATCTTTTAATAACGTGATTTAAGCGATAAAATTAACTCGTAAAATTTTATTGCTTAAAGTCAAGTCGAGCTCGCTCCGATACCACTTGAAGTTCAAAAATTTATTTCCTATCGACCCTCCGTTTAAGCAATAAACAAACAAACAAGTAGTGACCTTTACTAAATCAAATATTTCATGGATTGCTATTGGAAAACTCCGGTTGCTAGGCCTCGGCCTTTTCCCTCTCTCCTCTCCAAAAGATGTTTTGCATGATTTTCCAAGGTCGTAATCTTTTAAGATTGGGAAGAGAATTGTGAACTCTTACACTTTTTCCCAATACACACCTCCAAATGGATATCAAATAAATCTAGGATCCTTATATTGAATATTCTCAAGTCACCTATTCATTTTATTACCATAAATCAATTTACATATTTATATCATTACACAAATCGCATGCATATGCATGCTTATATGTACTTTATAAATATTAATATCTAATATTATATGGTAATACCATTAATAATGTTATATACTTACGCCACCTGATTCTTTAATTAATATAATTACAATTAAATGAGGAAAATTAAGTAATAGTATTGGCATTTAGAAATCTTAACATTCGACCTTGGAAAATCATGCAAAAAAAAAGAATTTTGTGTGGAGATTTCTTAATAACATGCTCCTCTCCTCGCCATGTTGAGATTTTTAGGCACCATGGCTCAATTTTAAGTGCACTTTTAATAACATGCTCCTCTCCTCGCATGATGAATATTTTGGGCAGATCATTTTAAGTGCACTACTTCTTTCTTCACTTCATTCTTTCTTCCCCCCGTACTATCTGGATACACTTTCAGGCCTAGCTTCGGTTTCACCCTTTAGCTGCAGATTTCTGGACTTATCTTCGTGCTTAGTGGTACCCTAATCACAATGGTTCGGTTAAAATTGCTTGTCATTTAATCCCTTCCTAGGTTCTTTGAGAAATCTGGAAATGAAGAAATAGGATTTTATTCGACTCAGTGCAACCCAGCATCCAGGCTACCATCTTTAACATCAAACGCAACCTTTCTTATGCTCTTCTTAACCAGAGACTTGTTCGGGCTGATGCAGATGACGACTGCCTGGTGGGTAACCACCACATTAGAAACTTTTCCCCACGGCGTGTGGCTCAACATATTCTGGTCAATTGGCAAAAGCCTTCTCCCAACGTTGTAAAGCTGAATACCGACGGTTCATCTTTAGGTTACCCGGGGCCCTCCGGTGGTGGGGTTATCATTCGCAATATGCATGGTAATCTTGTTTTTGGTATTAGTGAATCTTACCATAGTTGTACTAGTATGGTTGAGGAAACGAAGGCCCTTCTCACTGGTCTTACCTATTGTGCGGATCATCACCTCCATCTTGTTCTCATTGAAACCGACTCTTTGGCCCTAGTCAACATAATCACTGGGAATTTTGACACTCTTTGGCAGATTGATGATGATATTAGATCCATTAAGAGTCTCCTCCTCCAACACTGGATGTAGATTACACACATTTACCGTGAACCAAATAAAGCTGCTGATTTCCTTGCTACTCAAGCTTCCTCCAGCAGAACGATGGTTTCCTACTCTACGTATGATGCTCTTCCAGCAGCCCTCAAGATCATTTACATGGAGATCAACTGGCTATTCCATTCATTAGACGAGTTCGCAGCATTACATAGTCAACTGGACGCACCCATCAATTCTTTGTTGGGTGCAAACCAGGTTATATCCTCTCAGTTGTTTTGCTGCTCTCTCCTTCACATTCATTTCATATACTGTCACGAGACTTAATTATTTGTAGGCACTTTCATCAACCTAAAAGCGAGGACTTGGCATTTCAAGATTCACCTCTTGTTTCTCGAAATGTGGTATAAATCTTGGCGTGGAAAGTTGGAAGCACCCTTCACTACTATGGAGGGTGCAATACATGTGTTACGCTCCTTATTATCCTCTATTTACATGTTCACTCTTGGTGGTTATGCTTACTATACTTTATTGCATGGGACTTTGGCGTATTCGAGTCATCACACTTGTTGGTGGATTGCTGCTCCACACTCCTTAGACCACAGAGATTTTCACGTGGCTGCTCAAAGTATTACTACGAGCAATTGCATTTTTTGTAAGATGAGGACTTGGCATACAACTCCAAATTTCACCGTAAACTGTTGGATGGATAATTCTTACGCCACTCATTGTGATGCCTTTCAAGATGCCGAATGCAAAGCTCTTCAAGATGTCAATTGCATGAACTCTCAAGTTGCTGCTATAGTTTCTTTTTTTTTCCATGCATCCTTTTGTATTTTCCTTTTTTGGAGGAGCTTAGCACTTTTGGGAACATGAGGTGTTGTACTCCTTCCTATGGCATATATTTTCTAACACTGGGTTTGCCAGCCATAGGTTTTAAGGAGGCATGGCATATTTCGTCAACGTCTTTTGATATAAGGGGAGGACCAGGATACGACATGTACGAACCTTATTTTTAAATTAATATAAAAGGCTTCGTTTAGAAAAAAAAAAGAAGAAAACTTTGTTTAGAACAATCAACACAAAAGATATATTTTTTTACAATATCTGAGGGAAAGTTGGAAAAGATGTTAGCTGTGTATATATATGATTTTGTCCACATTACATTCATCACTGATCGAGTTTCATGATAACCAATGACATATAACTTCTGTTGTGTTTGTATGTATATCATTATTGTATTTCTAACTCCATTGGTTAAGTGTACCATGTAGCCTTTTAGGTATATATAATGTCTGTCTACATGTTATGTTGCAGGAAAGTTGCACTTTATGCCGAAACTTCTTTCAGGTGTGTCTCTATTTGATGTTTGTGTATAATGTTAAAGTCACTTTTCTTCTGTAATGGATGCATTTGCAGCTCGGATTGGATTTCGATTAATGGATAGCTTGCAAACAATTAGCATTGATATTAGGTCAGTTTTTCCCGTTTTTCTGTTCGCTTTTTTGTTATAATTTTCTGTTTATTAGAGGACGAAAATCGATTTTTTTTTGTGTGGGTATGCTAGAATTCTAGTGATTTGATTTGGCTGAAGTGTTATTGATTTCCGTTTTAATTTGTGAATTTTGATGATAGTTGCGTTGCCTTATGTATTGGATTTTTATAATGAGAGAATGAAGTGTTAATTCTGATTCATTGGTGAACAGTTCTAATATAGAAATTGATGACATAAGATATGGTAATGTCAATGTATCAAATTCGATGCATGTATCACTATTGTAATTCTCCGCCTCGTGCACTTAGTGTAGTATTGCTTTCCCTTTATTTGTTGCATAGCTAGTGCTTTCTCTTGATTACATGGTGGAGATCCGATCCGAGCTGTATTGTGTTTGAAGTGATCCGAGTTGTATTGTGTTTCAGGTCGAAAAGATGTAGGGAATTCTATGAAGCATGTTTTTTTCATTGGTTCAGTCTACCTATTGGACATCAAGTTTCTTCTCTCATTAATGTTTCATTTAAGGATTTGTGAATGGCCAACAGTTTATTTTATGTTTTCTCTGTTAATGTTTCATGGATTAGGACAAGAACTTCATGTATGTCTTCTCTACTTATTCTTGTATTTTGATATTATGCATCATGGAATTGTGTTTCTGTAATGACATCTGTTTTATTGTTCTGATTTTTGTGTTCATATTTAGTAAAATTGTTTTTTGAACAAATAAATTTTTCTTTTGAAAAATTAAATTATGGGCGAAATTTGTCATGAATGAGCAGATAGCAAATCAGGAGTTGTGACAAAGTATTCGTCAGCATACTGCCTTTTAGCGACGAATAGCCTGGTCACGATATCATTGTCCAGTTTTCTATAGTGAAGGTTCTGGTGACGAATCCTCGTTTGTCACTAGACGTTATTGTGACGAATTAGAAATTTCGTCACGATACCTTTCCCGACCGTGCATAGGTGACAGCTGCATGACGAAAAATAATCGTCAGTAAAAGATTTTGTGACAAAGAAGACATCATATGCTGACGATTAATTTCATCAGTAAAAGTTTTTTTTTTTTTTTTTGTAGATAATAATGTTTATAAAGGTAGTGGACAAATAACAAGAATGTAAACCTTTTTATGTCTATTGCCAACACCAAGGAAATTTGAGCACAAGATTAATTAGTTAGGGGTCAAAGAAATGTTTCAATATTCCTTAAATAAAAAAGGAAGTGTAGGTACGTACCCCGTAGTATTAACTAGGACAAAAACATCCCCTGGATATGGCCTAGTGGTGAAGGCATGGGTGTGTAGTGCAGCCCCTTACCTAAGCTGGAGGTTAGCGGTTCGGTTCCCGTAAAGGGGTTGATTTCCGATTGATAACACCCTTCAGTGCAGAGGTTATAAAAGGCAACCCATGTTGGAACAACTAGGATACATGATTAACCTCTCCTCACACCTGTGGGATCGGGGGTGAGGGGAACCTAAATGGTAGGGTTTACCATTTTTTAAGTAGGACAAAAACACATTGTGCATGAGATCTAGAAGAAGAGTGTAAACATATTTGACTAATAGAAAAGCAACAACACAAAATCCAAACACCTAAAAATATGAAATAATAAATGGTTGCCGGCTACATCTAAAAGCTTCTGCCCATTCTTTTTTTTTTTTTTACTATTAGTGAAAACTCATAAATTAACCACACTTATAATCAATCTCTATATAAAGGCATCGTCTAGAGTTTGATCAAATAACAATATCTCCCAGTTCTTCAGAAAAGTAAAAAAGAATATAAAATCAAAGCAACAAACCATGGGAATGTTGAAGCTTTTCATGGTTTTTTGCAGCCTTCTTCATCCACTTATCCTAACAACAACATATGGGCAATCCTATGTATTCAGGGAATACATTGGAGCAATGTTTAATGGTATAAAGTTTTCAGACGTGCCGATACATTCAGATGTCGAATTTCACTTCATCTTATCGTTTGCCATTGATTACACTACTTCTCCCTCTCCCACCAATGGAAAGTTCAATGTTTTTTGGGATGCCGACAATCTCAGCCCTTCACAAGTTTCAGCGATCAAATCCAAACACCCTAACGTCAAGGTTCGTTCGTACGTGAAATCGTTGTCTTTACAACTAACTAACTATATAAAATGCATGTAATATATACGAGTAGATGAAATGTCCTACGTACGTACGTGGTATATGTCATATCCATTATCTTTCATTATGTTTTATTTGCTATGTAATGAACTGCAGGTTGCTGTAAGCTTAGGAGGGGACAGTGTCCAAGGCGAAAGTGCTTATTTTCAGCCCTCCTCGATCGAGTCATGGGTCTCTAATGCAGTATCTTCACTCACAGACATTATCCAACAATACAACTTAGACGGTATAGACATCGACTATGAACACTTCAATGCGGACCCAGAAACCTTTGCAGAATGCGTGGGACAGCTTATATCGACCTTAAAGAAAAAGGGTTTGATTTCTTTTGCTTCGATCGCACCGTTTGATGATGATGAAGTTCAAAGCCATTACCAAGCCTTGTGGAAAAGCTATGGACATGTTATTGACTATGTCAACTTCCAGTTCTATGCATATGAGGCAGGGACCACTGTCTCTCAGTTCATAGACTACTTCCATACCCAAACATCTAACTATAATGGTGGGAAGATCTTGGCCAGTTTCTCTACAGATGGGAGTGGGGGTTTGTCCCCTAAAAATGGATTCTTTAAAGCTTGCAATAGGCTCAAGAATGAAGGAAACCTACATGGGATCTTTGTTTGGGATGCTGATGATTCTAAAGCAGCTGGTTTTCCCTATGAGAAACAATCACAAGCTATGCTTGCTGCCCCTGTTACTATTAATTAGTGTAATTAATTTGTATTAATTATAATGTATATATCTGTATGTATATTTGTACATGTAACCATGAACATACTTGTTCTTTGTATAATACCGTTTTGTTTGTGTGTATTCATGATAGCTAGCTTGGAACTCAAGTTAATTACCTGTAAGAACATATATATTTTCCTACTCTGTATATATCTATCTGTGAAATATACTTTTGTAAACTTTTATGTTTAAGTAGTATATATCCATATTTTGCATCAATATACGTGTTCAAACCTATCATTATCAATTAACGGTGCAAATGATCATCGTGTCATTCGTTATGACACAACGGTTGTACCCGTATCATTAATCGATCTATTGACATGTATTTTGAATTAGAGATCTCGGTTGGACTAATATTTGTTTGTGTCACGTGTTCTGCTTGTTGTTTTGTTGTTTTTTAACAAAGCTATTTATTTTTATTGGAAAAGGCTGAAAAAAAATCATAAAATATTGTTTTCCACGTTACATTTGCTTTTCTGTCGTGAATTGATCGCATGTAAGTCACTGATTCTAGCAAGAGGATTAAGTCAATCGTATTATAGCAAGATGAGTAAATGTAGATCCCACACATACCTAAAAGTGAGATCTCTAAAATGCAACATGCTTATGTGAAACCTTGTATGCATAGACATCATGGTAGTGCATCTAGGATTACACATGCTATACATAAAAGACTTTATATGCATTCTAGATATCATCAACATTTCTATACTCAATGTTATACCTTTGATGAATGAGGTAATTTGAGCAAATGCATTGTGTTATCTGGGTATACGAGACGAGACCTAAGATATGGACCAAGAACACCTGGATTGGAAAATTTGTGCTTTGTCTAATCACGGAAAGACACAATGTATAAAGGGAACCTAAACTTGAAACTTTGTTTTGCACATAAGCCTAATGTCCGGTATGAATAAGATGGTATCTAGACAATGTTTGCTCAAAGCACATGACTGGAAGTGCAAAATTGTTCTCTTCCTTCAAGGCAAGAATAATTATCCTGGCCCTTGAAGACACCGGATGCACAATCTAAATTGCATCGTTAGGCCGTATTAAGTCATCCTCCTCTTCGATCCCCTGCAAGTTGAAACTGGTTGGCGGCAGATCAATGGAGATAAAAGGCGATTGGTGATGGTTGAGGGCCGTTACCGCCATTGGTTTGCAACAATTGGCGCTAACGGTTGCAAAGATTGATAACGGTCGCAAGTAGTGGTTGAAATACAAACACGTTCATGGTGCGGTTCTTTAAGAAGTTGACGAACGTGTGCTAGCTTTGCAGCTGGTCAGCCACCAGATGTGGTTGACATTTGTGTTTGTTTTATCCACCGGTTTCAAGTCCTGTTGATTTGAGTCCAGGGACGTACCTAGAGGTTTGCTTGGGTGGGCGTAGCCCAGCCGGTTTTTATTTTCGGTACATAAAAAAATCTTATATAATTCCGTCGGACAAAGTTAGTTGTCTTAATTCAGCCCACACAATCGCCAATTTCTGGTTCGTTCCTATTTGAGTCGATCAGAGAAATCTAATAGTTTATGTAGGTTACTAGTTTATTTGGTTTTAAAAATGTATTGATTTCCTTTCAAAAAAAAGTATTGATTTGTTATCATATATATCTTATATTATATTTTCAAGGGTTTATTGTTAAAAATGACAAAATAAGAGTGAAAATGTGTAAAAAAGATAATGGAATTTTTTATTGGGTAAAAAGGATAAACCAAACAGTGAAATAGTGGATTCCACTATAAAGACAATGCAACCAACAGTGTATTTTGAATAACAAACAGTGAAATTGTCCTTTAACACATGATTTTTTTTCCACTGTCCTTAATTCTATTTTTCAACTATTTTTTGTCATTTATTACCACTCCCCCTATTTTCAATCGATTAACTGCCAATTTTACCCGTTTTCCCAATTGACCCGACCCACACCCGGTTTCCTACACATTAGAAAAAAAAAAAAAAACTACATCATCGGCCCACTTCCCCCGTCCTCCTCACGATAACTTCCCCGATCCTCAGTTTTCCCCACTCCCCACGTCCTCATGCTTTCCTCATATGCTCCAGTCATGGAAAGTACATGGTCAAATCCCTCTATCCTGCCTTTACACCCTTCCAGAAAATCCTCCGTCCTCTCCGAACTTCAAACGGTTCCATTGAAACCCACTCTTGCCTTTACTCCTTCTCAATCCTCGGTCTGCAATCAAATACTGCGTTTCCTCTCTTTTCCACGATTATCTATTCTTCACATGCCTTTACACGATTAAGGAAAGAATCAGATATTACCTTGGTCCATTCGAGCTACCATGTGCGATAATCACTTATGGAAAGTTCGGTCGAAAGTCACCGCTTTAATGTCGATTTTATGCAGATTTCGTTTCTGCAACGTGTGGATTAAGACGAAGACTTGATTCGGTGCATTCAATTCGCAAGGTGATATCTTTCCGTGTTAATATCGTTCCTTATCATTTATTTTCTGATTTGACATAGATTCTCTCCTGATTTTGTGCCTTATGCATTTTTGTGATGGATGAGTATGAAAGGTTCAGCCTTTCTCTCAATTCGATGCTGATTCTGAGTATTCGGCCAGTATCTTTGTGGATTCATAGCTTCTCCTTCGATTGCTTGGCGTTTCTGTTTAAAGACATAATCTGTAATCTGTGCTATATGAAATATTTGATCACTTATATGTAAAGTTCGAAGCTGAAAGCTGCCTGCTTTAATGTCGATTTGATGCATATTTCGTTTCTGCAACGTGTTGATTAACACGAAGGCTTGATTCTGTGCATTCAATTCGCACGGTGATATCTTTCCGTGTTAATATCGTTCCTTATCATTTATTTTCTGATTTCACATAGATGCTCTCCTGATTTTGTGCCTTATGCGTTTTTATTTCACAAATGCTGCTGGTAGTTTTTCTGATATCTTTTCGAACATTCCGTGTGGTAGTTTTTTTTTTCACAAATGCTGCTGGCACATTCCGTAAGGATTTCGAGACGTGTCAGCTTAAGGTGATTGCCTTTCCATTACGCCTTAATTATTACCTGTCGTATGCTTTCAATTCAGCTGATAATTGATTAATTTTGTCTTTTATTTGCTTATGAAGCTGTGTAGTGTTCGATCTAAGTTATCTATCTTCCTTTTGCTTGGTTTTGTTTTGCTATTTGTCAGCCTAGAATGATGATTGTCGAATCCACGACATAAGGTATCTCAAATTAAGCCTCAATAATCAAACAGAATGGGAATATGATGGTTACATTGAAATCAACATTTTACAAAATATGATGTAAATCGCAACACGTATTTTCTTACTAATTAGGGTGATGTTAATTGCCAATTTTTTTTGGTACTCTATTTCTTTTCTAATTTACCTTCACGCTTTTTTCAGACATGAAACTGTTGATGGGTAATTACTTGATATATGGAATTGACTCTTATTATCCAAATTGTGTCTTTATGGATTGTTTGTGCAGGGGTTCGCAAGTTTTCATGTCATTGCCAATTTCACCTTCGGTACCCAATCTCGGTGGATCACCTCGGTACCTAAATCATTATGCATAATTATTTGTAGCCATATGGTTCAGCTAGCTTTGCCCCCCCCCCCCCTTAAAGCTAGATAGAACTGATTGGGAAGTTGTTCGCCTGTGAGTTTACCTTTAAAGAAGTTCCCATTTTAACATAAACAAAGGTATCATTGTTTTTCGCATGTCAGAGGAATTGATTGTTTGCATATATCTTCCTTTTGTTCCAGCTGTTGCGTTGTTTCTTTAACTTTATTTTATTCAGATCAGACTTATATGATAGTGAGAGCAAATGAAGTGGTGACACGTGCTATGCAGATGGCAGGAAAATATATGGCCGGCATTTCCCCCCTCTATTTATAGGCATTGTGATTGTTGGTAAAAACACATAATTTGGTGAGGGTTTAACTATGTTCTGTGTTGGCAGTTATATTTTCAATTTAATAGCATACCTTCATTGTTCACGGTTTTAGTATGACACCATTGAATTCTCAAGATGTGATTTATAATTAGCTTTTAAATTTGATTGAGCTATGTGATATACATCAATAAATTCAATCAGTTTTGTCGTTGTATCTTAATCTGAGAATTCTGTGGCTTTTGATTTGTGATCTCTGTTTGCAGATAGCTTTTTTGGTTGATAATATTGTTTAGCTCCTATGTCTTAAGGTTTTCAATACATATTTACCAATTTAATCCCATTGGATATGTATGAAATGAAAACCAACATCCCCATGCTCCACATTAGTTATATATGTATATTTGTTGTATGCATCTATTAAATCATGTTGCTAACTTATTTTGTGGTTTTGGATCGATTTGTGGGGTTGTTTCAAGATCACGGTCACGAGAACGATCTAGAGATCATGATCGCCATAGGTTCCTCTTTTTTCTTTTTCCGTTTGTTACTCTATTTCACTGTGATGCTTTTTGTTGTTTCTCTGGGGTTGAGCTGTTGGAAGATGATGACGGTGGCACAAGCGATGGGTCTAACATCTCTTCTGATCATTTTAATGATGACCAGAGTGATGAAGGTGCCAGCTCTGCTGTTGACAGTGATGCCGTAAGTGCTTCTGAAGGAGAATATTGCGGCTCGGGTGATGAATCTAGCGACGGTACAGGTATTGAAGAAGAGAATTCAGAAGATCTTGAATATCCCCCACATGATGGATCACAGAGTGATTCCGATAACAGTGATGCTCCTACTGATGAAGAGGGTGATAATGAAGCCAAAGAAATGTTTGAGGTATCTAGAGGTTCTGTTGATGGAGGTAGGAAGAAATCTAGACCAGGAAAAATGAAGTATTCTGATATTGATGAACAAATTAATGTTGCTGATAAGAGTCTTCGAGCACGGAAAAGACTGACAGAAGCAAAGATGGGTAATGATTTGGAAGAAAACGATGGTATTTTTGTGAAATTAAGACAAGAATCGAGAGAAGAAGAGATTTTATTTATTGAATAATACTTGATAAATAAAATACAAGAGGAATGGCCTTTAAATAGGACAGAGATAGTCCTAAAAGGTCCCAACGGCTAAAGAATAGTGACCCCAACGGTCACGAAAACAATGAGAAGTGCGACCACTTGTTCTGGAGTTAATCCAATAGAACAAGGGGATAAAAGACATAAATAAAGGGCCTAGAAAGGAGATAAAAAACAATAAAGGCCACAAAAACAAATAGGACAATAGGACACTAATTTCCACACCCCCCCTCAAGGTTGGTTGTGTATAGAGATGAACAACCCAGCTTGCCATTAATGTGTAGAAATTGAGCAATAGAGGTCCTTTGGTGAAGATATCACCATTTGGTCTTGTGAAGGAACAAAGGAAATCAATCTCTTTGTTCTCAACCTTTTCCTTGATGAAATGCCTATCAATATCAACATGTTTAGATTTGTCATGATGAATGGGATTTTCTCGACATGTTGATGGTGACTTGTTGTCACAGAAAATGTGAGTAGGGAGCTTGGTTGGGGCATGAATTTCAGTTAGAATCTTCCTTAACCACATTCCTTCACAGATCCCAAAAGATAGAGCTCTAAGCTCACCTCTGCCTGACTTCTTACGCCACACAGTCAGCTTTTACTTGCCAGTAGTTAGATTGCCCCAAATATAAGAGCAATACCAGTAGTAGATCTTCTATCCACTATAGAGCCGGCCCAATCTGCATCTCTGTAGATATGCGCCTCTCTACTCTCATTTTTATTGAATAGAAGACCTTGATCGAGTCCTTTTAGGTACCTCGAGTTCTGTTCACAACTTGAAGATGTTCATCACACGGTTTGTGCATGAATCGACTTACAAGACTCCGATGAGAAAGCGGATGTCGAGTCTTGTGTGAGAAAGATAGATGAGCTTCCCACTAATCTTTGATATCTCCCAACATCAACATAATTCTTGGATCCTTCTTTTGTGAACTTCAAGTTAGGCTCTATGGGAGAAGAGGCAGGTTTACAATTTGCCATCCCAGTTTCTTCAAGAAGATCCAAGATATATCTTCTTTGAGAGATATGAATGCCAGCTGTAGTTCTAGATATTTCCATGCCAAGGAAGTATTTCAACTGGCCCAGATCTTTGACTTCAAAATCCTTAGCAAGAGATTGCTTAAGGAGTTGGATTTCATTCAAATCATCACCAGTGATGATTATATCATCAACATAGACAATCAGGATCACTCTTTTTCCATTATCAGTGAATTTAGTGAACATAGTGTGGTCTGAATGACATTGTTGATAGCCATAAGTTTTTACAGATTTGGTAAATCTGCCAAACCATGCCCTAGGGGACTGTTTGAGTCCATAAAGAGCCTTTCTAAGTTTACATACTTGATTTTCTCTCCCTGGGGTCTCATACCCAGGTGGAATCTTCATGTAAACTTCCTCCTCTAGTTCTCCATTTAGAAAAGCATTCTTGACATCCAATTGGAAAAGAGGCCAATCAAGATTCACAGCAATGGACAACAGTACTCTGATGGTATTAAGTTTAGCAACAGGAGCAAAAGTCTCTTGATAGTCAATGCCATAGGTTTGTGTATACCCCCTGGCAACTAGCCTTGCCTTATGTCTGCTAATAGACCCATCAGAGTTATATTTATTGGTGAAAATCCACCTACACCCTACCACCTTTTTTCCCTTAGGGAGATAGGTAATATCCCAGGTGTTATTTTTAATTAGGGCTCCAATTTCATCATCAACAGCTTGTTTCCATTCAGGTTTAGCAAATGCTTCCTGAATGGTACAAGGAACATACTGACTATTCAGGTTATTCATGAGAGATTGATATGCCTCAGAGAGGTTATACAAGGGGAATTTAGTGCAAGCCCTTGACCCCTTCCTCAAGGCTATGGGCCTATCATCAGAGCTATCATCATAAGTGCTTGCATGATTTTCAGGACCAGTAGGAGAAGGAGATCTGACTAATCCCCTGTGCTTTCTGGTATAAACCAGTTCCACAGGAGGTCTGTCACAGTTAGATCCTTGCTCAGGTCCAAAAGGATAACTAGTGACCCTCCTATCAGAGGTATTCAGATCCTCTGTAATAGGAGTGTGAGATTCATTGTTAACATGAGGCTCTGTTTCTTTAGGTAGATCAAGAGGTAATTGTAAATTCCATCCTTCAGAGGAATTCAGATAGTTAACTTCAGAGTTTCCAAGTGTATCATAGTAGGGCTTAGATTCAAGGAAAGTGACATCCATAGTGTTATAGAACTTCCTTGTGGAGGGGCAATAACACTTATACCCTCTCTGTCTAGGGGAGTACCCAATCATGATACACTTGATAGCCTTTGGATCAAGTTTGTTTCTGTGATGGTTGTGAACAAACACTATACATCCAAAAACTTTAGGACTGAGGTTTTGAGTGAATTGGCAGTTTGGATATATATTTTTAAACACAGCAATGGGTGTTTTAAACTGAAGTACCCTTGAGGGCATTCTGTTAATAAGATAAGTAGCTGTCAAGACAGCTTCTCCCCATAGAAACTTAGGGACATTCATGGCAAACATGAGTGCTCTAGCAGTGTCAAGTAAGTGCCTGTTTTTCCTCTCAGCAATTCCATTTTGCTGAGGAGTATCAACACAGGAACTTATATGAACAATGCCTTTGTCCCTCATGAATGTCCCAAGGGATGTTTCAAAGTATTCTGACCCATTGTCAGATTTTAAAACCTTGATATCAGCTTCAAATTGTGTATGAACCAAATGATAGAAGTTCTTAAAAATCATACCAGCTTCAGATTTATCTTTCATCAGAAAAACCCATGTAAGCCTAGTGTGATCATCAATAAAAGTGATAACCACCTAGTACCAGTGATATTTTTAGCCTTTGAAGGTCCCCAAATATCACTGTGTACCAGATTAAAAGGCTTAGATGGTTGATAATTTTTCTGAGGAAAGTTAGTTCTGGACTGTTTTGCAAGGCAACAAATTTCACACACAAAATCAGTAGGCTTTTCATTAACAAACAGATCAGGAAGAAGTTTTTTCAAGTATACAAAATTTGGATGTCCAAGTCTATAGTGCCATAGCATTACATTTTCACTATTAGTACTAGAACTAAGACAGCCAGAAGATTCTTTGTCTGTATTGCCATTCATGAGATAAAGACCAGAATTGGTCTTAGCACTGCCAATCATCTTCCCAGTTTTGGAGTCCTGAAATTTACAGGATGTGGAGGAAAAATTTAGCACCATATTGTCTTTGTTGCCAATCATAATGAGAGATCAGATTGCATGACGGCTTTGGAACAAAGAGTACATCTTTGAGACATATGCCCTTTATGTTGATAGTTCCCATACCCTCTACTTTAGAGGTGGAACCATCAGCAATTCTGACATATCTCCCTTGTGTACAAGGGTAAATGGAAGAAAAAAGAGTTTTGTCCCCAGTCATGTGTTCAGAAGCACCAGAATCAATGATGCATTGGTCCTGAACATGAGATTTGAAAGTTTGAGAAATGATACCTGCCTACTACTGTATGGAGGATACAATGGATCGATTTCAAGAGCCGGAAGTAGATTGAAAAATCCTTTTAAGGCCTCCATTTGTTCCTCGAAAAAACATCTTTCGAGCAGATGATTGGCTTGAGAATCCCTTCCATTTCCAAACTTTAGGTTTCCAAATCTCTTTTTTGCCATGAATTTTCCAAATAGGTATCTTTGATGTGTCCTTGCTTCTGCAATGATCACACCAAGGCCTTTCTTTCTTTCCTTTGGAGGGTTGAAGAGACTGAGAAGTAAGAGCAGAGTTTTGGAGAGGCTGAGAAGCAAGGGCAGAAGAATTTTGCTGAGGTATTTGGGGCACAACAAAGAAATTTGAGTCTTTGCCCAACATAAGTTTCCGCCTGCTTTCTTCATGTCTTACCTCAGCAAAAGCAGCTTTTAAGTTGGGGAGAGGAGATTTGCCAAGGACTCTTCCCCTAACATCATCCAAATCTGGATTGAGCCCCATAAGAAAAGTAAACACTCTGTCATTTTCAATGAAAATTTTGTGGATCTTGTGATCTTCGACACAGCACCATTTTTGTTCATTGTATAGGTCCAGTTGTTGCCAGATTCTACTCAACTGATTGAAATATTGAGTGACAGTAGAATCTGCTTGCTTCAGCTCTTTAAGTCGAGACTTGAGCTCATAGACTTCAGAAGTATTGTCTCTTTTTGAATAGAGATCATGAGCTGCTTCCCAAACCTCTTGAGCAGTGTTGTGGAACATAAAGTTCTCACTTTGTTCACGAGTCATAGAACCAATAAGCCATGACATGATGATATTGTTGTCTCCGCCTTCCACTGCCTGCATTTGGATCATCTTCTTTTGGTTGAGGAATCTCACCAGCTAGATGTCCTTCTTTGCTCCTTCCGCATACATACATCAAAGAGAGACATAGACCACAAATGGTAGTTATTACCATCGAATTTGTGACTAGTGAGAAGATGACTGTTATTATCACTCCATCCTTGAATGAGATTTGATCCCTCAGAGAGTGGAACAACATCAGAGGAGGTAGATCTATCAACATAAGACATTTTCTGGTTTTTGAAAATAACTCAGAAAAATTTGAATTTGAGCGATTTTGGATCAAGGCTCTGATACCATGTGAAATTAAGACAAGAATTGAGAGAAGAAGAGATTTTATTTATTGAATAATACTTGATAAATAAAATACAAGAGGAATGGCCTTTAAATAGGACAAAGATAGTCCTAAAAGGTCCCAACGGCTAAAGAATAGTGACCCCAAAGGTCACGAAAACAATAGAAAGCGACCACTTGTTCTGAGTTAATCCAATAGAACAAGGGGATAAAAGACATAAATAAAGGGCCTAGAAAGGAGATAAAAAACAATAAAGGCCACAAAAACAAATAGGACAATAGGACACTAATTTCCACAATTTTATCGAACGAAGATTTTTGATTGATAAAAGAGCGGATGGCTAAGAAGGAGGTAAGGACTGAATTATCAAAGCATGGATTTAAAATTCCAACTGCAGATCAACTTACGGTCAAAAGAGTTGATGCTTCTAAACTTGAGCCTAACATTCGGAAAAAGTTTAGCAAGGAAGAGAGGCTTTGGAAATGATAAGAGTGGAAGGGAGGAGAGAGGAAGTACTAAGCTCGAATCGCTCTAAAAAGAAGAAGGTACTTCATTCTTTACAGATGCACAAATTACTCTTTGCTTCACTCTTTGTTAATATTCTGTTTGGTGACTCTTTTTTAGTCAATAATAATGCTAAAGTTTATGTATTGCCAAAAATATGGAAGGAATGTCATTTATGTGTGATTTTTGAAACAATAATAATCGTTGTTGTGGTGGTTACAGACGGGTGGGACAAGCAGGAACACAAAAAAGCAATGCCTCTTGCTGCTAGGAGAGATAAAATAACAAAATCAAGGCAACAGAAAAAGATAAAGAATCAGCATGCCGGCAAGCAATTCCGAGGTAGAAAGGCTTGGAAGTGAGTCTACTGAGGATGAGAGTGTTGTGTTACAATCAAAACCAACAATCTTTTTTGTTAACACATTTTTGGTAGGGATTCTTTCTTCTCTCTTTTTTTTTCATCCTTCACAACACATTTTTTAGTTGTAACTTCCTCCATACGAAAACCTGGTCTGGTTTCCAGTTCCTGGAGGAGTTATTTTCGACATGATTTTTATCTTATTTATTGTACCCTTGACTTATGAACCTTATAAGTGGAAATCGGAATGGCTGTTACTCTGTTATAATTCGGTCATGTACGAGCTATGTGAGATGATTTAGAAGGTTTTGAAGCCATTAGGGCATTAGGTTATAAAATGCCCTAATGCCTTGAATGTAATGGGAACAATTAAACGGGGGATATTTTTAAGTTCTTTTAGGTTAATGGAGCAACATGAACCAAGCAGTGGCACTTAGCCCCATTCAGATGATGCTTTGGGATTGGTTCAATGTTTGTGTAGTTTTTGGATTAAATAGTGTGTTTGAAAAACTTTTGATTTGATTTTTTCTCGAAGATCTTATACTTCTATATTTTCATAACTTCCATTTTCTTTAGAAGGCATAACTTGATTTGACTATGAAAAGTCACCCCTGAAATAGAATTATATGTGTGCAACAATGATTCACTTCTACAGGTAATTTTTGTGTATGAATAAGTGAACACCTGGGTTTATGACATTTCTTTTCTTTCTTTAGTGATCAATTTTTTATTTTGGTTTCACTTAAATAGCTTTTCAATTACTACAGTATCTACAAATTTCTACATACACAAATCGATTTTTTAAAAGTTACGTACATGACGGGTTTCCTACTAAATATATAATATATAAGGGAAGGGATTTAGCCCGTTTTCTTCAATTACACCCAAACCCGGATTTTCAAAAATAAAATTTACATTAATAACCAAAACAAACGATACCGCTTTCAAATACCCCATTCGCATCCCTCGAATCTCCGTCAACAATTCAGCCACAACATTTATACACCCATCAATCATGCAATAAATCTGTGCAATTAACTACTCAGCTCCACGCTTTTTTGGTTTTGAATGCCTACTCCATGTTTTTTTATATTTCTTATCAAACAGGCTCATTTGCTCCACCTTTTAAACTGCCTCATTTGCTCAATCTTCACTCTTCTACTCCTTCTACGATCCCCCTAACCTCCACTCGATTAAGTAATCCTTATTTGCGAAATCTCATGGTTATTTTGTTCTCATGAATTTGATCCGACTCCATCTCCTTCTGTTTATTTGAATTAATCCGACTCCATCTCCTTCTGCGATCATTGTTTTAGTTGAATTTTTTTTAGCGATGTTTCTTTATTTATGCGAGCTCCCATTCTCTTACCCTTTCGTTCGCTCAAATTTATTATATGTAACGCATTTTTTTGTTGATTTTGATTAAGTTATTTGGTGCATTCTGCGTATGATATTTGTAATCGCGCATTATTTTTTGCAGGTTTAGATTGAGAGAGTTATAAATTTGTTTTTTGGTTGGAAGTGGAAAAAGACGGCGAAAATCCATATTTTCGGACGGTAATTGCTTTTCCTCTTTAATTACATGCAAATTTTTTTTTGAGATTTTGTTATTGCTTCTGAATATCGGGTGGTCTTACTATGTTCAATCCCATAACCAATTCTCTATCTACAGTAAGTTGCCTTTTTTTATTTGTTTGTCACTTAACTTAATTTTCTTTATTTCAGCTTCTAACCAACGAATATAAGTTTCTCTAAATCCCATTTAGTGTTAAGGGTTTTGTTATTTAGCATTTTCAGGTTCATCATGGTGGCGACTTTCAAGAGTGATATGTTATTTGAAGCCAAAGCCCAACACCATCCGCCACAAAACGACTATCGTCAATAGGCTGGAGGGAGAGATCACCCATGAAAGAATGTAAAATACAATTAAATATTTACATTCAAAGAGTTTTTTAACATATTTTCCACTTGATTGCGATATTGGTAAGACTTCATTTTAAATCGTTTTTGTTTTTTATAATTCATTTTCCATGTTTTAACATGTTCAACACTATTTAAATGAGATGTTCTCTTCACAATTTTTGGTTGTGTTTTTGTTACCATTAAATGTTAATTTTATTTCAGTGTTATGACGAGGGGATAAATTCCGCCAGTTTGAAGCTTAGGATCTGGCAATTATTATTTCTACCATGAAGCTACTTTTATTCACTTCCTTCGAGTTTAATCTCTGTATTAGTTTTCTATTTTATTTTATTTTATTTTTATACAATCAATGATTTTTTATTTGTTTTCCGGATGAACTCTTGACTGTTCTACTCCTTTGTTTGTTTATATGGTAGATGCCTAAAGGATTGGTTGATCATGTCATCAATAGATGTATTGAAACTCTTGCTTGCATTTCAACCAATCTGTATATTTTATCACCGATTTTGCTCAATTATTTCTAGAGAATATGGATCTATGTGCATTTGGTCGGAACATATGAACAATAAGAGAGCAGGTAAAGCATTTGAGATTTCATCCTGACTATGAAAATGAGACTTCTGGCATGTTCTTGCTGATTTGACAATTGATATATTCTTCGGTATGTATGTCGGTTGACATATTTGATTTTTGTGGGCTTTTGATCTATTGCTTTGTGAATCCTAACTTCCAACCGATCGAAGAAAGAGAAACATGGTATCTACTGGGATTTATCTTTGTTTTTGTGGTAGATGGATTTCATATATGTGATTTGACAAAATAACTTCTAGATATAGCTCTTCATTCTTATTACTCTTTATTTATCGTTTATTTCCTTTCAATTTTAACTTCCAGATGTTCCTAATGTCTCTCTTTCAATGATTTTTATAATTTGATTTAGGGTTTTGATTAATTCATCTCATTGAGGAATCATCAGGTCGTTGTGATGACTCGGAATTTCAAGCGCAACAGACCGGAAAGCAGAAAATTTCGCCATTGTTGCTCTCCATTCAATGCTATGAACGGTTTTTAGCATCCTTAAACCTCATTTTCAATGTTGTTTAGTTTTCATTGATGCTATTTTTTTCCTTGGTGCGTTGTATGCATTTAAATTGCTGAATGTGCTATGTTTACGTCCTTCTAAATAATTAATTCTCTTAAATTGTTGTTTCACGGGATATTTTTTGGTTCTTGGTTTGTCGCTACTGCTTCAATTCTGTTTGAAATGGTGTAACTTTCAGCTCCTGGGAAAACCGATACTTATTAGATTGGTTATGCGCTATGCAAGATGTGATTATTATTATTTATCATTATTAGTTGAAAATCTCAAATTCACTTTTATTGCATTTGAATGAGAATCAAATTCAATAATTAATGGCAATAGTTTGAATGATTTTTTTTTACATGTTATTGAATGAGAATTAAAGACGATAATTATTAGCAATAGTTTGAATGATTTAGGCGATAATTAATGACAATTGTTTGAATGATTTTTTGTTTTGACGTGTGTTTGTATAAGGAATTAAATACGATAATTAATGGAAATAGTTTGCGTGTTTTTTTTTTTGACGTGTTGAATGAGAATTAAAGGCGAGAATTTGAATAATTTTTTTGACATTTGAAAGATAATTAAAGCCGATAATCAATGACAATATTTTGAATGATTTTTTTACATGTGTTTGAATTAGAATTAAAACGATAATTAATGATTTAATGCGATAAAATGAGATACTTCCTTAAAAATTAGAAAAAATGGGAGAGGAAACAATAACTTATGGTTATTTAGTTTTCTATATTCAATGAAATTGATGATCATGAACGCAATTATACTCTCTTATTTATTATATGTTTTCATTTATATATTACATGAAACAGGCGATTTGCAAACTGCCTGCAAGAATGCACGGGTTTATATATATATAATATATATAGATGAAGGGATTTAACCCGATTACCCGATTGACTCGCTCCGAACCCGCGAAAAAAGAAACGGAAAAGGAATCCTATTCAAATTTGGAAAAATGGTATGATCGATTACCAATTTACCATAGCCGTGGATCTTTTGAAAAAGTTCATATTTCCGGTGCTCATTTCAATCCGGCCGTCACTATTACCCTAGCTATTTTCCGACGGTTTCCATGGAAAGATGTGAGTAATTAACAATATCAGAATTATTAAAATTCGATTTTATGGTTTTGTGAATTTTAAATAGCGAAAGTAAATTTATTTTTTTGGGTGTTAATGATATATTTTCACATAAGCAGGTACCGATTTATATAATATCACAATTAATGGGATCAATCCCAGCGAGCTGCACATTAGCGGTAATGTTCGACGTGGAATCGAATTCTTATTTCGGAACATTACCGGTGGGATCGAACGGACAGTCATTAGCCGCTGAAATTGTCGCCACCGACCCTTCTGATGTTTGTGGTTTTTGCCGTCGCGACAGATTCCAGAGCGGTGGGAGATCTGGGCGGGATTGCGGTCGGAATGACGATTATGTTGAACGTTTTGGTGGCCGGACCGGTATCCGGAGCATCGATGAATCCGGCTAGAGTTGTGTCAATCATTTGTCCTTTCCCATTTGCATGATGGTTTTTTTTCCCAGCTTTCTATGTTTGCTTTGATTTTCAATTTGGTATTGTCTTGATTATCAATTTGGTAGGTTTGCTTATTTGATTTTCTGTTTGTTATTATGTTAAGTAATTGAAATTTTCAATGGTTGGTAAATACATATGCATTGGGGACACCTCATTTACAAGGTGTCCCATCTCAAAATTGCTAATGTTATGATTGTTTCAATTTGTTTGCATAATTGGTGAAAATGAGGAAGAAGAATAAAATCGATCAGGTTGATAGATTTTTTTCCGATCCAAAGAGGTCCAAATTTCAATTTTCTACATCTGTATGTTTTTTTTTTCCACAGTGGTGGTCTGCATACAATTTTTTCTTTTTAGGAAGTGGAGACAACATTTTAAGAAGCAAGTTGTTGTTTTAAAAGGGAAAAAACCATTTCATTAAAGAATTGAACGCTGCTTTGTTGTGCTGTTTTTCTCATTACTTTGAGATGTGTTTTGGACCAAGTATAGCTACTGCAATTGGTGTTGCTGAGCTAAGTTTTGCTGCTGCAATTTTTGTGTTTACTCTTTGGTTAATGCTCAGGTTTTGTAAAATTGTTAAAGACATCTCTGTTATATTGTTGCTGTTGCGTTTTGGGTCAAACAAAAAAAATAGTGAATATGCTACTTTTCTGATTGGGTACTCAAGTCTTAAGTTGCTTTGTTGATGTTCAGTATATAGAGTTTCAGATGCTATTCAAGCTGTTAAGGCATGCCAGGGAGGACGGCAATGCTGCAATGACAGGAGGTTCGGTTGAATCACCATTATCACCCTTACACGGCGTTGGTTTTTGTCTTTGAGGGGAAGTTCACTTTTTCTTTACCACTTTAGTATGAATAATTTGTGAGTGTTGAGGATTTGTGAGTGTTAGTTTTTTACTTTTTCAAGACTTCTATCATGGTTAATGCAACATGGAGAATATGTTTGCCTATGTTTATAGTTTAGTTTTTGCCCTTTCCATTTCAATGTGAAAAGTCTTCTGAAATTGAATTGCATTAAATTACATTAAGCTTTATTGCCTTGAGGTCCATAAACACATTCTTTCACATTATGCACAACGGTGGCGCAGCTATCTTTTTAAGCATTCTTTCATTCATTAATGTTCTGTTTTTTGGTTGATTTTCAAATCATGTGTGGTCTTTTTTTCATTTCTTTTTTTTTATTGTATATGTCATTGCTAATCGCCATTCCTGATGAATTTGTTAATATCTTTTCTGTTGGAAAATAATTGTCAAAGAGCCAAAACAACACAAACATGAAGAGAAAATGTTTGCAGCAACAACAACAAAATAATAAACAACAATAATAAAGTGCTAAAAATAATAGAGATAAGTATAGAAAAGCTCTCTGTCGAAGACGCAGCATGATGGCGCTTATCTTTAGAGAAAGAAACGCCCCACATCGCGATCTTATTAAATTATTGATAGTGCGTTGCTCTCCCAAGATTCAACAACCCGTTGATAATATCGTGTGCAGCGAGAAGTATCCCGAACCACTATTCACTCAATGCTCAATTTGTAAGGGAGAAATATTGTATATAATTTATTCTCTTTGATACTAATGGCTGAAGAGTACTTTTCTCTAGCAAATGCTAAAGTCGTCAAAAACAATTGGTGATAGTGTACTTTTTATAAAGAGAAAATGTGCAGATGATTTTTTTTTTCAACGTGTATTATTTTGTTTATATAGAAGGATATCCTATTAACCATTATGGCTGATTTTGTGGGATATAATTTAACAACCATTATCCCATTTATCAAAATTATAGGAGGTTTTAGTTCAGCATTTTGAATGGGTAAAACTCATTTAATTTTACATATATATAAGAAATATATATATTGTATATATATTTATTTAAATGTATACCTTAAAAATAATATAAAGTTTAAAATCAATAAATATTTCCAACTTACTAACTTGGGTTTCCATTATGGAATTTTAATGGTTTAGACCGTGAACAACTCTGATTTTTATTGAAATTTGTTTTACTCTTTGCTAAATATTCATTATTCTTCTTTGTAGTGTAATTCATCATTGCAATGATGGAGGATTGGGCTGAAGCGGAAAATATGCGGTGAAGAAAATTAAATTGGGAGTGTACTCAAAATTCATATGTTTCGTAGACAATCAAAATCAGGGTACTCAAAATTTCCAGATTGAATTGCCGCCGCATAACTAAAGGTTGTACTTTGCTATTTTCTCACAGAAATTTTACATCAACAGGTGCTTTCGTTGGGCATCCCTAATTAGCTTATGTTATTACTTTTTGAGTTTTTCTTTCTATTAATGTCAGATGGGGATTCAACATTTCAGTGTAATGAGTTATTGTGGGTTCTTTTTGGTTTTTTCAGATGTGTCAAATTTCAGTTGTGCGGTTTTTGATAAGTCCAAAATTGAGTTGAGGCATTGTAAGACCACCCGTGTGAAGTTTATGTGGAGGTTGCCGAAAGTTTTCATGTCAATAAAAGTAGATTAACTATGACCGAATCGACATCATTTATTTGGTGCAAAATTTTTGGAATTTTTTTATTTTTATTTTTATTTTTATGTTGATAGGTTTCTTTGCTTTTCTTTTTCTTTCCATTGAGTTGATGATGTTGGCATTCAATTGAACAGGCAAATGGAAACTGAGTACCCATTTAATAAAAAAAAAATTGTCTACTTTTTCTATACACAATTCATTGTGTTGAACCATGACTCTCAATCATTTGTGTTTCCATCATTTTCCTTATTTGGGTCCAAAGTACACTTCACTTCTTATCAATACAATATATTATTCATATGCATGCATTGAATTGAATAATCTTACACATACATACTGTTCATATTTCATATATTTCTTCACCGTAACTTTAAGTTCAAACGCTTTGTCTCATCTTCTTTACTATTCTTTGTCACCTTCTACGTTATCCCGTGCATTGCACGGGTGATATACTAGTTGGATTATATAGTCTTATCCATTTCCATTCATCAGTTCTCCTTTTGGTTCTGGAGTCTATTTCTCTTTTATTTTATTTTTTTTTGAGCTGTTTGTTCTCGTTTATTGGAGTTTTTGCTCTCCTTAGATTTTGTTTTTCTTTTGTGGAATTAAGCTCTTACCCAGAGACTTAGTGAAACCGTTGTATTTTTTTTAAACGCATCAATTTTTTGATTTATAATGCCAAATGATATTATGATATCATATAATTTACACAATATTAAATACAGCACCGTTAAATTTGGGGTAATTAAAGATACACAATAAATCTATTTGGACATCCAAATTAAAAGACACTACACCGATCTATGATGATTTATCTATGACACCACACTGATTTATGCATATGTATATACCTATGACACCACACCTTAAATGTGACACAACATTAAGAGACTATTTTCACCTATACAAAGATCATCAAAAATTGTTTCTCCTTAACGAGCATCGACTAAAATCGACTTTAAAACCGTCAATTCTATGATCGACTTTTGTAAAAAAAATGATTTCAGATGTAGGGAAAAATGCAGGTGTGATGTCATTTGTGGATTCATCATTTACATACATGATATGTCGTGCCTTGGATAACCGTCTATTTTTTATGTTTATCTGTTTCCAGAATACGCTAAACGTGATGCTTTTAAAGGCTTTTTAAGTTTTCCAAAAAAAAAAAGGAAAAGGCTCTTTAATTTAAGTTATCTTACCCCAAAACAAAACATTATTTTCTTCAAAAAAAAAAAAAAAAAAAAAAAAAAACATTATTTTATTCACCCTTCCATTCATCCTGATCCAACACCTCCCTTTTCTCCACGCATGCCACCTACTAGCCTTTGATTTAACCAAAACGTAGTGGCTCTAAACTCTTCCACGATCACACCCTCCTTACCATCCGATCAAAACCCATCTGACGGTCTAAACGCGAAGACATTGACTCTCTTCTCCACTTCTTCTCCAAAGCCAACTTGAGGCATTCACGTCGTGCACTTTTCTTATTTCGGACAGCCCAACAAAATATCACATTGCTACATTCTTATTTTTCTGTAACATTTTCTTACCAAAAAGAATAACTCTATTGTTTTTATTTGGTAGTTCTAAAAGGAAAGAAATGCAAGAACAAGCCACAAGTTCTAATCTACCTACAAGCTCTTTACCTTCAAGTAGTGAAAGGTCTTCTAGCTCAGCCCTTCATCTTGATGCCAAAGAAGGTAATAAAAATTTGTTTGTTGGACATATCTCTCTTGTTTTGTTCAGATAGTGCATTCTTGTTAAGATAAAGATTCAATTTTTACTATAAAGTAACATTTTGGGAGTTTCTATTTTTACTGCCAGGGATTGTTTTTTAGTGGGATTGCATGCATGAATTTTGGATATTTTGAAATTCTGGTAGAATTTAAAGAAAAGGGTTTTGGAAATGTTGAGATTTTGCACTGTTTTAGATGGTTCTAATTAAAGATCAGGGTTTTAGTGATGCTAATTTTGGGAGGGTTTTATATGTATTTTTAGGGATGGAGAGTGATGATGAAATTAGGAGAGTTCCTGAGCTAGGTGGAGAAACAGCTGATGCATCAGCTTCGGGTCGGGATGTGGGTACGGTTGCGGGTCTGATGCAACAATCTGCATCTGGATCAAGAAAGAGGGGCAGAAATCCAGCTGACAAAGAAAACAAAAGATTGAAGAGGTAATTTCGTGTCCCTTTTCCTAGTGAATTATTGCAAGATTCGCCTTTTGGGCTCATGATAACAGAGAAATCCTGCTGCATTCTTGATCATGGGGTGAAATGCTACTTGAATTCTTCACATCACTGGACCAATCACATATTCACATATTGACATGTGTGAATTCCCCCACACAACACACACACACACACGTTACACCCATAATGGTTCAGTTCAGTAAAGGTTATCTCAAAGACTACCAGGGTAAACACTTCTTGATTGTGTGTTAAGGTTGGTTGATTTGGAATTCAGACCTTCTTTCGTGAATTCGGGTTTAGTCTGGGTAATCATTAGTACTAATATAGTGTGTATACTATGCAAGCATATTACGGTGTTAACTAATGTGTTTTGGGTGCTATAAAAAAGATTGCTTAGGAACCGAGTTTCTGCTCAGCAAGCAAGGGAGAGGAAGAAGGCATACTTGATTGACTTGGAGAATAAGGTTAAGGAATTGGAAACAAAGAATGCTGAGTTGGAGGAGAGACAGTCCACGTTGCAAAATGAGAACCAGATGCTTCGACAAGTATGTCCGCCATTTATTTTATTTTGATTTAATCTTTGTTTTGGGTCCTTTTTATTTAGGTATTCTTGATGCCCCTGTCTTTAACATACTTAATTTTGTTGAGGTAGTAAGTTGGGACCTCTTTTGTACGTATACCTAATGCCCTTTTCTTTAACATACGTGATCTTTTTGAGGCAGTAAGTTGGGACCTCTTTGGTATGCATACCTAATGCCCTTTTCTTTAACATACGTGATCTTTTTGAGGTAGTAAGTTGGGACCTCTTCTGTACTTATAACTAATGTCTGGTTTATAAGTTTGGTATATAGTGCTTGTCTTATTTAATGTGATAATGTCCAACCATGTGTTCTGTGTATGGACGGTTTTAATTCTCCAAGTATTTTATTGTTGCTTTCAATTGTTAGAGATGAATGTCGAATTGTCGATGTTTGCCCTGTTTTTGAAATAAGTGAAAAGTAGCTTTTTTTCATTTTACCATCTTGGTGATTTTGATAATAAGAATCTTGGGAAGTCGCTTTATGCGATTATCATGCGTTAATTATCGTAGCATGTGAAGATGGGCCATGTTACTCTTTGGGAATTTGCATGTTAGACATCAGATCATTTGTCATTTGCTTTCTTTGTGCTGAACTTTGTTAAACTTGTTTTGCCGGTTTGTTGTCTTGTTTGGTTACTAACGGTTGGAATCGACTTAGGTTCGTCGTCTGTTGTCTTTGTTTGTCTCAAAACGGTTAACCTACTCAACCTTATATCTTGTTTCTTGTTCTCACACTTATCAAATGTTGGATAGTACATTCTTCCCCTCCCGAGGCCTCGTTAGGACTCTAGAAATGGTCTTCATTGAGTAGTGCTTCGTCCCGTGTGTTAAACGAACAGAGCCGCTCGTGAACAAGCTCGTGTTCGGCTCGTTAGTGTTCGTGATCGTTTGTTCGTTTAGCTTAACGAGCCGAGCTCGAAAAAGATTGTAGGCTCGTTTGCTTAACGAATGAACACGAGCTTGGTTCGCGAACGTTCGATTATGTTCGCGAACGTGCTTATATAAATACATTAATTTACAGTAACCCTGACTCAAAAGAGGATAATTCATTCATTCATCTAATAGATATTATAGATTGAATTTATATAATATTTAGATATTTTTATAGTAATTTTAATTGTGTAATATATGTAATTTTAATGTCTAACTTGTTATTTTTACATTTGCACTTTATGTTTTATATTTTAACGAACCGAACTCGAGCCGAATTCGAGCCAAACTCGAGCTGAAAGACAAAAAATATGTTTAACAAGCCGAGCTCGAACATTTCATCTTTTAAACGAGCTGAGCTCGAACATAATTTTTTGTTCGCTTAATAAACGAACGAGCTCGAACGAGCTCATGAACCAAACAAGCTCGATTTCGAACCACCAATACTCGGCTCGGCTCGGCTCATTAACAGCTGCCGTGAGTGTACAAAGTGGCTCCCACAGCATGACACTTAGTTTAGTCGGATAGTCGGCTTTGGTACCACCTGTAATGTCTCATAACTTAGATATATTGACACGCTAGATGAGTCATAATGGATCCGGTGACCATTTAGTCCTTGCTTGGCCTGAAATGGTTAACCCAAAGTTACTAATCCCATTACACCTCATATCTTGATACTTTATCTCACTTTTCCTACATGAGATACTACACTGTAAATCAATCAACCGAAATTCCTGGACACACAATTTTATAATTCCATGCTTGCTTTCCTTTTCTTGTCAGGGGGTGGGTTTGGTTGAATGATGTGACAAAAATAAATGGTCCCAGATGTTTTCATGCTTTGAAAAGTATCATACTAAATGCAGGACATAAGATCTCAATGTTTGAATTGAAAGATTCATATGTTATCTTTCACATCTTTTATTTGATAATAATAGATTGCGGTCAAGAACAAACGAACATGTAATCATTTTTCTTTTTGAATTCTTCAGATATTGAAGAACACAACATCTGGTGGTGCACAGGATGGGAGGCAGTAGGTTTGAAGTGCATGAGCTCTCTATATATAAATGTAATAGAAGAATTAGGATTTTCTGAAACAATGGTTAAACTTACAGTTCAGTTATGCTGCTGTAATTCGTGTTACATAAATATATCTACCAGATCGATTTCAATTCCAAAAAACATGTTCACCATATATTTAGTACAATGTCCATGTATTATGTTGTAACAGGTGATGAAACACATTGGTACAGGCGATTAGGACAATGACTCAATACTATATTCGAATTTCGTATATTTTGATGCCTTAACATGATCTACAAAGCTACATTGCAATACAAGACCTCATTAAATTAAGACGTCAACTATTCATATGATACATTGTATACTTGAAGATGTTAATATGTGATACATGACGATACACTTTATGTATCATCAAATGATACATAATGTATGATAATACATCATCTTGGAATGAAAAAGGGCAGCCACAAGATCAAAGAAATGGCAAGGGTTCTATGCAACTCATGAGATTAACTTGTTACTACATAGTACTCATGTCTTGTCACAACTTGCTTTACATCTCTTCACCATCTTTACCCAACGGTTTGAAGTTTCCTTAGCTTCTCTCCAGGAGAAATATGCTAAAGTGTCTCACATTGGGAACTTGTGGTTGTATCATCTACCATATTAAGAGATGGACTTCCATCACCTCATAACCTAGGTTTTAGGGATGATGTCCCTCCTCTTATATGCGTTTGGGCCTAGATTTTCTACATGGTATCAAAGACATCTATTTATTGTGCAAATGTTGGGCCTCTTGTTGGCCTTAAGAGTGCCCTTTATAGGCCCACACTTGAGGGGGCGTGTTTAAGTGTCACACATTGGGAACTTGTGGTTTTGGGGATGAGACTCCTCCTTTATGGCTATAAGGAAATATAGTAGCGCATTTACTAACACCAAATGGTTTTAGTACAACGGTAAGCGCTTGATCCTAATAAAATATATGCTGAAAAAGGGTTGAGGAAGAAGAGAGGAAACTTCGTACTTCAAAGGGGATGATATTTTACAAGTGCTAATTTCAAATGCAACAACTACTTTCTATGTTCACCAGTTGTTGTATATCTGCCTATAAAAAGGGCATTGCTAAGTTCTGAAGGTGACCATTGTTATCTTGCTAAAGCTTAGGCTTTGTTTAAGCCCTCTAAACTCATATTGTAATGAAGATCATCTAAATACTCTGAGTTGTAGTTGAGAAATAAAAGACGGTGTTATATGTGCTTTATGTTATGATATAGTTGTCATTTTGAGCTAGATTGAGCTTGTTAGAGCTGCACTTGTTGAGATTGAGGAATAATCAGAGAACCTTGAGCAACGTTGGAACTAAAGTGAAGTGCAGATCAAGCTTTAAACATTCGTCACGGTTGTTGTCAAGTCCCTTCATAGGTGGTGGGGACCTTGATAAACCTTTCTTCTCCATGACAAAGAGAATATGGGTTTTTGATTGATTAAGAGGAATGAGGTCCTTGTCCTGCAAGGCTCTTTTCTTCTCCAACATGTCTGTCACATGGGTGCAGAGCCTATCCCACATAGCTTTCATTTTCTATCCAGATCGGTCATCATTTAGATCTCTTTTCTCACCTCTGTATGGTTCTCTTTTGAGCTGATTCACTTCCTCCCTCTAGCAGTGCTTGTAAACCACCTCTACGCATTCTTCCAAAGAACAGGGAATTTTTATATTGAGCTTAGCGTATAATCTTCATTCTCTGAGACCTCCTACAAATGTGGTTACCAAAATATGATCTTTTGCATCCTGGACTTGCATGGACTCATCATAAAACCTCTTCATATATTCTAATTCAGACTTCTTCTTTATTGTGAGGAGGTGAGTGACATTCCTTTAGAAGGGCCGAGCTGAAATGAACGTGGTTACAAACTGTCGTGCCAGCTTGGTGAAACTACTGATAAATCGTGTTCGAAGTCTTTTGAGCCACTCTCTAGCTTTCCCCGTAAGTAACCCTAGAAAATCTTATCACATCATCTCGTCAAGAGCACAAAATTACACTATGTGCTGCAGGTACTGGTGTAAATGATCCTCTCGGTCCTTAGTGCCATCATATGGATCTATCTGTGGGAGCCTAAAGCCATCAGACTTAGGGAACTGTTCAATATCTTCTGTAAAGGGGAAACTAATGTGTGTTTCATTTTTTTCCTCTTCCTAGGATTTCGTTAATTACATCTTAGACTTGATCATACGGCCTTGGGCCAATAGTATTTCCTCATTCTCTGACAAGTTACTTGTCCTTGGTGTTGGAATCAACATGCTCACACCGAAAAGGTGATTTGATGTGTCAAATCTTTGTGAATTTTAAGGCATAGGGTTCTGTTCTGAAATTTACGTGGGAACGCAGCGAAATTTAAAATCTATTTCCTTTTTAACCAGGATCGACTTTGTTTAAGCAACAAGCTTAAAAGAAGTAGACTAAGAATTACCTTGGATGATCTAAAATAGATCGTCGCTTTATCTACGGTTGTAGTTTCTACACGAAGCCGCCCAAGTGTTCGGCCTCTACCGTTGATCCACACGAACAACCCGCCGAAATCCACCATTGGATTGCTATCGGAAAAAGTCAGCTGCTAGTAGGGGGTGTTCAATGTTTTTAAAACCGAACCAAACCGACCGAACCGATGCAAACCGAACTATTTAGAAGGTTTTCAAAACTATGAAAACCGAACCAAACCAACTTGAATTGGTTTGGTTTTGGTTTCAAAAACTAAGACCGAAAAACCGAGCCGAACCGAACCGGCAACTAAGATAGTTAAAATATATATGTTACCATCTAAAATATGTACATACATACATACATATATATATATATATATATATATATATATATATATATATATATATATATATATATATATATAAGCGATTCGACGTGAGGATTCTATCATTATATGAACTTATATATCTACGACGGCTGAAATATGTTGAAATTCATTTAGTGTTGACACATTTTCGATGACTTAATTTTTCTATCGTTCGTTTGCTAGTTATTACTACCTCCGGTCTAAAATATAAGTCATCCTAAGAGTTTTCACACAGATTAAGGAATTGGTTGAATGTCATTAATTTGAATGTTAATGTCTAAAATACGCCTTGACTATCATTAATGCAATAGTTGTTAAGTAATGAAAAGTTGTTGAATTCATAATAAATTAAGGGTAAGATAGAGAAAGAGCAATAAATGTTGCATTGGTAATGTAGAATGACTTATATTATGGGACAAGTAGAAAAATGTAGGATGACTTATATTTTAGACCGGAGGTAGTATTTATTTTGATATCAAATTTGGAGTGTTTTGTCGCTCTTAATTACATATATAATTTGACATGGTGTTTTCCTTTTGAAATTAGTGCGACTTAATACTTATTGAGTAACAAGTAATAACATAATGAGAAAATAACTTTAGTAATTTGTCTCTCTTGGGGTAATTATGTGTTATTAGATCAAGTTAGTTACTATGTTTAATTTGTGATAGTCTTTGTAGTGTAAACCGACTAAACAACTAACTGAACCAAACCGATTAATTGAAAAACTGAACCGAACCAAACTGTCTATAATATGATTGGTTTTGGTTTCTGATAGGGATTTTCCTAACTATGGCTCGGAACTGTCGCTCCGATCACCGCGATGCCAGCTGAGTACCCGTCGGACCGGCAAATACCGCACAAGCAGAGAAGCGGACCGCCATCCACGGGATAATCCGCCAGCATGTGGCATTCACCCCATGTTCGGAGCCGTTTCACTTCGCCGGCGGACAGGGCATTCACTACGTATCCGCATCATCGATGTCCTTTATCGTAATTATCTGACAATGTGTAATAACTCCCCTATAAATAGGGCGCCCTGTAACCCCATTCGGGGAGACAATTCTAAGAAATAAAGAATAAGGCAAAGCCAAATTCTCCCACTCTTTATCTTGCACCACACGACACCACCACCGGAGCATACAGCTCCCCCCATCAGCACCACTATCACAGCCAGATATCCACCATAACGCAACCACGGACAACCTGAGATAATTTCGACGCTATCAGTTGGCTCCGTTACCGGGAAACTTCACTTTTTAGCCAATCTGCAAGTCTCACGGCCACCGTGGATAAGGCTCCTTTCTCCCGGATCATCTTCAGCACTCCTCAGCAGGAAGCTTCAGGTCTTCAGACAGCTGCATTAACATGTCCGATTCAGCATCGAAATAACATCACTACAAGGTAACCTCCTCGACTCCCTGTCCAGAATCACGAGTCTGCGTTTGAATCATCACCTCTCTCGTGGTTTCTGTATAGAGAAATTCGTCGGAGTTGGCATTGTAGGTTTCCTTGCCGGAAACTGCGTCTCAGAACTTTCATTTTACGCCCTTGATAGTTGCTCAGTCACGGATAAAGTTAAATACGCGTGAAACTGTCGATCATGTTCCTAAGAAAATAAGACATTCAAAATTTATGCGTTAAGGGGAATGGCAGGAATCACGCCCGTTGCTTAGACTGTTAGTAAAGCATAGTTTCAGAGGTCATTGCATGTTCTCCTGAGTCCTCACACAGTTAGTCGGAATAAAGATCGGTATGCTACATTGCAGGATATTGGGAATCTAGGGACTTCACGTTTGAGAAATCACAGTTGTCCCCCGAATTCCAACTTCCGTACACCGACTCCGGCGGTAAATCCAGCGGATATTTCTCCATCAGAAAATATCCCCGGCACGCCACCCCAGTAATCATCAAACAGTACAGGGTTGGTGAGTGTCAGAGCAGTTGGGAGTCAGAATATTATTTGATCTCTCGTACAACTACCCAGTCAGAGTTTGACAGATGGCAGGGACAAAAGAGAAAGTCCACGTTCCACCTACCCCAGGAAAAGGATCCGCAAGGGATCCTCACCAACATAGTGGGGAGGATCCCGCTCTAGGAAACCCCACCGCAGAATGGGGTAACGCGCAGAAAGAGACGGACGCCAGAAATATAATAAACCGAAGAAGGTCTAATTCTGGGAATGACACGGGGAATTCGACGTCGGTTCACTCTGAGCCAGCATGTGAGAAAAACAGGGCAGGAACCTCAAAACAGCGCAAGGTCAAAGAGCAGCTCGTCGAAAAAACCCAGAGGGCAGAGGAGACCCCAGGAGCGGAATCACCACAGGCAAAGGCGGCTATAGCATATGCAGAATACGTGAAACAAATGTATGCAGCTAACCTACGTCTGGCCGCATGTAACTTACCCCTCATCGCTATCGAGGAACAGATCCCTGTTCCCCCGAGCATAAAAACGGTCCCCTAAGAGTGCGACCACCCGAGCACCCGGGCGATGAGGAAGAACCGGAGGAAGCGTATATTCGCCGGCCAGGCAAAAAGAAAGCTTATGCCTGAAAAAAAACGGCGAGAGAGCATCAGTCCTGGAACGATTAGGGCGCCTCAAGAAAAAAGCTGTGCATCAACGGTTAGGTCCCCCCTCCTCCGAGAAAAACGCCGCATCGCCTCATGAGGGCAGGGATCCCCACGATGCGAGGCTCATCATAGACAAGAAAAGAGCAGAGCAAGACATGGAGTCGGCATATTACGCGGACTCGGACGATGTCATCAAAAGAAAAATGGTACCCGCCAGAAGCGCCGCGCCGACGGGAACGACCGAATGGAGAGGATGGAAAGAGAAATTTCCGAGTTGAAGAAATCCAGGCCCGAGGGGAAACCAGAGCCGACCCAAGGAATCGACATTCTCTCAAGCGAAATACTGGAGTCATTACCCTCCAAGGGCGTGCAATACTCACAGTACGTCTATTACAGGGGAACTACGTGCCCGTTGGAATGGATAGCCGCTTTCCAGAGCCGAACACTCTTGGCCACGTCAAACAAATCGGCATGGTGTGTAGCATTCGTAAGAAGCATGCAGGATCGAGCCGCTGCTTGGCTCAGAAGCCTGCCCCGCGGCTCTATTAAAAGTTGGGAGGAGCTAAGGGCAAAGTTTCTAAAAGAATTTGAAACGGCAGAACGGCCTAAGAAAACCATTGAGGATCTTTACGAAATACGATAGGGAGATGGAGAATCCTGCAAAAGCTACCACGATTGATTCGTCAGAGTGTATGAACAAACGAAAAACCTACCTGAGAACGAAGTCCATATGGGTTTTCTGAACGGTATCGCCAAGGGCCCAATGAAAACACACTTCGCCATGAGTCCCCCTTCAAATCTACGCGATCTCCTCAACCAAGCCCGCATCTTTGGGCTAACGGAGGCGGTTCCCTCGTCTTTCGGAAAAGGAAAAAGTCAGAATGAATCCAGGCACTCAGGTGAGGATAATAGGGATGAACCCCAGAAGGACCGAAAGGATGACCGAAAGAGAGGGAAAAATCGAGACAGGGAAATCAGAAAACCGTTCAAGTTTGATGAGTCCGATTTTGTCCCCATCAACGCGAGTCTCTGAAATACTGTTCAAGATCAAGGACAGGGTAGAGCGGCCAAGACCTATAAGGTCCGATCCGAGTTCGAGAGACGATACCAGGTACTGTGATTTCCATGAGGATCACGGACACCTCACAGACGAGTGCTTCACACTGAGAAGGATCATCGACAAAATGATAAGAAACGGGGAATTAGACAAATACAAGAAAAATTGTGGCGGAGTCAAGGATGAGAGGGGGCCTCGAAGATACCGAAATGAGATTAAGGTAATCACAGAGGAATTCCCCAACAACCATCTCATCAAGAGTCAGATTAACGCGATCAACGTCAGGGGTAGGGAGAAACCAGTCGTCCTGGCTTCCGACGAACAGGCGATAATGTTCACCAGGAGTGAGTTAGCGGGCCCACCAGGGGCAATGGAGCTGCCGATTGTGATACAGGTCGGGATCAACGATTTCGGGGTCAATCGGGTACTCTTGGATACGGGGGCCGCACGCGACATCATCTACTTGGAAACATTGAAACAGCTCAAAATCGGTCTATCCAAACTGAAGCCTTATTTGGGAATGCTGGAGGGATTCTCCAATGATAAAGTATCCGTCCTAGGCGTCATCGACTTGGAAGTGGAGATCGGCGATCACCCACCATACCGCAAAGAAAAAATAAACTTTCTAGTGGTCGATCTGCATTCCCACTATACTGCAATACTCGGAGTCCCCTCTCAGAGAAAATTTCAAATGATTGTTTCGATCCCTCATCAAAGGACGAAATTCTACACCGACGAAGGGATCGGGCTGGCCGTCAGCAGACCACAAACTCTGCTAAATCATGTCACCACAAATCGAAGCGATTACCCTGCCAGGGGCATGGGCAAAAGGCCCCAGGGGGAGGCATCTGAGCTAGCATCAAGAAGGATCCGCATCGACACTATCAAGGCGACGAAAGCTCGAAGCGAGCCGCGCCCGGGTAGTGAAGACGTCTCCATCGAACCCAAGACGGTCATTTGCGACACCCTTCAAGTCAGAGACGAGTCAGACTTCACCGCCGAGGACGAGTTGGTGGAGGTAATCGTTAATGAAAAATACCCCGACCAGAGGATAAAAGTGGGCGCTCAGATGAGTAAAGAGGAAAGAGAAAAGTTGGTCCTGATATTAAAAGAGAACTTGGATGCGTTACGCTGGTAATTCTACAGATATGAGAGGCGTGGAACCCGAAATAGCGATGCATCAACTGAACGTGAATCCAGGCTTCAAACCCATCCAACAGAAGGCTCGACAGTTCTCCAAAGAGAAAGAGGACGCCATCAAGGTAGAGGTGAACAAGCTAATTGACGCGGGAATTATCCGGGAGCTTCAGTACCCAACCTGGCTGGCCAACGTAGTCATGGTTAAAAAGCATAATGGAAAATGGCGCATGTGCGTCGACTTTACTGACCTGAACAAGGCTTGTCCTAAGGATCCTTATGAGCTGCCCAGAATCGATAGAATGGTCGACCGAATAGCCGGATTCGAAATGTTAAGTTTCTTGGACGCGTACTCAGGCTATCACCAAGTGATGATGTCCAACAGGGAAAAAAAATTGACAGCTTTCCGAGCCGCGGGCGGAATGTACTATTATGAGATGATGCCGTTTGGTTTGAAGAATGCCGGATCCACATACCAAAGGATGGTCAACAGAGTGTTCAGCTCCCAAATTGGCAAGAATATGGAAGCTTACATCGACGACATGGTGGTCAAATCTTCCACCGCCGGCCATCTGGCCGACCTTCAAGAAACTTTCAATAACGTCAGGGCACATTCTATGAAGCTCAACCCCACGAAATGCACCTTCGGAGTCCAAGCCGGAAAGTTCCTAGGTTTCATGGTAACTCGAGAGGGGATCGAGGCAAATCTGAGAAAATTCAGCGCCAACAACATGGAAGAGCCGAGATGTGTGAAAGAGGTTCAAAGGTTAAACGGCAGAATCATCGCATTGGGAAGATTCGTCTCCAGATCCGCAGACAAATGCCTTCCTTTCTTTAAAATTCTCAAGGGGAACAAGACCTTTGAGTGGACAGAAGAATGCTCCCAGGCCTTCAAAGCCGTCAAAGAATATCTGGCAAGCCCTCCGCTGCTAGTCAGCCCGGCATTAGGGATGAACTTTTTTGTATTTGGCCGCTTCGACCGGGCCGTTGCTGTTTGTTCTTGTCAAGGAGGATGGGACCCTCCAAAAGCCCGTTTATTATGTATCAAAGGCCCTCAGTCCCGTTGAGAGCCGCTATCTTAATGCAGAAAAGTTAGCCTACGCACTTGTTGTCGCTGCCCGAAAACTCAGGGCCTACTTTTCTTCACACTCAATCGTGGTCCTAACAAACAGCCCTTTGCGACAGTTACTACACAAGCCAGACCTCTCGGGCAGAATGCTAAGGTGGGCCATAGAGCTGACCGAATTCGACGTTCGGTATGAGCCCAGAAAGGCTATAAAGGCCCAAGCCCTAGCGGACTTTATTGTTGAAATGAGCTTCACAGAGGAAGGACCCACCGGACAGCCTAGTTCGCCGAACGTTGACAAATCAAACACCCCAATAGAGGTCGAGCCGAATAGACCGACCCTTTGCTAGCAGATGTACGTCGACGGGGCCGCGAGCCGAAACGGTTGTGGCGCTGGGATCATACTTCTGGAGCCGGGCTCATCCGAAGAGATTGAAAAAACCTTGCGGTTCAATTTTACCGCATCCAACAATCAGGCCGAGTACGAAGCGGTCATCGCTGGCCTGGGACTGGCAAGATCTATGAGCGTTGAAAGCTTAGAGGTATTTTGCGACTCATAAGTGATAGTGTGCCAAATAAACGGCAAATTTGAAGCAAGGGATGAGATACTCAAGAAATACCTCAACCTCGTCAGAAAGCTCAGGAGCGGTTTCAAATATTGCGAATTCAAAGGCATACCGCGAGAGCAGAATGAGCGGGCGGATTACCTGTCCAAGCTCATATCTAAAGACGAGTTCAGCAACCCCGCGATCATGTTCGAATATCTGGAGGAGCCCGCCATCAGCCGGACCGAAATCATGGACATCCAACCATCAACGCCATCCTGGATAGACGAAATAAAGGCGCATATAGAAAACGGGATATCACCAGAGGACGCCAAAGAGGCTCAAGCCTTGAGGAAAAGGGCCGCACGGTACACCATACTAAATGGAATTTTATACCGGCGATCATTCTCAAAACCGTTACAACGGTGTGTGCGGCCAGATGAGGTACAGAGAATCCTCACAGAGATACACCAAGGAGTATGCGGCGGCCACCCCTCCAGCCGCACCCTCGCACAAAAAGTGTTGTTGGCAGGATACTACTGGCCGAAGCTCGCGGAAGACGCTGAAAGATATGCTAAGGGTTGCGACAAGTGCCAACGCTTCGCCGATATTCCCCGACTACTTTCGGTGGAACAGAGCATAGTCACCGCGGCCTGGCCTTTCGACATGTGGGCCATCGACCTCATCGGCCCACTCAAAAAGGGAAGATCAGGATGCGAATATGTGGTCGTCGCTGTGGATTACTTCACAAAATGGATTGAAGCAAAAGCGCTCGTGAAAATATGCTCCAGCGACATCATATATTTCTTACTGGACCAAATCTGGACAAGATTCGGAGTACCACGAGCTATCGTGTCCGATCACGGGCCACAGTTTAGGGACGAGTTCGACAACTTCTGCAAGGAGCACAACGTCAAGCATTGGCGCCTCCTCGCAGTGCTACCCCAAGGAAACGGACAGGCGGAGAATGCCAACAAGCAGGTACTGAAAGTACTGAAAAAGAGCCTAGATGATAAAGTAGGCAAGTGGGTGGATTACCTGCCAGAAGCCCTCTGGGCTCTACGAACAACTCAGAAAGCAACAATAGGGGAAACCCCGTTCTCGCTAACATATGGCTCCGAGGCAATGGCACCGGTAGAGATGGCACTCACAAGCATCAGGGTCTCTCATTTTGATGAACCCAGGAACGTGATCAATCGACAAATCGAATTGGATTTAGCGGAGGAAAAACGTCTGAAAACCCGGGCACAACTGGTTAATTACAAACAAGCCGCCAAGAGATACCATGACCAGCATATCCGAGATCACTCGCTTGCAGTGGGAGATTTCGTTCTCCGAAAGCGACAAGCCACATGCCAAAAAACAGACAAAGGAAAGTTGGCTGAAAACTGGGAAGGTCCTTGGCGAGTGTCAAAGATTGTCAAAAAGGGAACCTACATTCTCTCAGACAAAGAGGGCAACGAATTCAACAGGCCCTGGCATGCTGACAACTTAAAGAAATACTACATCGAAACCCGTCCGACACAGAATGGGGACGGGGTGAACAGCGCGGTCAAAAATTTCAAAATTCGAAATTCATCAAGGAAAAATTTGGACAATGAGGGAAATTCTCAAAAAAAAAAGAAAAAGAAAAAAAAAGCTACTACTATTATTATTATTATGCCTCGGGAGTTGGGGCCGCTATGTATACATCAGTGGTCGGACATACCGGCATGCCATGGCTTCGGATACACATATTGGAGATCATCCAAGAAAATGGCATTACCAGACCGGCATCCATCAATCGGGCGAACTTGATCGCCTCCTGGTGAATCAAACGACCCTAGTTAATTGGCACGTCCGGCAGTGAAAGGGCGTGAAGAACGAACGCCTCATCTTCAGTGACCACCTTGTAATCGGGCATGCAAAAAACCCGAGTATTTAAGAAGCGTTTCCATTCCCTCTCCGGCCGACTGAGCATATGGACTCTGACCTCCATGTCATTCACCCAATCGTGCCGCAGCAGAGACTCAAATGCCTCGGCAAGAGTGCCAAAATAGTTGATCGGATCTTCAAGGTCCCAAAGGACATCGTAATCCTCAATAGGATTAGGGAGGCCATAAAACTCGTTGATAATGGTCGAAGTAAAGTTCACCGTCACTCCACGAACAACAACGGCGGTGGTGTCCTCAGCATCATTATCCGCTGCCAAGGCGGAATAGAATTCACGAACTAATGTCAGGTTATACTCCCCAACCGGAGGAGCCACGAATCTCTCCCAACCATTGGCGGGAATTCTAGCCCGGTGGCCTGGACCAATACGAGTTTGATCCAGTCCCCTCTCATGCATAAGAGGGCAATTGCTGAAATAATCATGGAAATAACGTTTGGCCATGGGAGAGGCAGTCAGACGGAAGCATACCGAAAGCCCCTCATCTAAAGCGGGTTTTAGAGACAATGCACTGGATCGAACTCTCATTTAATAAAGACATAGTGAAATAATATAAACACACGAGTTTGAAGATATGCTTTGAATAAAGAAAATGTTGCGTAAAAATAGCAAAGAAAGAGAGAGAGAGAGGGCCTCTCTTTTATAGGGCGAGAAACCAAAGAGGCGGGAAGACAAGGGGTCGTGAACGTTTGAATTCAGACGCCATTACCAACATTAATGGGGCCGACGTTTCGAAAAAAGCAACGGTCATTAATGCGCCGATTAGATCAAAGGTCACAAGACTTCAAACGACTTCGATTTCGACTTCGACTTCGACAAAGAATAAGAGGCCAGCTAAGCAAAACAAAAATGATACAGAAAGAAATTTCTTTATTTAAACAAAGACCTACAAGGCCGATTATTTACAAGACAAAACAAAAAGAGGATCTAAACTCAATTAACTTCGGAATCCGCCGACGTGTCCGAATCAATACGGGCGAACTCGACATTGGCACGGGGCGGCACAAGAACATCATCGCTAGACGCAGTATCCTGGGGGAACAACGCGCACAAGTGCGAGATCACCTCGGGAAAAGGGATAGGCCCATGGAGGTCTGCATCGAGCAAAGAAATGTAATTATGGAGCGGTAGATTAACCGCCCCAATCGATGCGCACTTCCTCGCCTCCCTCCAGAATCGCATAAAGAAGATGTGATTCGGCCTCAGAAATCTCTTCAGCGTCGAAAGAAGGAAAAACCCTGGAATTAATAAACCTCTTCCACTCCCGACAGGCCTGGGACATCTCCGAAGCATAGCCCTCGGGCAATGGATTCCAATCACCAGGGATCAACTGCCGAAGTGCAGCGGCCCCGTAAACACGCCTTCTCACCTCTTCGCCCAGGCTCCAAGCCGTCTCATAATGTGCATAAGCCGGAGGGGAAGGTAAATGGAAGACACCATTGATGATCTCAGGGGAGAGAACAACATGAACACCCCGAAGGGGGACAACAGTTGTGGAGGCGTTGGGCAGCACCACCACCGATAATGCGGAATAGAATTCCCGCACAATGGTGGCGTTGTACACCCCCCTATGGGCCCCCAAGAAATCAGACCACCCCATCCGGGCAGTACGCTGGCGTTGAGCATAGCAAATCTTCTGACGGTTCAAACCCCTTTCAGGCAGGAAAGGAAGATCACTAAAAACAGATAGAAATTTGGAAATTGCAAGAGGCGAGGCTGTCTGAAAGAAAATCAAATTACTGAAATCAGCCATGACGGCGGAACAATCAGAAAATGGAATAGAGTTGTGATATATAGAAGAAACGTGAAAGAAAGCCCTCCATTTATAGTAAAAAATAAATGATCCGACGGAAGAAAAAGCTTTTGATCCAACGGCAAGGGCGAGACGCCTGTTCAGATTTCGAAAATCAAAATATCATTAACGCGGGAACAGTTATCTGAGCAGGCTGACGTGCTCACGGTTTCCCAAGCGTCAGCAAAAGGAAAATAAGGGCAGCTGGCCAAACGTCGCAGCTTTATGACGGGACGTGACAGGGGAAGTCGAGCCGTCAAATCATAAGGAGGACATCGCTTAAAGCCGGGCCCAGGCATAAAGCCTGCGACCCCGCTCGAAACGAGGGAGCCGCATCAAGCTGCTAGAGCCGAAGGAGCGAGAGAAGGATGACTAAAAACTTGTTTTGACCAAGTTCGTCCTCAACCTTGTTCCAAACAAAGGGGAACAGGATGAAAATTTTCAAACTTGCGACGGGTTATTTACAATCCACCATTTTATTTCAACAAAGTGTCTGAACAAAGGGTGTTTCGATTGTTTTCGTAAGCTCAACGTCAAACTCGACCTTACCAAAACCAGAGGGCCGCAATTTAGCATTACAAAGCTACAAAGCGCAGGAAAACTTTTCGTCTCGGTGATTCCGGACACTAAAGCTGCCGACCTCACCGACACGAGGGGCCCGGATACATATAATACATTAAGAAAGCAAATGAACTTGAAAGGACGCAAGACAAGCAAAAATCAAGCACCGTTCAAAATACAAAGTCATCATAAAAGATACATGCAGAGGGCTGGAGCCGAAAGACAGCAATCGAACTCATAAATACAACAAAAACCAAAATCAGTCAAATCAAGATTGTTTATCTGAAGGAGGAGTTTCAACATGAGGCCCAGTCAAATTCAAAAACTTGTCGCAATCCTCCCCGGGACTCTTATCCTCGCCAGCGCCAATGACGGCGGCCCCTGCCTCCTTCGCAGCAAGCTCAAGAGCTTCTTTCTCCATCTCCAACATCATGCCACGAAGATTTCTCTCATTGACTGCAGGGGGATCCCAAAGCGGTTTACCACGCTTCAGATTTTCAACCCGGAAATCCTTAATCTGAGCGGCGGTGTAAGGAAGGTCGGGGTGGAACACCCTCAACTCAGGGTCATCCTGGTCCATAAGTAGCCAATCTTGCAAGGTTTCGAGGCTCGGGGCATCTTCACAAAACGCCTTAAGACACCTCGAGGCATGATAGAAACCCTGGTCAAATCCATCCAACAAGGCCTCACTGACTTTTCGGGCAGTGTCAGCAGCAGCGGCTCCAGACTCATTCAGCTCGCTCTTCAGCCGGTCGATGACCTCATGGGCCTCGGTCACCTCGCTCTTCAGCCGGTCGACAAGCTCATGGGCCTCTGTCACCTTGGCAAGAGCCTTCTCCCTCTCCGACTCAGAGGACTTTTGGAGATCGGCCGCAGATTGAGCTTTCCGGGATAAAGTCTGAACTTCGGCCACAAGCTTTTTCTCTCTCTGCTCCGCCGCGTTTGCCCGATCTGCCTTAGCAATCATCTTCATCTTCATCTCAGCCATCTGACGAGAAAAGAAAACTCAAAAAGAGCAGAAACTTTACCGCACTAGCCGTGGTCCCGTAAAGACCAAGTGTTTCGAACAAAAGCTGCCGACTGGATGAAGGCCCCAGAGAGGCTGTCGACGCCACCACGTCGGCTTGGGCAATCCGGTTCACAAGCCCATGACCGACCATCAGTTGAGGGGCATCGGGCAGTTTTAACTTCAGATTTCGCAGGGAATCACGTCGAAAATAAAGCGATAACTCCCCACCGCCTTGAAGAAAGAGGTCGCTTTTAGAATTCATGGTCCAACCATAGGGCCGGCTTCCCCTTGAATCCCACAGGGACCTTCATCTTATTCGAATCCTCCTGCACCGATCCAGTAACGGCAGGCTCAGTGTCGGCGGCAACCCTTTTCGCGGATCTCTCGGTCAAATCTTCAGCGCCCATTACCTCACCGAAACCCCGGCCACCTTCGACCCCAGACTCCTTCAACAATGGGTCGACAAAAACATCAGTCGAGGGCTCTTCCTCATCTAACAGGACAGAATCCTTCCTCCCGGCAGGTCTTTTTCTCTTCGCCTTATTGACCACGGCGGTTTTCTTCACCTCTGAAGCCGCGGTAGATCTGGTCGATTTGGCAACGGCGGCACCGCTGCCTGCGGACACAACTCCCTCAGCAACAGGAATGTCCTCCATACTCACGGCGGGGGGAGGATTCATGGGTTCACTGGCACTCAGCAAGGCCTGTCGAGCTTTTCTCTCATCCCTAAGACGGGTCATTATAGCAATCCTGTTCGTGTTGGCGAGCACCATGGTACCTGCGAAACATAAAGGAAAAATAGTCAAAATCTCAAAAGAAATGAATAAAGCTATCAAAAAGAGTTAGAGAAAGAAGAGCGAAAATAAGGGGGGCAAATTACTAGCGGGCCGCAGCTCCTCAATCCCCGTACAGATCTTACACTGGGTAGGGAAACACCTCCCATGATGACACTCAGCATACCAATCCTCGTAAACGCCCAGGTTGGATGCCTTCACCACTGGCTGAGCGTTGATCGGTCCAGGAATACCGGCTACGCAACAGAAGGGGGCCCTCGTATCGATCAAGCTTCTCCAGCTGAAAGTCCTTTTCTGAGTCTCACTCTCCTCATCCCAGCCGAGAAATGCGTAAAGCTTCCCAAGAAGTTCCTGCTCAACATGATCGAGAGTCTTGGACACGACAACGCTGCTCGCTTCTCTTTGGGGCTAACATCGAACTTAGGAAAGAAAGGGCCACCTGGACTTCGACTCGACCAAAGATGGCCTCGTGTTCCACCTCGGACCTTATTCAAGTCCAATAAAACAGCGACACTTTTTGCTCTGGTCGCCAGGAAATTGCTTGAATCGGCCTTATTTGTGGCCGCTTTGCTGAAGGTATAAAACTTCAAAAACACCTTCATCGAGGGATCGTAGCCCAAAATACGACAGAGAACGATGAAGGCCATAACCACCCTGACGGGGCCGGGGTAAAATCACAGGGAAGGGCCGCCAAGCTCCACATGACCTCGACAAAGAAAGGGTCAAATGGCGGCCTGAGACCAGCCATAAAGTGATCAAAAAACAAAACCAAACCATCTTTCTTCAACCTCAAGCCGGCTCGGTTCTCTGACGTCTCGAAGCCGCTAAAACGGAAATCAGAGGATATATGAAATTCAGAAAGGAACTGAGGGTCCCTAAGGCGGGAACAAATGGCCGCCCAATCTGTTTCGACCTGTCTGTCAAGGGCATCGATTTCATTATCCTCCTCGAGAGCCTCGACGTCGCGAGGTCTAGGAGTCTTACTGCTTTCCTTAGGCTCCTCCACGTTATCACCGTCTTCCTGATTCCGCTGGGGTTTCTCAGACACAACCGCACCGGAGGAAGAACCTGCAGCCCTAGCGGGCTTTTTCCCAAACTTCTTTAACTCCCTGGGGGCCACAACCGAAGAGACGAGCTTTCTTTTCGGTAGCTTACGAGATGCAGACCTTATACAACCAGGTCGCAGGGGAGCCACTTGGGCCAACACCAAATCATCCTCCGTACTCTCACCTTCGTCGCCCTCACCGGAGCTAGTACTCACCTCATTGGCATCTTCAGAGGCATAGCCATGAACACCGTCATCGTCGCTATTTCCTGATCTATCGCTGTCAGACATCCTACAAAAGAAAAGAACGAGGTGGATAAGTCATCACCCAGGACAGCGGTAGCCGAACGGAGACCATCTGAACCAATCCGTCTCGACACCCCGTCTTTTCATCTTACAACAAGCCCCGCCAATCAAAGGGAGCAACCTTAAATGAAAACCCATTACGGAAACAATCGCGCCAAACTCAATTCAAGGACTTAGGATATTCAATGCCCCAGACTAACCGGAGAATTGTCAAACAGGGAAAGGGAGACAACGAATTTAAATTCAATTACACCAACCCAAATGAAAATAAAGCCAGAATCAGAGGGAATGCTATAAATCGAGAAGGGAAATAAGCTTACCTGATGATTAGCAGGGAATACAAGCAGGAAACAGGAGGCAAGAGTAAATCTTCAAAGCCCTACCGGAAATCGCCTCGTCGGAGAACTTCCACTCAGGAGCAGTCGGTAGAGTTGCTAAAACGGGAAATCGGAAAATATTTGGGGTTGGGCAACTCTCCCTTTATATAAGAAGAGAAAAGTAGATCCAACGGCCAATCGCTTAAAGATCCAAGGGACAAGATTACGGGCGGGATTTTCAAATTTCGAAATATGGGATTGCCATCATTAGGCACGAATACCCGAAAGGTCACAACCAATCAGAGCTCGCGGCGGGTCACGTCAGTCTTTTCCCCAAGACTAGGGCAAGTGGGAATCGGGCAGACGTTTGCCAGGGGGCCGACATAATGTGAGCTCGCCACAGGCTAGGCTAAAAGCCCAAGATGCGGAATCCAATGAAGTTAAGGCTACTCGCCCAATTACAGCTTCACCACAGGCTAGGCTGAAAGCCCAAGATGCCGAATCCAATGAAGTTAAGGCTATCCGCCCAAGTACGACTTCGAATCAGGCTTGGCTAAAAGCCCAAGATGCCAAATCCTCAGAAGCTTAGGCTACTCGCCCAATTACAACCGCCGCACAAAGCTAAGCCGAAAGCCCAAGACGCCGAATCCAATGAAGTTAAGGCTATCCGCCCAAGTACGACTTCAAATCAGGCTAGGCTAAAAGCCCAAGATGCCAAATCCTCAGAAGCTTAGGCTACTCGCCCAATTACAGCTTCTCCACAGGCTAGGCTGAATGCCCAAGATGCCGAATCCAATGAAGTTAAGGCTATCCGCCCAAGTACGACTTCGAATCAGGCTAGGCTAAAAGCCCAAGATGCCAAATCCTCAGAAGCTTAGGCTACTCACCCAATTACAGCTTCGCCACAGGCTAGGCTGAAAGCCCAAGATGCCGAATCTAGTGAAGTTAAGGCTATCCACCCAAGTACGACTTCGCCACAGACTAAGCTAAAAGATCGAGATACCGGATCGAATGAAAGTGGAACCATCTAATAAGTGGCGATCTTCAAAGAGATTACTCCCCACCCGGTATCGAGAAATGCCAAGGGAGCGGAGTAGGGGGCCATTGATAGGGATTTTCCTAACTATGGCTCGGAACTGTCGCTCCGATCACCGCGATGCCAGCTGAGTACCCGTCGGACCGGCAGCTCGCCCACAGCAGGAGAAGGGACCGGCCATCCACGGGATAATCCGCCAGCATGTGGCATTCACCCCAAGTTCGGAGCCGTTCCACTTCGCCGGCGGACAGGGCATTCGCTACGTATCCGCATCATCGATGTCCTTTATCGTAATTATCGTAATAACTCCCCTATAAATAGGGCGCCCTGTAACCCCATTCGGGGAGACAATTCTAAGAAATAAAGAATAAGGCAAAGCCAAATTCTCCCACTCTTTATCTTGCACCACACGACACCACCACCGGAGCATACAGCTCCCCCCATCAGCACCACTATCACAGCCAGATATCCACCATAACGCAACCATGGACAACCTGAGATAATTTCGACGCTATCAGTTTCATATTTTTCAAACCGAAATATTTGGTTCGGTTTTGAAAATACTTAAAACCGAACCAAACCGAACCGTGAACACCCCTAGCTGCTAGGCCGCATTTTTCTCACTCCCAAAACTCTCTCTCAATGAAGCTCTCAAATTTCTAGTAAATTAGAACTCTTCTAATTGTGATGTACAAAAGAGCTTGACACCCACCTCCTATTTATAATGAAGGTGGTGCCCCAATGTAGTCCCAATTCTATTGGGAGAAACTTCACATTGGATAGAGGAGAAAGAAAACCAATTTTCAATAAAATAAGGAAAATATCATTTTTTTGATTTATCTCATTAATATCTAATATCTTATATTAAATATTTTTCCAAGATATATATTGCCAATATCCAATATTGAATATATCTTTATTATATTATCATAAATCAATTTACACATATATGAAAATCTATACACATTAATATCTAATATTAATATATGATAATACTATTAATTAATTGCACAATTCAAGTGTATCTTATACACTAAAACTTGCGCCACATTCTCAATTAATTAATATAATACTATGTTTAATTAATTTGCAAAATACATGTATATCATATATACATATATATTTCGACCCATCATAATAAAATATGTATATTTAATTAATCAACACAATTAATATCTTGTATTTATTTATAATAAATAAATATCACCATATTAATTTATCACTATGACACTTTATAGTCGAGATAAATTTTCCTTATTTGGTTATCACTATAACCGCATTTTAATCCAGCTAGATGTTCTTATGTGTATGACCCGATAGGCTTCCGAATATGTTGGCCGTAGGCATAAAGCACATTTTACTAAAATACCCTTCACACCTAACGATCACGAAATAGCGTCTAGCAACACATCGTGATCCCCAATCATCGGATGAGTCAAATGCAATGACTACTACCTTTCATGTGAAACGGTTACCGTGCAAATAGAATCATATCGATGTTACAATATCCATACAGTCGTATCTCGAGTGTCAATACATTAACGACCGTATCTTATAATTTGGATATCGTGTTCTCTCGAAGTAACTCATTTACTCCCACTTTGCAAAGATTCACAAGAGCTAGACATTCCTTATAAGAAGGCCCTTTCGGATATTTACTCCTATTCATAAGATACACGATTTCTGGACGAGCAACATGAATCCCGTGCATGCTTCAATATCACACCCAATCACTACCGCATGATCGGCCCATGGCTAGGGGAAACCTCAATAGTGTCAAAGGATGACAATCCACACCTTGATACCATGAAGACTCCGGTCTCAGAATAATTACACAACCTCCACATAGTGCGACACTTAATAAAGTAAGTGGGTCAGTCTAACGTATGCATTTTCTAATACAAGTCCACGTACAGTCCAAGTGTTCCTACACTTTGATAGACGAGATCTATCCATATCTTCAAAAGGCAGAAGACATATAATACGTGCTAACTAGAGACATTTAAGTATCAAATCTTTTAAAGTGGGTCGAGATCTCATCAACCATAATCAATATTATGATTTCTCTTTCACAGTTTGACACTAGGGACGTTATTATACATACAATATCATAATTGGTCTGTTAAACGAACAAATATATAATAACATAAAAGTCATTTAATATATGTATAAACACAAAGAAATAGTAGAAATGATCCGACCCGGTCGGATCCGGTCCAACCCGATTGGGTTTTAGACACTATTTCAACAGGTTCTTCCATTTTCCACCTGATCGATCAGAGAAGTAAATAGGTCAGGATTGTTGATCACTATTTGTAGAGCCATATGCAACATTGCTTTAGCCGCATCCGTCTGCTCATATCCTAGTATGGGCATAGATGTTACAGTTGTGTCATGCACAGGTGGTCCATATGTGCCATGTGTGTTTACTCCCCCCCTCCCCGCCCCGCAGCTTGTGCGGATGGGTCTTGACATGTTCTGTCTATATTTGTTTGCTAGCTTTTGTTGTGTCCGTGGCCATGTTAAAGTGTTTAATGCACAATGCCCTCCTTCTAACGCCAATTCACGATGTCGGATATTGTCCGAAAAAAATCTATAATCGGGTCTCCAAAATGTGATCCAACAAGCTTGTGAATGAATCTGCAACCCAAAAAAAGATGTAACGGGGCCTTGAGTTTCTCTCCGGGAAAATCCTTCGACGTACAAGTCAGTTCGGTACATATGATTTGCTATATAATTACGAGTTCGGTATATAATGTATGCATACCTATAAAGTGATGATGATGAACTAATTATATACTCCTTGCGTCCCATTTTATTTGTCTCATTTGACTTTTCACACGGATTAATAAAATTATAGTTAATGCTTTGAATCTCATTAAATAATCAATTTTTTACACATATACCCTTTAAGTAGTTGGTGGAGCATTTAATTCTACACACTTTTTATTGTAAATAATGTAAAAAGGGAAGAAATTTGACAATCATGCACAAAGTGGACACTTATTTTGGGACAAACCAAAAAGGAAATGCGGAAAAATAAAATGGGACGAGCGGAGTAGTACATAGTTGTGGGTAAAGAAGTTACCGCACGTTTAAAGTAGTGCGGTGAACGTCACGGATCAGTTACAGTTCATGGTATAACGCTCATGATGCTCATTTAGTGGAGTATAACAGTTATTTACGGCAGATGACAACTTGCGTCACGTCGGCTATAATGGACCGATGACAACTTGCGACACGGTCAATTGATATAAAAGGCGGTCTGCGTCATGTTGATGAATTATACTAAAGTCCAGACCCTTCTTTTGATAAATGGGCCCAAGATTGAACCAGGACTAGATCGGCTCATTGCTAACGTGGCGTCCTTCATTATTTACCTGTGAGTTCCAATGAATGTCATTTGTAATGTGACCAATTTTACACATGTCAGTGTTTATAGTGGATTTTCATATGGAATGCAAGAAAATACAAATACACCAATCTATTGTAGTTCGATTGTTCAATCCAAAAATCATATTTAAGAATGTCATTTGTAAGGTGACCGATCTTACACATGTCAGTGTTTATAGTGGATATTCATATGGAATGCAATAAAATACAACTACGCCAATCTACTGTAGTTCAATTGTTCAATCCCAAGATCATAATTAAGAATGCATTCATTATGTAAATTCATTGTCTTTATAGTGGATTTGAATATGCATGTATGGTTGTTAGGATCAAGCGCTTACCATTCTAATAAAGCCAATTGGTGTTAATAAAGACGCTACTATAATTCTTTAGGCATTCAAGAGTGTGGGCAGTCCCTCCCAACAGCCCCTCAAGTGTGGGCATTCTCTCTCAACACTTGCACAATTTTTCATTCAAGAGTGTGGGCAATCTCTCCCAACACCCCTATCAAGTGTGGGCAATATATTAAGATGAAACGCTTACCGTTGTACTAAAGCCAATTGGTAGTAGTAAATGTGCTACTATATTTCATTATACATTCAAGAGTGTGAGAATCTCTCCCAACACCCACAAGTGTGGCCAATCTGTCACAACACTTGCATAATGTTTTTTTATTCAAAAGTGTGTTTATCTTGGAGTACCTAAGTTCACAAAAGGCTACATTCTGTAAGACACACAAACCAGGGAAATCTTTGTGTCTAGAGATGTGAGATTTTATGAAACTTTGTTTCCTTTACATAGTAAGCATACAAATAAACAGCAGAATCTAGTTCCCCTACCAGTTCTATATGATGGTGAAACAGATGCAGTACCAGTCCATGTAACTGATCACATACTAGAACCTGAAGTTCCAGTTGTTCCAGCTCCACCTCCTTCTGTTGAAACAAGGAGATCAAGTAGACAAAGACATGCACCAACTTATCTTAAGGAGTATGTTGTTCCTAACAGAAGATCACCACATTCCATAAACAATGTGGTTACATATGACAACATAACTAGCAACTATCATAAGTTTGTATGTGCAGCAGCTAATATTCAAGAACCTAAAACATACAATCAAGCTATTAAGCATGATTGTTGGAAAGAGGCTATGCAAAAAGAATTGGATGCATTGAAAGCAACCAAAACATGGGAAATTGTCACCCTACCACCTGGAAAGTCCACCATTGGGTGTAAGTGGGTATATAAAGTAAAGTACCATGCTGATGGTTCTATAGAAAGATATAAGGCTAGACTAGTAGCCAAAGGATACACACAGACTTATGGAATTTATTACCAGTAAACTTTTTCTCATGTGGCAAAGCTTACAACTATTAAGACAATACTTGCTCTGCCAGCTTCTCAAAAATGGCACATCCATCAAATGGATGTCAATAATGCTTTTCTTCATGGAGAATTAGATGAGGAAGTCTACATGGATCTGCCTATTGGTTTTCAAATAGACAGACCAAATCAAGTATGCAGGCTGACCAAGTCTTTATATGGATTGAAACAAGCTAGTAGACAATGGAACTACAAACTAACTGAAGCCTTGACAGCAATTGGTTTTACTCAATCAGCACATGATCACAGCTTACTCAATCAGCACATGAACCTTTACCAGATAATACTCTCTACAGAACCATTGTTGGGAAGTTAATCTACCTATCCTTCACTAGGCCTGATATAGCCTATGTTGTACAAATGCTTTGTCAGTTTTTATCTCATCCAACAGTAAACCACATGCAACCAGAACACAGAGTATTAAGGTACTTAAAAAGCAATCCTGGACAAGGCATCCTATTTGAAGCTAATAATGACTTGGTACTCAAAGGCTACACAGACTGGACATCTTTGTGTCTAGAGTATTTGGACCCCATATATCAAAATGAACAAGATCAAAGGCATTCTGTATAGATGATGTACTTAAAGAAAATGAATTCCTCTTTTGTTTGGCTAGTTGACATATATGACACACTGTTTGACTAAGTATGCAACTAGAATCAATACAATTCAAATCAGAAAGTCTTCTATTGGACAAATGTCCAAGTCTGTAATGCCAGACTTGTTCATTTGCAATACTAGACTTAACATCTTCTATAGCAACATTATTAACCAAAGGCTTCTAAGCATCCAACACATACAATCCTCTAGACTTTCTAGCTGATCCAATCCGAGTCCCAAGCTTCTTGTCCCAAATCAGACAAGAACCATGATCAAATATGACAGATAAGTCAAGATTAGCAGTCAACTTAGCCAAAGAAATTATATTAAAGTTAAAAGCTGGTATATACAAGACATTTGTAAGGGTTAGCTTATCATTAATGCAAACAGTACCTACATGTGTAACCTGCACATTGGCATCATTAGGCTAACCTACAAATATGTCAGAAATAGATCTTCTAGATTGTAGATCCAGGATATTACTGACTATATGGTCAGTAGCACCAGAATCTATAATCCAGTTAGATGAACTATTAGGTTTAGAAAAACCTGAGGTATCAGCAGTAGGAGTTAAGTTGGCTATTAGAGCAGTGGCTTGATTTGCCATATGATCACAAGAAGTTTCCTACTTTCCATATAGTAACTCCATCAATTGCTGAAACTGAGCTTTATTCAAAGTATACCCTTCTGTTTATGAATTATGAGGTACAGAACTCCCAGAATTTGCATCTTGATCCTCTGAAATAGATTCAACCATATTGGCCCTACTTTTAGGCTTCCAACCAGGTGGAAAACCATGTTTCTTGTAACATTTGTCCATTGTATGGCCTGTGAATCCACAAAAAGTACACTGGACTTTCCTACCTCTTGTAGTGTTTCCAAAATTCTTCTTCAAATTAGATGTTCCATTAGCTGCTTTAGTTACATTTTGTTGATAGCCAGGATTCTGTGGATTTACTGAACTAACATTGGATGGATTAGGATTAAATGCCCTATTATAAAGAACTGTAGCTTCTAGAAATCTCGCATCAGATTCCTTTTGATAATCCAGTTTCAAGTCCATAGCAAAATAGTATCAAGATCAGGAACAGGGACCATAAGTTGTGCTTGTGTTAACATTTGAGAATATTCAGAATTCAGACCCCTTAGAAATTTTACAACCTTTTATGTCTCAACATATCCATTGAAGGTCTTAATGACATCACAATGACATCTAGGGACACAAGAACAAACAGGTTCTGGCTTCATAATAGCAATCTCATCCCACAGGGTCTTGAGTTTAGTGAAATAGCTAGTTATATCCAAATCTCCCTGCTTAAGAGCATGAACCTGTTCTAACAGGTCTCCCAACCGAAAAACATCTAATCTAGAAAATCTTGATTGTAAATCCAACCAAATTTGTCTAGCTGTTTCCCTATACATTACACTTTGAGCAATGGTAGGAACAACAGAATTCAATATCCAAGTTTTCACAAAGGTACTGCACTGCAACCAAACTTGGAATTCTGGAGAATTTACTGGGGGTGGAGTAATCTTACCATCTATGAATCCCATTTTTCTCTTAGTGACCAATTTCATTTTCATGGAATGACTCCAAGGGTGATAATTCTTATTATTGAGCAGAGGTTGAACCAATATTAACGTAGGATTTTCATTAAGATGCAAATAAAGAGGATTGCCTGGAAAAATACCTTGGTTTTGGGCTCCCAAATCCATGATGCACCAGCAGAAACATAGGAATATGAGCAAACAAGCGAAGATTCCTCCAAGAAACGGCCAAGAACTCTGGTAAGAACCAGAAAAAACATGGAAAAAAACTCTAGGAAGCGTTCAGAAAGTTCTCTTATACCAGGTGGCCCAAATTTCCTCCACTTTATGCTGGAGCTGAGTTTGACATGCCTGAGTATTATGTTGAAAAGGGAATAATACATCAAACATCTTGTGTGGATACTCCACAGCAAAATGGTATAGTGGAGATGAAATGCAAGCATATAATGAATGTTGCTAGGGCTTTGAAATTTTAGTCTAACATGCCTTTGTCCTATTGGGTTTATTGTGTGATGCATGATGTGTTTCTGATCAATCTTACTCCTTCATATGTAATTAGAAATAACACACCTCATTTCTTATTATATGATAGACAGTTTGATTATAGCCATCTTAGAGTATTTGAATCTCTTCTTTATGCATGTACACCAGCACATAATACGCCAAAGTTTGAACCTAGGGCTAGAAAGTGTGTCTATCTTGGAGTACCTAAGTTCACAAAAGGCTACATTCTATAGACACACAAACCAGGGACATCTTAGTGTCTAGAGATGTGAGATTTTATGAAACTTTGTTTCCTTTACATAGTAAGCATATAGATACACAACAGAATCTAGTTCCCCTACCAGTTCCATATGATGGTGAAACAGATGCAGTACCAGTCCATGTAACAGATCACATGTTGCACTCTATGTAGTAAAGTGGGCACAATCTGATTACATTGACTAGAAAACGAATAAGCAAAATTACAACAAAAAGAAATTACAACAAATCGAAATTACAACAAAACAACTTACAGTTTGTTTTGAAATAGATTAAAAGTAGAAGGAAACCGAGCCGTGTGTTTAACACACTTTCCTTAAGACTAATTCGTCCCCTCACCGTCGAGTGCTTGAGCTTCAATGGAACGATAGTCTCCCAAGATAGAACGGTTAACAAGGACATGTAGCACCATACCTTCCTTGTGTAAGAACTATGTTGCTTGAACTCTCTATTTTCATAAGAAGGGTAGAAGGAAAAGATGTTTCTGCTGCATTTCGATTTATGTTTCTGTCTCTCTCTTTTGATGAAGCAAAATACAGCAGTATAAATAGGCTCTAGTAGAGGAGAGTGGAAAACCGATGGAATATGGAATGAACAGCCTCAACTATGTGTTTTATGTCATAAGTGTTAGCAGAACTGGAAGGTCTCAGCATTCATGTTGGAACTGGAAAGTCTCTCAGTTGGATTGGAACAGAATAGTCTCACAAAGACCCTCGCTTTTCGCTTTGAAAAATAAAATAAAATAACGATTTTATTTGCAAAACCAAACTCTGACCGTGACCCTTCGAATCGAGCTGCATTCGTGTACGCAGGACACGCGGGCATGCACAAGCCCAAGGGTAAATCCGGATTGGATTTGCACCCCCTGCATCTGCGCGTAGAGAACGGTGTGTAAAGTTGGTTTCTTATTCAAACTACACTAAAACAACATCATATAAATATTGACTTTTTTCCCTTCTTCCAACCAATGTGGGAGAAATAGCTCCTTTCTATTTTTCCTTTCCATAACACTTTCCATTCACACACTTAAGCCCAATAGACCCAATATGACATATCATTTAAAATATTCCATTTTAACCATCAATTTTCCAACATCACATACTAGAACCTGAAGTTCCAGTTGTTCCAGCTCCACCTCCTTCTGTTGAAACAAGAAGATCAAGTAGACAAAGACATGCAACAACTTATCTTAAGGAGTATGTTGTTCCTAACAAAAAATCACCACATTCCATAAACAATTTGGTCACATATGACAACATAACTAGCAACTATCATAAGTTCGTATGTGCAACAGCTAATATTCAAGAACCTAAAACTTACAATCAAGCTATTAAGCATGATTGTTGGAAAGAGGCTATGCAGAAAGAATTGGATGCATTGCAAGCTACCAAAACATGGGAAATTGTCACCCTACCACCTGGAAAGTCCACCATTGGGTGTAAGTGGGTCTATAAAGTAAAGTACCATGCTGATGGTTCTATAGAAAGATATAAGGCTAGACTAGTTGTAACGCCCCGTTCCCGGACACCGAGTCCTTATCCGGAAATCGAAACGTTCGGCACGCATAATATTAAATAAATAATATTACACGTAAGCCTCTACTACGTCGTATCAAATAAAAGCAAACGGAAGCTAAAAGATTCGGGTAATTTTTTTTTCAAGCAATCAAGAATAGAAATACTAAAGATGGAATAAAATGTAATACTTATTACATCGGAAAACCAAACGAATCCAAAAGTACGAATCTCAACGACTAAAAGAAAACTACAAGTTCCAACAATAATCCAGGACTGGAAAATAAGCGTAAATAAAAGAATAATAAACAAGGTCTTCAAGTCCGGCGTCCTCAAACGTCGTCATCAAAGTCCTCCTCGAAATCTTCACTAACCTGTTCGTCTTCTCTCCCCCAAACACATAAATAAACATGCATTTGAGGTAAGTACAATGTACAAAGTAAGAAGTAGAAGATACAATTCAATTAAGGTTATTATTAAAAGATTATCTTGGCGAGACCGACTCAATCTAGGGTTCATTCCGTGCCCATCGACACGTCATGACTAAACGTTTCTAGCTTAGCTTATCTTGGTTACATAACTACTCAAGGACACTGTGCATGGCGTTCATCAGCCTGAAGATATACTTGCTAACTAACGGTGATTAGCACCGATTAGCTCCGGGGTCTCCCCGGTATGCGTATACGTCCGATGAATTTCCTCCACTAGCCTTCAGCCGTTTAAGGCCAGTAGCGTTGTTCACCTCTTATGAACGTATCACATCGCCGATATGAAATAGTGTCTAACCGAGAATAAATGACGTTTTAGCTTTTATCTAACACATATGTAATTATTGATGTGAATTAACTAGCCACTTAAGTGTTTTCAGAATAAAACTCACCCTATCAACTCTACTCCCTCACTTAGACAACTAGACATCGCATCCTATCAATTACACAGACATTGATGAACCCTAGTTCATCAAAGCACAAGCCCTTTCATGACCTTCCGACGGATCCGAACTTCAACTCCCTTTAAGAGTACATTCAGTGTTTTAACTGAACGAATCAGAAGTTCAATCGAAGCTTGTTCATGTTTAATTAATGTTAACCTATCAGAATTAAGGGTTTAAAACAGTGAAAACACGATTATGAAGCCAAAAACCAAGCTGAAAAGCTAAAATGGTAAAAACAAGGTAAAACAGGTCAAACGCCCGTTTGACATCCTATGGACACCCGTTTGGCCTTGAACGCCCGTCCGCTAAACCCCAGACGCCTGTCCGTAAAAAACAGCTACATCCTGAATCAAAATTCTGACCTCAAACGCCCGTCTGCCTTGTGCAGACGCCCGTCTGAGCTGTTAGGGTCGCGAACGCCCGTTTGCCTAATGCAAACACCCGTCCGCCTGGGTTTTCCCCAAAACGCTAAATCTTCAAAACGCGATTTCTGAACCGTTTCTAACCTAATTGACATCGATTTCAACTCAGTAAAACGTAGAAAACATATCTAAACGTCCATGATCCTTTGATCAACGAAAAAAGCACAATTTTCTTGCATCTACGCATCATAAAACATTATCTAAACTTCAATAACGATAATTGAAATCGTAGGAAGAGCTTCTTACCTTTTTAGCAGCTAAATCCAAGTCCAAACTCAGAAAAAAGCAGCTAAAACCGCCCCTTTTTTCTGCAGGAAACATGTGTGATAAATCCAAACTTAGATTAGATTCGAACACACGCTTCTAAACGACAAAAACTACGAATTGATGAGTCTGAATCCATCAAACTCAAAGATGAACAGAATTAGGGCTTAATCATACCTTATCAAAGCTACAACTTTTTGATGTCACAACGTTGCTCTCTTCACAACTATTCCGGTGCTCGACTCTGATCTGAAAACCGTCAAGGATTGACTTAGAACCGATGACAACAACCCCTCAGCCCTAATTCTTGCACACACACACGCAGGAGATGAGTTTTGGAGGTGGAAAATCTGATTAAAAGTTTAAGGAACTGATTAGGCTAATTTCTCCTTAAATAGGAAAAATCCCGAAATTACCTAATTGCTCTGATTTTCCTTAATCACCCTTATTAAACCAGATTTTCTTCCTTAAATATTTATACATATATATATATATATATATATATATATATATATATATATATATATCTCGAAAATATATACATAAATATCCAAATTATTAAACTCCGAATAAAAGGAACCGAACCCAATATTTCATTTTCGCAAAATGACACGTCTGCCCTTTTCCGAAAATCGGAATATTACATTCTTCCCCCCTTGAAGGAGTTTCGTCCTCGAAACTTAGAACATACCTGGTAAGTCCATAAAATCTGGGAACTCGCTGATCATATCGTCCTCAACTTCCCAAGTAGCTTCATCCGGTGAATGATTGCTCCATTGCACCAGAACCAAAGGAATCAACCGTCTCTTAATCATCTTTTCTTTCCGGTCCAAAATTCTGATCGGTGTCTCATAATACGAAAGATTGTCTTGAAGAATCTCCGGATCAACCGTAGTCTCAACATCCGTCTTGGTCAAACATTTCTTCATCATCGAGACGTGAAACACGTTGTGGACTCTTGACATGGATTCCGGTAACTTAAGCTTGTAAGCCAAAGGTCCAATTCTTTCTAGAATCTCAAAAGGTCCAACTTACCTTGGGCTTAGCTTTCCCTTTTGTCCAAAACGTTTCACTCTCTTCATTGGCGAAGCTCGTAGATACACTCTTTCACCAACTTCAAACTCGAGGGGTCTTCTTCTAACATCTGCCCAACTTTTTTGTCTATCTTGAGCTGCCTTCAGAATCTTCTTAACCAACTGAACTCTTTCTTTAGCTTGCTCAACCAATTCCGGCCCAGTGATTTGTCTTTCCCCAACTTCATCCCAAAACAGCGGTGTTCTACATCTTCTTCCATACAACGCTTCAAACGGTGGCATGCCTATACTTGCAAGATAACTGTTGTTGTAAGCAAACTCTGCTACCGGTAGGTAATCATCCCATGATCCGCCTACTTCCAACACACAAGCTCTCAACATATCTTTAAGTGTTTGGATAGTTCTCTCAGATTGTCCATCTGTCTGAGGATGAAAGGCCGTACTCAAATCCAACTTGGTTCCGAAAGCTGGTTGTAAGCTTTTCCAAAACCGACATCATTAAAGTTGAAGATGATCAAGTTCACTCTTATTGGCATTTCATCAAACACCTTTCCAAAGAGTTAGTTGACAGTTTGTTAGGGGGTTATTAGCGGTTACCAAGCTAGTTACACTCCTATATAAGTAGCATGAAGTCATAGAAGGATGATTATCAAGTTGTAAACCGATACAATTCATAATACGATTGATTTTCTTTCTTCAAAACTAGTGTCACGTTCTTGTGAAGAATGTCACTGTTCTTCAGTATTTCTACGTTTTCTTTCTATTGAATTCACCAAATCTTATAGTTTGATGAATTCCACATCTAACATCCTCTCATTTGATTTAGAAATTTGTCTTTGTTTTCTTGGTTTTTATCATATTTACCTTCTTTTTTCTGTTAAATCCTTTAACCTTTTTTTCTCTCTTAAACAGTATCTCAATGAAAATTTCTCCCCCCTTTTATTGAATTTTTAATACTTCCAATTCTACAACTGTAGTTGGAGATGACAACTGCAGCTTCTCGTGATAAGGAGGAGAAAGTGGAAGAAATTATGATTGTTATTCCTATAATTCGAAGACTAGCACAATTACAAACAATAAAGTGTAGAACTTGCTAATGTTTTTTTTCTTTTCTGTTTTAGATTTATTTTATTTTATTTTAGGGGTAGACGAATTCCTTTTTTTTCGAGACTACGAATTTCTTTTTTGGAACTTGGATAATAGTAGTTTTTATAGTGGTATCGGTTTGAAATGAATTCGGTGGGCGTCAAGTGTTTTACTCAGCAATTTTTCTGGTTGCAAATCTGATCTGTATGACTAAAATCCGGGAATTTTATATCAGATCGGTTACATGTGTATTATGTATATACTCCATCCGTTTCAAACTAACGATGTAGTTGTCAAAATTATTTGTTCCGTTTTATGTGAGGCGGTTATATTTTCAATACAGTATTTATTGTATTTTTTCTTGTTTTTCTCTTATTTATTACAACATGAGAGATAAAAAAACAAGCTACATTAATTATACTCAAGGGCTTTTTAGCCATTTCATTCTTAAAGTCAATGCATTAATTTATTTTCTTAATATTTGTGTTTTTGACAACTGCATCAGATAAATTGGAACGGATGGAGTATTATATTTTATATACACAATACATATCTAACGAACGGTCATTAATAAATAATTATTAAAACGGCTTATATCGGCACCACGAATTTACTATTGACTTTTATTTTATATTATTTTTCATTTTTTTTAAGAATGAATTACTTTATTATCAAGCCATCAACGTGCAAAACCAATTTACAGCCATGTTCATAAGAAAAATTATTGGTCTAATCTATACACCATGCAAGTCGTAGATTCCTTGCACGCTCAAAAATAATAGAAATAAACACAAACGCTGGAGGTCTATGTTTTTTGTTTCCATGTTTTAGGCGGCTTTTCCACGTCCAGATCTCATATAAGACTTCCGTCCATACATAAACCCATTGGCTTTGTTTGGTTTCGGGTTTGGGTTTGGGGTTCAGGGTTCAACTCAATATATATTCACTCCACTATCTTATTACCATTATTTTTTTATTAATTCTATTATTTTATTATAATTTCTCTCACCAATCATTTCACTATAAAAAAATAAAATAATATTAATCAATTCATTTTATTCACCCAGTACACTATTTAACTAATACTTTATCAGTATAATACTTTATATAAAAATTTCTCTCATCAAGTATTTATTTATCTACATAAATTTCAATATAAGATTTAAACTTTATAATCATTATTCACTTTATTTTATTACATTAAAATTTCTCTCACCAATCATTTTTTAATCTATACAAATTTCAATACAAGATTTCAACTTTATAATAATTATTTCACTTTAGATTCTTTCATTTTCTCTATCTTGAACCCCTTCAACCCCAATTCCGTACCTCGGATGGGATTCAAATTCAGCCTATCCACACCACTAAGCTATCAGTCCCAAAAAACTCACCCTGCTCATCAACAGGTACACAATGATTCAGTTGAGACATAATAAACAAGGGGCCAGAGGCCAGAAGGACAAAAAAAGATACAAAATGGGAAAAAAGGACAAGAAAAAAAATAATGGTTGAGAAGGACAAAAACGCGCATGTTACTACATGTGTTACTACATTTGGTTGTAGCAACATGTAATAACACATGTAGTAACATGCGCGTTTTTGTCCTTCTCGACCACTATCTTTTTTTCTTGTCCTTTTTCCTCATTTTAGATCAAAAACAGTCCTTTACAACCTTTAACCTAATAAACAATACGAAACAAAATGATATTTTAGTACATAAATGGAATATTTTATTAAAACTTTCGGAATAAAAAAAAATACAGTAACTAATTTCTTTCTTTCATTACTTTTTCTCACGGCCATTAGCGCTATTCTTTTTTACTATCAGCGTCAATGCGCCAGCATAGAAAACACCGACATTTCAATATTCATTTCCCATACCTTCCGCTTTATTTGTGCCATCTATAATGATAGATGAATGCCCAACTTTCTGGGTGTCGTGTGCAGTGTCTGACGCTTTTACAGCACGAAACAGGACTGATGGAGGTCGGATCAACACCCCGCCACGTGTCATCCCCACGATCCACCAATAAATGAAGATAGAGTAAGACCATCCTGAGAGGGCCTAACCTCCAGAATTCGAGCTATGCAAGCTCGGCTGCTCTCTCCCGAGCTCTACAGGTTGGCCAAAGGATAAGGCAGCCTACCCGTATCCGACCTGACAGGTCGGCCTGAGTCCGCCCCGGACCAAATTCCCTGTGTGATGAAGTTTGTAGAATTACAAACACAAAAATAAAATGCGGAATTATTATTGATGAAGTAACATTACAATTTAAGTTGCAATGCAGCTGATCATGGGGTATTTATAGTTTCATACACCTCATAAACCAGTAAGAAGTAAGTTACAAACGATTATAACAGAATAACCATTTTCTAGATCACATTACACTACTAATCAGCAGATTAATCAGCAGGTTGTTGAGCTTTCATATTGTCAGCAAGCTGCTAGTGTCTTCATGTTATCATCACCGATCGCACTCAAGATTCCCTTCACCTTTATATCAGTAACACCCCTGCAGTTCGAGAGTGGTACATGAACAGCTTGCACTCAGCATTCCCTTCAGCTACTTGAATTCTGGAAAACCTTTGAAACTCCCAATTTGTCTAGCAAATAAGAGAAAATAGGTACATCCAAGGCCTTGGTGAGGATGTCAGCTATTTGTTCTTTTGTATTGACTGTAAGAAGTTTGATAAGTCCTTATTTGACTTTGTCTCTCACAACATGGCAGTCAATTCAATGTGTTTTGTTCTTTCATGAAAGACTAGATTATGAGCAAGTGCATTGCACTGGCATTATCATAATATAGCATTGCAGGTAACTGAACAGGAACCTGCAAATCTTGGTGTATATAAATCAGCCACTGAATTTCACAAACTGCATTTGTCATAGCCCTGTATTCAGCCTCAAATGAGCTTCTAGCAATAGTTGTTTTTTTCTTGGTCTTCCACGAGATTGGAGCATCTCCTAAAAACATCATATATCCTGATACTGATCTTCTTGTTTCAAGACAACCAGCCCAATCATTGTCTGTAAAGCCTTTGAGTACAAGGTTGTTGTATTTTGGGAATAGGATTCTTTGTCCAGGATTAGTCTTCAAATACCTCAAAAGTTTGTAAGCTTTTTTCATATGATTTTTAGTAGGAGTGTCCAGAAATTGACTTAGTTGTTGTACTGCAAAAGCAATAAATGGTCTGGTAAAAGTGAGGTAAATCAATTTGCCCACTAGTGATCTGTATGGATTGTGGTCTTCTAGAAGTGGTGAATCACCATGTTGTAAAGTTTTCTTAGACCCCATAGGTGTCTTAGCAGGTTTGGCTCCCAAAAACTCATATTCTTCTAGGAGGTTAATGGTGTATTGTCTTTGTGAAATGGATATGCATTTTGGACATCTAGCAGCCTCAATGCCTAGGAAATATCTAAATTTTCCAAGATCTTTTATAGTGAACTGCTTATGTAGAGTATCCTTTACTTGCTGTATCAACTCTTCACTAGGGCTTGCTGATATGATGTCATCTACATAGACCAACAAAGCAATAAATGACTCTCCTGACCCTTTTGTAAATAAACTGTGGTCATTTTTGGATTGAATGAATCCTTGAGCCTCCAAAGATTCAGTCAACTTGCAACTCCATTGTCTGCTGGATTGATTGAGGCTATACAATGACTTGGTAAGTCTGCAAACTTGATTTGGTTTAGTTGCTGCACAACCTGATGGTAATTGCATGTATACTTCTTCATGCAAATCTCCATGTAAAAAGTTAGTGTTAACTTTCATTTGATGTAGATGCCAATTATTGGCTGCTGCTGCAAGTAAAGCTCTGACTGTAGTAATTTTGACAACAGGTGAGAAAGTTTCTTGATAATCAATCCCATATGTTTGAGTGTAGCCTTTTGCTACTAGTCTAGCTTTATATCTCTCTACTGAACCATCAGGGTTGTATTTGATTATGTATACCCATTTGCACCCTATGGGTTTCTTGCCTGGGGACAGATCAACTATCTCCTTCCATTCATCATGCTTGATAGCTTGATTGTAGGTCTTAGGCTTTTTAACAGCATCAATGGCATTAATGAATCTGGCATAGTCTGCTGAGAGGTTATCCAGACTCATGACTGCACTCAGCAGATGTGGAGTCTTCTAAACATTATGATCACCTCCTTGATACAAGTTTGGTGATTTCATTGTTCTTGTGGACCTTCTTAGTTGTGTGAGTTCAAGTGCTTGATTAACTGGTGCATGCCTTTCATTGGATGTTTCAGCTGCTGCTGATCCCATTGTTGGTTGGTCTACTGATTCATTCAGCAGCTCATCAAAATTGTCCATTACTGGCAAAGGAACAGGCATGTCAGCAAGATATCTAGGCTTTCCCAACACCTGTTGAAAAAGAGGAAAATAAGTTTCATGGAATTGAGTATTTCTAGCAACAAAGATATCTTTGTTGGTAATATCTAAGAGAATAGCACCCTTGGATGTATTTGAATTCCCATGACAGGCACAAGTCCTACATCTTGAGTCAAATTTGGTCCTATATTGCTGAAGTGTGCATGAAAAAACTATGCAACCAAAAACTTTAAGTACAGAATAGTCTGGTTTGGTGCCATAATGAACTTCATATGGATTGCTTTCCTTCAACAGTGGTGTAGATGTGGAATTAATTAACTTTACAGCATGTAAAATACAAAAACCCCAATATTCAATTGGTAGATTACTCTGGAACCTCAAACCTCTTGCATATTCAGCAGATGCTGATGTTTTTTTTTTCAACAATACCATTTTGCTCAGGTGTACTTACACAGGATGTCTGATGTATTATACCCTGCTGAGCATAAAAGTCAGTAAGTTGAAATTTTACACCATTATCATATCTAATTACTTTAATAATTTTATGAAACTGAGTAGAAACAAATTTAACAAAGGATTTAACAAGGTCAGAAGCTTCAGATTTATGCCTCATAAGAAAAACCCAAGTAAATCTAAAAAAATCATCTACAACAGTAAGAAAATATTGTTGTCCATTCACAGTATGTTGTCTCAAATGACCCCAAATATCCATATGAACAAGGACAAAAGCAGCATTTACAGCAGTAGTACTTAAAGGAAAAGGATTTTTCTTCAGCTTAGCCACAGACAAACATAACAAAGATCATGATTACAAAATTTGACATCAACAGACCGTGAACTAATGACTTGCAGTCTCTTATCTGGCAAGTGCCCAAGTCTGTAGTGCCATAAAAGTGCATCATCTAATCTATATGATAAAGTGTGATTTTTTATATTATGGTAACGGAAAGTCTTATTGGTTGATCCATGACATAAAGTCCTCTCTGTAACTCAGCTGAACCAATCATTTTCCTGTTCTTGTCCTGCAAAATACACTTGTTATAGCAGAAAAAACAGCTGCACCTTTTGTATGATTAATAAAAAAGGGTAAGGACAAACGGTTATACTTAAAACCAGGAATGCAAGACACATCATGTAGGACCAATTGAGTGTTGATCCTCACTTGTCCTATATGTGTGACAGCGAAATTATTTCAATTAGGTAATCCCATCTTTATACTAGATGAAGGTTTGAGATTTGTTAAGGGCTAAATTGTAGTATTTATACATATATTCTATATATCAATTTTCTCCCATATTTGTATGATTTTCATAGAAATCGAGCTTATAATTGATTAATTGAGTAAATGAGGTTTTTAATGGTTAAATATGAAAACGTATCAATTTTAGTCTTTATTTGATGGTTTTATGTTATTTTGGAAATATGTTACACTTTGGTATGTTTTGATCCTCTTGTAGATACACATTGATGGTGGAAAAGGTGATCCTAAAGAGCTAAATTCGTGATTAGAAAGGATCAATCAAAGTTATGGAAGATTGGAAGAGATAAGGAAAGAGATCAATCAAGATAAAGATGGAATTATCAATTTAATCGTTATTGGACGAGCATCCAAGATTAATGAATGAGCGTCCAAGACTGGACGGGCGTCTGATAAAGCAAACGTGCGTCCAGGGAGTTAATTCACATACAGAGAGTTCAGACGCTGGCTAAACTAGCGTCCAGTCTCCGTCCAAGCATTCTGGACGGGCGTCCAATTTGACAAACGGGCGTCCACCGCCGTTTTTGCTGAAACCGACTTAGGTTACTGTAGCAACCGCCTCTGTTTTCTATTTAAAGCACAGCAGCCCCAAACCCTAAATTCATTCCGAATTTCATACACATCAAACACAAGAGAGCAGCCGCATCTTGAGAGTTTGAAGGCCGGTCACCCGAGCCTTGTGCTCGGGTGAACCGAGGTTAGATTAGGAGTAGTTTAGATGTTTTTCGTTTCCATGGATCAATCCTTGTTCAAAACTATGTGAGTTTGATTTCTTTCAATTTATTTAATTCCAGTTTTTCTTCATGATTGTTGATTTATTTTGTATCTTTCTTTGTGCTTATGAGGCCATGAGAATAGATTGAAATATCTGTTTTCTATTGATGTTTATAATACGGAAGTTGCATAAACCTTAGATCATCATAGAAAGATAGGGTTTTTAGCCGTTGATTATGTGACAAATTAATTGGTTAATTATCTAGGTTGTTAGATTCTAAAATACGAGAGTTAACCTGAATCTACACCGAGTTTTGTTTGGTAAATCGATCTCAACATTCGGAAGATGAGAGATTGATAAATTGGACTCACTAAGGAATTAGGAATCCATAGCTTGAGATTAAACTCACTAAGGAATTAGGGATTTGTATCTCGTGTAAAGGTGAAACCACAATTTGAATTAAAATCATGAGATGAACTAGGATTGAAATCACTTGGTTTGTGCACTGTTTGATCCCATGTATCCTTAGTTTAGTTTAGGTTGTGTTATTTTATTTCGTAGGTTAGATTTATTTTAATTGCTCTTTCGTTTATTTTATTTGTTCTTTCGTTTATTTGTTTTTCCTAAGTAACAATTGAAAGGAATTAGTGAAATTAGATTCAACATCCCAATTCCTGTGGATCGACCACAGTACTTACCTACTATGCTATCAACTACCCGATATTTGGTCGGTTAGGAGCTAGTTTGCATGTTAAGTATAGGTTTATAAATTTTCTTTTGTTTTTATGATGCAAAATCTCCCCAACAAAAGTGGCGCCGTTGCCGGGGAATCGGTGTCATGTTGAATCTGGTTTTGTTAATTTCTCGATTTTGTTACGTTTATTTTCGTTTTCAATAAAAGTAGCGTCGAATAGATTGAGAGTTTTTATTTTGCCGTGTTTTGATGACCGTAGGGTTAAGAATGTGCAAAAGTTTTTTACTCAATCTGTTTTACGTGAAGTTTGTGTTTAGTTGTTACCTAGTCTAACCCCTGTGCTAAAATTTATCTGTGGCTGTTGTCTGTGCTCTATGTTGTGTTTATAAGAGTTAGGGTTTTCTGTTATTTTCCTGCTGTTCTATGCATATTCGTTGTATGGACGACCGTCTGGTTTATTGGACGCCCGTCCAGTCCCTAACGTGCAGGTAAACGAGCGTTTAGAATTATGGGACGTTCGTCCGCTCCGAATTTTCAATCTCGCTCGATTTGAAGAATCGACGGGGCGTCAGTAATTCTAAACGCCCGTCCGGTCGGTTTTCAAAGCGCATTTGGCGTCCTGGTGTGGAACGCCCGTCCCATCTTGAGATTTCCTTTGAACGTTCGTCCGAATGCGATCCAGTTCGCTTTTCTTGATGCTTTAATTTAACTTGGATTACTTTAATTTGAGCTTCTGTGGCTATTTCTTTTACGTAGATGTTCTGAGCTTGCATATTCATATCTTTCCATGTACGAATCCATGTTAAATAACTGCTTAACTTTTATATACATGATTCATCTAGGCATGTTATAGTTACTGTCGGTTCTCGTATGCTATAACTGTTCTTATCATTGTTAGTGGCTAATGTCGGTTTCCGTATGCTACATATCGTTATGATGAATCTTTTGAGCTTTGAGACCTATGTGCTTTCTTGTTATTATTGTAACTCGTATGGGTAGCTACTGTCGGTTTTCCGTAATGCTACTATCTTTGGCTTATGAGTTATATCTGTTTAGAATAGCTAACTGTTGGTTTTCCATAATGCTATCACCTTCAATGAGTCTTAAGGCGCGTCTCCACTGCATGTAATGGACATCACTGTCGTTTATCGTAACCTGTCATTATTTGGTAGACGTTTATTATATACATGTCGTGTTGCAAATGAGTGGGCGAGTTTTCTTTTTTTTATTTTCTTTTATTTTTGCATATCATTCAGATGCATATCATTTAGTTGCATGTCATCTAGTTGCATTGTTTTTCTATTTTTTTCTTTTATTTTTCTTGAGCGTAGTTAACTGTCGGTTTCCGTAATACTACCTCGTTTTCTTTATTTTTAGTTTCTGCACGGGCCGTAGTCACTGTACGGTTTCAGACCGACCTGATCACACTAAGCCTGTCAGAAAGTTTTTTTTAGATTTTCATTTCATATAGATTGCATTTTCATGTAGTTGCACCTAGCCTACGAGTTTGTGATATTTTCATGTATATGTGTCCATCTTTATGTGAGCATAATTTGAATATCTCTATAAATTCTTTTCCTTATATGCTTTATTTGTATAAGTCTAATCTTTTCCTCGTAGACTCTTTTTGCACTGATCAAGTCTGCATGATACTTTCTATAGCTATTGTGCACTTTAAAGATGTATTCAGTTGTCCTGTGATGCTCCACAGTCTACTGAGCTATGCAAGCAATCCTGGTTCTTGTTGGTTCCTCCGCACTGCCGACATCCAATCAGCTAAGTACTCTTACCTTTTCTTTATTTCTGTACAACTTGAGGACAAGTTGCAATCTAAGTGTGGGGGAGGGGATAGATGATTTATGTATCTACTTTCGTTTGCTCATATTTTTAGTAATTCTATGAAAAGTGCTTAATTTTCAAATTTTTTGTTATATCCCGAGTAGACAAAGGCATATCTTTGCTTGAGTTTATATCATTTTTGCTATATTCTCGTATATTTAGTAATTTTAGTTGTTTCACCCGACACTCTTTTCACATGCCATAGTAAATGATGAGCTAAATGTTGAAAGCCTACCCCATTTTAGTTGGAGATTTTTGATGATTATAGCATGTTTCTTTTCTTATGTACAATTCTTGAAAAGTTTAGTAGTTTGTATTCTAGGATTAAAGTATGACATATCGTGAATATCTGTAAGTTTGAATGTGATAAGTGAAACGTGATTAAGTCTTTGCAATAGTAATAAATTGTTTACTTGAGGTGTTATGCTCAATGGTCTGTGTTACTAGAAAATAATCTTTTCCACTTTGCCACCAAAATCTCTAAGTAAACATAATTGTAATTGTGTGTGTGTGTCGGAAGTCGTTTTATGATTTGGGTGAGGTAGGTGTACCACGTATGTCCTATTCCACTATGATGACCAAAGCTCACGACAGTCAGTTTTATAGTCGCCTTATGATTGGAGTAAGATAGGGATTATCTTGAAATGTCCTATTCGCTATGAGGGCAAAAGCTTATTCTCGATGTGTGTTAGAAAAATGTGAAAAAGTGAAAATATGGAAATATATTATTATGAATAAGTAAGGACTTAGTTATCGTTAATCTTATACCCAGATAAATCAAGGATATGTTGTAGGGATTATCCTCTGAGTCCATCAAAATGTTTTAGATATTCTCTACTGTTTCTTTTTGGGATATGTATGTTTTGTAAAGTGCCTGTTATAGTTTTTTTGAATATTTCTAACTTAGATGGGAAACCGGGCTAGTTTTGGTTTGAATAACTTTCAAATTGTGGAACTTAGTGGAAGTTTATTATGGCTATGCACACACTCACTTGGGTGAACTTCTAAGTTATTGAATATACTTTATATTTGTATAGATGTTTATTTGTCTCGAGCTTGACTTTGTTTTGTTTTGCTCGAGGACGAGCAAAAAGATAAGTGTGGGGGTGTTGTTAAGGGCTAAATTGTAGTATTTATACATATATTCTATATATCAATTTTCTCCCATATATGTATGATTTTCATAGAAATCGAGCTTATAATTGATTAATTGAGTAAATGAGGTTTTTAATGGTTAAATATGAAAACGTATCAATTTTAGTCTTTATTTGATGGTTTTATGTTATTTTGGAAATATGTTACACTTTGGTATGTTTTGATCCTCTTGTAGATACACATTGATGGTGGAAAAGGTGATCCTAAAGAGCTAAATTCGTGATTAGAAAGGATCAATCAAAGTTATGGAAGATTGGAAGAGATAAGGAAAGAGATCAATCAAGATAAAGATGGAATTATCAATTTAATCATTATTGGACGAGCATCCAAGATTAATGAACGAAGGTCCAAGACCGGACGGGCGTCTGATAAAGCAAACGTCGTCCAGGAGTTAATTCACATACAGAGAGTTCGACGCCGGCTAAACTAGCGTCCGCCTCCGTCTCAAGCATTCGGACGGGCGTCCAATTTGACAAACGGGCGCCCACCGCCGCTTTTGCTTTGAAACCGACTTAGGTTATCAGAACAACCGCTCTGCTTTCTATTTAAAGCACAGCAGCCCTAAACCCTAAATTCATTCCGAATTTTATACACATCAAACACAAGAGAGCAGCCGCATCTTGAGAGTTTGAAGGCCGGTCACCCGAGCCTTGTGCTCGGGTGAACCGAGGTTAGATTAGGAGTAGTTTAGATGTTTTTCGTTTCCATGGATCAATCCTTGTTCAAAACTATGTGAGTTTGATTTCTTTCAATTTATTTAATTCCAGTTTTTCTTCATGATTGTTGATTTATTTTGTATCTTTCTTTGTGCTTATGAGGCCATGAGAATAGATTGAAAGATCTGTTTTCTATTGATGTTTATAATACGGAAGTTGCATAAACCTTATATCATCATAGAAAGATAGGGTTTTTAGCCGTTGATTATGTGACAAATTAATTGGTTAATTATCTAGGTTGTTAGATTCTAAAATACGAGAGTTAACCTGAATCTACACCGAGTTTTGTTTGGTAAATCGATCTCAACATTCGGAAGATGAGAGATTGATAAATTGGACTCACTAAGGAATTAGGAATCCATAGCTTGAGATTAAACTCACTAAGGAATTAGGGATTTGTATCTCGTGTAAAGGTGAAACCACAATTTGAATTAAAATCATGAGATGAACTAGGATTGAAATCACTTGGTTTGTGCACTGTTTGATCCCATGTATCCTTAGTTTAGTTTAGGTTGTGTTATTTTATTTCGTAGGTTAGATTTATTTTAATTGCTCTTTCGTTTATTTTATTTGTTCTTTCGTTTATTCGTTTTTCCTAAGTAACAATTGAAAGGAATTAGTGAAATTAGATTCAACATCCCAATTCCCTGTGGATCGACCCTGTACTTACCCTACTATGCTATCAACTACCCGATATTTGGTCGGTTAGGAGCTAGTTTGCATGTTAAGTATAGGTTTATAAATTTTCTTTTGTTTTTATGATGCAAAATCTCCCCAACAAGATTGCTTAACAGATCTAATGATCTTACAATGTGATCTGTGGCACCAAATTCCAAGATCCATTGTATTGATCTTACTAAATTTAGGTCACATGTACATATAGCAGGTGAGTAATGTGTGACAATATAAGCAGGTTGGCCAACAGCAAATCCTGCATGTCTAGGAGGATCATTCAGTAAAGCCATCAACTTGTCAAGTTGTTGTGCAGTAAGATTGGGAAACCCTGGTCCAAAGATGTCTAATCTTATTCTGCTGATTGTTCCTCTTTTCTACAATATTTGCCTTTTTTGATTTAAAGCCAAGAGGAAATCCATGCTTCTTGTAACAAGTATCCTCAGTATGACTATTGAATCATTAACATTGCCTGTGAGACCATTGGCTCAAATTCATCCCTTAACCCTTTAAGGAATTTCATGACATGTTCAGCCTCCATATGAACCATCAGATTGTTGATTGCATTGCAGTGACATTGAGGATCACAAAAACAGACTATTACAGGCTTGATGGTCGATTTCTTCTCAAAGAATCATTAATTTTGTAAAATATTGATTGATAGAATCTGTGCCTTGCTTCAGTAGATGCATTTCTTCAAGAAGATCTAAAACACTTAATGCATCAACATTTCAAAACCTTGCTGCAAGTTTCTTCCAAACTGCATGTGCATTCTCGAAATACATCAAACTTTGTGCAATGGTGTCTTCAACAGAATTTATGATACATGATCTCACCATTGTATCACACTGTCTCCATGCATGGAAGTCTGCTGAATCTGCTTCTGGCCTTTTAATTGTGCCGTCAACGAAGCCAATTTTATTCTTAGTGATCAACACCATCTCCATGGACATTTTCCATTGATTATAGTTGTTGCCATTCATCAATGGCTGACAAGAACCAAAGAACGATTCTCATTGGGATGAACATAGAATGGACTGGAGGGACTTATTTCTTGTTTCTTGGCTGCCATGGCTATCAAGAACTCTAGAATTGATCACAAATCAATAATGATAGAGAAAAAATGATCAAGATCTAATCAAAAAATAGGGAAAGAGGTGACAGTTTACTCTCAAGAAACTGAAAACTTAGGAAAAATGAAGAACACTCAAGATTCTTCAACAATTGGAGAGAAAACGCAGAAAAGCATTCAGAAATTCTCAAATTTCTTCTCTGATACCATGATGAAGTTTTTAGAATTACAAACACAAAAATAAAATGCAGAATTATTATTGATGAAGTAACATTACAAGTTAAGTTACAATGTAGCTGATCATGAGATATTTATAGTTTCATACACCTCATAAACCAGTTAGAAGTAAGTTACAAACGGTTATAACAGAATAACCATTTTCTAGATCACATTACACTAGGACTGAGCAGTAGATTAATCAGCAGTCTGCTGGTGTCTTCATCTTATCATCTGATGACTGCACTCAGCATTCCCTTCAGCCTTTATACTATAACACTGTGTGCACGTAAATCCAGATAAATGCGGAGAGAACCCCAAATCATAACTACTTTGATCCTGGCATTTAAACATGTCCATAATTATTTCCTAGAATCAAGAGGATCAAATAATCATTATTTATTCTTTGGGGAACACGAAATTAGAGTCCAACATGGACATGCTACACACAAACACTAGGGCACAAGCCCTTCTATATAAACAAACCCTAAGGAATTACGAAGACTTGATTCCAATTCATATATTGGATACGTAGGCAGCTTGAGATACAGTTTCTCAAGTGCAGTCTAAACCACCGTAAAAACACCCCCTGTTTCACATCTTTTTAGGGTTCTGCCTTGAGCAGATTGTCATTAAAGTAAACCGGCCCCAGATTTATTACCCGACAATATCCAATGTCGTCGGTTGGTGTTAGAAGGAGGGCCATTTTACTGACAATCTTGTTCGTTGTTCCGGAATCAACATGGTGACAACACGACAACAGGCAGCCAATGGCAACCACGCTAATGATGCGGACTCAGTTGCTAACAACTAAAAGCAACAGCAGGAGGAAGTCACGTCCAACGCCACCCACCAAGCGTTGGTGGATCAGCTTGTGGCTCCTGATGATGCAACCAAGCAAACCATCCTCGACGCCGCCTTGGCTGATGAGAATGAGGAAGAGAAGGATTCCAGGAGGAGGCTCCTCTGAATGAAGATTCGCAGGGACAGGACCTATAGGAAGAAGATACACCAGGAGAAGATTCGCTAGAGCAGAACACAGAGGAGGATGACCCCAATGATGGGCCATAGGAAGAAAAGCCACCTCCTCCTCCTAAACATAAACGGGCCAAGAGGGACGACCATTCATCCTCTTCAAATTTGAGAAAACAGCTGATAGTTCCTCAAGCTATGGACGCAGCCAGAGCCGAATTAAACATCATAGCAGGAAAGAGAGCTGCGCAACTAGCCCTTGAATCCCCTTTCTCTGAGCAGGTGGATAGTTATCCTCGACCTGCAAGGTTCAAAGTACCAAAGCTGGAGCCATACGACGGAACAAAGGATCCCTATGATCACCTGTTCAGTATCTCACGTATATGAATCTCGACTGCGCACCGGATGAGATGAAGTGCAAGGCTTCCCCTGCGTTACTCACTGGCCGAGCTCAGGAATGGTTTAAAAGAATCCCGGCCAGAACCATCTACAACTTTGAAACCTTTGGGAAGATGTTCTTTAATGCCTTCATTACAGCGCCATTCCAGAGAAACGCTACCCATCTGTTTACCCTCAAACAGAAGCGAGATGTGACCACGTTGCAGTACTTTAAGCAATTCAATGAAGAGTCAATGCAAGTCCGAGACGTAGATGACCACATCCGAATTGCATCTTTTATGGCAGGGCTACGAGAGGGGAGATTGTACGCCAAGCTGAGCAGCAGGCTCCCCACGTCTATGAAGGAATGTGTGGAGGTAGCCTTCAAACACTGTCAAGGAGAGGAAGCCAACCGACTAAAGCGAGAGTTGGATAAGTCGGAGCACAAGAAGGAAAAGACCGAGGATCCTTCCGATAAGAAAAGAAGATCACCTGGGGATCGGACGCTCGGTTCGAACACATACCAATCCGAGAGAAGATATGCTTTACTGCACCGGGATTTCTCAACGTTGAATAGGCCACGTGAACAGGCCCTCGTAGTTATGGAAAGAAAGAGTTTAGCACGACTCCGCCTGCGATGCGAAGTCCTTCAGAGAGGAGAGACCAAAGTAAATTCTGCACGTATCACAAAGACATTGGGCATGATCTGAACGGCTGTAGGGATTTCCAGAGAGATGTGGATGCAACAATTGCTGAAGGAAAATTGGATGAGGTCGTGGATCGACCTTATTCTAATGAAAAGCGGGGTCGGCATGACTACCCGTGGAGGAACTATAATCAAGACCGGGGGCGACATGGGGAGCCCTAGAGAAGAAAGAATCGATCAATCGAGGGAGACCGACAGATAGACAACCGCCTGATCAATACCATCAATACTATCGTAGGCGGCCCCAGTAACACATTCGAGGAAGTCGGCAGCCCTAAAGCTCGGCCTGGGAGCTCGCAGGAAAATAGAAGAGGTTAAACCCCTACCCGGGAAGTGACTTATGGTCCCAGGGACCCGCTGCCACTGGTTACAAATAATGAAGGCCTGGTCATTGAAACTGTGGTGAACAATAATCTGGTGAAGGGGGTTTGTGCCGACACGGGTAGCGCTGTCAATGTTCTCTACTTTTCAGCTTTTCAGTTGATGAATCTCAAAGAATCAGAGCTAAATCCGGTCTCGGCACCGCTTTTCGGATTCGCTGGTCCTCCTGTTCATCCTATGGGAATGGTTTGGCTCACAACAATATTTGGAAAGGAGCCGGAGGGGAGGACCATCATGGTTACTTATGTCGTAGTAAAGACCTCGTTGGCATATAACATCACCTTGGGAAGGCCCACTCTGATCGACCTCCGAGCCGTAATTTCTCTGGCTCATATCAGCTTGAAGTTCCCAACCGCAGATGGCTCAGTCGAGATCAAGAGGGATCTGAAGGTCGCCAGAAGTTGCTATGCGGCCACAATAAAAAACAAAGGAATAATCTTAGCTTGAACATCTCAACAGGTTCCTTATATATGCTGCTTTTCATTCATGCAATTTTATTTATGCACGTCTTTTCTCTGTTTTATAACCAGTTCTTGGTGTTTGGAGCTTTGTTTTATAAATTTTGCTCTAGGAGCGCTTAGTTTTCAATGTTGTCGATATACTTACTCATTTTGTCTCGTTGTTACGAATGGATAAGTCCATAAGGACAAGTTAACCGAGCTCCCCACTACAAAACATCAACACGAGAAGCCAGTCGGACCTGGCCCCGCTCGCCATTTTTAAAAAATGAGAAGTCAGTCCAATCTGGCCCTGCTCATTTAAAACATCAACGTGAGAAGTCAGTCCGACATGACCCCTCACGCTATTTATTAAAAATGAGAAGTCAGTCCAATCTGGCCCTGCTCGTCTAAAACATCAATACGAGAAGTCAGTCCGACCTAAGCCCGCTCGCCATTTATTAAAAACAAGAAGTTATCCCAATCTGGCGCTGCTCGTCTAAAACATCACCATGAGAAGTCAGTCCGACCCGACCCTGCTCACAATTTATTAACGAGAAGTCGGTCCAATCTGGCCCTACTCGTCTAAATCATTAACGCGAGAAGTCAGTCTGACCTGGTCCCGATCGCCACTATTTAACAACTTAAAGTCAGTCAACTCTGACTATACTCAACATAATATAAGCCGGTCCGACCTGGCCCCGCTCGATGTAAACTAAAAAAGTGAGCTAAATAGACCCAGCTCGCTTAGATCCGGTATCTGACTACGACAGGTCAACGTCCGAACCCTACACATCAGGCTCGGCCGTCTATGTACAACAACCACACAAAAACACAAGTATGCCACCCAAAACCATAGGTAAAAGAATGGCATATTGGGGGGCAGCATACCCCATCAACAATAGAGTAAATAGAAATTACTTAAAAAGAAATTCATTAACAAAAAGCGTTTCCATTATCAAGTAGAAATTTACAGTACATCTGAAATTCATTAACAAAAAGTGTTTCCATTAACAAAAAACGTTTCCATTATCAAGTAGAAATTTACAGTAATCTTGAATGGCTTCGGCACACCGAGCTGGAATAGTAGCCTCCAGCTCGGACAGTTTCATCTGTAGCTCGGCCGTAACCTGCTGCTTTCCTTTCTTCTCCTCAGCAAGCTCGCCCGCCAAAGACTACAGTTCTGCCTCTCGGGCTATGAGTTGATCTTGGAGAGCATTTATCTCTCTATCTTTGAGTCGGCAGCGGCCCTCAGCTCCCTTCGAGTCTGCCTCAGCTCGGCAATCTTTTTCTTTTGATCGGCTGAATCTGTGGAGGGTTTCCCCAATCTCCGAAAAACCTCCTGACCGACCAAGGTTCCCTGCATGATCGGATAGAAAAGATTAGTAAGGCTATCAAAAACTCAGTACCAAAACAAGAAGAATGACCACTTACAAATTCCGTAGATCTAAAACCAACAGTGGCCAGTTCCTCATCCGACATGTTGACGATATGCTGCTGTTCAAAGCACCCCCCTCGTGAGGACCGGATTGGTCCTGAGCTCCTCCCAGAGCTTTCGATTTGCCTATTTTTTCAGGCCTACTCTCTTGCGGGGTCGTGGCCGGCCTAGACCGCTCCTTGTTCCCAAGGGACAAGTCCATGTCTTTTGTCTTCTCTGAATCAACCTTGTCCAGGGGATCCAGATCTACTTGCCCTTAAGGAGGGATAAAAAGGGAGGCACCCGTTGTGGTAGCATCCACAGAGGGCTCCTTATTCACCACGTCCCCGGGAGAGAGGGTCGGCCTAGGTTGACGAACCACAACTTCATTCTCGGCACCAGCCAGCAGATCAGCGAAGTAGGCCACTACAAACATGAGACAAACCATTAGTCGAACAAAAGCGTAAACACAACAACAAATTATAAGAGAAAAGACCCTACGGGTCTTCCATTCAGCCTCCTCAAACTCTTTGTAGGGGTTGGGTCCTGCATCCTCTAACTGAGCTGCCATAATCATATCGTCATACAAGTCTTGCCACTCAATGGAGTATCCAGACCCGTGGATCTTTTCTACCAGTTCTTCATCCAGCTCGGGCGTTCATCCATATCCATCTCTCCGTATTCCACCGTCTTAGCTCGGGATGATCTTCATATTGGACAAAGAAGAACCGCTCCTTCCATCGCTTAAAAGAATCCTTACCTTTAAGGATAATGGGCACGTCGGCTGAACGGCCTGTCCTCCAAGAAAAATAATACCTATAGGGGTGGTCCTTTACCCCTACACGGTGATAGAAATACCTGAACTTCTTCACGGTAAATCATAGGTTAAGCAACCGGCACCAAATAGTAAACCCAATAATGGCCCTGACACCATTGGGGGCTACCTGGGAAAGCCTGAGTTCATAATATCGAAGCACGGCAAGGAGAGCCGCGCAGAAAGGTAGCCTCGGGCCAACCTCGAAGTACTCCTTATGAACAACGTGGAACCCCTCCGACGAGTTAGGTGCAAATAGGTACGGATTAGTAGGTAGCATGGGAGCATACCTTTCCTTGCTAATCCCGTACAACTCGCAAAGTTCGTCTATATCCTTTTGACTAAGGATAGATCTGACGTCCCTATTATCGGCGATAGCCATCTTGAGGTCTAGGGTTCCGGCGAAGCTAGTTTAAACTGGTTTATAAAGATAATAAAATCAAGCTACAAAGCTAAATAGTAAAGGAAGGCAAAGAAGCAACTTACTTGCAAGGCAATTAGAAGATTGAAAGAAGAAGGATGGCAATCGGCAACCGGGAGTGAGCCTTCTATTTTAATACAAGCGAAGTAAAAGAAACGATTGATATGATGGGTTTATAACCCCCACTCACCTCGAGTAACCACCTTAATCAGAATTACTGGGCATTGACGCCTAGATTCCCGGTGCCATTATGACAGCATCGCGAAAGTTTTATGCCACCTGGAACTTCCAGTTCAAAAACTATAAGTCCGGATGACTGAGCCGAACTACTATCTAGACAGACCCGAGCTGACCTCAACAGACTCAGCTGGATCTGGGGGGCTTATGATGGAGGTCGGATAAGCACATCACCACGAGTCATCCCCACAATCCACCAATAAATGAAGATAAAGAAAGACCATCCTGATAGGGCCTAACCTCCAGGATCCGAGCTATGCAAGCTCGACTGCTCTCCCTCGAGCTCTACAGGTTGGCCAAAGGATATTGTCAGCCTACCCGTATCCGACCTGACAGGTCGGCCTGAGTCCGCCCCGGACTAAATTCCTTGTGTGCACGTTAAATCCAGATAAATGCGGAAAGAACCCCAAATCATAACTACTCTGATCCTGACATTTAAACATGTCCATAATTATCTCCTAGAATCAAGGGGATCAAATAATCATAGTCTATTCCTTAGGGAACACGAAATTATAGTCCAACATAGACACGTTACACGCAAACACTAGGGCACAAGCCCCTCCATAAAAACAATCCCGAAGACTTGATTTCAATTCACACATTGGATATGTAGGCAGCTTGAGATACAATTTCTCAGTGCAGTCTAAACCACCGCAAAAACACCCACTGTTTCACATCTTTTTAGGGTTCCACCTTGAGCAGATAGTCATTAAAGTAAACTGGCCCCAGATTTATTACTCGACGATATCCAGCATCATCAACGACCGATGCGCCTCCGACATGTAACTCATGGAAGATACGTGTCTCTAGTGGAATAAAAAATTACTAATTATATATATTCTAAAAACGGTGTCGTTTTATAATTTGGGATTGCCTATTTAAAGGCTTGATAATAAAGTGATTCATTTGAAGTTGACAAAACGGTGTCGTTTTTTATGTTTAGAATAAAAGGTGTTTGGTAAAATTTGAAGTTTAATTTGACAACATTTCAATCACAACACGTGCTACAACATAATTTTATACAATTAATCAAGGTATGAGACACATAATTAATGTATATTTGACCGTGTAAAAGTGTGTTGTGTAGTGCCACATATTAGATCTCGGTTATTATGACTCTAGCACAAACAAAATTAAAATGACAAGTTTTGATATTTAGTTAAAAAAATTACCCCTACACCCACCCGCAACCCCCCCCCACCTACCCACCCTGGAACTTTGATCATGCATCCCCTACTATGACCGGTGGGTGATATGTTCACAACAACCATGACATTAACAAATACTCTAAAACACTTTTATATCATTAATTATAATCAGAGACTAATTTAAAAAACAGAAGTTAGTCAAAGTGAATTGAAAAGGTAACTGGAGAAACGAATTAGTGTGTGTATATATATATATATATATATATCAACAACTAAACGGTATAATTTTAATTTAATAAAAAATCGAAAATTGAGTGGTAACACATGCCCCCTTCCTCCCGGGTCTGTCTCTGTCTCTGACTATGATAAAAACTTATAAAAAAAATTGAAAATTGAGTGGTGACACATGCCTCCCTTTCACTCGGGTCTCTCTCTCTCTCTGATTATGATAAAATTTATATATCAATTAATAAGTCTACACTAGTATCATTAATGTAAAAATATTAAAAACATGTATCACATACATTGTTCTACTATAGATTTTTTCCCCCCTAAAACCCCACATCGGCAGAATAGAACATGATGTAAATAAAGTCTGGATTCCCTCCATTGAAAAGCCTTCTATGAAGTGTACGGCAATGTGTTTTAATACAGTGTCACCTAAACAACATCTTTTTACTCTTCTTTTTTGATTGAGTACGGTTAGGCCTTATTATAAATATACGGTTAGATCCTACCGTTAATCCTTTTTAAAACTGAAATGAAATTACCAGATTAAAGTTGGCATAGACCCAAGAAGGTCTCTAGGCAGGAGAATAGAAAATTGAAAAGAAAAAAAAAAATAAATTGCACATAGTACTCGAACAATTCAATCTTTGATTTATTTTATATAATAACAGAGGCAGTAGAAAATAGACAAATCTAAGATCCACATTAATTTCTGGACCTGCCTCTGTAGATTTATTGCAAATAGTAAAACAGCAGAACCAAAAGGACCACCACCACATGCCATTTACCAGGAGATGTCCAATGAAAAAGAAAAAAAAAAAAAACAGGGTAAATAATAATGTACATTTTGCCCATGTGCCCCTCAAACCAAATCTTGGCCCTTGATGTTACACTTCACAGTTCACATTCATAATCTTACATAACAGTACATGAATTAGGATTCTCATCACTGAAGATTTGTGGTGGATATGCATGTTGTCCATGTTCTTGATGTATGAAGATGTTTGGATTATAGAGTTGATAGTTTTGTGGGTAGTTATTATACATTAGCTCACTTTTCTTCATTTCTTGCTTATTTGGATCATCATTTTTCTCCTCCTCCCCCCCATCTGGCTTTGCAATTGCACCTTTGTCTCCTCCGGGGGGCGTGTCAGCGGCCGTGGCGGATGATTCGGTTTTCTCTTTGGCATCTTTCTCATCACCTTTCTTTGAATCTTTTTCTCCATCTTTCTTTTCTTCTTTCTTTTCTTCTTTGTTTGTGTCCTTTTTGGCATTCTCTTCAACTTGATTATTCTCTGTCTCCACTTTGATTATCACAGCTTGCTTTCCTGTCCTCTTGTGTATGAAATTAATCAGTTCTGGTGCCTTGAATCTACCTTTTACAACCACTTCTGAGCTTTTTAGATCTGGCATTGCACTTTCAACTCCTATACAAATCATTTTTGAATCATAATATTAACAAAAAAACATCAAATTGGTTATACTGATGGTTGTGTAAAAGATCCACAGTCAAATTCAACCTTTCTAAAATTGGATTTACGCACAAAACTCGAATCTCGAAACTGCAAAATCGGAATTTTTCCGGAATCCGGGCCCTTAATAGAAAACTTGAATAAATGAAGGGAAACAGAGTAGGTGGAAATGCACCTTTCATTTTCTGTATTTGCCTCCTAATTTCTTGAGCACAAGCCTCACAATGCATGTGAACCATCAACACCACAGTAACAACCTGTGCCTGTAACGGTAACATTTAGCAACAACAACAGCTATGACATGACTTTATTATAATCAATAATAATAAATTAATCAATTTTAAAATTGAAAAAAAAAAAGTAATTAAACCTCTTCTTCCTTTTTTGTTTCAATTTGAATGGGTTCTGGTTTCTTAGGCTCCTCCGCCGCCGGAGGTTTTGGTATAGGTGAAAGAAGCTCCACTTGGCGGCGGCTCTTCCTCTGAACCCTCTCTAAAACCTTGAGTGGATCTGCTTTTTCACCTTTCACCACCACTTTGCTCGCCTTGCAATCCGTTTCCACTTTCTCCACCCCTACCCCCCAAAAAATTCAATTAATCAATCAAGCAATCAGATTACTAAAACCCATTATTATAATTTATAACTCAATTTCATATGCCACTGCACACAAAATGTATGATGAAATGACACAATGTACTGATCACAGGAGAAAAGAGAGATTTTCTGCACCGTCAAAGCCTTTGAGGCATCTGCGGACTTTACGAGCGCAGCCTTCACAATGCATGTAAACTCTCAAGATGATTTCTTGAGGAGGTGGAGGCGGAGGAGGAGGCTCTTTATTAGTATTCTCTTTGGATTCACCCTGTTCTGGGTTTTTGGCCTCTTTGCTTTCACCTTCTGGAACCTTCTTCTTCTTCTCTTCAGGAACCTCATCTACCTTCTTCTCTTGGACTGGTTTTTTGGTGGGTTCTTCTTTATTCTCCTCTGGCTGCTTCTTTTCTTCCTAAATCATCATCACAACATTCAATTATAAGACATTTCTTTATCTAGAGACACATTATACAAGAAGAAGAAAAAAATGCATACCTCTCCCATTCTGAGTATTTTTTCCTTATCTTTCTGTGAAGAAATGGGGTAGCAGATGATAAGCTTGTGGAGTGTTTTACATTTCTCTCACTTGGCTCATCTTTTGTTTGTTTTTCTTTTCCCTCACTCTTAATTTTGTAAAGTAACAAAAATTGCAAAACAAAAATAAAACCGAACAAAATGAGGTAAATGTGTATGTGCTGTGGCTCTACTATGGGCCATCAGATCTGGTGGAGGCCCCGTTTTCGTCATTCAATCTGACGTGTGTTATTGGCATGTGAGAGCCATGGGTTTGTGTTGGTACAAGAGTTAATTGTCACCGTAATAACAAGACACAACACATTTTTTACACTATTAATCATACTGTGTGAATTATTAATTGATGATTCGTACGAATCTATTTCATAACCTCGATTTATCAGTCGCCCTGTTAGTCCTCTAGGCCACAAATAACGCGAGTTGCCTTTTTCCAGGCTCCGTTGTACAACACGGCATTTTCGTTCAAATATAGGCCGGCCGTACTTGTGATGGTTCCCAAATAGTACAGGTATGACGGGCATAACATCTACGATTGGATTCAAAAAAAAGCATTGGCCTCGGGCAATTTTCCGAAGAAAAAGCTACTTGAATATGAAAAAAATGTATAATGGCAGTCCCTATGAGGGGCATACATGACGAATGATGTAAAGATGCATTATATCATTTTGTTGTAGAATTCGTATTTTTGTAGAGAATATCTATCTTGCGATGGTTGTAGCAATAGCGACACCTTTAAATTAAAGAAATGAATAAAGCGGAATGACTTGGTTTTTTTTTTCCGCAGGAGTGCTACGTTTCAATTCATACGTTTGACACATGATAAATGAAATGAACGAGATACCACATCAGATAGGACTGTGTGTAGTAATATGATGGATGGTGTCAGGTGCGTCGTGTGGTGGATGGTGGTTTGGTGTAGTAGATTAGTAACATGTACAAATAGGATCAAAAATTTATTCTAGTGGAATGCACACGTGCCAGAAATCGTATTTTTTTAATACATAAAATTGAACTAGCAGAGTCATCGGAGCCTAAAACTGAAATTTTAAACTACAAAACGATTTTTTTAACAACAAAACTATATTATTTTAGTATTAAATAGATTTTCCGAATCTCGATGGGGTCTGAACAAATATAGATCCACCACTGATAGCATGGTGGGTGATGGTGGCGGGTAAATCTGTTTGGGATGAGTAGTAAAAAAGTGTGAATGGTGACGACGATTTGCAGCGGTTGATGGTTGTACGATGGATGGTGATAGGTGATGGTAAAGTGATTAATTGTGGGCGGGATGAGTGGTAGTACGGATGGTGATAGTATTATGTTTGTTGCCCGGAAAAACTAAGTGATTAGATATTTTTTTTTCGCTAAAGAGAGCTTCTTTCATTTATTAGATTTGTCTTTTTTTTTTTCGTAAAATAATTATTAAAATAAACTAAATATGATTTACTTATTTTATATGACAATAATAAGTGATAGTAATTAATTAGATGGGAAATGGTTTCCTAAATTAGTTAATGAGATTAAGTAATTCTTGTTGGGCTTGAATAGGTCCATTAAGACCTAAGGGTAATTAAATTATCATGATCCTTTTAAGGGTGTCTTAATTAAGCATATAACAGGGTGCTTGCATAACATGTAAACCCTAGTCTCCCATCATCCTCCTTAGGCATCACTTTCATCTAAAATGATATAATGATTTCTCTCTTAAATTTTAGAACTAACAAAGAAAATATACTTTTTTTGTTGGCTCTTTCATGGAGGATCAAGAGAATATCTTGAGAGTTCACCACCTAGCGTTGGGAAGACCTTGCCAGAAGATCATAGCTTCTACTTTGCATTATCTTCTTCTCGTGGGTAACGATTCTCTTAAACCCCCTTGATGCTTTAGATTAGTGTTATTTAATTATACAAACTTCATGTTTCGGTTTCGAGGTTAGTATTTTCTGTTTTTTTTTGTGTGCTAGTTGAGTCGGTTCAACCTATTGTAGTAATAAAGAAGAGAAAAAAAAAAAAAAAAAAAAAAAAAAAACCTACCATATTGTAGTTGAAAATAATCAAATATTTCCCATTGATTTTGAGTTGTGATTACAACCGAGTTTATAGGCACACAATCTTGGCCAACAAGTACATGATAAATATAAATATTTAAATATCTTAGGATAATTGGATAATCTAGCCATGTGTGTGTTTTGTATGTTTGACAAGTGTATGGTTTAGATAATACCAAGTGGTATGGTAGTATCCCTTAGATTAAAAGATGAGTTATTATCCTAAGCATATTTATGTATGCAGCTGTGTAACAAGGATCATTATCTAATATCACAATATTTACTCTAGATTTTCTGTTGGTATCAGAGCCGGAATGGTCGACCCCACAACGCCACCACCGGCGGGGGCGCCTTCATCAGAAACCATGAGAACCACCGTGAGCACCACCACCACTGTTGTGCCACCCACCACCACTGTTGTGCCATCGATTTCTCATACTCATTCTCTATCTTTTCCTTTCTTTATTCCATTTACAGACTTTCCGTTCATGTTTGGTATTCAAACCTCTATCCCGTTTTCGTATGGCACTCTTCCACCTCTGAACAACTTTCCTCGGGCTCAGGAAGCTCTCCGATCAGGAGGAACACCTTTCAACGGTAACTTAATTCTGACATGCAACATAAAATTTACCAGAGACAACTATTTACTCTGGAAATGCACCATTCTTCCCATTGTTAAAGGCCATCGTCTGGATGGATTCCTTTTTGGATCTACACCGGCACCACCTCAGTACACCATCACTGGCATGTCGAATCCGGCGTTTGATGTCTAGAGCCAAACGGATTCCCTCCTCACCGGTTGGTTGTTAAGCTCCATGACAGAACAGGCTCTCCTAGAAGTAGTTGGGTGTTCTACTTCTCATGAAATTTGGACTACTCTTGAATCTCTCTTCAATTCACACACAGAGGCCAGGATGTTGGAATATAAAGCTGCTCTTACAAAATCTGAGAAAGGATCTAAGTTCATGGCCGATTATCTTGCGCTCATTAAATCTCATTTGGATAATCTGGCAGTGCCGGCTACCCGATTAGCAAATCGGAGCTGATCCTTGCAACACTCAATGGGTTAAATCGTGAATATGAAGCTGTCATCGTCAATCTCATAGATCGAATTGGATCCCTCACTTGGCAGGAAGTTCAGTCTCATCTCATTACACATGAGCATCTTATTACTAGATTCAGTGGATCAGCTGGTCTTCTTGGATCCTCTAGTGGCCCTGCAGCTCATATGGCACAAAATTCTGGTAAGGTTTCTAATTCGGGTGGATATTCTCAAAATTCTAGTGGTAATCGTGGAAGAGGAGGCAAATCTGGTAGAGATGGTAGATCAAATCGTGGAAGGGGATGAGGAGGACGTACTGGTAATTCTAGTTTCAATTCTGGGAACCAAGGAGGTAAAATGGCGTGTCAAATTTGTGGCAAAGATGGACACATTGTCACTTCATGCTGGCATCGATTTGAGCATGATTTTTTTTGCCACCAGCTAATATCAATTCTCCCAGACAAAACTCAGCATTCACTGCTAGTCCTCAAAGCGTCGTTGACTCCTCCTGTTAGCTTGATAGTGGAGCTTCAGATCATGTTACAAATGACTTGAATAACTTGCACATCAACTCAGATTATATTGGTAATGATGCACTCACAATAGGTAATGGTGAAAAACTGAAAATTCTTCACATAGGGTCTAGTACCGTGTTTACACACTTTATGCCTGTTTACCTTCATGATCTTCTTCATGTTCCTAGTATAACCAAGAACCTTATTAGCATATCTAAACTCATTCATGATAATCCTATTAATGTTGTCTTTGAATATTCCTTCTGTCTCATAAAGGATCAGAAGTCAGGGACTCTTCTTCTCAAAGGTGAACTTCTTGATGGTCTGTACAAGTTGGATGCTCTTCCTGTTAGGTTTTATGCCCGAAAGACAATTTGTAATTATTTTATTTAAATAAATGACAGAATTTATTTCATCTTATTTATTCACATTTATTGCCAATATGTATACACTACAGAAAACCCTAAGTACCTCGTTTATGTAATCACATAACTCAGTGTATGGCTATACACAAGAGGATTGAGTTAGTGAGATGTACTTAAAATTAATTTAGTCCGTAGCGTTTATTAATCTGAGTACGGGTCTCATGATTAATTTGCTATTAATGCGCCGTAACACTTTACGGTGTGACAGTCTTATCCGGACTGTCGGTAATAGGGTACCTAGTGGGGCATTTATATATGATGATAATCATATAGGACTGGACCGATTTGATTTGAGTTCTCGATATAATTCCGTAATCGAAGTCTTATTGAATCACAAGATGATCATATATGGATTAATCAATCTGAGGTGATCACTGCATAACCGCTAGACTAGGGTAGAGTTTGATGTGTTAGTAAGGATCACTTCGCAGTATGTGGTCCAACACTTCTCGTTGGCTCTATTCTGGAATGAGTGAGTGGTCTGTGTTATCGCAGATATGGAATCCATTCCTTCCCTCGGGAAGTAGATAGACAGTTCCCTTATTTGTTAACCCTAGAAACTGATCGATGGGCCCAGTTCATACTATATTGGTTATGAACTAATTGATCACTAGGGGGTTAATGGTAAATAAGGATAATAGGTTTCGAGAAGGGTTTACGGAAATATCCCGAATCGAAGTGAACAGTCTATGGAGGATTTATCCGTATGTAATGATTATATCAGGGGCGCTTTTCGACTCATAAATTGAGTGTAAGTTATCTATATTCGATAGAGTTCGGGCCGGGTTTATGGTGGTGTAATCCCGCAATTAATAGGTTGGATATAATTATTCTCGTCTGACGGATAATTTTATTCGACTTGTTGTAGCTATCGAATATGGGTCCACGGTCCCCGATGTGGCTCCTAATATAAAGATATAGGTTTTCTCGTCGTTGCACCTCAATTATAATTAAATAGTGGATTGGGCTATTTAATTGATATGTGATTAATTGTTTAGTTGGACTAAATAATTAAATACACGGAAAAGACATTTTTTAAGTGACTCTTACTTCAAATTATCGTGTTGAGCTTTTGACCTAATTGGTCAAATATGATAAAATGCGTGTGGAACTTTTTGGGTTTACATATGGCGCATTTTGTGATGTTATTTAATTATTGAGAAATTAGTTTTCTTGGATAATTATTTAATGTGTGATTTATCTTTTATTTGTTAAATGATAATTCATGGAATATTAGATAATAATATGATTTATCCTAATTTGTTTGGGATAATTATTTTATTTATATTTTATTTGGAATAAAGGATTATTCTAATAATTATCTCTTAATTATTAAATCCTTGGAGGACAAGGATTACTCGTCTATATAAAGAGAGTTCTCCCAAGCCTTTTGACACACACATATTCACGCCATTATTGATAGTAAAATAGCTTGGAATTTTCGGCTGTTTTTCTTTGGGTTTCGAGTTGGAATAATCTTCGGGATTATTCCGGTAGCATATCAAGGAGGTCCGGCGGCGGGAAACACCATTCACTTGGTGTTGCTGGGAGACACACGTTGGAAGACGGTGGCTGCTCAATCTCGTGTTCTTGGAGATCTTTTTTGTTCTTGGAGTTAAGCACCATAAAAAGGTAGGCTCCTAAACCCCCTTGTAGATTTAGATCTTAAATTTGTGTTCTTTGTTTCGTTTAGATCTAGATCTGATGCATTCCGCTGCGTAATCGGGTCAATCTATGATTGATCCGACGATATTACATCTAACACTTCCCTTATATGATTCCAAGACCTCCCTTCACTCCAAATCAGCCTTCTCCAGTCTCAAGTCCAGTGATCAAGCATCTTCAGTAGTGTCTAGGTCCTCTACTATAAATAATGTTCAAACTGTTTCTCTAGATAAGGATCCCAATGTCTGGCATGGAAGACTTGGACATCCTTCTAAGACTATTTTGAGTTATGCTTTGAATCAATGTAATGCAACTTTGAATTCTAGTTTAATGTTTTGTGAATCCTGTCAGTTTGGTAAAAGCCATGTTTTGCCTTATCCTGTATCTTCCTCACATGTTGTTCATGCTCTTGATCTGATTCATACAGATTTGTGGGGCCCTGCTCCTCACAAATCTGTATCAGGCTACCAATATTATATACACTTCATAGATGATTTCTCTAGGTTCACTTGGATATACCCTATAAAATCTGTCACGGATTTTATGCAATGAAAATAAATAAGTAATAAAATTTATAAATCCGGTATTCCCCAAGTGTAGGGATCGTAGTATAGCGATTAATACCGGAGTCGATCACATGGAATCGAGGTATCTAGTTCATATTAATTCTTCTAACTCTAAACAAAACTAAAAACGATAAAATAAACTGGACAGAGGATTGTCAGTCCAAAGCCAGGAAGGATAAAAGCGAAAACGAAATCTAAACTATAAACTATAAAATAAACAGTAAACAAGAAGATGATCATGGTGATTAAACAATCGAACAAGTAATTATCCACCGATCCCGCAACCCTTAATTTCCTCTCTAAAGTTGTCTTGTGATGAGTCAACTAAAATTGTGGTTCACCTATCAAAGGTATGAATTTCTACTCTCGTAGATAATTCGCCTATCAATCTCTCATCTCTCGATCTTAAGGATTGACGTTATCAAAACAAGGTGTAAGATCTCTCAATCTAGCAACCTAGATATTCAACCTATCAACTCTCGTTATGTCAAGGTTAAAAATCCAGTCTTTCCTATGGTGATCTAAGGTTTACACCGACTCTCGTCATACGGTAAACATCAAATAAGCAATACATCTCTCGATATCGATTGCATAAACATATAATCATATAGAAAAGATAACAACTTTAATCAAAAATCACAAAACAAACTTAAGATTGAAAAGAAAGAACCTGATGAAACGGATTTAAATAACTTGAACAAATCGTTTAGCCTCCAATCATCCAGCAAAAACAGAAACGAAATCTAAATAAAAAGAACAACCCTCGGCCGGCCAAGCACCAAGGCTCAGCCGGCCGAGGTTACTTGGCTCGAATTTAGGGTTTTCTGTGTATGCGGCTGTGTAATAATATATGTCCTAGGGTTAAAAAATAGCGCTGGTATTTATAGAAAAGTAAGTCGGTTGTGCTGAGGCGGTGGAAGGACACCCGTCCATCTCTCTGGACGCTCGTTCGGTCTTCAACAAAAACTTCGAGTCGGGCTGAGTCTTCATCGACGCCCGCCGTCTTCAGGCGTCAAACTCTCTCGAATCAACTTCCTCCTTGGGCGCCCGTTCACCATTCTAGACGCTCGTCCATGAAAATATCCGTCTATCCTGAATCAAGTCACCTTCATGGATGCTCGTTTGGATGATCAAACGCCCGTCCAACTGGACGGAACCTAGACGTGCGTTCAGCTTGATCGCAATTTGATTTTCTCATCTCTATCTCTTTTCTTCTATCCAATTTCTTCCTTATCTCTTTTTCATCAATTAAATCCGACTCTTATCTCTTTTTGATCTTCATTTGAGCATCAAACACGTACCTACAACACATCAAAACATTGCAAAATGTAGTATCTTCCAAATCAATATAAAACCATCAATTTTACACATAAATCATACAATTTCGCAACTAACCCATTAAAAACATCACTTGCTCAATACTTCAATATAAAGCTTGATTTCTATGAAAAACATCCAGATATGGAGGAAAATTGACATAAAATATATCCTTACAAAACGTATAAAATCACCCTTAACAAAATCCAAGTCTGATGCATTAAATGCTTTCATAATTTTCAAAAAACTTGTTGAAAATCAGTTTAACACAACTATCAAATGTATTCAGTCTGACTGGGGGGGAGAAGATAGAAGTTTTGAACCTCTTCTGAAAGAGTCTGGTATCTAGTTTAGGCACCCTTGCCCCCATGCTCATGCCCAAAATGGAAGGGCAGAGAGGAAACACAGGCACATTGTTGAACTTGGCCTCGCTCTTCTTGCTCAGGCATCTATACCACTGAAAGACTGGTGGGAAGCTTTTCAGTATGGTGTTTGTCTGATAAATAGCCTTCCCACTAAGGTTCTTAGCATGAAAAGTCCAGTTGAAGTTCTTCTCAACAAAATTCCTAATTACTCCTCCTTTAAAACCTTTGGATGTGCCTGCTATCCTCATACCAGACACTTTTCATCTATCAAGTTCAAGTTCCACTCTGTCCAGTGTGTCAATCTAGGTTTAAGTCCTAGACACAAGGGATACATGTGTCTTCATGAAACAGGAAGAATCTATGTGTCTAGAGATGTTGTTTTTGATGAGTCAACCTTTCCCTTCAAAAATGGTTTTCAACAAGGTCCATCTAGGGAAGTGCTCATTGATCCTGGGGTTGTTCAATCTGACTGGTGCTATGTCCATGTCCTTTCATCCAGTGCTACATCACAATCTGAATCTCAATCCCTTTCATCCAGTGCTACATCACTATCTGAATCTCAATCTCCTGCACCTGTTTCTTCATCACATAGTCATCAGTCCCACACCAGTCATGTGCCTCATACCTCTCCATAACAGTCATCTCCTATTTTACATCCATCACCATCCCCTTCCTCTCCTGTTAGATATGCTGCACAGTCCCCTTCTGGCACCACATCTAGTTCAAGCTCTTCCACCAGTGTTTCAACTCACAGTCCAGATCCTCCCTTACCACCTCAAATTCCTATCCCTACTCCTCATCATGCACCCTCACATCATATGCAAACTAGGTCCAAGAGTGGCATCTTCAAACCTAAGTCCTATCTCTCATCCTTTTCTACTATCACACCTCCTTCAATCTCTCATCATTATCCTCATGAGCCAATAAGTGCATCAGAGGCTATGTCTAAATCTGAGTGAATGTGTGCAATGGAGGAAGAATATAGAGCCCTGTGTGCCAACAACGCCTGGACACTTGTTCCACCAAGGCCTTCTCAGAACCTTGTTGGAAACAGGTGGGTGTACAAGTTAAAAACCAAGCCTGATGGGTCCATATTGAAGTACAAAGCCAGACTTGTGGCTAAGGGATTCCTTCAAAAGTATGGTGTTGATTTTACAGAGACATTCAGTCTAGTTGCAAGAGCTTCTACCATAAGAGTTGTCCTAACTTTTGCTGTGTACTTTAACTGGCCCATAAACCAGGTGGACACAATAATGCATTCTTGAATGGTCCCCTAAAAGAGACTGTCTTTATGCCACAGTCTGAGGGTTTTGTTGATCCCAAGTATCCACATTATGTTTTCAAGTTGAATAAAGCTCTCTATGGCCTCAAACAGGCACCTAGGGCATGGTTTGATGTCCTAAGAAACCAAATGCAGCAGTGGGGTTTTACACAAGCAGTGGCTGACACTTCCCTGTTTATTTTTAGAACAAAAGATTTTATACTTCTTGTGCTTGTATATGTTGATGATATTCTTGTAACATGCAGCTTAAGCACAGCCATTAAGAAGTTTGTTCAGCAACTTCACTCTAGATTTGCCCTAAAAGACTTGGGAACTGTTTCACATTTCTTGGGTATGGAAGTGTCCAAGGATCAGACTGGTCTATTTCTTTCACAAACCTATTATGCTCAACAGTTGTTGCAGAGATTGAATTTTGCTAATATGAAAGAGTGTCCTACTCCTATGGTCACTGGGAAACAACTGACTCCAACATATGGTACACCATTGGTAGATCCCCTCCTTTATAGGAGCGCCATATGAGGCCTGCAGTATCTAACCTTGACCAGGCCAGACATCATTTTTGCAGTCAACTACCTGAGTCAGTTCATGCAGGCACCCTCAGATGCTCACTGGCAGTTTCTAAAAAGGCTCCTAAGATATGTCAGGGGTAGCTTACGGTATGCACTTCATTTCAAACCTGGGACAGCACTGAATCTGGTTGGATTTTCTGATGCTGATTGGGCAGTCGGTTCCTTTGATAGAAAATCAGTGGTAGGGTATTATGTTTTCTTGAGGGATTCCTTAGTTTCATGGAGCTCCAAGAAGCATAATGTTATCTCTAGGTCCAGCTGTGAGTCTGAGTATAGGTCTCTTGTCAATTTAACAGCTGAAATGCAGTGGCTTCAACATCTCCTTAAAGAAATTGGTCTATCTCTGGTCAAGACACCAGTGGCTTGGTGTGATAATACTAGTGCTGCTTTCTGGCCAGCAATCCTGTGTATCATGCAAGGACCAAACACATTGAGGTTGACATTCACTATGTCAGAAATCAAGTCCTTGACAAGAAGCACCAAGTCATGTATATTCCAAGTGCTGATCAAATAGCAGATGCCCTAACAAAGCCTGTCTACTGCAGCCTTCCAGATGTTCAGATCCAAACTTAATGTTGTTCCAACTCCATCAAGTTTGAGAGGGGCGATTAGGATAATTGGATAATCTATCTATGTGTGTGTTTCGTATGTTTGACAAGTGTATGGTTTAGATAATACCAAGTGGTATGGTAGTATCCCTTAGATTAAGATATGAGTTATTATCCTAAGCACATTTATGTATGCAGTTGTGTAACAAGGATCATTATCTAATATCACAATATTTACTCTAGATTTTCTGTGAATGATATATTTAAACTAATTATTCATTATATAATATCCTCAACACAACCTGGATGATTGACACTCGATTCTGGAGTCTATGTTGGAATATATAGGGCTGCGTCCACAGGGACCACCACTGCCAACATGAGCTCCCTATTTTTGTGGGCTCTGACAGACTGTTTCTAGGCTGTTACAATCCTTACCGGCAGTGTACCGGGTTAAATTGTAGTGCTAGTGTGGTGAGTCAGGTGTCGAATCCTCAGGGAAACGTGTGGTAACTCAGAGTGTGGTTAAACACCAAGAAGCTGTTATTAACTCAATCTAAGTCGCAGTTTTTACCAAGTAAATAATCTATAAACTACTAAAATAGTAAATAAATGCATAATACTAATATAGATATATATAGATACATAAATATATATATAAAAATACATATATATATATATATATATCTTCAATTTCCATTGCAACCTATTATTTACGGAAATATTGTCAACTATTTTGTCTGCTAGCGAGTGTATTTTTTATTTTTTTTTTCATTCCTACCCTGGTAAAACGACGTCGTTTACTTGGAAACACTGAATGATAGTTCTCCAACCCCCGTTTCCAGTCGTCTCCCACTTTGCTTAAGTCTGATTCGGCCGCTGATGAGAAGCTCCACCACCGACTTGCGTTTGATGCCTATAAATTGCTGCGGTTGTAATCTGATGACTCTCATTTGCCTTTTTCAACATTTCTTCTCTTATCTGCTCCTGAAAAACAGTGTTCTCGCTGGAATCGTGGGTCCAAATCATAGTTCTGCTGGCCAAATCTTTGTTTATTTGGTATGTTTCTCCTTCGCTTCGTCTTTTCTTTTACTGCTCCAATTTAGGCTGTTATGTGCTTGTAATGTGGTGCATGTAGTCGATGATAGGTTCTTCGTTTTAGTCCTGACCACTTGTGGGTTTCAAAAGTCGATCTTTGGCTTGTTCTATGTTAATTTATAGTCGTTGCTTGGATGTTGTGTTGTGGTCTGCTTCTTGGGCTCTTGCATGTGTTGCTATGTGTGTTTTGTTGGTGCGATTTCTCCTAATTTCGCTTTCGATGTTATTTTTGGCTTCTCTTGTTGCTTTGTGTGGCCTTTAGTCTGGACGGTCATTCAAACCTTCAGAGGCCCGATTATTTCTTTACCTGGTATGTCTGTTCTTCTCTTCCTCTTTTCGTCTACTGTTTCCACTTGTGCTGTTATGTGCTTCTAATGTGGTGCATGTAGTCGATGACAGCTTCTTCGTTTTAGCCATTGAATGTAATTGAATTTTTACGTACGCATCATACTTCGTTTAGTAATTTGGGCTCTTGCATGTGCTGCTGTGTGTTTTGTTGGTGTGGTTTGTCATAACCATGACCACTTCTGTGTTTCAAAAGTCGGTCTTTTCTTGTTCTATGTTGATTTATTTTCATACAGATTTGATGTTGGGGTATGGCTTGGGTTTTGGACACTTGATTCTTGCATGTGGTGCTCTATGTTTGATTGATGTTGTTTCTCTTAGTTCTTGTTTTGTGATATTATTTTTTTGGGTGTGTTGTTGCTCTGCGTCACCTTTAATCTGGATGGTCACTGAAACTTTGATTAATGTGGTTGTTTTGTGGTGAGCTTGTTTTGTTGAATCTATGTTTTAGACTTTTTGCATCATATGTTAGGTAGTCTTAGATGAATTATTTTATTTAGTTGATGCATGTGCAGAGTATGTAAAGGGCAATAGAGTTCATTCCATCACGTTTTTAGGCATTAATGATCGATGAATGTACAGCTTTGGATTAACTAGCTTTAGATTATGTTCAGTCTCTGTATGATTTTATGTTTTTAATTAATCAGGTCTGAAATTTTTTTTTCTTGTGTTGTTTGCATATGGTAAGGCATCTTTAGTTCATATTGCCTAAGATGCTTGCATGTGCACCCTCAATTGGAAATATATGAGCTGTCAATGTTTTTGGTGGTTACTTCTATTGTTGCATGTGTGTTCTTGGGGTCTACTGTCGTTGTTGCTTTTTGTCTGTGTTTGTGTGTCTAATATGCATGTATACCAACACTGTGATACTCTTTGTTCTATGTTTGTTACCTTGTTTTGCATCTTCTTTGTTATGTGTGTTTCTTTTTGTCTCTGTGTACTTGGAATGAGTTACATTGTTTGTTTCATTCCGGTATTTGCAGTGTCCGGATATTCTCGCTTGTCTACTCTTCGTTTCGTTGGCTCCGCTTTGGCTTCTACTAAGGTTAGCTTCAATTATGTTTATTTAATTCTTTGCCTCTAATGGCAGCCAATTTCAAATGCTCTTTTTTATGTTCTACAATGGTTGCGCGTGTGCCTTGTGGTATTATGCTGTTTTCTGTGTTCTTTACCTGGTTTTGCTTTTTGTCTGTGTTTGTGTGTCTAATATGCATGTATACCAACACTGTGATACTCTTTGTTCTATGTTTGTTACCTTGTTTTGCATCTTCTTTGTTATGTGTGTTTCTTTTTGTCTCTGTGTACTTGGAATGAGTTACATTGTTTGTTTCATTCCGGTATTTGCAGTGTCCGGATATTCTCGCTTGTCTACTCTTCGCTTTCGTTGGCTCCGCTTTGGCTTCTACTAAGGTTAGCTTCAATTATGTTTATTTAATTCTTTGCCTCTAATGGCAGCCAATTTCAAATGCTCTTTTTTATGTTCTACAATGGTTGCGCGTGTGCCTTGTGGTATTATGCTGTTTTCTGTGTTCTTTACCTGGTTTTGCATCATCTTTGTTATGTGTGTTGCTTTTTGTCTCTGTGTACTTGGAATGAGTTACATTGTTTGTTTCATTCTGGTATTTGCAGTGTCCAGATATTCTCGCTTGTCTACTCTTCGTTTCATTGCCTCCGCTTTGGCTTGTACTAAGGTTAGCTTCAATTCTGTTTATTTAATTAATTGCCTCTAATGGCAGCCGATTTCAAATGCTCTTTTTTATGTTCTACAATGGTTGCACGTGTGCCTTGTGGTATTATACTATTTTCTGTGTTATAAGATGGTTGCATATGTACTGTATTGTATTCCTATGTGTGCTATTATCTCTAATACATAATGAATACGTTTTTCTATGTAGTCTTACTCGCCATGTGTTGTATTAGCCTTTTGTTTGTTCTAAGATTAATGAGGTACGTCTCTGCTGATGGGAGACATTTTGGTTAGCTGTTTTGTATGTTCTAAGATCATTGCATGTCTACTTTCTTCTGCTTGTCTGTATTTGTGAACATGAACTTTGATAGCAATTATTTCCAGATGCTCTTTTATATCACCTAAGGTGGTTGCATGTGTACTTTCAGTTGGTAATTTATGAATTTTTCATTCTTTTTGGCTTGGTCCTCTGTTGTTGCATGTGTGTTTTAGGGATCTACTGTCATTGTTGTTTTAGCTTGTCTCTGTGTGCTTCAAATGAGGTACATCACCTCTAATGACAGTGTTTTTGAACATCGGTTTTGTATGTTCTAAGATCATTTCAAGCGCGGCCTCTTCTACCTGTCTGTGTATTTGTCAACATGGCCTGTAATAACACTCATTTTAATATGATGTTTTATAGTACCAACAATGGTTGCATATGTGCCCTGAAATGAAAATTTCTTAGATGTGACTATTTTTGGTTGCTTTTCTTATTGTTGCGTGTATGTTTTGGGGATCTGCTGTCATTGTTGCTTTTAGTTTGCCCCTCTGTACTTCGAGTGTGGTACATTACCTGTAATGGCAGTCTTTGTGCACGGCTGTTTTGTATGTTCTAAGATCGCTGCATGTGTGCGTTATTCTACTTGTCTGTGTATTCGGATATGTTACACGTAGTGAGATTGTGGGAAAATGTCCTGTAGGGGAGAAATGTTGAAAGGATTGATCGTAGGCTTTTGAGTTTTTTTAAACCCCTCTATTCTTCACCAAGTATTATTCTTTGTGTACAGGCAATGTAATGCTCTTTGTTATATGTCTTCCCCTGTGCATACTGTTCGTTTTGTGTGTTGCTTTAGGTTACATGTAACCGTGTTGCGTGTGTTATTATTAGATTGGCGATTTGTCATGTGTAATTATTCAGCTTTCAACCTGCTTCAATGTGGTTTATGTTGTTCTATGCCTGTTTTTTTTAAACCTAATGTCGTTACCGCTGTGATTTGGTCTTTCTGTACTTGGAATACGTAACATTCGCTGTTTCTTCCTCATATTTCCAGTGTTCGGATATTCTTGCTTCTCTTCTCTCCGTTTCATTACTTCACGTTGGGCTTCTACTGAGGTCAGCTTCAGTTCTGTTTTTTTTTAATTTGTTGCCTCTCACGGCAGTCGATTTGAAAAAGTTGCGTCCTATGTTGTAGAATGGTTTAATGTGTGCCCTGTGGTATTATATACCCTATTGTGTTCCTTTGTGTGCTGTTATACCTTATACATGATGAAAATGTTTTCTATGTACTCTTGTCTGCCATGTGTTATGTTAGACTTGAAATGATAGTATGAGACAGTTGAGTTGTTTTAGTCCATGTGAATTTAAACAAGAATCAGCTTAGTGGAGAACTCAACTGTCTCATACTAGGTATGTGGGAAAAAACAAGAATCCACTTACTTTTTTTCGCCTTCTTACACTTTCCGAATAAGTTGTTGTGGTTACTTGGCTCGGCAAAGAATCTCATTCCTAAAGGTCAGTGTAGTTAGAGGTACTACTGCAAACCTCAATAGTTAGGGGATCTATTGCAAACCCCGTAGTTACGAGATCTACACAAAATCTCGATTTCCTTGCATATTACATATGGAATATATGCAATACTTTGCTTCGTTGTTGCTAGGTTGTTTATATACATGTTTCCTTTATTTCTTGTCCTTTTTTTTAGGGTAGTTTAGGCTGCTGTTGTACTTCACCTATGCCTATGTACTTGCGCACGTATTAGGATTACAATATTTAAAGCCTACATTAGGAACGGATAAATTCTAGGTATCACTAGGATGTTTAGGTATCTTTCCTTTCGTCTCAAATGTTGCTTCTTCTAAGAAACTTTACTCTTCTTTGATGCTTCTGTGAGCTGCTGCTTGTGCATAACAGCATGGTTTTTTCCCATATACTTCGTAAGTTCCGTAGCATACATTTGGTGTACTTTTAACGGCATAGTCTGGAAGATGCCAGCCTTAGGCACCTCTTCTGGCCTTATCGATGAATCATCCTCTTTGGCCGGGTATAAAGCGGGCATATCGTCGTCGTCGCCTCTCCGCCAGTCATAGAGTAATGTAGGGTACACGCTTTGGGGCTCCATCTATGCATTTGCTTTTTCCCAAATCGCTTTTACTTGTTCTCGAGGCTCTCATCTGTGCATTTCCTTTTCGTTAGGATGCCTTCTCGCGGTTTTAGTACATTGTTGGTAGACTGTTTCGATCACGACGATACGCTGCAAAGACAAGATATATTTCAAAGAATGTTGAATATCTCGCACTGTGGTGCCTCTCGTGGTCTCGATAAGCGTGTGCAGCGCTTCGCGCTTCCATTTCATGTTAGTCTGCAGATGCATTACAGAAACATGGATAGCCGGAAAAAGGCCGAAGCAGAGTGAAAGCGCGACGAATGTCATATGCTAATATGGATCCAACAAAAAAAAGCGAAGCTTCAAGCGCCGACGGATGCAATATGCGTTGGCGCGCGTTCTTCGGCACGCAGACACCATCCTCGCCCTCGAGATTGCATCAATCCGTATTTGAGGATGGAGAGACTTCGAGTTCGCTTTCATCGGTCAGTCTGTGCCTTCCTCTGCGAGCCGATCGCATAATATTCCTGCAACGCCCACTTCTTCATCCCAACGAGCCATAAACGTGTGCGCCCAAATTGACCATTCAGTCTACCCACGCAGAAGAATCGCAGGGCACCCGCATTTGCATGCGCATGAATCACCTCACGGATGTGCTCCGCTTCCGTACATTGGACCTTCACTTCTTCCTCATGCCCCAGACTGCAAACACTGCCTAGCCAAACGCTTTTACCGTGAGCCTCCGTCCTTCTGTTGTTCCGAGGGTGAGATAAGACTTGCACCGACTACGATGCCTGACAATCTGTTACGTCTGTTCACATCTACGGAACCAGATGCGGTGCACTTCAGGCGCTATGTGCGCACATACAACAATCACCTAGCTGCGTCACTACGTTCGGGCGAAGATGACCGGGAGCCGATGAAAACAAAGAAGGGCATATATACGTTTAGTGTCCAGGGTAAGATTTATCACCGACTTCCTTCTTTGCAGCCAGCATCGGACTCTCCTAGAAACCTCCAACTCTATCTATACGATGGTGAGGCTGAGATAGATCAGCGTATGACTCTGTCATCGCGGATGGATCGTGCCATGCTGAGAAAATTGCTAGACATTCTCCGTGGTAACCCTATGCGCGCTTCCTTCGCCGACTAAAGGATCTCGATAACGTGGTTAACCACAAAATATGCCTGATCAACAATCCAAGCTTGACCAAAGAGTTTTCAACGAACCAACAAGTCGACGCGTTCTTTGCAATCTTGACTTTAGATGATGAGTCGATAGTCCACCGAATGCCACATCCAAATCTACGCAAAAGACGCCGTGCCATATAAAATCTCACACAATTTTGCTTCCTACGACGCGCTGCAGTACCCTATGTTTTTTGCGAAAGGAGAAGGTGGCTGGCACTTTGGTGTTGAGAAATTGCCACCTAATCTCAGGAAAAGCATATACAGATACAACTCAAATTCCATCATCGCACTGAAGCTTTTCGATTAGCGCCAAGACACTTGGTGGAAAGCGAGAGTCGGGTATTCTTTACCATCTGCTCCTCCTTTGTCCATTAAGTATCTTCTCTATTCTGCATCCTCACTGCCTACCTCTTTAACGTTGTCAACCGCCTTTTTTCTAGCCTTGGCACACGGATCACGGAAAAGAAACATTGTGTCATGCAGGCGATATTCGCTATAAATTGCAGATGAGAGACACAGACAAATCAGGGTTGTTGCATGGTGGTCGTCTACTACAGCAATATATCGTTGACATGTTCGTGAAGGTTGAATCTTGTAGGCTTGATTACGTGAGGAAGCAACAAAAGGAAATCAGAACTGAATTCTTGCAAGGATCACCGACAAGATAGTAGTAGTGGAAATGCCTCCGCGGCATCGGTTGGCCGTAAAACTATTTTGCCGCCATCATTTATGGGTGGCCCTAGAGATATGAGGAAGAGGTATTTAGATGCAATGGCCCTGGTTCAGCAGTTCGGAAAACCTGATTTCTTTCTGACTATGACATGTAATCCGGCATGGAAAGAAATCTCCCAACATTTGCTTCCTGGCGACTTCCTCGAATGTGCCCGATTCTTCGTCTCGGTGTTCAAGGCAAAGCTAGAAATGCTAAAGAAAGATCTCTTGAAAGATCACGTTTTGGGATCTCCAAATGCTTCAGTCTACTCTATTGAATTTCAGAAGCGTGGACTGCCACATGTGCATTTGCTGATTATTCTGGATCGAGATTCTAAACTCAGAAATCCAGAGGCGTATGACCGTTTCATCGATCTTTGAACTTCCGCACCTGCACAAGGATCCCGAACTCTATTCTTTGGTGACTAAGCATATGATTCATGGTCCATGCGGTTCACTGAATATGCGGTGCCCCTGCATGCGCAACAATCTATGCAAAAATAGGTACCCTCGAAGCTTCTTGGACCACACTACTCACGGAGAAGATAGCTACCCTCTTTACAGAAGACGCAATACAGGAATTTCAGCAATGATTAGGGGCCATCGTATAGACAACAAGTGGGTTGTACCGTACAATCCCTATCTATTAAAAAAATATGACTGCCATATAAATGTTGAAGTATGTTCAACTATCAAGCTTGTAAAGTACCTGTATAAGTACATTTACAAAGGACCAGATAGGATAGCATTCCAGGTATCAACGGGTCATTCTGATGATGAGATCCATGATTATCAAAAAGGGAGATGGGTCTCACCACCGGAGGCTGCATGGCGACTATACTCCTTCCCACTTTTCGAGATACACCCTGCAGTCGTTACTTTACAGATTCATTTACCAAATAACTACTTACTGTCCTTTCGTGCAGATGCAGATCTCTCTACTGACAAACAACTTCTTTGCAAAGACAATGCTTACCCAATTCTTTTGCACGAACAAATTTAATGAGAGAGCTATCTTGCTCAAGTGTCTTTACAAAGATTTCCCTAGGCATTTCGTATGGGATGGGGGAAAGCGTGTCTGGACTGAGCGTAAGAAAGGGAAGGTAGTGGGACGTGTCGTCTCGGTTCCTCCATCAGAAGGAGAGAGGTACTACCTCCGGTTGCTTTTGAACCATGTTGGCGGACCAACATCCTTCGACGATCTGCTCACTTTTCAGGGTTGTCTCAGATTCGACCTTTCGAGATTCTCGCCTTCAACGAGGATTGGGCTCTGACTTGGATCTATATCGTTGTTTGGATGAGGCCGCCGGCTATCAAATGCCAAGACAAATTTCGCGGTTTATTCGCATCAATTCTGGCTTACTGCTCACCATCAAACCCTAGGCAACTGTGGGAGAAGTATGCAGATGTTATTTGCGAAGATTATATGAGGGTAATACCAACAGAAGTACGAACCCCATCAAATGCACGTAAGAGAGGTCTTTCTGACATAGCACACTTGCTAGATAATATGGGAAAGGGCTTGGCTCAGTATGTCCTAGGTCCTGAAGCAGACTACGTATGCAGGTATCTCAATGCGTCGAAAGAGCTGGAGTATGAGAGAACCATCCCTGTGGCTGAAAATGATTTGAATGCTGTAATACAATTGAATACTCAGCAACACCATGCGTATGACGTGATTATGGATAAAGTCATGAAAAACGAGGCCTCAGTGTTCTTTGTGGACGGCCCTGGCGGTACAGGAAAGACATTCCTATACAAAACTATCCTCGCCACCATACGTGCGCAAAACCACGTGGCCATCGCTACTGCCACATCTGGAATAGCAGCATCGGTCCTTCCGGGCGGTAGAACAGCACATTCCCGCTTTAAATTGCCATTGCATACTGACGAATGTCAGATAGCAAATGTTAGCAAACAATCGAGCCTTGCAAAATTGCTACGAGAATCCAAAATCATCATTTGGGATGAGGCACCAATGGCACATAGGAAGTCGATGGAAGCATTCTCAGAAATGCTACGGGATATAACAGATGTAGATCGGCCATTCGGCAACAAAGTAGTTGTGTTCGGAGGTGATTTCCGACAAATTTTGCTCATATTACGAACTCCACCAGGCTTACAAAGCATTGATGCGTGCCTAATCATTTCGCCGTTATGGCAATCATTCCAAAGAATACATCTTACGTAAAATATGCGCGCGTTACACGACCCCATTTCACCGACTATCTACTCCGAATTGAAATGGAATCGAACCGGAAGACCAAGATGGCTATATAACCTTGCCATCAAAGAATGGTCATACCTTCACAGATCAACAGAATCCCTACGTAAACTAATAGAATTTGTCTATCCGCATAAGCGCTTTCAGGACAATCCAACAAAGATCATAAATCGAGCTATCTTGGCTCCAACGAATGCATGCGTAGATGATATTAATGCCGCGATGCTCTCCAACATGCCTGGAGAGCTATCAACGTACTACAGCACTGACATTGCCACAGATTTGCAACAGCAAGGCGATTATGAGGATTTCCTAAACACTCTAAATCCAAGCAGCCTTCCCCCGCATAAATTGGAACTGAAAATAAACAGTCCTGTCATTATGCTGCGAAACATGAATCCTACAGAAGGATTATGCAACGGTACACGCCTCCTGTGCAAAGAACTCCGCTCACACACTATAGTTGCAGAAATAGCAAGCGGCCCAAATATCGGGGAAATAACCCTACTTCACAGAATACCGTTGGAAGCATCGAATGAGGACAAAAGGTCTGGCATACCATTTAAACGGCATCAATTCCCCATTCGGTTGTGCTTCGCAATGACGTTAAACAAAGCACAAGGACAAACGCTAGATCGAGTCGGCGTGTACCTAAGAGAAGCAGTCTTCTCACACGGGCAGCTATATGTTGCCTCTCAGGGCTAGAAAGTCAAAGTCCATCGTAGTACTAATTGTGCCACCAGACTTGCCGACCACGCCAACGCATATAGAACTCAAAACATAGTGTACCGAGAGATAGTAGCCGGCCACTAGAATAGCAACACAATTACGCACCGGACTATCTACCTAAAAATTTAATCCATTTTGCACACGCACCAATACAAATAAAACCCCTAAGGTACATTGCTAACATACTCATATTTTATGAAAAAAAAATTAAGGTTGTTAATAAGTCTAGACGTACTCCCTAATGTACCATCTGCATAATGCATACTAATGAAATGACTAATGCAATAGCTTGTTCCTGCAAGCCATGGCTCCTCAACTGCTTATCCCAGAAATTCGACCTCGGGACACTGACTGGCGCGCAACGATTTTGGTCCTTGAGAAGGGAAACGTCACAACTACAAAGAACACAAAGCGGCTTCAAAAGATGGTACTAATGGACAGTGAGGTATGTTAATTTATATTAATACAGCTTAGATGTTAGGTTATGGCTTGGGATTTCGACTCCTGACTCTTGCATGTGCTGCTATATGTTTTGTCCTTGCGCTTTCTCATTCTTCCTGTTCGGTCATATTACTTTTTTAGGTCCCCTGTAGTTGTGTGTAGCCTTTAGCCTAGATAATCACTGAAATTCTGGTTATTGTCAATATTTTGTGGTAAACTTGTCCTGCTGAACCTTCGTTTCAGGCCCTTCACATCGTGTGTTACACAACCCTAGACGAACTGTTTTGGTCAGTTAATGGATTAGTAAGCGAATTGAAGGCCTAGAATACTTCAGAATTAATGATCGATGAATGTGAACCATGCAATCATCGATTCCAGTCATCAAGTACTAATATGATGAATGTTTCACAGACATGTTAGGAATATGAAAGAGAGTAGAAGAAGCCAAAATAATAGGTGGAAAAAATTAGTAGTGGTTTTGTTGCCAGAACACTCCTACAAAGTTATTTTCCTACATAGAAACATTGAAATAGATGATAGGGTACATGAGGCTTCTTGTTCCACTCTCCCTGAGTCTTGTCTGATTTGTTCTTTGCATATGCCAAGACATCTTCAGTTTATGTTACAATATTTGATATGTATACTTCTATCTTGCGCTGAACGCTCTTTTGGATCTATCTATCTATGATCCTGCTCACTGGCCAGCAACAAATAATATCATGTTCTGTATGTTGATCGAACCTTTCTTATAAGCCATTTGCGCCATATCTTACACACTTTTAGTAGGTATGCCCTGGAAATCACTTTATCAACTTAATTTACTAAATGCACTGCATATTCATTATCCAATATTTGAGACATTTTAGTCAGTGATTAATATAACTTGATCAGTCAGTCGGCTTTGTGCTTTCATGATCTGTTTCATGCTATCTAATGTATAACTCATATGCACATAAAATGCAAACCAATTTGTTATGCCTGCTTCACGCATTTGTGCATACAAACGTTGGAAAATCTTCTCTACGCCGTTGTATGCATGCTAGGTGAGTTTAGTACAAGTTACATTTAACTTGTACAGTTTTATCAGCCTATCCTCAATGCTTTCTCAGACATATCCATCATGTTAATTGTGCACTAACATACAATTTTTCAACACAGGGAAACAAGGTACTCGGACTGCTGTGGGACGGAAGCGTGGATCTGTTCCGAAACAGCCTTTTGCCTTTCAAAACATACTGCATAGGAGGTGCGTCAGTAAGCCCAATCAAAGATGATTATCTAAAAAACAGTCCAGGCATGACACTTCAGTGGACAATATCAAAGTCCACCTACATCAGCCCCGTCAAATCCGCAGAAGAAAACATAGCCTACCCAAGGGTTCCATATGTCAGTTGTACTGAAATGATAACTTCAGTTGGAACAGATACACGAATCGGTAATAACAAACAAACTTACTTTAATAATTGATTGATACCTACAGTAAGCCAAAATACTAACTTACTTCAACACCGACATATCACAGATTTCTTCGCTGTAGTACTGGATGTGAAACTACCAGAGCAAAAAATGGTTCGTGGAAAGCCAACATCTGCTACAGAATGCACCATTATGCAAAGAAGAGTAAGCATTCTCCAAACACCAAAAAGCCTCAAACCCTCTCCCCAAACACACTAAAATGTTTACTAATCATATGACCGTGTTCTTGCAAAGCTACGCCCAATGATACTAACGTTGTGGGAAACTTTCTCGACGTACAAGAATTGAATCGCTTGACAAGAAGGATGATATACCCAATCCTATCGCCAAGAATATCATCGCATCGTACTACACAGTATCATACTCACCCCTAAACAACATGCAAACATTACTATGCTTATATTACCCACAAGAACACATCTATAACAACCGATTCAAAATACGGGTCTTGCAGATCGGCAACAACTCCAAAGAAGTTTCATTGCCATTGATCCAGATCTACCACAGGCCACTGAATTCCGTAAATGGTACGTTGCAGTCGACAAATAAGAGTAAAGAAAATTACACGCCGAAACATCATCTAATGATCACCGTCTTCAAGCGATAGAAATACATGCGCATACTAACATCAGTTTCGTTTCAGGGTCTCAGAACACACGATAATCATAAAGAACACAGAGCGTGCTCCAACTCGTGAGACATTCCAAAGCCTCTATGCCTTCTCATCAAACGAACCTATAGTGCAAATTTCAGAAATCGTGCTGCATACGGGCGTACATGCAACAAAACGACCCCATTCACCCACTAACATTCACCTTCAGCAGTTCACTACATTTACTAACTATTGTTAATAAACACGCAGAACGTGTGGGTGAAAGTACAGATGACAATAGAAAAGACAAGACAACAGCTCACATATACCTCCTGCCCCAAATGCATGTCTACAATCACAGCCACACCAGGTGAAAGCTACTTTTGCTTCATATGTCAATGCCACCAGACAGCCAAACTCAGGTAAAACCGCACACATCTACACCTTAAACATAAACCACACTGCTACCCTACAAATTACACTGACCATAAGGATACGCAGTGCAAGCTCAATGCTGCTTATGGCGACACATCATCGGATACGGTCATGGTCACTATGTTTGACAAAGATCGCTTAGGAGATATCGAAAAAAGACCTCTGTAAATGCATGACATGATCGAAAGGTGTAAATTTCAAATTTACACAATTAATGAAAAATCATACCCCACACAACACATGTAACACTGCCCAAACACTTTCACAGGAAACGTATGAACTACTACGTAGCACAAACACACGCCTAGCGGATATGAAAATTAGCGCCCAGGTGCGTGCACAGAAAAAAAGATTCGATGATCGCAAAACAAGGTACTCAATCCAACAGCTGCACTTCGACAGCCCGAACGAACATCACCAGCAGACGCCTCAAGCCGTCACAACAGACACATCGCACAAGGAGGCAACAGGTAATTGCACACATGAAATACTTGTCCCACTTGTTCCATGTACATGCAACATGAGCTACTGCTTCATCATTAGTAAAAGCCACAGCATTGACTAAACAAAAGAAACATGTTAACCTGCAGGCTCAGCAGAAAAACGCCCGCATCAAAACACAGAAACAGAAGACAACGACGGTGCAAAAAAGACATACTCGCAAGACAAAGTGCAACTGGATACCGGAAAAGATGGAGAAGCAAAAACATTGGCACCGATTACACCCATCAAAAAGATGAAATTCACAGACGTCTGAGTACTCCACTCCTCACCAATGTAAAATCCTACATCCCTATTCCCCTAGGTCCATAAAAACTATCCATTTTGCAAACTGCTCCCACAATGGCAGCCTATGTAAAATACAAACACTAGCATGCCAGAAAAACAGTAGTCAGGGCAATCTATTTTGCTAGAAGATCCACAGCGGTAGCATATGTAACTGCAAACACCGTCACGGCAGAACAACTGTAGTCAAGCCAATAACAATGTATTTTGGGAAACACGGTGATACACATACACCGTATTTCCAGGCACAACTACTTTCAGTAAAAAAATGCGCAATGGCCATATTTTGACATATTACAACGACATGTTCCCCTACCCCTACAACACAACACATAAAAAAACAACTTAGCAATTCAAAACACGCACGAAACAACAAAACCCGAGGGCCTCATCGTGCATAGCACGAACACACCACTAGTATATATATATGTACCAATATAATAACTATTAATATAGATACTAGTAATATTATTAGAAACTAGCCAAGAATATGTTATTGAATTACAATCTCTTTTTAGTTCAATGGATGTGCTCGATCTTCCGTTTTAGGTCTAATTGATTACGTGAAACGGTATACTCCTAAGCTCAACAATTCCTCCTCACACGAGCGTATGAAATTGTCATATGTTTAGTCCTCTGCCTAATGTCAACTTAAAGTCGGTTACTCCGTTTTGTCATTCGGCCAATATTTAAGATCCTTTGATTAAAGAGGTGATTTCAACGTAATAATCTCTCGAGTATAAATATTCTGCCCGCGGTTAGGAAATAGGATTCCGTTTGTCAGACGGCCATTTTACCCTCCGGTTTTTCTACCCTTGATCTCATATCCTAACTTCTCTGGTCAGTTCATCATTAGATTATGATTCTGTTTATATTGATTAGCTATGTCAATACGAACGTGCCATTAAGTTCAAGTAGAAAAAGGTTCATCATAATCGATTTTAGTCAGTTTTTAACATAGTCATCATCCATTTCCCTAAAAAGATAAAACTAATTCAATTACATATCTTGGCTAGATATAAAGTTAGCCTAATATCATTATAACTATTATATAGATACTAATAACAACAAACAAACATAAATACATTAGAAAGTTACCAGATTACAATTGAAGCATCAGAGCCGTATTCTCCGGAAATAGCAACTCTTCTAACAACAACGAGCCTTGATAAGTCTTCTAAATATTACAACGATACTTATGCTACATTATTGTTTCGGCAGAGTGCCTTTTACTGTATTTACAGAACTAGAAACTAACTAAAGATAAGATATATATATATATATATATATATATATATATATATATATATATAGAAGTGATATATACATTGGTACAACTCCAAACATCTGCAAATGATGGAGTATTTATAGGCGAGGGTAGTACACGGCGCGTGCGGCCTTCCGGCGCGTGCGGTGCTACGATCTGATTCCCTTGTCGACTCCCATGTGCTTGAAATGATGAAGATTCCGGCCCGTGCCGGTTCGTGCCGAACTGTCAAAATATCAGCTGTTTGGTAAAATGAGTTGTAGACCTCCGATTGACGTGATTCAAAGTGAGTTGAAAAGCTCATTTGAAGATCTAAAACTTTCATGAAGAACTCTTCCCCATAAAATGCATTTAAGTTGGGTCAAATGTCCGTCGAAGATATTTTACGGTAAGCACTTAGGACAATTGATCCGTTTGAACTTGTAAGCTTATGAAATCTTCTTCTATCCCTCAAAAGATATGTTTTTAGGCTCAAAAAGTGTCGTCACTTGGGATCTTGGTAAACATATAATCCTGCAATAAATTACCAAAACACCAAACATAAATCCGACATTTATACTCCGTTTACTAAACCGGTACAAAACTTATAAAAACTTATAAAAATACGATAATTTATATAATAATACTACTTACACATTTGGATAAAACTTAGTAATTATGACTTGAATTGGTACAATAATGCTCAAAGTGTTATCAATATTAGGGTAAAATGTCATAATAATGATTGACAATTTGTCGCTCATCAGGCTCATATAATCGTTTTGTGTCGGGACATATCATCAGAATTCCAACAAGTGGTGGGATGGGTGTTGACGAAAGGTGGTTGTGGGGTGGTTGGTGGCAGTTGTCACGGTTGGTGTTGCAGGGGTCAAATCTAACAATGCATAATGCGGTGTGCGGAGGGGATGATGATATGGTGTGTGAAGATAAGTGGTTTCGTGTGTGTAGGGGTGATGACGGGGAATGTGGTGGCAACGACAACTTTTTTAATCATTAGTCTATGTTTTGGCATTAATTTTTATCCATATGAATATGAACAAATTTCCTTTCAATCATTCGGATAGAAGCACGAATATAAGACTTAAGCTTGTCCTAGACACAGAAACTCTCTTTGAGTTTGACGTAGAAGCATGAATATGAGACTTAACCATTGATGACTCACGTGAAAAGATGTGCCACTAACTCAATGACAACACAACCAGCACCCTAATGACCCCTATGACGTACGACATCGACTGGACAACATGACTAGTCAAAACAATCATTGATTGAGAAGGTTGGTGGGCATTATGACTCATGCAAATTCAAACGATCCCGTGCAAATTTTGAACAATTCCGTGCTAATTTAGCACGACCTAACCATTGATGACTCACGTGAAAATACATGCCACTAACTCAATGACAACACAATCTGCACCCTAATGACCCCTATGACGTACGGCATCGACTGGACAACATGACTAGTCAAAACAAGCATTGATTGAGAAGGTCGGTGGGCATTATGACTCGTGCAAATTCGAATGATCACGTGCAAATTTTGAACGATTCCGTGCTAATTTAGCACGACCTAACCATTGATGACTCACATGAAAAGACGTGTCACTAACTCAATGACAACACAATATGCACCCTAATGACCCATATGACGTACGACATCGACTGGACAACATGACTAGTCAAAACAAGCATTGATTGAGAAGGTCGGTGGGCATTATGGTGTTGAAAAGGTGTCTAAAACCCAATCGGGTCGGACCGGATCCGACCGGGTCGGGTCATTTACAGTCTATTTAGTTCATGTAATAACTTTATTATGATTAATTAAAACACTTTTGCTATTATATATTTTTGTTTATCTTTATGAACCAATTATGTTATTGAATATATAGTAACGTCCTTAGTATTAAACTGTGATAGAGAAACCATGATGTTGATTATGGTTGATGAGATCTCTAATCACTTTAATATGTTTGATACTTGTCTCTAGTCGTATGTACCGGCAGTGTACCGGGTTAAATTGTAGTGCTAGTGTGGTGAGTCAGGTGTCGAATCCTCAGGGAAACGTATGGTAACTCAGAGTGTGGTTAAACACCAAGAAGTTCATTATTAACTCAATCTAAGTCATGCTTTTACCAAGTAAATAATCTCTAAACTACTAAAATAGTAAATAAATGCATAATACTAATATAGATATATATATATAGATACATAAATATATATATAAAAATACATATATATATATATATATATATATATATATATATATATATATATATATATATACCAATATATACCAATATAATAACTATTAATATAGATACTAGTAATATTATTAGAAACTAGCCAAGAATATGTTATTGAATTACAATCTCTTTTTAGTTCAATGGATGTGCTCGATCTTCCGTTTTAGGTCTAATTGATTACGTGAAACAGTATACTCCTAAGCTCAACAATTCCTCCTCACACGAGCGTATGAAATTGTCATATGTTTAGTCCACTGCCCAATGTCAACTTAAAGTCGGTTACTCCGTTTTGTCATTCGGCCAATATTTAAGATCCTTCGATTAAACAGGTGATTTCAACGTAATAATCTCTTGAGTACAAATATTCTGCCTCCGGGTAGGAAATAGGATTCCGTTTGTCAGACGGCCATTTTTACCCTCCGGTTTTTCTACCCTTGATCTCATATTCTAACTTCTCTGGTCAGTTCATCATTAGGTTATGATTCTGTTTATATTGATTAGCTATGTCAATACGAACGTGCCATTAAGTTCAAGTAGAAAAAGGTTCATCATAATCGATTTTAGTCAGTTTTTAACATAGTCATCTTCCATTTCCCTAAAAAAATAAAACTAATTCAATTACATATATTGGCTAGATATAAAGTTAGCCTAATATCATTATAACTATTATATAGATACTAATAACAACAAACAAACATAAATACATTAGAAAGTTACCAGATTACAATTGAAGCATCAGAGCCGTATTCTCCGGAAATAGCAACTCTTCTAACAACAACAAGCCTTGATAAGTCTTCTAAATATTACAACGATACTTATGCTAAATTATTGTTTCGACAGAGTGCCTTTTACTGTATTTACAGAACTAGAAACTAACTAAAGATAAGATATATATATATATATATATATATATATATATATATATATATATATATATATATATATATATATATATATAGAAGTGATATATATATTGGTACAACTCCAAACATCTGCAAATGATGGAGTATTTATAGGCAGGGGTAGTACACCGGCGCGTGCCGGCCCCTTCCCGGCGTGTGCCGGTGCTACAGTGCAGATTCCCTTGTCAGACTCCCATGTGCTTGAAATGATGAAGATTCCGGCCCGTGCCGGTTTTTTCCGGTTCGTGCCGAACTGTCAAAATATCATCTGTTTGGTAAAATGAGTTGTAGACCTCCGATTGACATGATTCAAAGTGCGTTGGAAAGCTCATTTGAAGATCTAAAACTTTCATGAAGAACTCTTCCCCATAAAATGCATTTAAGTTGGGTCAAATGTCCGTCGAAGATATTTTATGGTAGAAGCACTTAGGACAATTGATCCGTTTGAACTTGTAAGCTTATGGCATCTTCTTCTATCCCTCAAAAGATATGTTTTTAGGCTCAAAAAGTGTCGTCACTTGGGATCTTGGTAAACGTATAATCCTGCAATAAATTACCAAAACACCAAACGTAAATCCGACACGATACTCCGGTTACTAAACCGGTACAAAACTTATAAAAAACTTATAAAAATACGATAATTTATATAATAATACTACTTACACATTTGGATAAAACTTAGTAATTATGACTTGAATTGGTACAATAATGCTCAAAGTGTTATCAATATTAGGGTAAAATGTCATAATAATGATTGACAATTTGTCGCTCATCACAAGTCCCCACTTAGCTTTTGGTCATCCTCGAGCAAAACAAGCGATAAAAATTGAATGAGGGACAAATTCATGAAGATATAAGATGTAAGGGACAACCAGATATTGCAACCATTAGAATTACAACCAGGCTTTAACCTTAATATAAGTGTATAACAGAGTGTGTGATCAAGCAATTAATTATGATATAATGAAGGCAATACTTGTAAAATACAAACCATAGGCTTAAGAATGATACCAATCTCCACTAATCGAGGCATTTGGAGTCAAGAAGTTAGATCGGGTAGGACTTGAAGGGTTATAAAGTTAGGCCAGGGTAATTTCGGTTAATCGAAAAGGATATTTTGGGAACGGGAGAAAAAGAAGTACGAGTGAACATAATCAATTCATGTACCACCTCATCTCTACCATACAAACCATCCAAACTCCTTTTTGATTGCTTTCAACACTTTGGGAACCATAGGATACTAACATACTCGAACTCATTGCCAAACTCGACTATGTTTTAAGCGTCATGAGGTAAGATCGAATACATTAGCACCTATCTAACTATCCCAACTCTAACATCATAAAAATTAACTTGAACTCATCACTTTGATTCCAATCCCTTATTTCTCTATTGTTAAGGGTGATTTTGTACGTTTTATAAGGATATATTTTATGTCAATTTTCCCCATATGTGGATGTTTTTCATAGAAATCGAGCTTTATATTGAAATATTGAGCAAATGAGTTTTAGAAGTATTAAAGTGCAAAATCGAGCCAATCATGTGATTTTATTGGATAAATATCTTTAGACGTAAGATGTTACATTTTGCATGTTTTTATCGTGATGTAGGTACGCTTGCATGAGGTGAAAGGAGCTTAAAAGATGTTCAAGTGATGATTTGCATGGAAGGAAAGAGATAGAGATGAAGTTGGAATGAAGATCAAGATGAATTTGGAAGAAAAAGGGACTGAACTAGCGTTCAGAGTGGACTGGCGTCCAAATAAGTGGACTGGCGTCCAGGGGGAGTTTTTGATTCAGAGAGTTTGGACGCCATAGTGAACGAGCGTCCAGAGGCACCAGACTAGCGTCCAGAAAGTCGGACGGGCGTCCTTAAGCCGACATAGCAGCAGCCGCCTTACTTTTCTATAAATAGCAGCGCGATTTCAACCCTAAGACACACATTATTGAGATATAATTCGATCCCTCTTGACACAAAAACATTATAGAGGAGCCACTGGCGCGACCCCACTTTTTGGGAGGTGGGTGGCGGTTAGATTAGGTTTTATTTTCGTTCTTTTTCTGTTCTTGTTCGTCCATGCTGATGGTCTTCAAGCTGTGAACTGGAGCATCCATGGTTACTTTTCAGCAGCGTTTTTGATTTCTCTCTTGGATAATCTTGTGAGTGATTTTATTTAGAGTTTGTATCTTTCCTTTGTTTATTTGTTTATGCAATCGGTATCGGAAGATGTATTGCTATTTGATGTTTACCGTATGATGGAAATCGGTGTAAACCTTAGATCACCATAGGAAAGATTAGACTTTTAACCTTGACATAACGGAAGTTGATAGGTTAGATTTCTAGGTTGTTAGATCTAATAAATCTTGCACCTTGTTTTGAGAGCGTTAATCTCTATAGATCGGAAGATGATGAGATTGATAGACGGATTACTTACGGAAGTAGGAATTCATACCTTTGATTAGGTGAACCACAACTTTGATTGAATCATCATAAGATAATCTAAGGAAGATTTAAGGGTTGCGGATGGTGGATCATGTTTGTTCTATGTTGATTCGCTTGACCATTATCATGATAGTTAGTTTTATTGTTTTCTTAGTTGTAGTTTTATTTTATTTGCTTTTGTTCGCAAGCGATATTTTCCTGGCTTTGGGTGACAATCCTCTGTCGGCTTTATTTTCCGTTTTAGTTTAGGTTTAGAATAATTGTATCAACCTTAGGAGAATTAATTGAACTAGATACCCGATTCCTGTGATCGACTCGGTATTAATCGCTATACTACGATCCCTACACTTGGGGAATACCGGATTTATAAATTTTATTACTTGTTGTTTTGTTAGATAAAATCCGTGACAAGTTTTTGGCGCCGTTGCCGGGGAATCGGTGCGGTCGTCTAGTTTCTTATTAATTTTTTCTAAAGTTGTTTTGTTTTGTTTTTCGTAGGTAGTTTGTGTTATCTAGTGATTATTAATTTTTCATAGGTTTGTGTTTAGGTTCCAATTAGGGTTTTGTTTAGTTTTCGTGTTTTGTTTGGACCTGTTTTCGTGTTTAGCGGCGTTTATGTGTTTGATTTGAACGTGCGCGGGCGTCTGAGCTATTGGGCGCCCGTCCGTCCAAATCGATTGTCTCTGTTTGTGTTTTGCCCGAGCGCATTTAGCGTCCGATAACTTGGACGCCCGTCCTGTTCTTTCTCCAGGCAGACGTCCGTCCAGTAACTTGGACGCCCGTCTGGCCTGTCTGTCACCAGTTTTCTTTATTTATTTTTGTTTTAGGTAGATATCTTGGTTTGTCTTTCTTTTGCTTATTAAATAAATGTACTAGGGTTTCTGTTTTTCGTAGGTAGGTTTTGTAGGTAGGTTTCTGAGGTTGAATCATCTGACTCCACGTTTTTCGCGGTCAAATTTTTGGATAAAAGGGATCGTTTTAGCACTCATTAGTATTTTGGCCGTAACTTTCGGCTCGAGTGTCGGATTTACGCGCAGGACCCCAATTCGGAAAGCTCGTTCCGACGCCGACGACGTGATGAACGGCCAAAGGCCGTTCAACACCGTTTTCGAGGTCAAAATCCACTGTTTTCCCTTCCATTTTGGGCTCATAAGATTTCAACACGTTTTTTTCTTTTTCTTTTTTTTTTTTTTAGGTTTTTCTGTTTTTTCTGTTTTAAATTTTTCGTACTTTAGGTTTAGGTTTCTGTTTCCGTATCTTTTTAGGTAGTTTTCAATAAGAGTAGCATCACACAAATTGAGAGTTTTTATTTTTGCCATGTTTCGATGACCGTTGGGTTAAGAATGTGCAAAAAGTTTTTTTACTCAATTTATGAAACGTGAATTTAGGTTTCATAGTTTTGTTTTCGTTTTTAATAAACACTAGGGTTTCTGTTTTAATGATATGGTATTAGGTTATGATTTTAGGGTTGCCTTTGTTTTACGGTATCAATCGAGTGCATTTGTGCTTTATGCTAAGACCAGGCGGGAGTCTGCTCTCGATGGCGCCCGGCCACTCTTTTTGTGGTTTCGGACATCGTCCATAGTGAGTGGACGTCCGTCCATCCAACATGCACCTGTTCTGTTAAGTCTTAGGGCAACTAGACGAGCGTCCGGTTTAATCCAGACGCCCGTCCAGTTCATAAATTCCAGGCGAACGCCCGTTTGAAAGAAGGAACGCACGTTCAGGTTCCAAATTTTTCTTGACTTGATTTTTAATGCTTTATTTGACGTGGATCCTTTCATATGAGCTTATGTGGCTAATTATTTCTACTTAGATGTTCTGAACTTGCATGTTTACATCTTTCCATCTACGAATCCATGTTAAATAATTGATTAATTTTTATATACATGCTACATTAATTGACATGGATGTTTTATTGTGAGCCTCTGTGGCCGTTGTGTATATGCGTAGATGTCCTGTTCTTTCACCGTTATGGTTTTCTTTCCATCTATTGCAATCCATGTTGAGTAATTCACCTAGCTAGACGTGATTCTAATATGACTTATCTTTGCTCTGTTGTCGCTCATCTAGGGTGTTAGGATTCATCCATGCATGTTATAATTCTTGTCGGTTCTCGTATGCTATAATTGTTCTTCTTGTTATTTAGTAGCTAATGTCGGTTTCGTATGCTACATATCGTTGTGATGAATCTGTGAGCTTTAAGACCTATATGCTTTCTTGTTATTCTTGTAACTCTCATATGGGTAGCTACCGCCGGTTTTCCGTATGCTACCATGTCTTCTTATGAGTTATATCTGCTTTAGTATAGCTAATCGTTGGTTCTCCATAATGCTATCACCTTTGATGAGTCTTAAGGCGCGTCACACCGCATGTAATGAATAATCGCTCGCTTATCGTATGGCTGTCATTATTTGGTGAGACGTTTATTATATACATGTCGTGTTGCAAATGAGTGGGCTAGTTTTCTTTCTTTTATTTTCTTTTATTTTTGCATATCATTTAGTTACATGTCAGCTAGTTGCATTGTTTTTCTATTTTTCTTTTATTTTTCTTGAGGGTAGTTACTGTCGGCTTGCCGTACGCTACCACTTTATCATGTAGATTTCATTGTAATATCTTTTTCATGTAGTTGCGCTTAGCCCTACTGCTTTTGTAATGTTCCATGTATAATTTCCATCTTTATATGGGCTTAATTTGAAAAATCTCTATGACTTCTTTTCCATGTATAATCCTCTATCATTATTAGTTGGAGTTTGATGTTTCTGTTTGCACATGTGGTCTATATTATTCTACAAGCTTCTGTGGCTTTATTTTTGACGCTTAGGTGTCCTGTACTTTCCCTGTGTGGTGATTTTTCCATCTGAGCCATTATGTCATGTGCTTATTTCTTGTCTATAATTATTTTTGCCATGTTATATTTCCCCCTATGTTCCCCGAGATACTGCCATGTTTTTCAAGTGGTGCAGGTACATTTTTAGCTGTTCTTGTTAAGCTGGCCTTGGAAGTGAATCTGGAGAGGAATACCTATGACATCTCGTGCCTCGGAAACGCGGATCGATTATTTATCCTTCTTCAGCCTATCTTCATATCATTACCAAATCAGCTAAGTTCTTTTATCTTTTCTTTAATTCTGCACAACATGAGGACATGTTGTAATTTAAGTGTGGGGGAGGGGAATAGTTTTATGTATCTACATTCATTTGCCATACTATTATATTTCTATGAAAAAGTGCTAAATTTTAAAAAAAAATTGTTTGTTTTGTCCCAAGTGAGCAAAGGCATATCTTTATTTGAGTTTTTATATCATTGGTGCATTATTTTGCATATTTAGTAAATTTAGATGTTTCACCCGATACTATTTTTCACGTGCCATAGTAAATGATGAGCTATATTTTAGAGCTATGCCCATTTGATTAGAGATTTTTGATGATTATCGCATGATTCTTTGCGTACATACGAATTTTGAAAATTTTAATAGGTTGTGTTTAAAATTAAAGTATGACATACTGTGAATATCTAAGGTTTGAATGTGATAAGTAACACGTAACTTATTGTCAAATTAAAAAGTTGAAAAGTAAATGAAGTAATTGGGTGTGTCGGAAGCTAGTCAATGATTTGAGTGCGATAGGGTATACCACGTATGTCCTATACCACTATGATGACTAAAAGCTCACGACAGTCAGAAGAAGCTGCCTTATGATTTGAGTAAGGTAGGGTATATCTTGAATATCCTATTCTGCTATGACAGGGCAAGAGCTCATTCTGATGTGTGTTTAATTGTGAAAGTAGTTAAATCAACTTGCAATAAGAATTGTTATGAAATGAATGAAAGACTAAGTTATCGTCTATCTTATCCCCAGTAGAAACTGATAGATATGTTGTAGGGATTATCCTCTGAGTATGTCAGAAAGGTTTTAAATACCCTCTATCATTCTTTTCGAATATGTATGTTCTGTGAGGGGCATGTTATAATCGTTTTTATATTTCTATTTTAAATGGGATGTTGGCTAGTTTTGCTTGAATCAATTTCAAGTGTGGATTTAGTGGAAATTTGTTATGGCTATGCACACACACTTGGGTGAACCTCTAAACTATTGAATATGCTTTATGGTTGCATAAATGTTTATATGTCTCGAGTCTTGATTTTGTTTTGTCTTGCTCGGGACGAGCAAGGTTTAAGTGTGGGGGAGTTGTTAAGGGTGATTTTGTACGTTTTATAAGGATATATTTTATGTCAATTTTCCCCATATGTGGATGTTTTTCATAGAAATCGAGCTTTATATTGAAATATTGAGCAAATGAGTTTTAGAAGTATTAAAGTGCAAAATCGAGCTAATCATGTGATTTTATTGGATAAATATCTTTAGATGTAAGATGTTACATTTTGCATGTTTTTATCGTGATGTAGGTACGCTTGCATGAGGTGAAAGGAGCTTAAAAGATGTTCAAGTGATGATTTGCATGGAAGGAAAGAGATAGAGATGAAGTTGGAATGAAGATCAAGATGAATTTGGAAGAAAAAGGGACTGAACTAGCGTCCGAGTGGATCAAGCGTCCAAATAAGTGGATCAAGCGCCCAGGAGGAGTTTTGATTCAGAGAGTTTGGACGCCATAGTGAACGAGCGTCCAGAGGCACCAGACTAGCGTCCAGAAAGTCGGACGGGCGTCCTTAAGCCGACATAGCAGCAACCGCCTTACTTTTCTATAAATAGCAGCGCGATTTCAACCCTAAGACACACATTATTGAGATATAATTCGATCCCTCTTGACACAAAAACATTAGAGAGGAGCCCTAGGCGCCCCAGCCCCCTTTTGGGAGGCTGGGGTGGCGGTTAGATTAGGTTTTATTTTCGTTCTTTTTCTGTTCTTGTTCGTCCATGCTGATGGTCTTCAAGCTGTGAACTGGAGCATCCATGGTTACTTTTCAGCAGCGTTTTTGATTTCTCTCTTGGATAATCTTGTGAGTGATTTTATTTAGAGTTTGTATCTTTCCTTTGTTTATTTGTTTATGCAATCGATATCGGAAGATGTATTGCTATTTGATGTTTACCGTATGATGGAAATCGGTGTAAACCTTAGATCACCATAGGAAAGATTAGACTTTTAACCTTGACATAACGGAAGTTGATAGGTTAGATTTCTAGGTTGTTAGATCTAATAAATCTTGCACCTTGTTTTGAGAGCGTTAATCTCTATAGATCGGAAGATGATGAGATTGATAGACGGATTACTTACGGAAGTAGGAATTCATACCTTTGATTAGGTGAACCACAACTTTGATTGAATCATCATAAGATAATCTAGGGAAGAATTAAGGGTTGCGGGATGGTGGATCATGTTTGTTCTATTTTGATTCGCTTGGTCATTATCATGATAGTTAGTTTTATTGTTTTCTTAGTTGTAGTTTTATTTTATTTGCTTTTGTTCGCAACGATATTTTCCTGGCTTTGGACTGACAATCCTCTGTCCAGTTTATTTTCCGTTTTAGTTTAGGTTTAGGAATAATTGTATCAACCTTAGGAGAATTAATTGAACTAGATACCCCGATTCCCTGTGATCGACTCCGGTATTAATCGCTATACTACGATCCCTACACTTGGGGAATACCGGATTTATAAATTTTATTACTTGTTGTTTTGTTAGATAAAATCCGTGACATATATACATCCAAACTTTTATTCATTGGGAACTTCTCAAATTATTTTGAACTTTTTTTTTGTTTTTTTTTTATTATTTGGCTCAAAAACCGAGCACCAGGCTCAACACCAAGCTCTTCCTCTCCTTATAGCTCAAAACCAAGAAACATCAACCCAACTAGAAACATCATTTCCCCCACCCCACACTCGTTTTAGCAAATGTGGTCCAACAAAAGACTAAGTCCACTCGTAGGGTTAAAATGAAGGGAATGTGACCATAATTAAAGCTCAAGGGTAGGTTTCTGACTAAATAACAAAACGGCTATAAAGCGAATGGTGGTCGGACCATTCTATCAAGGCTGAGAGGGGCTACGATGGTCAAATGTTCGGGTTTTGGCTTATTAGGCTGTGGTAGGGTCAAAGAGATGCCATGACCGTCATCCCTAACTTCGATTCCAAACACCTTTCTATTTCGCCTCGAAAGGATATCAAGCCTAAGTTCTAGTTGCTATGGAAGCATGCTTACATGATATCATACAAAAGTTGCATGTTAACAAAAGATTGAAACTATACGTACACAAGGAATTCATTTTACACAAATAGATTTGGGGTTAAAATGCACTTACGGTTCACGTTGGTTATATACATCCAAATTGATCATTACATCTTCAAATCCATGAAATATATGCCTTGTACAGTTTATTTTAATCAACTAAATAATGCTCGAAAAAAAAAATCGAAAACTAAGTGATTTATTGATACAAAATAAGCATTAATGTCATTGCTAGACCAACCACGACTCCACTCCCCACTTACGAACTTACATTGTCCCCAATGTAAAGTGAGTGTAAATAAGTTGTTGGGAAAGCAATGGGGCACTAAAACAAGTCAAAACAAATACTGGGATGATAAAAAAGGGTGGGTGGGTGGGTCAAAGTTATGACCGTTGTGTGTGCAAATGAAATAAAAGTGTGTGGAGTGTGACAGTGTAGTGACAAAAGGTAGATAAACACTGAGTCTTTTATACCCAAATCCTCAAGGGTTATTTCAAATCGTTCTATCAACCTTAGTCCAAGAAATGATGCATTTGAATTTTCTCTGTTTTCCATCGGGATTTTCGGATAACCACCTAATCGTTCCCGTTTTAATGACATTCAAACATTCATCCTGAGACTTGGTAAAACAAAATGAAAATCAATCCGAAGTATTAGCAAAGTATCATCCCAAGTATGAGGATAGTATCATCCAAAGTATAAGTAATTATTATATTTAACATTTTTACGGGTTGCCTCCCGGTAGCGCTTTTGTTTAACGTCGTTTGCTCGACAGACTTAAACAACCAAAATGATAATGATTAATTAATATAATATATTAAACAAAATGAGATACTTCTAACAATTACTCACCAAAGCATTTAGCAATTAAGTACATGAACCAACTAGAAATAAATGCTTAAGGAGTAAATAGGAAGGATAGTACCCATGTTTTCACTATATTTATAGTCTATAGCTAGACTTTTCCTTGCTTAGGTCTCTAATGCACCGGTGGTGGGTCATCCTCACGCACCGCATCCTTCTTTTTTATCAATACCGGTCTCCCACATAGATTAGAAAATTTCCACCAATCCCAACGATTCTTGACCTTTTCCTTTGATTTTCGAGCTTTCGGTTTGCGAGCCTTCACATTATTGCTGGAGTCATCTTCTTCAACTACCTGCGTGTTAGTACGATCCACAACAAGGGGACACAAAGGGTCCACACGAGAACAAGATTCTAGTGTAGTGCATGGATATTTCAATGGAATGTAAATGTTGAAGACAACACGCTCATCATTCACTCCCAAATTAAGCTCTCCCTTACTAACATCGATCACAGCTCCCACCGTTGCTAAAAATGGTCTACCGAGGATAAGGGGTTGTATGTACCCCACCTCCATATCCATAACAACAAAAATCGACGGGAAGTAAAATTTATCAACCTTAACCAACACGTCTTCGATGACTCCTTTAGGATGTTTAATAGATCTATCTGCAAGTTGAAGAGTCATCTCCGTATGCTTAAGCTTACATTTGCCATGTTTCATGAAATCATTATAGGACATGAGGTTTATGCTCACACCGAGATCACATAGTGCCTTTTCAAACAAAAGTCCCCAATATCACATGGGATAGTAAAACTACCAGATCTTTAAGTTTAGGAGGAAGCTTGTGTTGAAGCACGGCGGAACACTCCTCACTTAGACACACCGTCTCTCATATTCTTCCAACCGCTTTCTTTCGATAGTATGTCCTTAAGAAACTTACCATATTCCGGCATATTGATTAGAGCTTCAATGAAAGGGATATTAATAGTTAAGTGCCGAAAAGTGTCAAGAAAACGTGCATACTTCTTATCCAACTTCAGCTTTTTCATTTCCTTTTTCGGGGGATAGGGAAGTAATTCAAGATCAATTAAAGTAGGGTTAGAATGTATACCTCCCTTACCCTTGTCGTTAGATGAAGATGGTGAAGATTCTTTGAATGTTTGTGCATTAGAAGGACACCGTTTGTCATTATTCTGCACCTTTTTCTGTAAAATCTGCATTGGATTTTGTGCTGCCCTGTCAGGTTGAACCGAGGTGAAATTGGGTTGAGCCGGATAAGGTTTGGTTTGAATTGGCCCTTTCAAACTTGATTCCTTTCCAACCTGCTCATTGAACAATGTCCTCAAATCACTCGATCTTGGATTTTTCAATATTCTAGGAACCTTGACCCGTTCTTTATCCTCACTTTTAGGTTCAATATATCTGTTTTGTCTTAGGAAATCTTCAATAATTTCTTCTTCCTCTTTAGTGAATTCAGTTTCATCTTTACTTTCCATGTTCTTTTTAAATTTACCATCTAAATCATCATCTACTTCATTATTTCTGAATTTTTCTAATCCATTACTTCCACATATTCTTCCACTTCTGGTAATAACAACATTTACCTCTCTCGGGTTTCTTTCAGTATTACTTGGTAATCCTCCTGGAGGTCTACTGTTTTTACGTTCTCCTTCTCTACTCAAATGATCTTCCATATTCCTTATTGACGCTTCTATAGTTCTCATTCTGGTATCATGTCCACTCATGAATGTTTTTAACGTACTCATATCCTTAGTGACTGTACCTATAGAAGTTATCATAGTTTCCATATTTTGGGCTTGAGTAGATACTACACCCATCATATTTTCCATTAATTTCTCCCATTTATCAACTCCTTCAGGTTGAGTTGAACTTTGGGTGACTGGTATACTTTGAGTAGTATGTTGTTGATATGATCTAGGTAATGATTGCAGGTTCTGATTCGCGGTATCTCCTTGATAAACTTGATTACTATATGAATTCTTATATTGAACTGGAAACGGTGGTTGTCCTTGCTTACTAGGGTTTTCAGACCAACGAAAAGTAGGGTGATCTTTTCTAATAGCATTAAACGAGTGTGAATACGCGTTGTTCAAATTCATATGCTGTTGTAAAAAACTCACCTCCTCCCTTGAATATCCTTCTGGTTCTTCTATCCCTAATGACACATTATCACGATTTGAGTAGTCATTCGTTAAATTATTTTCCGAGTTAATAATCTTACTAGCTTGTAAGCCATCAAATTTCCTACTCAAATTCTCCAAGTGTGCTAGAACTTCCGTATTCGATGTACATTCTCCTGCAAATGCTACTTTTCTTGTGCTAGAACCGGTTTCCCACATTCGGTTATTTTTGGAAATCTTTTCAATAGTATCGTAAACTAATTGGGCTTCACTCATCATTAAAGAACCACCACATGCATGATCAACGTCTGCACGTGAGTCTTTCCTTAGTTTACGACAGAAAATTTGGATTTGCATATCTAAGGAATAACCATGATCGGGACAAGCTCTTAATAACTTTTTAAATCTTTCCCAAGCATTCCCAAGCATTTCTTCAGATCCTTGTCTAAAGTTAGCAATTTCGACCTTTAATTCCAAATTCCTCCCAGGAGTAAAATATTGTTTTCAGAACTCGGTTTGAATCTCCTCCCAACTTGTCAATGAATGATGTGGGAGTGACATAAACCAATCTCGTGCTCTTCCTTTTAAAGAAAAAAGGAAACATAGACATCCTCGTTAATTCACGATGAGCACCTTGACTTTTGGCTGTATTACACAATTCTTCGAAAAGATAGAGGTGATGATGCGGATCTTCATCATCTTCTCCTAAGAATTGGGCTCTTGTGTCAATCAAACCAAAAAGATGAGATTTTATTTCGAAATTATTTGCTCCTTCATTTGGTAAACGAATTGGATTATTAGTCTGGTTTCTTCTTATGGTCTGATCACAGATAGGTCTCGGGTTTGGTGGGTTAGGATTATTATGATTATTCTGGTTCCGATTTTGATTATTTCTATTATTAGGATTCTGGTTATTTGGTATTGTTAGATTCTGATTAAGGTTTTGTCCATGTCCTTGGGCATGAGCAATCCCTTGTTTAGGTGTTTCATCACTGGTTTCGGCCATTCTCGTTTCTCGATTTGATTTATTTATCGTCAGATTTCCACGACTAGTATGACCATGTTTACTCTCTACTTTAATCCTTCGTAAGTATTTATGTCGGGCTTATAAGGAGTGAGTGAGGCCTTACCGCTTCTGGTCATCAACTATCGAAAACAGAAAATAACTCGAAAAAGATAGAAGTAAAAAGATTGGTAACTTACCTACAAGGTAGATACCAACAAAAGATAAAAAAGAAATGTGATAAGAAGAGTGTTGACTTATCCTCGAGAATTTTGAGCTAATACAATTAGTAACCATGAGACCTGATGAATTAGCGTCGTTTCCCGCAACGGCGCCGAAAGTCGACGGATTGTTTCTAGGTCATTACAATCCTTACCGGCAAAGTACCGGGTTAAATTGTAGTGCTAGTGTGGTGAGTCGTGTGTCGAATCCTCGAGGAAACATGTGGTAACTCAGTGTGGTTAAACACCAAGAAGCTTTTATTATTAACTCAATCTAAGTCGTAGTTTTTACCAAGTAAATAATCTACAAACTACTAAAATAGTAAATAAATGCATAATACTAATATAGATATATATAGATACATAAATATATATATATATATATATATATATATATATATATATATATATATATATATATATATATATATATATATATATATAAGTACCAATATTATAACTATTAATATAGATACTAGTAATATTATTAGAAAGTAGCCAAGAATATGTTATTGAATTACAATCTCTTTTTAGTTCAATGGATGTGCTCGATCTTCCGTTTCAGGTCTAATTGATTACGTGAAACGGTATACTCCTAAGCTCAACAATTCCTCCTCACACGAGCGTATGAAATTGTCATATGTTTAGTCCTCTGCCTAATGTCAACTTAAAGTCGGTTACTCCGTTTTGTCATTCGGCCAATATTTAAGATCCTTCGATTAAACAGGTGATTTCAACGTAATAATCTCTCGAGTACAAATATTCTGCCCCCGGTTAGGAAATAGGATTCCGTTTGTCAGACGGCCATTTTTACCTTCCGCTTTTTCTACCCTTGATCTCATATCCTAACTTCTCTGGTCAGTTCATCATTAGGTTATGATTCTGTTTATATTGATTAGCTATGTCAATACGAACGTGCCATTAAGTTCAAGTAGAAAAAGGTTCATCATAATCGATTTTAGTCAGTTTTTAACATAGTCATCATCCATTTCCCTAAAAAGATAAAACTAATTCAATTACATATCTTGGCTAGATATAAAGTTAGCCTAATATCATTATAACTATTATATAGATACTAATAACAACAAACAAACATAAATACATTAGAAAGTTACCAGATTACAATTGAAGCATCAGAGCCGTATTCTCCGGAAATAGCAACTCTTCTAACAACAATGAGCCTTGATAAGTCTTCTAAATATTACAACGATACTTATGCTACATTATTGTTTTAGTGAGTGACTTTTCACTGTATTTACAGAACTAGAAACTAACTAAAGATAAGATATATATATATATATATATATATATATATATATATATATATATATATATAAGTGATATATATATTGGTACAACTCCAAATATCTGCAAATGATGGAGTATTTATAGGCGGGTAGTACACCGCGCATGCCGCCCCTTTCCGACAGCGTGCGGTGCTACTGATCTGCAGATTCCTTGTCGACTCAATGTGCTTGAAATGATGAAGATTCCGGCCCGTGCCGGTTTTTTCCGGTTCGTGCCGAACTGTCAAAATATCAGCTGTTTGGTAAAATGAGTTTTAGACCTCCGATTGACGTGATTCAAAGTGCGTTGGAAAGATCATTTGAAGATCTAAAACTTTCATGAAGAACTCTTCCCCATAAAATGCATTTAAGTTGAGTCAAATGTCCGTCGAAGATATTTTACGGTAGAAGCACTTAGGACAATTGATCCGCTTGAACTTGTAAGCTTATGGAATCTTCTTCTATCCCTCAAAATATATGTTTTTAGGCTCAAAAAGTGTCGTCACTTGGGATCTTGGTAAACATATAATCCTGCAATAAATTACCAAAACACCAAACGTAAATCCGACACGATACTCCGGTTACTAAACCGGTACAAAACTTATAAAAAACACCAGGCTCATATAATCGTTTTGTGTCGGGACATATCATCAGAATTCCAACAAGTGGTGGGATGGGTGTTGACGAAAGGTGGTTGTGGGGTGGTTGGTGGCAGTTGTCACGGTTGGTGTTGCAGGGGTCAAATCTAACAATGCATAATGCGGTGTGCGGAGGGGATGATGATATGGTGTGTGAAGATAAGTGGTTTCGTGTGTGTAGGGGTGATGACGGGGAATGTGGTGGCAACGACAACTTTTTTAATCATTAGTCTATGTTTTGGCATTAATTTTTATCCATATGAATATGAACAAATTTCCTTTCAATCATTCGGATAGAAGCACGAATATAAGACTTAAGCTTGTCCTAGACACAGAAACTCTCTTTGAGTTTGACGTAGAAGCATGAATATGAGACTTAACCATTGATGACTCACGTGAAAAGATGTGCCACTAACTCAATGACAACACAACCAAAGACCCTAATGACCCCCTATGACGCGTTTACATCGATCGGACAACATGACTAGTCAAAACAATCATTGATTGAGAAGGTTGGTGGGCATTATGACTCATGCGAATTCAAACGATCCCGTGCAAATTTTGAACAATTCCGTGTTAATTTAGCACGACCTAACCATTGATGACTCACGTGAAAATACATGCCACTAACTCAATGACAACACAATCTGCACCCTAATGACCCCTATGACGTACGGCATCGACTGGACAACATGACTAGTCAAAACAAGCATTGATTGAGAAGGTCGGTGGGCATTATGACTCGTGCAAATTCGAATGATCACGTGCAAATTTTGAACGATTCCGTGCTAATTTAGCACGACCTAACCATTGATGACTCACATGAAAAGACGTGTCACTAACTCAATGACAACACAATATGCACCCTAATGACCCATATGACGTACGACATCGACTGGACAACATGACTAGTCAAAACAAGCATTGATTGAGAAGGTCGGTGGGCATTATGGTGTTGAAAAGGTGTCTAAAACCCAATCGGGTCGGACCGGATCCGACCGGGTCGGGTCATTTACAGTCTATTTAGTTCATGTAATAACTTTATTATGATTAATTAAAACACTTTTGCTATTATATATTTTTGTTTATCTTTATGAACCAATTATGTTATTGAATATATAGTAACGTCCTTAGTATTAAACTGTGATAGAGAAACCATGATGTTGATTATGGTTGATGAGATCTCTAATCACTTTAATATGTTTGATACTTGTCTCTAGTCGTATGTACTGTCAATCAAGTCATTGATAGTATGATTAAACTAGCACGTATTGGATGTCTTATGTCTTATTGAAGATAGGGATAGATCTTGTCTATCAAATTGTAGAGACGCTTGGACTGTACGTGGACGTGTATTGGAGAATTCATACGTTAGACTGACCCACTTACATTAAGTGTCGCAGCATGTGACAGTTGTATCCTGAGACCGAAGTCTATATGGCATCAAGGTGTGGATCGTCATGCTTTGACGCTATTGAGGTTTCCCCTAGCCATATGCAGTGCTCGGGTATGATATTGAAGCATGCGTAGGATATATGTTTGTCCGTCCGGAAATCGCGTATCCTATTAGTAGGAGTGAATATTCGAAATGGCCTTCTTATAAGGAATGTCTAGCTCCCGTGAATCTTTGCAAAGTGTGAGTAAATGAGTTTTCTGGGAGAGCATGATATCCAGATTATAAGATACGATCGTTGATGTACTAATACTCGAAATATGATTGTATGGATATTGTAACAGCGATAGGATTCTATTTACACGGTAACCATTTCACATGAAGGGTAATAGTCATTGCTTTTTGCTCTTCCGATGATTGGGGGTCACGATGTGTTGCTAGACGATATTTCATGATCGTTAGATATGAAGGGCATTTTCGTAATTTTCACTTTGTGTCTACGACCAATATATTCGGAAGCCTATCGGGTCACACGCATAAGAACATCTAGCCGGATTAAAATGCGATTATAGTGATTACCGAATAAGGAAAGTTTATCTCGACTATAAAGTGTTATAGTGATTAAATTAATATTGTGGTATTTATTTATTGTGGATAAATTAAATACAAGATAGTAATTATATTGATTAATTAAATAATATTCTGAATGCCAATTTATTGGCATATGGGGTGCCACATTTAAGTGTATAAGATACACTTGGATTGTGCAATTTAATTAATGATATTATCATATATTAATATTAGATATTAATAGATTTATGGTCATAAGATAAATATAGTCAATATTAGATATTGACAATATCTTGGATTTATTTAATATGAGATTTTAAATTAAATGAGATAAATCTAGAATATCTATTTTTCTTATTAAACAAGCATTGATTGAGAAGGTCGGTGGACATTATGACTCGTGCAAATTCGAACGATCCGGTGCAAATTTTGAACGATTCCGTGCTAATTTAGCACGACCTTACCATTGATGACTCACGTGAAAAGACATGCCACTGACTCACGTGAGAGAGGAGAATTGTTCACGACTCTCTTAAAGAGATATTCACGTGCCGAGAGTATGACACGGATGACATTGCTTGGGAAGCCTCATCTATCATCTTTAATTAGCACCCATGGTTTATTTAAGTACTTTATCATATTAATTGTTTGATTTTACAAATCTTTAATTATATGTTTATGTTTCCTTTTAATAAAAATATTGTCGTTCTAAAAAAGTTGTCTATGTGTACCCGTGCAAGTTATTTTCCATCAAGATGGAAGAAAGTTATAGACTTTGTTGAAGTTGCAGATTTTTCTTTATATTAAAACAAGATAGTCATGATGATAATAAAAAGAAACACAAAATATAAGATAGTCACGATAATAATCGAAATAATTATAAAAACTTACACGACTTGAGATAATACTAAATAATATAATGCAGATATTACACCACAATAAGTTTAGATAATACTAAAAAAAACATGAATAAAAGACATAAATAATGACCGTATCAATTAGGAACAACAACTGTATGAAACAGACATTTAGTCTTTCTATGTCCGGTGTTCTCGCACAACGAGCAACGCCTACCGGAACCTGAGACTGTCCTGTCATTAGGCATCCTGCTGGTCCTACCGCCGGGAAGCTCACCTTGAGCAGCAATCCTGAGGGTCCTGGGTCGGCCCCGCTTCTCTCCCGTTCTAGTGTTTTCCCTCATTCGCTCAGTCTAGGCTCAAGCGGCAGAATACGCTGAAATCTAATTGAATCGGGAACAATCCAATCATCCTCGACTGGAACGGGATACACGCGTCCTTCATAAATACGTTGGAAACATTCAGCTTTGTAGTACTGTTGGGGAGATTTTGCATCAATAACAAAAGAAAATTTATAACCCTAACCTATATGCAAAACTAACTCCTAACCGACCAAAACATCGGGTTGTTGCTAGTAAAGCGTAATGAGTAAGGGGGTCGATCCACGAGGAAAAGGGATGTTCAATCTAATCTTATTAATCCTACCAATTGCTACTCTAAAAGCGAAAAACAAAAACATAAAAACATAAAAACATAAAGAACAATCAAAATAAATCTAACCTAGGAAACAAAATAAACAATCTAGACTAAGGGACATGGAAACAACCAATATACAAACCTATGTGATCTCAATTCTAGTTCAATTCATGATTTTAATTCAAGTTGTGGTTTCACCTTTTCACGAGATATAAACCCCTAATTCCTTAGTGAATTTAATCTCAAGCTACGGATTCCTAATTCCTGAGTAAATCCAATTTATCAATCTCTCATCTTCCGAATGTTGAGACTGATTTTCAATACAAAACTCGGTGTAGATTCAAGTTACTCTCGTATAATCGAATCTAACAACCTAGAAATCTAACCAATTAATTTGTCATCATTAATGATTAAAGATCCTATCTTTCTATGGTGATCTAACGTTACGCAACTTCCGTATGTTGTAACTATCAATAGAGAACTAATTTTCCAATCTATTCTCATGGCATCATAAGCACAAAGAAAGATACAAAATAAATCAAGATCATGGAAATAAAAAGGATTGAATAAATTGAAAGAAAACAAACTCACATAGTTTAATACATTGGATGAACTCCATGGATGAAAAACAAAATAAAAGCGATCCTAATCTAACCTCGGTTCACCCGAGCACAAGGCTCGGGTGACCGACCTTGAAAAACAAGAAGGAGCGGCGTTGCTTCTCTGTGTAATTTTCGTATGAAAAATCTGATGTAAAATAGGGTTGGGGCGCAGCTGTTTAAATAGGAAAATCAAGTCGGTTGCTCTGATAGCGGTCTTTGGGCGCCCGTCCATAATGTCGGACGCCCGTCCAAATCTCCTGGAACAGATTCTGAACTTGTAACGCTCATATCTCGGGCCTCGTAAGTCGGAATGGAGTGATTCAAAATCCTGTATAATCCTCTCTTCAAGCCCTACAACTCTTCTCTTGAGGTCCAGAGTCAAATCGGTTGTTATCATATCAAGAACTGCGTTGGAAGTTCAGCGCTACCCGAATCTGATTTTCTTCCTCTGGGCGCTCGTCCATATCTCGACGTTCGTTCCTTCACCTTGAACTTGTGCCAGGCGTTCGTTCACTTCACGTCCAAACTCTCTGAATGTAAAATACACCTCTCGAACGCTGGTTCCGCTTCTCAAGCGTCGCGTTTGAATCCGACGCTAAATCGCTTATAATGGGCGCTCGTCCACTTAGCCTTGACATCGAATTTATTGATTTTTCCATCTTTATCTTGATTGATTTCTTTCCTTATCTCTTCCTATCTTCCATAAACTTGATTGATCCTCTATTATCTCGAAATTAGCTCTTTAGGATCACCTTTTCCAACATAATTGAGTATCTACAACAATAGGAAAACATACCAAAACATAACACAATTCCAAAATAACATAAAATCATACTTTAAGCACATAATTTGTTACATTTTCATATTTAACCATTAAAAACCTCATTTACTCAATTAATCAATTATAAGCTCGATTCTATGAAAATAATCCAAATATGAGGAAATTGATATATAAAACATATGTGAAAATCACTATAATTTGACCCTAAACAACACCCCCACACTTATCTTTTTGCTCGTCCTCGAGCAAAAGCAGAATAAAAGCCAAGCTCGAGACAAATAAACATCTATACAAATATGAAGCATATTTATTAACTTAGAAGTTCACCCAAGTGAGTGTGTGCATAGCCATAATAAACTTCCACTAAGTTCCACAATTTGAAAGTTATTCAAACCAAAACTAGCCCGGTTTCCCATCTAAGTTAGAAATATTCAAAAACTATAACTGAGCACTTTACAAAACATACATGTCCCAAAAAGAAATAGTAGAGAATATCTAAAACATTTCCTGACTGCACTCAGAGGATAATCCTACAACATATCCTTGATTTTATCTTTGGGGATAAGATTAACGATAACTAAGTCCTTACTTATTCATAATAATATATTTCAATATTTTCACTTTTTTTCACATTTTTCTAACACACATCGAGAATAAGCTTTTGCCCTCATAGCGAGAATAGGACATTTCAAGATAATCCCTACCTTACTCCAATCATAAGGCGAATATAAGCCGATCGCCGTGAGCTCTTAGTCATCATAGTGGTATAGGACTTACGTGGTAAACCCTACCGCACCCAAATCATTGACTAGCTTTCGACACACCCTTCTACAATTATGTTTACTTAGAGATTTACATTTGGCGGTGGAAAAGATTATTTTCTAGTAGCACGAGACCAGCGAGCATAACACCTCAAGTAAACAATTTATTACTATTGCAAAGACTTAATCACGTTTCACTTATCACATTCAAACTTATAGATATTCACAAAGATGTCATACTTTAACTCTAGAATACAAACTACTAAACTTTTCAAGAATTGTACATAAGCAAAGAAACATGCTATAATCATCAAAAATCTCCAACCAAAATGGGGTAGGCTTTCAACATTTAGCTCATCATTTACTATGGCATGTGAAAAAGAGTGTCGGGTGAAACAACTAAAATTACTAAATATACAGAATATAGCATAAATGATATAAACTCAAGCAAAGATGTGCCTTTGTCTACTCGGGACAAAACAAAAAAAATTTGAAAATTAAGCACTTTTCATAGAAATACTAAAAATATGAGCAAATGAAAGTAGATACATAAACCATCCCCTCCCCCACACTTAAACTGCAACTTGCCCTCAAGTTGTACAGAAATAAAAAGAAAAAGAAAACTTAGCTGATTGTCGTTCGAATGAGGAAATTCTGGAAGTGTTGCAATTCAAATCCAGAGTTGCCTGACGAAGTCAGTAGACTGCGGACCATCCGCCGGAAAACTGAATTCATCTATAGCTCACAAACGCTAATATCCTGCACACTTGAAAAACACGGAAGTATCTCGGGGACAAGGGGGAAGATAACATATAAAGCACAGGAAAGGAAGTCTAGCGAATTTTCAGATTAAGCTCAAATAAAAATGAAAAATATACATGAAACATTACAAAATAGTAGGCTAGGTGCAACTACATGAAAATGCATTACAATGCAGCCTACGTGAAAAAAAATCCTAAAAATAAAATAAAAACGAGGTAGTATTACGGAAACCGACAGTTAACTACACTCAAAAAGAAAAATAAACTAGGTGGTATTACGAAAACCGACAGTGACCACACTTAAGAAAAATAAAAGGAAAAATAGAAAAACAATGCAACTATATGAAATGCAACTAAATGAAATGCATTTATATGACATGCAAAAAGAAAATAAAATAAAAGAAAGAAAACTAGCCCATTAATTGCAACACGACATATATATAAACGTCTACCACATAATGACAGGTTACGATAAGCGGCAGTCTTTGTCACTAGTGCCGACGCGCCTTAAGACTTATCGAAAGTGATAGACTTATGAAACCAACGATCATCTATCTAAATGTGTATAACTCATATGGAGAAAGGACGTAGCATACGGAAAACCGACAGTAGCTACCCATATGAACTATAAAAACAAAGGAAGCACGTAAGTCTTAAGGTCTAACAAGATTCATCACAAGATACGTAGCATACGGGAACCGACATTAGCTACTAATTAACCATAAGAACAGTTATAGCTTACGAGAACCGACAGTCACTATAACATGCCTAGATGAATCATATATAAGGAATTGATCAATTATCTAACATGGATTCATAGATGGAAAAAAAAATATGTAGGTTCAGGACATCTATGTAATATTACTTAGCCACAGAAGCTCGAATGAAAGCAATCCAAGTTAAATAAAAGAATTAAAAATAAAATCAAGAAATTTAGAACTGGGTCAACCCTGGACGAGCGTTCAAGGAAATCTCAAGATCGGGCCGGGCGTTCCACTTTTTCGGCGCTGTCGCGCTTGAAAACCGACCGGACGGGCGTTGAAATACCGGACGGCCGTCTGATTCTTCAAATCAGAGCAGGATTGAAAATTCTGGAACGGACGAACGTCCCATAATTCCAAACGCTCGTTTCCACACTTGCGTTAGGGACTGGGCGGGCGTCCACTAAAACAAACGCTTCGTCGGCTACACGAATACAAAGCGAGAATGCGGGAAAAACACACAAAAAACCCTAATTATTTCTAAACAACACGAGATCACAGCGACTTATTAAAATTCAGCAAGACAGGAGGTTAGATCGAAAAACAACTAAACATATAACTTCACGTAAAACAAGTTGAGTAAAAAACTTTTGCACATTCTTAACCCTATGGTCATCGAAACACGGCAAAATAAAAACTCTCAACTTGGCATACGCTACTTTTATTGAAATCGAAAATAAACGTAACAAAATCGAGAACTAACAAAACTAGATTCAACATGACACCTATTCCCCGGCAACGGCGCCACTTTTGTTGGGGAGATTTTGCATCAATAACAAAAGAAAATTTATAACCCTAACCTATATGCAAAACTAACTCCTAACCGACCAAAACATCGGGTTGTTGCTAGTAAAGCGTAATGAGTAAGGGGTCGATCCACAGGGAAAAGGGATGTTCAATCTAATCTTATTAATCCTACCAATTGCTACTCTAAAAACGAAAAACAAAAACATAAAAACATAAAAACATAAAGAACAATCAAAATAAATCTAACCTAGGAAACAAAATAAACAATCTAGACTAAGGGACATGGAAACAACCAATATACAAACCTATGTGATCTCAATTCTAGTTCAATTCATGATTTTAATTCAAGTTGTGGTTTCACCTTTTCACGAGATATAAACCCCTAATTCCTTAGTAAATCCAATTTATCAATCTCTCATCTTCCGAATGTTGAGACTGATTTTCAATACAAAACTCGGTGTAGATTCAAGTTACTCTCGTATAATCGAATCTAACAACCTAGAAATCTAACCAATTAATTTTTCATCATTAATGATTAAAGATCCTATCTTTCTATGGTGATCTAACGTTACGCAACTTCCGTATGTTGTAACTATCAATAGAGAACTAATTTTCCAATCTATTCTCATGGCATCATAAGCACAAAGAAAGATACAAAATAAATCAAGATCATGGAAATAAAAAGGATTGAATAAATTGAAAGAAAACAAACTCACATAGTTTAATACATTGGATGAACTCCATGGATGAAAAACAAAATAAAAACGATCCTAATCTAACCTCGGTTCACCCGAGCACAAGGCTCGGGTGACCGACCTTGAAACCAAGAAGGAGCGGCTGCTGCTCTGTGTAATTTTCGTATGAAAAATCTGATGTAAAATAGGGTTGGGGCGCAGCTGTTTAAATAGGAAAATCAAGTCGGTTGCTACAGTAACGGTGCTGGACGCCCGTCCAGCTCTCCTGGAACAGATTCTGAACTTGTAACGCTCATATCTCGGGCCTCGTAAGTCGGAATGGAGTGATTCAAAATCCTGTAGAATCCTCTCTTCAAGCCCTACAACTCTTCTCTTGAGGTCCAGAGTCAAATCGGTTGTTATCATATCAAGAACTGCGTTGGAAGTTCAGCGCTACCCGGAATCCTGATTTTCTTCCTCTGGGCGCTCCGCTCGTCCGATATCTCGAAACGTTCGTTCCTTGACCTTTGAACTTGTGCCACGCGTTCGTTCACTTCACGTCCCAAACTCTCTGAATGTAAAATACACCTCACGAGCGCTGGTTCCGCTTCTCAAGCGTGCGTTTGAATCCGGACGCTAAATCGCTTATAATGGGCGCCGTCCACTTAGCCTTGACATCGAATTTATTGATTTTTCCATCTTTATCTTGATTGATTTCTTTCCTTATCTCTTCCTATCTTCCATAAACTTGATTGATCCTCTATTATCTCGAAATTAGCTCTTTAGGATCACCTTTTCCAACATAATTGAGTATCTACAACAATAGGAAAACATACCAAAACATAACACAATTCCAAAATAACATAAAATCATACTTTAAGCACATAATTTGTTACATTTTCATATTTAACCATTAAAACCCTCATTTACTCAATTAATCAATTATAAGCTCGATTCCTATGAAAATAATCCAAATATGAGGAAATTGATATATAAAACATATGTGAAAATCACTATAATTTGACCACTAAACAAGTACAGAACAATAATCGTGCGGACTCTATAGCGCTCACTTATAGCAACGCAAGCATGTCATAATGCATCCAAGTCCTCGAAATCTCCGCATAAAAAGTCCATTCACGCATATTTACCTTCACGCTAGTATCAATGTCCCCAACTTGGAACTCATCTCGGTCGACCGCCTTCAGTGTGAAGGTTCTCCTGGCATGTGAAAATTTAGTCAAGAATTTTTCGCTTCAGGGCTAACAACCTAACACGGTATGACACGCCAACGCAGTTTCTCTCCTCTGACAATGCCAATCCTGCAACGTTCCCCTGATGTGGTCAAACAGATTCATGATACTCAAATTACGCGCATCCTTGATCACGTTGTTAAATCTTTCAGCATAGTTGCTTGTCATTATTGCGTAATGTGTCCCCGGAAAATACGATCGTGCCCAATAAGGAAATTCAATAGCCTCCAAATAACTGGATACTCTATTGTTTGGATTTTTATCATGCTCGTTTAACTGCTGAAACGTTATTGAAAATCGCGTTCTTGAACATGTATACGCGGCTTCCCAGAAAGTGTATGGACAATATCCCATGGTTCCGAATTTTTTATTGAGGTTCATGAAAATGTGATGGTAACAAAAACCATGGTGAGCATTTAGAAATACATCCCTAACAGCTTGAATGATGCCTGCCCCTCTGTCTGAAACGAACACCAAGTCATCACGTTCTCCGATTACCCTTTTCACGGAAAGAATGAAATACGTCCACGCCTCAATGCTCTCTCCGTCGGTCACGGTAAACGCTACCAGAAAGAGATGGTCACCCGTGTCTACACCGATAGCTACTAATAATGGACCCTCGCATTTTGGTTTCAAATGTGTACCGTCCACAACTAAGACATGCCGACAGCACTTAAACCCGTCAATACTAGATTTCAAAGCCATGAAACAGTACTTGAACCTGCCAGTAAGATGGTCAACCTGTATATCTATGACAGTTCTAGGATTTTCACTCTTCAACATGTAAAAGTAGGCGGGTAATTTAGAATACAATAGTGTTACGCTTTCACCAATTAATTCCAACGCTTTATGTCTACAATGGTATGCACGCTGATAATCAAGTTCTATGTTGAATACTCTTTTGACTTCAACTATTAAATGTTTTGTCGTGAAATGACTGCATACTTTTGGTAGGTTCTCTCTTACGAGAGATCGACCTATAGGTCCGGCACAGCTTGCCTATGATCGTTGGTTAATCTCACCAATCCATAAGTGTGAGTTTCAGTGTACGCGGGTTATCTCAAAGTTATTGCAACCGTGAACCTTCCTACCCACAACTTTCCATTCGCATTTCTCCGAAGTAAAACATCGTAGTTTTAACTTTTCCTTGTCGGACCTGATAGGTTTCCACATGTAATTATTTTTCAATGCGTGGTAACTCATTTTTGTCTTCATATCATCCTTGTTTCTGAACATTTTACCAATAAATAATATTCCTGAATCTTCAGTCAGAAACGTCCTAGCCCGTGGACACATAGGAATTTCGGAAGACGGAATGTCTGAACCAAAATGAACACCTCTATTGCAATTAATACTTGTCATACTAAATATGTGACCAATGTCAGGGTTCTATTCAAAAGGTGCTCTCAGAAAACTCGTAAACGATCCACTGATATTGGGGCCCACTTGCATCGGTGTTGGCATGTCAGGGTTCTGTTCCAAAGGTGCTCCCAGAAAACTCATAAACGATCCACCGATGTTGGGACCCGCTTGCATCGGTGTTGGCATTTCAGGGTTCTGTTCCAAATGTGCTCTTAGAAAACTCGTAAACGATCCACTGATATTGGGACCCGCTTGCATCAGGGTTGGCATAAAAATAGGCGGATAGTCAAACTGCTGGCTTGTTCCATTTATGTGGACATTATGACTTGTCATGTCAAACTGTTGTTGGTTGTACGGTGTGTGTGTTGTCTGGATAAAATTAGGCCGAGGTGTGTGCATTGGTTGGCGAATCATTTTCGCAATTATTCTCCAATCGTAATCAGGTTCACTTGTGATGCCAATGACTTGTTGAGCTAAAGTTGTATTTGGTTGGATTGCGCTTTTATGAGGGCTAAGGCCCGATGTAGTAGGTACAACATGCTCTCGGGAATTTCGATTCTGATCTATCTCGGATGTAAAATCCTCGATTCCTCTGTCATTTTCTGCGTGAAGTTGCTCATTTAAGTCAAATGCGATCTCATCTTCCGTATGGTCATCGTCTATAACCGGTTCAGCGTTAACGCATAGTTTCACGGGTTCTTTTCTCGAATATCATCAATGTAGCCTAGCCATGGTAAGTAATCTCGTTACATTAGTTTCATGATCAATGTATTGTTTGAGATATCAATTCCTACTTTCTGACACAATTTGGTCTTCACTTCATCCAATGTCGTATCGGTTTTCACACGAACAAATACAATTTTCCTCTTTTATAAGACCATTTGTCGCTATCTTCATGGTATTTCCACTCTCCAACAAATAAAAATTTAACGGACACCGTGTTGTTATCTGTGAAACAATCATTTATTCACATGATTAGGATTTTTCCGAATATTGTTGTGTTGTCTAAATATTATTGTAAATTAATCTGGTATGGATTTTATGCATGTATACTTATATACTTATATATATATTCTCTTTCATGACCCCCAATCTACCGTTACAACACAACACAACGACATTCGAAGTTGTGTTGTGGTGTAACGGTAGATTGGAGGTAATATTATGAAGAGAAGATTGTGGATGATATATATATATATATCATTAATCATTAACTATATTAAAAGAGTCAATGTGTTTCCCCTCAAAAGTGTTTCCCCTCGGGAGTTTCCCCTAAAAAGGTGAAATTTTAAAATACAACCGTGGTATGAAGGTTTTACCAAGTGGCATACATTACAACCACTCATTTCTAACATCCCACACACGATAAAAGTGTATTATGTGAGAGAGTAAAAATGAGAGGCTCTAATGTATGCCACTTGGTATAATCTTGCTACAACCGTTGCACCATAAAATCTCTCAAAAAAAAGAGTTTCCCTATAATTTAATATAACTTTTTTCATAATAAAATAATTTAATATTTTCCATAAATAAAAAAAATAACATTCACATGAAAACAAAGTTAAAAAAACAAAAAAAAACAAAGGATTGCCTTAAAAAAAAGATTAGCATCTGCGGGAAATTTTTTTTGAATAAATAAAAAAACTGTTAAAGTGATATAAGAAATAGAGTAGCGCCTTCCTTAACAGCTATAGCTTTTAGGAGAACTGGTAAGCGCTTGATCTTTAACATGGTAGCAGAGCCAGAGGTCTCGAGTTCGAACCTGGCTATAAACATTATTATTTCCCCGTTTATATTGTGCACGTGATGCGTGTGTTGGGCCTCTTTGTTATTGGAGCCTAGTGTGCTCCGGCTGCCTAGTTGGCTTAGCCTTGTTATAGGCCCACACTTGAGGGGGAGTGTTAAAGTGATATAAGAAATATAGTAGCACCTTCCTTAACAGCTATAGCTTTTAGGAGAATTGGTAAGCGCTTGATCTTATAATGGTATCGGAGCCAGAGGTCTCGAGTTCGAACCTGGCTATAATCATTATTATTTCCCCCATTTATATTGTGCACGTGATGCATGTGTTGGGCCTCTTTGTTATTGGAGCCTAGTTTGCTCCGGTGCCTGAGTTGGCTTAGCCTTGTTATAGGCCCACACTTGAGAGGAGTGTTAAAGTGATATAAGAAATATAGTAGCGCCTTCCTTAACAGCTATAGCTTTTAGGAGAACTGGTAAGCGCTTGATCCTAACATGGTATCAGAGCCAGAGGTCTCAAGTTCGAACCTAGCTATAAACATTATTATTTCCCCCATTTATATTGTGCACGTGATGCATGTGTTGGGCCTCTTTGTTATTGGAGCCTAGTTTGCTCCGGCTGCCTAGTTGGCTTAGCCTTGTTATAGGCCCACACTTGAGGGGGAGTGTTAAAGTGATATAAGAAATATAGTAGCACCTTCCTTAACAGCTATAGCTTTTAGGAGAACTGGTAAGCGCTTGATCTTTAACAAAAACAGTCATGTGAAAACACTATGAAAGAAAAAAGATTAGCATTGCAAAAAAAAGATTACGTTAATAATAATAATAAAAACTACACCATTCACATAAGTGTTTCTCAATAAATAAATACATTGTCTCATTATCTCATCAATAATCATTATCTCATTAACAATAATTCATTATGTCCACAAATTTAATATATTTTCATTAGAAAAAAAGTGACTAATTTCATTAGAAAAAAAGTGTAATAATTTTTTTTTTGCGGACACGTGTATTAATTTCTATGTCTACACTCTACAAGACGCCATAATTATATTATACTGTATAATTTATTCTGTCTAATAAATTCTATCATTTTTGTCATTACACTAACTCAATGATTTTCATAGATAAAAATCATAGATTGATAGGATTTGATTAAATCATTATCTCATTGTTATATTATATAATTAAATATATCTAATCAATTCTATTCTTTTTTTATTACAATAAGTCAATATTGATAGATCAGCACATGTGAAGGATTTCCTATCTAGATCAATAATCAATTCATTACTATTCTATTCTTTTTCGATTCTAAATATTTCCCTCTCATACAATTGTTAGGATTTTTCTTCCCATTTGTTATAAAATTATACTTGCACATTGAAATACGATTTACGACATATCCTGCACCATCATCATCTTTTTTCTGTTGTCACACGATTCTAAATATTTTATTCCTTTTGGTAGTCTTTCGGATCAAAGGAGACCCTGTCCGTCATCATCTTAGATTAGAGGTTAGCATCTAAAATAGTCATTAGAAATAATGCGTAGTACTTTTTCTAGGGACGTGAAGCTTTTCTAGACATTCAACGCTATTGCTTCAAGTAACAAACTCGAAACAGATTCCAATTAGGTTTTCATGGTGCATATATATATAATACTATGAATCCTGATGCGCTTCTTTTCAATTCTCATTGTTTGATTTATTGTTTGCCAGTTGATTCCGTTAAACCGATTTGTGTTAACTCTTGTTTTAGTTTGTTTGTTTTTTGGCCTTTATTTTATATTGAAATTTTTTTAAATGCAAAAAAGGCAAATAATTACCAACATCAATAGGGTCTTTGCAAAAAAGTAAATAGATAGATAGAGAGATACCAACCAGGGAGGTCCAAGGGATCTTATTTGTAGAGATCAACTACGGGGATGACCTCAAGTTCAATGTTACAACAAAGACATGCACATACTCTACGTTAATTACAACACAACATGCATGCACGCAACTTAGAGTAGGAACACTCCACATTTAGTGCACTTTTGTAGTATATTTTAAATCGTTATTCAATGTGTAATAATGGAATCAATTGTGAAGGTAATGAAGATGATGTGATTACCATCCTCATAGACAGTGTTGCATCTCACACTTTTCTAGACCAACTCGTTTTCAAGGTGGTGCAGTGTGACATAACCGACTCACCACATGTTAATAATCACAGTAGTAGATGTGAACAGAATGGTGAGCGAGTTTAAGTGTCCTAACTTGCCATGGATCATGCAAGGGGTTAAGTTCCAATAAGATGTGAGATTGATCAAGGCTGAGAGAGGATGTGACATGGTATTAAGGGTGGATTGGATGAAATGGTACAATCCAATGGTCTCAACTTCAACAAACATATATGGTTTTCACTAACAAGCGAGAACAAATTAAGCCGAGAAGCTACGCATAAGAAGCTTAATTTAAGATTATCAGTTGTAAAATCATTACTAAGGAATTGAGAAAATGGAACTATGGACTCCTCGGGTGCTTCAATTTGATATAAAAAATATGCCATGAATCTTGTGCCTGTTGAACTTACTCATGTTCTAGAAGAGTATCACGACGTGTTTGCGAATTCCCACTGATTGCCATCGAAGAAGGGCTATAAGCATCCCTTAAATTTGAAAGAAGGTGTTGGACTGTGGAACTAAAACCTCATAGGTATAGTCACTGTCAAAAGGATAAAATAGAGTAGTTGGTGGTTCAAATACTACAACGGGGATTATCTGACACAATAGTAGTCCATTTACATCACTCTTGCTCCTTGTGAAAAAGAAAAATGGAACCTGGAGAAGTTGTGTGGATTACAGGAGGTTGAATGACTTGACTGTTGAAAATAGCTACCATATTCCTCTAATTTCTGAATTGTTGGATGAGTTAGGGAGTGCTAGGGCATTTTCAAGAATAGACTTGAGGTCTGGATTCCATCATATTCGATGACGGAAGATTATGTCCAGAAGACTACCTTTGTCACTCATCATGGCCGATTAGAATTCAAAGTGATGCCATTTGGGCTTATAAATTCCCAAGCCACATTCCAAAGAAGTATGATTGAGATGTTGAGACATTGATTGAGGAAGTTTTGCTGGTATTTTTTTTATGACACCTTAATCTTCAGCCCTGGCAAGGCTTGCCACATACATCTTAAAGTGGCTCTAAAAGTTTTAAAGAAGAACCAATACTCTGTTAAATTGTCCACATGCTCTTTTGGACAAACCAAAGTGGAATACTTAGGCCATATCATACATGAGGGTGAAGTGCATGCTGACCCAAGAAATATTTAAGCCATGTCGGATTGGACCCAGCCTTATAATGTGGTGAACGAGAGAGAGTTTTGGGCCTAACATGCTTCTATAGGAAATTCGTGCCCTATTGTGGGATTATTGGTAAGCCCTTGAATGACCTCTCAAGAAAGACGGGTTCTGTTGGTCGCTGAGTGCATCAGAAGCATTTCAGTAACTCAAGGAGACCATGTGCAAATCACAAGTACTTTTCTTGCTAGATTTTGGAATTCCATTTTGCTTTTTGCATTGAAACAGATGCATGTGGAAAAATCTTAGGAGTTTTTTTACTACAAAACAAGAAACTTGTGACTTATCTAAGCAAGGCCTTCAATTAGAAGAAGATTAGATTGTTCATCTACGAGAAGGAACTCCTGACACTCTCAATTGCAATAACTAAATGGAAGCCATTTATTCAAGGCATGCCTTTTGTCATGAAAAATGGTCAATGAAATATGAAGTTCATTCTAGATCAAAGGGCCACTATTGCACTACAACAAAAAGGGTGACCAAGTTACTTGGGTTGGATTTCACTATTGTGCACAAAAAGAGAAGTGAAAATGTAGTGGTTGATGCCTTGTACATACTAAGTCATGTTTAGGCACCACCGTGTGTTGTGAGCACAATATCCTCTTCTTGGATGCAAGAAGTAACAACCAACTACAAAGGTGACCTAGATCTGGAGGAAAATTTTCAGGCACTGATGATTAGTCCAACCTTAAATCCCATATACACTATGCACCATGAGATTCCTTAAGTACAAAATGATAATATACATAGGAACCCCGTGAATGTTTGAGATCCATTTTTTTTAGAAGTTTGAGATCCAAATTGATGGGGAAGTTGCACTCCAGTCCAATAGGGGTCATTCAAGGGTCAGAGCATGTTATAGCAGGATTAAGAGACTTTTTATTGGCCCCAACTTAAAAAGGATGTTCAAAAAATGATTCAAGGGTGTATTACTTATCAGCAGTGCAAAAGTCTACATGATAAACCTCAAGGATTTTTCCACCCATTACCAGTCCCTCACATTCATGGTCTCAACTCAGCATTGTTTTTATAGATGGATTTCCTAAGTCTAAAGGAAATGAAGTCATCATGGTAGTAGTGAGACACCAAGCTAAGTTCAACCACTTTATAACACACTTGAGAAGAAGAGGCAAATAGCATGACAAAAGTGTGGAATAAAGCATTAATAATACTTAAACAAACAATATAAATATTCTTCAAATAAATTTGTATGATTTTTGCTTGTAAAATTAGTTTATCTTAGAATAAATATAATTATTAATACTTATATGACACAATTAATGATCATCTGTCTTTAAGAGTATTAAATTTGATCGACAATAAATTATTTACCAAAGAGTATTTGCACTTGTAATCGAATGTAAGTATACAATATACGTAATTAAAACATTACACATTTTATGGACACGTTATATTTTGATTATGTTTTTTTAGGTAGATACTTGAGACAAATCTTCATTCGATACCAATAAAATACATGATTTATAACTGAAAAAGCTTATCGTATTTAAAAGAATGAAAATGTAACATGACAAGTTTGATTCACTGCCTATGAGTAAGAGAAATAAATTAATTCTACCAAACATAAAGTTATTGTATAACAATTGTCATTATTTAACATATAATTATCTTATAAATTAAGTGCATGGTCAACAATATATGTATGATATTAAAAAAAATTAGCCTAACACGCTCAAAGCACGTGCTTTTTGCTATCACGGTTAAACCTCCTGAAGGTGATGCATATACGAGGGCCAATTAAACATCCTGAAGGTTTTATAACCGTTTACAAAGAACAATTGGTGGGAGATTTCCGATTGCCTTTGAATCTAGCACTCATACATGTCTAAAGATTTGTTCAGAGATTTTTAAGTATCAATTCTTATATGCTTCATTATGTTGTAACAATAGACGTGTTTATAATGTTATGTTGTTTAGATTTTGTTTGTATTGATATTTATTCCATAATTGAATTTACAATTGAGACAATCAATTCATACAAGGTTATCATTATTCATTATCTTATTTTTTTTATAAGTTAAACATGTATTTTAAAATGTATAATGTTAAATTACGTTGTTAAATTTCATTTCAATAAATCAATTTAATCAACACATGCAACGCACGTGCATTTTGCTAGTATACAAGTAAATATATGTATATACATATACATACATACTTATATATATATATATATATATATACATACACACACACACACATGGTTAGGTTTATTTTTCAATTTTCGTTGTGTTGTGTTGTAATATTAGACGGGGGTAATAGAGGAGAAGATTGTTTTTACCAGCCTCATAAAATATTTGATGATGACGAGGGAGAACAGATGCTGGACAGAGCCAACATAACAGAGCTTAGACTTTCGATGTAACGGATGCCTCACTTCCGGCAAAGGTTTTACCAAGCTGCTGAGAACGGGAAAAGATGCTCTATTGAGCAGACCTAATAAATTTTCTACGAGCTACGCTATATAAGGAACCCCAATACAATGCATGGGAATTAGGCCGACACAGCGGATCAGAAGGATTCGAAAACACCCTAGGGATGCATGCATTTCTAAGAACCTCATCAGCCGACGCATACCATAGAATATGTCGAGATTAAATCGTATGTTTCATTTTCTTAAAAAAAATTCATTATGTTGTTACCGATAATTTCATAGGACGTGCTGAAACGATTACAGAAAAACGTAATAAAATACAAATAATTTTATCAATTTCACATGCGACTTTATAACCGAACTAATAAAACACAAGTTTTGTATTTTACTACAAGCAATCACATTGATATCAACCAAAATACAAATGTATAAACTACATTTTTCTCCAACGAATGTCAATTTCATTATCGAACCATCTCATCGAAATTAATCATTTCACTACCTTAAAAATCAAAATTTTATCCTTTACACTGCCCAAAAATTGAAACTTTGTCATTTCACTACCCTAAAAATAGCTGCTTTGTTTTTTTTCACTACACAAAAAATCGAATAATTTATAACTTTAAAAGTTAATTACTTCAAACATAATCATCTATTGATGTGTAAAAAACAATTAAAACAAATACGATATTTAAAACTATTCAAACAAAAATGTTAGTGAAATCTTTACCCATTTGTTTAAAGATGGAAGACCAGGCGTAGATGGATTTCCGTTGGTTGATTTACTTTCACAACACCCAATAATATGATGATTTTTTTCAGAAATTTTTTTGATGGGTGAAAAAGATGATGATATTGGGTGAAATGTAGGAAAAAAAACGACAGTTCCAGCATTTAATTCAATTTTTCGATTCAACGCCGCGTGTTTCCGTTTTCAACGAGGCCACTCTATGTCTTCGTTGAATTTCAACGTGACTTTCTATTTGAAATTTCCCCGGGGTGAAATGTTTCCGCATGAAAATTTCACCGTGTCCATTGAAGTTAACACAAGGGAGTAAAAAAAAAAATCAAGTCTAAATCGTGAAATATAGATGTCTACATGGACCTGATTGTATAATTTCTCGTTATGGATACATAATTTATGGCATAGCAATCAGATTACACACCCTATCCTACCCTGCTGGGCTTACTTTACTTTCACGTGTAGGGATACGTCTTGGCACTTGAATGTCATTGCCGTTTTCTGTATTTTTTTATTATTTTTTTTTTAGAATGTGTATCTTTTTTCTTCAGTTATATATATTTAAGTAGTCTCATTCCATAGGTCAATGTAGCCACCTAGCTACATAGCTGCTGAAAAATGTGGCTTTAGGTGGTCATTTCATTTTTTTTTTTTAATAACGTCATTTTAATCTAAGATGAAAGTGTACGGTGCATATTACTTTACAAAGGAAACTTGAAAAATATGTTAAAAAAAAAAAAAAAATTGATAAAATATGTCTTGTATGATACGTATTTAGTAATGTCACTCTGCGTCACGCGTCGTCGTCTTTCGATGGTCATGCATCGCCGTCGTCATCATGCGCGTCGACGCAAAGATATAGTTTTAAACATCTTACATACGGCGTATATTTAAATTTTTACTTTTCGAACGTAAAACTCAAGTTTCCCAAATGGAGTCACAATTCAAAAATTACCCATCAAATCATGTTGTCTAATTTTACAAATAGTGATCATACATTTTTTTTTAAATCTTTGCTCAGACATGTTAAAACTGAAAGAATTGTACACCAGGTAATCGGAACTGATATAGTGAAAAAATACTATTACACTTCCTGGTGAGAACCAGAGCTCCCCCCCTCAACCAAAAAGAAAACATTGTACAACACATGTTACTGCCGGTTCTAAAGACGAAAATGACAGGTCATATCTTACGATCATCATTTTCAATCATTTGAACAATGAAACACATTAGCTAATCGATGAATTTAGATGATAGTTGTATTTAAAGTAATGTAAATTTCTTTCTTAGCATTTTTGTGCTAAAGACAATTGGAAAATTCATGTACTATTGGAGTTAGGGGTGCACATGGTCTGGTTTTCCTGTTTTTTACCGTTTTAAAAACCAAACCATTTTTTACGGTTTCAAAATTTACAAACCAAAACCGAACCATAACGAGGTAAAACCATTTAATCCGGTCCGGTTTGGATTGACTTGGTTATGGTTTTTTCTGGTTTTTTGTCTCTCTGTGTGTCTACGCAGTGTATATACATACACACAACTTTATATTATCATATTTCCAATTAGGATGATCAAATAAAACAATGTAAACTGTTTTATTTCATCTGCACATGGCCCTATTAAATTGGGGCCTCAACCTACGCGTGTGTGAGTCTTGGTTGAAAATCTTAATAGATAATGGTGAGATATGATAGCTAAAGGGGCTACTATATTTGCACTGCACCTAATCTACTTCGTGCACCACAAGTAGAATGACTTTTAAATCGGTGCATTGTCGAAATCGACTTTGATAAAATGGGTTCTCACAATGCACCGAGCGAAAATTCGATTTCTTGTGGTGATCGATTCTCACATATCTTGATGAAAGTCGGTCTCTCTTGTGATGCATTGAGTGAATTGTGTGTAGTGTATATAAAAGTCCTCTTAATTATTAGTGTCGACATTCATAGACATATACATATACACATACAAATATATATATATATATATATATATATATATATATATATATATATATATATATATATATCCGTTTAGTCCGGTTTTTTTTCATAAAACCAAAACCAAATTGTTTTTCATGATTTGGTTTTATACAATATAAAAGCAATCAAAACCACGATTTACGTATTTTGATTTAGGCCAGCCCGTGCAGTTCGACCGGTTGGTTTGATTTCCAATTTTGTTGTTCACCCCTGATTGGAGTAGGCAAGTTGAAAGTATATAAACAAGTGATGAGTTACTATCTATTCTCAGCTACCCCTAACAGTTGATAGCAATCAATAATTTTTTTTGTACTATTCAGCTCAATCAATACAATGGATGCAACAAGTTAAAAACCTGGGAGGTTTTTGTGTGATGTCTCCACATCATGTGGAGACACGTGTGAAACATCTGTACCATACGCTTCATTCTCGTCTGTCTTTAAATCATGTGGCTTACGATCGTTTACCCGACACTTCACATCAAAATCCTCTCCACACAAATATTTCACTAGCCAAGAGAACATGAAATCAAATTATTGAAAATCCTAGGTCTTATACTTTTAACAAATTCTCTTAGCCATTCCCTGGTCGTTTCTTTTAAACAACACTCCAAACATATTGTTTTAGCTCCAGCTTATACTTTTTCAACACTTTATAAATCAATCTACTCCAACAAACACTTCTCATATAATCCTTTTACAGCATTTTTCCTCTTTATCTTATTTTATTTAAGAAACAAAATTATACAATCAAAATCCAAACATTTTTTTTTCCTTCATTTTATTTTATTTAACAAACATTTTTTTGATCACAAACTTTTAGATGGCTATCGAAAATGTTTTTGCTGCTATAAATAACAATAAAAAAAATCGGGTGTTTAAGGTTTTTTTCCTCATTGTCTCCGGTAATATCACTTTAGATAATTACTATGATTAGATTTTGTATTTGTATGTTATAAAATATTAATATTAGAAGATACTCTCTCATATAAAATAAAAAGAAAAAGTTGGTGTGATTGAAAAATTTGCAAGTTGATGGGGAACTATTCACCTTAAGAGCCCCTCCATATATCAAGAGCAATGTAGCATGTTTCAAGTTTGGAGTGTTTCAAAGTGATGTTATTATAGAGTTAGAGTGTGTAAAGTTAGAGTTAGAGTGTGTAAAGTTGCTCCATTGGAGACAGCCTTACCTTATTATGTTCTTAGGTGCTCATTCCACGTGGAGTGAAGGTCACTTCACTCTAAATACACTTATCGCCAAAAAATTACAGTCAATGAGGGAGAAAATGCTATCTCTAAACTTAACTTTTCAAAACATTATCAAGATATCTACGGTCAATGAAAAATGACAATGACCACAAAACCCTAGGTAAATTCTTCCCTAGAGTAAAACATGTTGATGAATCTAGACCACACAGTTTTAATTTGAATTCAAACGGTATGGTTTAAATTCATCCACACTATACAACTCTTCAAATGGGGTAACCATGCAAGAATCACCCAAAACAGTGTTATCAATAACTAATTTTCCATTATCCAAACAAAAATAAAAACGAAATGTCAGAAAAAATAACTTCTTTGTTACAGCTGGAGTTAAAGAAGTTAATCCTCCTAAAGTTGGTGGACTAACAAAAAATTCCAATTTGATAATCCTAAACATCTCATATGAATCTGTATGTATTGCTACCTCTAAGAATCCTCTACTTCAAAACGGGATTTTTAAACGCACAACATCCGACCAACTCTGACACCACACCTACCACGACATTACGTTGAAAATCAACATTCAAAAAATCAATTTTCAACGTGGTGCAAGCAGGTGCAATGTCACAGTAAGTTGGTTGTGGTTGATGCATAAAAAACACAGTCAAGGTCAGAAAGGTAAATTCTTTGCTTTACCTACACCATGGATTCTTCTTCATCTATTCATCTTCTTTATCCACTAGTACCCTCTTCATTGCCTCGTAACACATGAAAGAAATCCCTGCAGCAGGTACAAGCTTCATACAGCTAGGTCCAAGCCCTTTATAAAGACCATGCATTCCTTCTTCCTCAAGTATACTCACCATTGCATGAAGCACGTCATTGTAAACTTTTCTTCCACTTAGAGCTCCAACTTGCATGTGTTTACGTGCTACCTCAAGAGGAAACGTAGCAGTACTAGATATAGCACCAGCAGCAGAACCAATCAGAAGAGTCTCTATATTCCCAATCCTCTCTTGTTTGAAAACCTTCCTGTATGCTTTCCTTAGCGTATCATACGCAAAGTAGTTTGTTGCTGCGTATGGAATAACACCAATAAGACTTGGAGTAAGGCCTCTATAAAGCTCCCCGGGTCCACCTTCTTGCAATATTTTGACAAATGCATCGAGTAAACCGTTGTAAACACCTCTCTACGTGTTTACAAGGAAAAAAACGAGTTAATCATCTGTGTAAAAAGCTGGTAGCAAAAGGATAATGTAGAAAAAGGGTACCTGTATGGTTAACCGTGTTTTTACTAACTCAGTGGATATGTTACCAAAGTGGAGCTGACTCCAGCACAAGCTCCAGCAATTAAAGAAGGAGGTATTCTGAATTTAGGCTGCTCACCGGGTTTGGGTGATAAACTCTTGTTGACAGTATCATATGCAAACAGCTGCAAAATACAACTAGATTTTCAATTCTGCAGAGTAAAAAAATGCAAAGTATCGACTTTCTATCCAAAAAGACAACTTTTGAATACTAAATGAAATTGAAATTGCAAAGGAGACAAGGTGCTCATTGTAACCAAATCTTGAGGGAATACCATTTTGTAGAAGGAATTGGTTTCAGGTTCTAAATTCAAAGGTTAGGTTAACTGGGTAGCAAATCATAGTGGATTACATTCGAGAAAAGGCAGAGAAAAAGAATAAAAGCATAACACCACGGCACGAAGTCAATGACGATATATACCAACATAGCACGGAGTCAACAATGATTAGAAAATAAAGCTCAAAACAACATGAAGTCAACAATGATTGGAAACATAAGCATATAGTAATGAACATTACAAGTTTTCCACAGAAGAAATTACCTCTCATTGTACTGCAATAGCCTTCTAGTCTTATAAACACATAGTATGGTACCATATTTCACTATTTATTTCATATATAAACAAGTAGCAAGTAGTAAGTAGCAACTTTAGTTTAATATCGTTAAAGAGGTCTGAGATCATCTCATAGTAATTAGTAAGTATTCGAATAGCAGTAACATCAATCAACCACGTGACATCTTTTCAGTTATTTGAGCATCTAACAAATTACCAGAATGCATAGAACGTTATGTAATCTGTTAGATGCTAAAAAATCACTGAAAAAAACATTACTACTAGAAAAGCTGCCTTCTTTATGATTACTAAGTACTAGCCAAGTCCTAGTTCCAGATCTCTAATGGTTCCAACTACAAAAGTAGAAGTTATAGCATTAAGATAACGACACCTAAATCGGCTGGTATCTTCAAGAACACCGAGACAAATGTTCTCTTCCTACAGTAAATATCAAATATGACGAGATAAACCGGTAGAGATGCAAGAGGGATGTTAACAAATACAGGTAGAAATCCATTAGAGAGGCCAAAAAGCAACCAAAAGTCACAGTAGACTGACATAAACTTGTATCCACAATTCAATTCATGATGAACACTTACAAAGATCACAATCTGTTAAACCTAGATAAAGGATGTTAAAGCAGGTTACAAGGAATACAATCAACTTCAACAGAACTCAAAAAGAAAACAGCACTTAAAATTTAGTGCCATGATTTGCAGCTAAAGAAACAAGACATTATAGAGCACCTAAAGCTTTCATTTGCAGGTTTCAACTAAAGCCAGCCAATAAAAACAAAGTATTACCTATATTTGCCAACTACAACCTTTCTGCCAGCCAAATCCCAAAAAAACAATGATCTGGACAATGAAAATAAATATAAGGATTGCTAATAGAAGTATAGACATCCCTTTACCTCAATGGCTTTACTTGGTGCAACTCGAATAACATTAACAAAATTGCCTCTGAACAAGCCTTTCCAACCGTCCTCTTTCACAATGTTGTTGAACACTTCTATAGCAGAATGCCCACAAGTTCCAACCATCAAATGAGTCCTAATAGTTTCCAGTGGAGCAACAGCAGTCCTAGAAACCGCACCTGCAATTGCTCCACTTATTAACCTTCTCAATGAAGGATTTTTAACTTTTATCCTGAGGTTAAGACCACCTCTTTTCTTCTTCACATCCTCTTCTTCCCCCTCAACTAAAATGCTCTGATTCTTCAACCCGTCAGGGGATGACACGTATTTCATTAACAAATCAGAGCATGAAACCTTGAAAGCTTCGTTTTCATCTTGTGAATTTGACGAATTTGGTGAAACCCCAAAATCATTACTCCCCGTCTGACCAACAGAAGCAAAGAGGCCACCAAGAGGGAAAAAGTTTTCATCTTTCAGACCCCATTGAAATCCCAACTGCGAATTTAAGCGCAACCCATCTTGTTTGAACCCACAAGATTGCAACTTTTTCATGCCCATTCCTCCTAAACCTTATTCTCTCCAGTTGCCTTACCGCAGAGTTCAAAAAAATTCCGAATCGATGAATTTCATGCGTTCAAACAATTAGGGAACAATGAAAAGAAAGATTCGATTTTGAGCATATACAAAAGGTTGAATAAATAAAGCAACAACTAGAGTGGTGGCGGGGTTGTTGAGAAATAGTTTCCTCTTCTGAAAAAAAAAAAAAATAAATGAAAAAAATAAAAAGAGAGAAGCTTAGTCGACTCAGCTAGTCAGCTTACTCTGTTTCTCCAATTTTCAATCCACAATTAGGACTCTTTTCGGTGCTTTATATACGTCTGCGTCACTATCCGTTTGATTCGATAATTTCAAGGAAGAAGGAATATGTCTCTTCAGGTAGGTGCCAAGGTCTAAATGAGTCAAGCCTCTTACAAGCAGTTTGACAGTTCGACTCACGAATTACTTTTTAAATTGTATATTTTAAGTGAACTTTAGAGTGATTAAATTGTGTTCGACCATAATCAATTCGAATTTTTGAGAATGAAAGAAAAAAATTTAATTGACTTGATCCCGTGCAATTTGTTTTATGCCGGAATGGATTCGAGTTGAGTTTGAACATCACTATTTTAAATAGTTGTTCGGTTCGATAAATAAATATTTAATTCGACACGAATCGTTTACGCCCCAAAACTAGAGGTAAATGAGTAAGCACTTTGATTTCAATTATATTCTGGTTCAAGTAATCTGATTTGATATGATTTAAAAGACAACTCGACTTGAAATCTAAATAAATCTACTTTAAATAAACAAATGTCATATGTTTGACTAGTTAGTTCGTTAATATATTTGAATTTATAGTATGGTCGAAAATAACGTGTGACAAAAAATTAATAAAGCCATTTTTGACCTTTCGCTCAAGGAGTGTAAAATTTTTTTTTTTTTTTTTGAGAGGATGGAGTGTATATTTAAGCCTCAAGTTTTTTGGTTCATTCTCCCTCCGCACTGTACCTTCTTGGAAAAATCTCTCAAAACATTACTTTTTTTCACCTTTTCATCTTAGAAAATCAAGTTCAATAGATCACCGACGAAGAACGGGAAAATCTAGCTGCGATTTCTACCGAGTTAGGTAAGAAAAGCTTGAATTTTTCCATCTTCTTCACGTTCTTAAACTTTATAGTTGAGTTTGACGATGCTGGATTTTGTCATGTATAATTTGAGGCCAATTTAATCTAGGAATGATAGAATCAAGGATGATTTTGGGGTGATTTTGGTGTTTTATGGTTGAGTCCAAGAATGTATCTTGGATTGCCTACGTATCTGTGTAATGTCCAGAATCAGCCTTACGTAGTTCCTGGAATGATGTATTTATAGGCACATGCCGCTTCTTACGCTTACTAATCCTGAGCAATTTGTTTGGTCTATTGACATAATTGCCCTTTAATGGGCCTTGCTCCTTGCCCAAGCAACCCTCTAGATTATTGGGCACTGGAACCTGGGTGGAGCTCGATATCGACTCGTATGACACCGACATGGGTGCTCGAGTTGACACACTTGCAAGATCTGTTTGGCGGCGGTGGTGATCACCGATTCGTCTCGTATTCGACCCGATGTGGATAATATACTTGGACTTTTCCACATGCCACCGGACCAATTAGATAATTCCACGTGGAGGGTGAAATCCGTATCGTCATAAGCCCCCCAGATCATCCGAGCTCTTGAGGTCGGTCCGATCTGTCAAAGTGTATATCTCGGCCATTGTCATCCAATGCTCAATTTAAATCGCCTGCGAGACTTACTTCTGTGGAGTCCGACATACGGCCTTTCCGTATACCTTTTAAAACTTTTTTATCTTAGCATTATCTCGTCCCTGGGACTTATAACGTGTGGCTAAGTTGACATCGACTTCGATGCCGTGGTTGTCGAAGGAATGATGAGATGTCCAACTTGGGACTTGTCTCGGTCGAGTCGACTTCTCTGAAGAATCGATTTGCTGGATTTTGGAGTGCGGCATGCGGATCTCGAATGTTAGTCTAACATCTTGAGACTTTGCCTTAACGCCAAAAAGATGCTTCTTCTTAGGCTTTGCCTTTTTAACCATCGTTGTCGTTGGCTTCCATCTCAGATAAACAATTAGCCGGTCATTTGGACTTGGCTTATTCTTTCCTTGAAAAATTGTTACATTTTTCCTTCTTTTCTTTGGTCTTTGAACTAGACCATCTTGCTTTATTGCGGCCTTTGGCCTTATTTGCACATCGGCCTCTCTCATATCGATGCATATATGTCGATATCCGCCTCCAAGTATCAAGCGAGAACCTTAGGTTTGGATCATATTTGGCGATCTTTGTGACTAGGCTTTTTGTTATAAATGCTGAAATTTTTACAAGTATTTGGTGTCAAACACTTTTGTTGCATGTCGATTCCCATTCCTTTGCTCGCTTTTTCTCGAGTATTCAATGTCGACTCGTTGTTGCCTCCAAAGTATAATGCAGATTCATCATCTTCGTTATACTTTCAGTAGTTCCATTTGTCGACCATATGTAACTTGTCTTCCATGCTTTAGCATTTTTGGACTTTTCTTTGTTGTTGCGTGGTAGAAGAGATGCCCTGGTTGTCTCATTTCGTTTGTCGGAATCGATGCTCTTTCTGCTGTCGATAGATATTTCCGCCTACGATGTCCTAGTACTTACTGTCTAATAAGACTGGTAATACGTAAATGTCGCTCTGGATCTCGGTGTCGTGGTGTTTCTTTGTCGTTCATGACTCGCGACACATATTCGCCGAGAGTTTTGGACTTGGTCCGAACTCGATGCCTTAGCCTTTTGGTTCCATGGAACTTTTAGATTCAATGGTGTCGTCGATCAGTGATCATGTTGCCCGGCCTCGATGCCCTAGTAAATTCTCTTTTGGGAGTCGATCACGCCACGTCGGACTCGGATTTCGATGCCATTGTGTTTTCGTCCTATTAGGACTTGTAAACGTTGGATCGCCGACATTGAAGGCATCCGACTTGCGGATCCTCGTAGACCCGTTGAGTAGATCGCTGCGGAGTGGATCCTCGAGTGCGCCAGGCACTAGTCAAAATGTCGCAATAACCATGGGGATAGTTCCCGAAATAAGAAGGCTCGTCCCGCCATGCTCGGCCAGAGAGTTCCAAAACAAGATAGCTCGACCCGCTTGATTCGGTAGGGTGAGTTCCAAAATAAGATAGCTCGACCCTCCAATTCGGTAGGGTGAGTTCCAAAATAAGATAACTTCGAGAGGTAAGATGCGAGTCGAACTCGGACTTATTACTGATTCACTCATCGGTGAGCTCCAAATATGGCCTTGATTTTATTTTGCTTCAATTTTTGCGAGATGTTGCTCGTCGGTTTTTGTTGTCTGTCTTTCACGATTCGATCCACAGGACTTTTGAATTATGAATTTTGAATTCGACCTTTCCTTTGAATGTTGTTTGTGTTGTTGAATATTTGCCTAGGGTGTAGTCCTTTGGACTTAATTCCCTTGCAAAAGGCGCCTTAATGGGGTGTAGTCCTTTGGACTTAATTCCCTGTGGCCCCTCAAAGTGTAGTATGAGTACATGACTCATGGTACACTTGGATATGAAGTCGACCTAGCATCTTATCTTGCCTTATCGGCTTGACTTGGCTATCTGGTCGAGCTCGAATCGATTGTCTTGCCTCGTCGGGCTTCGACATGGTCGAATTGAAAAATCCTACTCATTGCCGCACCGTGTGGTGCTTCGAATCGGCCGAATAGGGTATCCATCGTGGGATCTTCCAACCGCTTAGCATCGTGGCTTCTTGGCGGTCGGGAGTGATATAAGCTCTGTCGGTGACTTGGCTTTTTCAATGTTTTATTTCTCTTTGCATCGTGTCGAGGTGATATAAGCAACATCGGTGACTTGGCTTTATTCACCATATTATTCCGACTTCATCGTGTCGAGGATTTGTAGTTGTGGTTGACTTTTGCCTCTTTTATCTTTTAATCACATGGACTTCTTTTGCTTTAAGGCTGGTCGAATTTCTTGCCTTTGCCATTTTGTATCATGGTAGATTTGCAATGTGAAGGCTGTAAATCATAACAAACACAAAAGCGTCTCGAGGAAAGACATGCTTAGTAGAATATTTATGAAATTGTCACATGGACTTATTACAAGACATAAAAATGTAAAAACAGTTAATTGAGATAAGGCTTAGCTTATTTGGTGTAGTCTGTTGGTATCATGCTTAGATGGCGGCGGACTTACGTAAGGTCGCCGAGAGCTCGAATATTATGCCGAGGCGAGCCGGTCTTATTAAAGATGCGCTCGAGAGAGCTCCAAATATGATGCCGAGGCCAAGCTCGGTCTCTCATAAAGATGACGCCGAGCCGAGCTCGGTCTTATAAAAGATACCGCCCGAGCCGAGCTCCAAATATGATGCGAGGCCGATCTCGGTCTCATAAAAGATATGCTCGAGAGAGCTCCAAATATGATGCGAGGCTGGCTCGGACTTATAAAGATGATGCGAGCGAGCTCGGTCTTATAAAAGATACCGCCGAGCCGAGCTCCAAATATGATGCGAGGCCGATCTCGGTCTTATAAAAGATACGCTCGAGAGAGCTCCAAACATGATGCCGAGGCGAGCTCGGTCTTATAAAGATACGCTCGAGGCGAGCTCCAAATATGATGCCGAGACGAGGCTCGGTCTTATAAAGATACGCTCAGAGAGCTCCAAACATGATGCCGAGGCGAGGCTCGGTCTTATAAAGATATACTCGAGGCGAGCTCCAAATATGATGCCGAGGCGAGCTCGGTCTTATAAAGATGCGCCGAGAGAGCTCCAAATATGATGCCGAGCGGGCTCGGTCTTATAAAGATAACGCCGAGCCGAGCTCCAAATATGATGCCGAGGCCGAGCCCGGTCTTATAAAGATACCGCCGAGCCGAGCTCAAATATGATGCCGAGGCCGAGCCCGGTCTTATAAAAGATGCGCTCGAGAGAGCTCAAATATGACGCCGAGTCGAGCTCGGACTTATAAAAGACACGCTCGAGAGAGCTCCAAATATGATGCGGCGCGAGCTCGGTCTTATAAAGATAACGCCGAGCCGAGCTCCAAATATGATGCGAGTCGAGCTCGGACTTATTAAAGATTTACCCATCGGTGAGCTCCAAATCGACGCCGAGTCGAGCTCGGGTTTATGGGCAAGACGAGTCCGTAGAGCTCGAATGCCGGAGCTCGATATCTCGAGTCTTTATGGTGCAATGTGATTGTGATAAAAAACATTACACATATAATAAAGACTTACAAAGTATATAAGAATTTAAAATAACATTTGTAAGAACACGGAGAGCTAAAGAGCTCGGCTCGCTCCTTGGAGCTCGAGAACTCGCTTAAGTGGATAGCTAGATACGGTAAGTAACTCGCGACTTTACGGGCGCCATAGCAGTGTCTTTCCGGTGGCAATCAGACCTCGAAACGGATTCCGATCGGCACAAAATTTGGAGGGATCGTTCTTCCCTCACTTTCCTTCGATGTGACCGGTGGAATTGTTCTTTCGATGGCTCAATCTCCGGGAATAAGCCGCCCGATCTGGCAGCTGCTGTCCAGAATCCTGCTGCGTTTTTGGTACCTGCAGTAAATTCTTTGCCACGATCGAGGGTTCAAACGAACTCCGATCAGCCTAAAATCTGGAGGGATTGCTCGTCCCTCCTAATCCTTGGATCTGAACGGTGGAAATCTAGTTCCAACGGTTGAAACTCCGGCAATAATCCATCGATCTGATCGCTTTGAGGCTGCTGCATTTTTGATACACTCAACAACTTCTTTGCGACGATCGGGGACTCAAAACAACTCCGATCAGCCTGAAATTTGGAGGGATTGTTCGTACCCCTAATCCTTGGATCTGAACGGTGGAAATATAGTTCCAACGGTTGAAACTCCATAAATTCGCCGCCGATCTCGCTGCGTTTTTATCACGAACCACCACTCCTTGATCTATCACCGATAGAAGGCCCTCCTTCTAGCGCCAAATGACGATCTTTGGATTTTGTCATGTATAATTTGAGGCCAATTTAATCTAGGAATGATAGAATCAAGGATGATTTTGGGGTGATTTTGGTGTTTTATGGCTGAGTCCAAGAATGTATCTTGGATTGCCTACGTATCTGTGTAATGTCCAGAATCAAGCCTTACGTAGTTCCCCGGAATGATGTATTTATAGGCACATGCCCTTCTTACGCCTAATCCTAGGGCTGTTTGGTCTATTGACATAATTGCCCTTTAATGGGCCTTGCTCCTCGCCCAAGCAACCCTCTAGATTATTGGGCCTGGGAACCTGGGCTGGAGCTCTGATATCGACTCGTATGATACCGACATGGGTGCTCGAGTTGACACACTTGCAAGATCTGCTGGCGGCGGTGGTGATCACTGATTCGTCTCGTATTCGACCCGATGTGGATAATATACTTGGACTTTTCCACATGCCAGCTGGACCAATTAGATAATTCCACGTGGAGGGGTGAAATCCCGTATCGTCAGAGTTCCTCCAAGTTCTTTCATTTCCTCTATGTTTTTAGCTCTCTTTTAATTGTAGTGTTCTTTTGTTGGAAGTCATATGCCGGAATCTAACCCGAGAAACAGCTTGAAACAAATATTAGGCCACCGGACTAATACCAAGTGCCACCGCGTAATGCGTCGAGTCAAAATTTCCAACATCTCGTAAATTGTTCTAGTATATATATCACAATTTCAATCAAATTGAAAATGCAAATAAAACTCAAGAAATCGTAAATGTATGAATTTAAGAACCTTTTGAAATAAATACTCATTAAGATCTAATCAAGGGTTTTGGAGATTATACCAACACATGAAAAGGTTGAATGAGCTTAGTTGAATCCAAGATCATTTGGCAATGCGTCCTCAACACAAGGTGAACTCCGAATAAAGCTCTAAGATCCTAATTGATTAAGCTCCGAGAATATCTTGTCTTCTTTTCAGTATTCTACGTATTTAGGTGAGAGAACACTTCCCCCAAAAGTAACGACCCAAGTTTATACCAAAACCGAACCAAAGACTTTGTTTTACATAAAATAATGACATTTATTTATTAAACAGAAATATAAATTCGTAATTAATTATTAATCATACATTAAGGTTTTAAATAGTGTAGAAGAAGAGTTTTTGCAGTGTTAAGGATTGGCCCCACTGTTAAACGAACAGAGTCGTTCATTAAAAAATTCGTTTTCATCTCGTTAGAATCTGTGGTCGTCCGTTTGTCTAGATTAACAAACCATGCTTGAACAAGATTTTAAGCTCGTTTCCTAACAAACGAACACAGACTTACTCGTGAACGTTCGATTATGTTCGCGAACCTACTTATATAGATAAATCAATGTACAACCTAACTTTAACTCATAAAGTGATAAGACATCTATTAATCTAATAGATACTCTAGAGTAGTTTTATCGCATTTTGATAAAATTGTCATAATGTTTTTATTACTAAAATGTTTGAATATAGCTTTGTATTTCGTTATTTACTCATTTGGACTTAATTTTTATAACTTAACAAGTTAAAACTCAAATTGATAGGCAAAAATTCATGTAGCATGCCAAACTCGAACATGAGTTCGAACAAAATTTATTCATAAATGAGCTGAGTTTGAATATAATTTTATGTTCGTTTATTAAGCAAACGTTCGCGAACAACCTTGTTACCTTAACGAACCAAGAACATATCTTTAATTCTGTTCGTTTATTAAACAAACAAACATGAAAAACCTCATGACCTAAGCGAATAGAGCTTGAACAACAGATACTCGATTTGACTCGGCTCATTAACAACACTAATCATTTCTAATAATTGCGTCTGAATCAACCAGTGAAAAAATTAAATGGTTAAACTAAGAATAAATATTAGACGTGTTAGTCCGGATCAATTAATGAAAAACTTAAATGGTAAAACTAAAATTAAAAATTAGGCTTGTTAAGATTATTTTTAAATCTTAAAAGTGTTTACCTATTTATTTCTATCAACTCTCACTTGGTTTTGTTTCCGGATTCATAATTTTTAGCATTTAGGTAAGACACCTTGATGCAAGATTTATTTTTGGGCTCCGTCCTTGGTTCCTCATTCAAGTTTTATATGATCAAGCACACTTCTTAAAAAAAAAATTGTTTGAAAATAATTTTAGACTATTTAATTACCATCGTGAGAGCTTATGTTGCTTGCAAGATGTAAATTTTACATATTAAAACATAAGTGACATTTATTCTAAAGTAAAAAAAAAAAAAAGTGTAACATAGAGCATACAACGGCATATAAATGCAACAAAGAGGTTAAGACTAGAATACTACAAGTGAAGGAAAATGTTCATCATAAAATTGTCATAAAAAATGTTATAACACATTCTTACATCATTAATCATTATGTGACTTGTATAAATTAATATGTCTTTCATCATAATCAATAGTGTAAAAGTGTGTTGAAAATTTTATTGTAACCAATTTATTGTGTAAATATCACTACTCATAAATAAGAAGAAAATGTTAAAAATATTGCTGAACTACCATTTTCTGCCAAAACTTATGTTATAGACAGAAAGTCATGAGTACAAACTTCTCTTTCAATATTATCATATGATGTTAATTAGTTTACGGACCGAATTTCATTTAGGAAGTGTTAACTGTTTTTTTTTATACCAATATTGGGTTAGAAAAAACCAATATCATGACTCAAATTCGGTTAGAATAAAAGTTATTTCCTGACTCAAATTTGGTTATGTAGGATGTTGATTAATCTATGAACCGAATTTTAGTCTGCAAGATATCAATCGCATTCTTGAACGATATTGAGTTTAGAAAAAAAAATAACATCCAAACTCAAATTCGATCAAAATAAAAATTATTTCTAACTTAAATTCGATCGCGATAACGTATCCTGAAAAGACTTTCAAATCAAACAAACCTACCAAATTTCTTCAGAATTTCACAACACGCACGGAAAAATGAAGAAGAAAATAAAATATCACAACAAACATGAGCCGATAATTATACACTCTACTTCATCTATTTTTTCTTTCAAAGAAGTAATAAAAACACATAACTCGCATGGGGGTCGTAAGAGGATTTTATGTTTCTTTTTTTTTTTTTTTTTTAAACATGATTTTATTTCTTTATTTATAGATATGGTATATATATATATATATATATATATATATATATATATATATATATATATATATATATATTTTTTTTTTGAGAAAAGATAAGGTATATTATTTTTAAGGTTTTCATTTGCACAAAGATTTTTCCGATTGGACAAGTGGGCTAATCAACTGATGGTTTGGTGGGTTGCTTGGTATGTGGGCTAAGTTTATCGGGTGTTTGTTGAAAAAACATTGGGTGGGCTTAGCTCTCATGAGCCCATATACTAGCTCCGTATGTTACAATTGTGCAGGATTACACTATACTCCATGATCATCTTACCAGCTAGCGACGCGTGTAAATCATTTATCCGTAGATGCATGTGTGCGTCATCTCATCTTTCATAATAATGCAACACGACCTAATCATCTATAAACTCACATGATATGCATGTTCAACTCTGCCACTCATATTCAGTACATGGCATATCAACTACGACCTTAAAATGGTGATTACACTTTATTAATTGAGCATTAACCCACATTCTGCAAGTGTTCTATGATAACCGCCCCATGATTTATGATTGCTCCAATATAGCATCATTACGGCTCCTGTCGTCAACAACGACTTTAATGCTGCTTAATTCACTCTCCCAAGATGGAGGCCTATATAAATGATTATTATTCTCATTATCAAGGTACACATTATATTTTTGTAAACGCTCTTGCTTACTGTCATTACTATAGACATTTCTCTCGAATACTGACTTGTGCGTCAGAGTGTCGTCCCTCAAAGGCAAATTCCAGGACCTCTAATGCTCTATCTGTTTTATTGGCTCATATTCGAATTCACAAAATAGCTACTTGGATCATTCTCTCGAGATCCATTTACCCGCATCACAAAAGAATTTCAACTCGGACACGCAATTTTCAGGATCATCACTTACGATCATTACAAAGTTATGATAATGGAGGACCATCAATCCATCATCATTTTCTACAAATCTCTTATGGTCAGCGATTTCACATTGATGATCGTTAACAGCTTAAGGCTTATATCAAGAGATATGCATACCCATCAACATGGAAAACTTATGGAACTTTAATTTGTAATTTATATTGATATTTTTATGGTTTCACATAATTATCAAGGGTTTGTTCATCAGAGAATTCAAGTTGACCTTTATTTGGCCATGAGGATTATCAGCAAGAGTAACAATTTCTACACAAAGAGGTTTAAATTCATACTTACCACTTAAGAATTCAACAGGTTTGCATATTTTGACGGACTTGCATATTTTAATCGATCCAATTGTCTTCACATGGACTATTTTGATCTAAGAAGCCTAATGTGATGAAGTATACGTCTAAATGAAGATAATAGTTCTTATTTTGATTATTTTAACACATTTGAGCAAAAAAGAATGTATCAAGCACTACACAAAAAATAATATGAGCTTTTGCTACTTTCTTTATATTATTATTATTATTATTATTATTATTATTATTATTATTATTATTATTATTATTATTATTAAGGCCTACCAAGACCCTATAGCACAAAAATTATAAGTTTAGAGTGATTGATTCAATCAAATCTTCATCTTATTTTAATAGATAATCAATCAGTCTGATTGGAGGATCATCTATTAATTTATGATTTGAGGATCTCTTTTATTTTTTGGATTATCCATTTTTCTTTATTTCACTTAGACTTATAGGATGTCTAAATTCATTATTATTTTTACTTTTATTATTTTCTTTTATTTTACAGAAAATAAAAAACCAACTTCCTTGGCTTATAAAAGGATGGCACACAATATGTATTTGACACATTGATGATTATATAATATTGTAATTGTGAGTTGTTTTCTCTTTAGAGTTTTACAATTTTTCTTAAGTTCATTTTAAAGCATAGCTTAAAGTGTTAAATGTAGTCTTTGATTCAAGGATCATACGAAGGATCTTGACTTCTTCATATCCATTTCTTCTTCTAGTCTTATCCTTTGAGTTAAATTATTTTTGCTCAAGTATTTTCCTTCATCTTTTTCTATCATGCGGCTAATCCGTCAGGAATTTAGACAGCCCACAGAAGACGGAAATCATCGTCTCGTCAAGACGAACATTTCAACACCAACTATTCCCAATTTCGTAAGTTTTCAGTTTAGCCATAGTTTTTGGTAAACATCAAGTTTGATCCTTCAATTCGTAGTTTTGATCGTTCGGAAACCTTTGATCACAATTAATTCTTGATCGATTGTTGATCAATTAGGTTTTCTTGGAGTTTTTCAGAAGTTCTGCAGTTTTCTTGTTGTTTTGCTTTGGTATTTGATATACCCGGATCGGAATGGGGCCCTGTTCATCCATATTGGGCCTACACTCGTGGCCCAACAGCATAGATAATTGGGCTTCCAACTCTTCTGGCCGCTGCCACAACCTTCTCTTGTCCGCCAACAGTAAGCCGGATCATGTCTGCCAGTTCTATGTCGGATCCGCCTTCTTCATGTGACTTCTACCCATATAGTCAAGCTTAATTCAAGACAAGACACAAATGAGTCCGTTACTCGTCATATTTGTCGAAGGCCGCTGAGTTCTGATCGCTGCCCGCCAACCTTATCAATCCAGCTAGACAAAATAGCTGGCCAAACGTGACAGCTGGCTAGGACACTTGTATTGCATGCAGAGTTAACTTAGCTATGTACTCTCAGTTGTCTTATCGATGAACAGTAGACCGACTTACTTTTTAGCCTATAAATATGGGATCACATTGTAACAAGAAAGGGACTGAATCTCTCAAGCTTCAAGCTATTAATATAATACAAGCAGAAACTTTGCCAATTTGTCGACTAATTAACTTGTTCATCATAAACACTTAAATCGCCACCACTGTTCTAAAACGCAACCGTGCCCTCACCGTCGAAATCATACGTTTCAGCCTTTTACCCTTAAGATAAACACTGTTACCGCAAATCTGGTGTTCAGCGCCACATCAGTATTGCTTGCAATTAATGTAAAAGGCTCTTCCTATGAGTAATTACGGTTTTACAATGTTTAGGTTGATTCTTATGTTGAATTGTGGTAAGAATTCATGTTTATGTGTTGTTGTTATGCTATGTTATGTTATAGTATGTTTAGAACATGTTTTTCTTCTTTGTTTTGTTGTGTATTTTGATGTTAAACATGTTTGGTTTGGGTTAGAAATCGTAAAAGTCTGAAACGCATTTAGTAGCGATTCGGTAGCTTAATCTTGCTGTCATTGGATGTAATGCGTCGCATCGTCGGACTCAAAAAGTGGGAAACAGTTCGTGGCGTTTATTGCGCGCATGGCATTCTTGCGAGCATTGACTGTCCAAGAAGCTCAATGCGCTCGCGTTGCGCGAGCATTGGACCAGTTTTTGGTGTTTAATGTGTTTAAACTCCGAGTCCAGTTTTAGTTGTTATTTCTTGATCTAATAACACTAAACGAACATGAACAAGCCTTGAATAAGCTTCTGATGCGTTTAGTTCCGGCACCGAATGGATTCATAATAAGAGATGAAGTCCGGGACCGTCGGAAGAGTATGATTGACTTGTGCTTTGATTAATTAGTATTCATCAATATGCGTGTAATTGATAGGCCTTATGCGTGTCTGAGTGGTCAGGAGAGAGAGTATTAGTTGTGAGAGTGCCTTACTTGAAGACACTTCGGTGGCAAGTTAACAATTAATAACAAACGTACTTGTGTGGTTAAAAGATTAAACGTCATGTCATTCTTGGTAAGACACAAATTTATATCGGCGATGTGTGGGTGATCGGACTAAGTGGCCTCTAAATGGCTAAATGGTAGGGGGACTTCACCGAACGTGTACACATATCGGGGGGAACCCGGGGCTACCGGTCTAACCCACTGTAGTCGGCAAGGATATCTTCAGGTGGATATACACCATGCGTAGTGCCCTTGAAGACTGATGTAACAAAGATAAGCTAAGCTAGAAACCAATAGTCACGCCACGTTGATGAGCATTAAGTGAACCCTAGAGTTGTGTCGGTCACATAAAGACAACATAATTAATAATATGAATCTTTCCGTTGTATAGCTTAGTTATTCATTAGTTTCTCTCTCTTTATTAAGTACTTTGTACTTACCTCATTTGCGTGTTTATTTTGTATGTATTGTGGGGTGAGAATGTGAACATGTTGACCATGAGTTTGTTGAGGATTACGAGGAGGATTTTGACGATGACGCGTTGATGAAACTTCTTTTCTTCTTTGTTTTATATATATTGTACTTTTATTTCTAAACTTCTGTAAGACAAGTTTGTAACTTTTGGACTTCGTATTTTGTAAGGATTCGTTGTTGTATGTTCTTATTCCTATCTTTAGAATGGTTGTAATATATTCTTAATAAAATTTATGATTTTACCCAGTCTTTTGGGTTTTGGTTTGTTTTATTTGATACGACTACAAAGATGATTGCGTATAGTGTTAGATTTATTTAATGTTATACGCGTCGAACGTTCTCTTCCGGATAATGGCTCGGTATCCGGGAGCGGGGTGTTACAATACCCATTCCCCACTCTCGGGTGGGGTCGAGTGGGTGTGAGTTAATGGTGTTTATTTTCGTTACTTTTATTACCGGATGTAATAAAAATGAATTTTTTTTCCATTACATTGTCTAATATATTACAACTATACACGAACAATGTAACCAAATAATAATTCATTCAATTACATTAGATTCATGCAATTCAAACGGGTGTTATTAAGTAGAACATGTCTACTAGATAAAGATATATTTTTTTCATTTACACATTGACTTGCATAAAATATAGGGCAGTGATTTAGCCACCGGTACTTGTCACCCAACAAGTACCGAAACTTATCCTCAGCCATACAATTCACTTTAAAAAAAATAAAAGAAAAAGAAAAAACACATAGATCACAAACAACATAATTCGGTGGATGGGTAGGGATCAGGGACGGACCCAGCATGGAGGAGGGGGGGGGGTGCATGGCCCCCACTCAAATTTCGGTGTGAAATTACTAGTATACCCCTCCAATAATATTAAATACCTGTTGATGTATATAGTTTCGAACATTTCTAGTAAATGCCCACTTGTAGCTCAATTGGTATGGTGTCTAAGTACTAACCATGAAGTCAAGAGCTCAAATCCTAGCTGCTACATAATTTTTTTAATCCTTCTTTTGTTTGTTTTTAGCTATAGTTTGTAATTTATGTTTTATTTTTCCCTTCTAGTGTTTAATATTTATGTTTTCCCCTTTTTCTTATTAACATTTTTAATTTTTCCAGAAAAATTTTCGCTACATATTTTAGTCAGAATTCGGCCCCTATTGAAATTTTTTTTTTGAGTCCGTCACTGGTAGGGATAAAGGAGTGTACCTTAATCATTTTTCTGAAATATATATGACATATCATATGCTTATGGATTTAAAAGTCATTTGCACAAGTTCATCTGTTAGTGGGTGAAATTATATTATATTTAATTTATATATGCCACAACTCCACTTCGTATCACTTAATAAGTCAATGACTCTTTAAAAGAAGATCAGCTGAGATGCGACACATTCGTGAAAAAACAAAAAAAAAAAAGCTAATTCTGTTTGAGGACTAGTAATCACCCCCCCCCCCCCAATCCCATCACGCCCATCCCATCATTGGTTTTTTACTAGTATACCCTTCCAATAATATTAAATACCTGTGTATGTATATAGTTTCGAACATTTCTAATAAATATCCATTTGTAGCTCAATTGGTATAGTGTCTAAGTACTAACCATGGAGTCAAGACCTTAAATCCTAGCTGCTACATATTTTTTTAATCCTTCTTTTGTTTGTTTTATATACATAGTTTGTAATTTATGTTTTATTTTTCCTTTTAGTGTTTAATATTTATGTTTTCCTTTTTTCTTATTAACATTTGTTAATTTTTCCAAAAAATTTTCATTACATATTTTAGTCAAATTAGCCCTATTGAAAAAAAATTAGTAAAATCATTTGGTAGGGATAAAGGAGTGTACCTTAATCATTTTTCTGAAATATATATGACATATCATATGCTTATGGATTTAAAAGTCATTTGCACAAGTTCATCTGTTAGTGGGTGAAATTATATTATATTTAATTTATATATGCCACAATCCACTTCGTATCATTTGCTATGTCAATAACTTTTTAAAAGAAGATCAGCTGAGATGCAACACATTAGTGGAAAAAAAAAAGCTAATTCTATTTGAGGACTAGTAATCACCCCCCCCATCCCATCACCCCCCGTCCCATCATTGGTTTTTTACTAGTATATCCTTCCAATAATATTAAATACCTGTGTATGTATATAGTTTCGAACATTTCAATTAAATATCCAACTGTAGCCCAATTGGTATGGTGTCTAAGTACTAACCATAGAGTCAAGAGCTCAAATCCTAGCTGCTACATATTTTTTTTAATCTTTCTTTTGTTTGTTTTTATCTATGGTTTGTAATTTATGTTTTTTTTTCCTTCTAGTGTTTAATATTTATGTTTTCCCATTTTTCTTATTAACATTTGTTAATTTTTCCAGAAAAATTTTCGCTACATATTTTAGTCAGAATTCGGCCCCTATTGAAAAAAATTCTGAGTCCGTCACTGGTAGGGATAAAGGAGTGTACCTTAATCATTTTTCTGAAATATATATGACATATCATATGCTTATGGTTTAAAAATCATTTGCACAAGTTCATCTGTTAGTGGGTGAAATTATATTATATTTAATTTATATATGCCACAACTGCACTGCGTATCACTTAATAAGTCAATGACTCTTTAAAAGAAGATCAGCTGAGATGCAACACATTCGTGAAAAAACAAAAAAAAAAAAGCTAATTCTGTTTGAGGACTAGTAATCACACACCCCCCCCCCATCCCATCACCCCCCGTCCCATCATTGGTTTTTTTTTTCTTTTTTTTTTTGTAAAATGTTTTACCATTTTTTTTTTCAAACTTAATTTGTATTTTGTTGTTTTTATTTTATAATTGAAAATTTTGTATAAATTTTTAACACGTATTTTTTTATATTATTATGTTATTGAAATTTAGTAAATAAAATCAATAAAACGAGTGTAGTATTGATAGTCACATTTCTCTATCATTTTTATTCACAATCACTCATTCAGATTTTTTTATCTTCAATTCTTACCACCCATTTTTATATCATTTTTATTCACAACCACTCATTTAGATTCTTCTTATCTTCAATCCTACCCCTTCTTATCTTCAATCCTACCCATTCTTATCTTGTTATCATCAACTCTAACCACATTTCATTTTACATTATCATCCCATCTTTAATTTCTATATATATTGACTTCATTTCAATTACTAAAAAATCATCATAATTTCTCCAACTCTTTCATACATACTCATTCAACACATATTCAATTGATTTTCGTAATTCATAACATGGATTACTACAATTCATCATTCTTTGGTAGTTCGTCATTTGAAAATAATTTTACAAATGATGTTCCTAGTGGGGATAGTTGACCAGTTGGAAACGATTCATCATTCTTTGGTAGTTCATCATTTGGAAATGATTTTACAAATGATGTTCTAGAATGTGGGATAGTTGGCCAGTTGGAAACGATTTTACGAATGATTTTCCTAATGAGGAGAGCATCCCCAACATTGAGCGTGATTACACAACCGAATTTACAACTGATCAGGTTAGTTATCGTTGTTGTTATTTTCCACATTCGTTACTTATTTTCATTTTAGATAGTATAATATTGTTCTTATACTTCAATTTTTCTATAGATATTTGAAAGTATAGATGCCATGCTACATTGGCCTCGGAGAGTTGGTAATGAAAATGGTTTTGTGATTGTCATAGATAAATCGTGTAGTAAAAATGGAAATAAAATGCCGAGATGCACTCTTATTTGTGGAAAAGGAGGATTGTATAAACCGCCACGCCGGGCGGGCATACAATGTAGGGATCTTTGGAGCGTATAAACATGTTTGCCCATTTAAGCTTCGAGTGTAAAGCACAACCACCACACGGTGTGAAGTGGGGTTTGAAGGTTGTTCATGGTTTCATAACCATGAAGCAATTTGAAAGTTTAGAGGATTTGAGTATCCTTCAAGGTTGACCGCAACCTGAAAACAATTAGTGCGTGACATGTCCAATAGCACTGCTCTCGAAATTTCTTAGTGTGATGAAACAACAAGACCCATCAATTACTACATGAATTAGGAGTATTTACAATGTCAAATCACTGTATAAGAAAGAGCAGTTGGGGGGTTTATCTGAAGCTGAGCACGTTTTAAGAGAATTAAATATTAAAAAATACATGTACGACTTTATGAAAAATGAACACACTGGTGAGATCACAGATATTCTTTGGGTTCATCCTAAAAGCCTAGAGCTGTATGTGAATTTTCCGTCGGTTTTAATTATTGACGCCACGTACAAGATCAATGAGTATGGGATACCGCTCGTAGAGATTGTGGGTATCACATCCACAATGCACACTTACTCTATTATGTTTGCATATTTGAGTAATGAGACGACAGATCGATTTGTATGGGTATTGGATACGTTAAAAAGATGGATGGTCTTCAAAGGAGTAGCGTTTCGATCGGTGGTTGTTTCAGATAGGGATGTAGCGCTTCTTGGTGCAATTGGAGAATGTTTCCCATTCGCGCATCACATCCTTTGTATTTGGCATATAAATCGGTGTGTAATGAAGAAGTGCGACTCTATGCTTGGTAAAAGATGGATCGAATTTAACAATGCATGGCACTCGATTATTCATTCACAGTGTGAAGACTTTAGAATTCGGTGGAATGCCATGTTAATCGACTTTTCAAAATTCGCCAAAGCCACAACATACCTTTGGAATACATGGTTATATCCTTACAAATTTCGGTTTGTTGATGTGTATGTAGACAAAGTTATGCACCTCGGAAGCCATTCAAGTCAAAGGTAACTTTCTAATATCCACTATTTATTCATTATCCTACACTATAGAATATTGCATGTATCATTCCTATTTAACACAATGCATGATTAAAATACAGGGTGGAGTCTGCGCATGCGAGACTCAAACGATACTTCGGGGATACTTCGGCATCGCTTTCAACATCCTTTCAAAAAATAGAAAAGATGTTGACTGCTCAATTTAGGGATATTCAAAGTTCATTCCAGAAATCTTTGAGTTTTCCACGACATCGACATGTACGTGACGCAATTTATAGTGAAATCAGATATTGCATTTCATTAGAAGCAATGGACTTAATCGATAAACAGATAAAAGTTGCTGATAAACATCGTCTTTCCGAATAAGATCTTTGCAATTGCAATATCAAACTGACACACGGATTGCCGTGCGCTCACGATATTGCAATGTTTCGTCTTGCTGGCATGCCGATTCCGCAAAATTATATCCATATTCATTGGCGTACATTGTCCATGCGAGCCCCCAAGCGTACGGATGAGGGAGTACAACCCGACAAGGTAGCTCAGCTTATGGAAAGATTAAATAAAATAGAACCTGCTAGTCGAGATTCTATGATTGACGAGTTTTTCGATATGGCGAGATCCATCTCGTTATGCGATTCGACCCCGGCATGCAACACGTAACAAAAGTGGTCGACCTACAAGAAGGAATGAAAGCGTAACATTGGCGCGTGCCTTTCTTTTCAATACCCACTTCAGAAAAGAAGGTACCATATATTCCGAATTATCAAGCGAGTAAAAGAAAGGATCCCCTCATTTCTGCATTTCCTAAACGCTACCAGCCTTATATTTCTCATTGTGTTAACGTCGAAGGCGACGGTCATTGTGGCTTTAGAGCAATAGCTGCGCAACTCCATGGTTCAGAACATGAATGGCGTCAAGTACGATTTATGCTTATTCAAGAGATTAATCAAAATATGGACTTGTATGAAAACCTTCCTCAAGAAATTAATTATGCATCAGGACTACTATGAACACTTAATTGCTTCGCAGTACCCGCACCCGGCAATTATTGGATGGATCTTTTGCAACACAGGGTTGTTGTAGCTTCAACATCGATACAACGTGGTCTGCATACATTCGATTCACGTGATACTCATTGTCATACTCACTTGCCGTTGAGATCCCCGCGCGATTCCATTTGCCCAAATGCAACATATAGCTATCGGTCATGTTCAAAATAATCACTTCGTACAAGTTTTCTTGTACCCTGAATACCCTGTACCACCCATCATCATATGGCGTTTCTCAGGCGAATCAAACCCATCAGACGAATGGGCTCGTGATTATCAAGCACGTGTTCAATTGTGGTACGATGTAATGAGGATAGATCAATCCGGACAACATTTTGAATTTATGCATGCTTTTGATGATTAATTTATGCGTTTAGCTATTATTTCTATGTACATAATTCAAAAAATTAATAAGAGTTATATTGGATCTGATAAAATTATTTTTAATACAATATTTCATATTCAATATGGGACTCTTTTGATAGATTAAATTGAATAGATTTCAAAAACATATAATTTATTAAAAAACAATTTATCAAAAAAAAGTTACAAGAAAAATAGAAAATATAAGTAAAAAATTTAAAACAAATAATTTGTATAGATTAATAAAAAAAAGAAAAAAAGAATTGGGGAGGGTGATGGGATGGGAGGTTGATTAGTAGCTCCCTTCTGTTTATATATTCTGACACATGGCTCTCATTCTGTTTTTGTTTTGATTTATGTACACGATGTGCTCATTACTGTTGGAATAGGTGTATCGTGTGTGGAGTAATTTACGGAACAGATCCGTAATTACCGGAAATTAATTATGGATTATTTATTAGAAAATAAATAACTCGAAAATAAAATTTATTTTATTAAGTCGATCTAATAAAATAAAGCTACGACGGTGTAGATCTAATGAAATAAAACTATTGCAATCTAGATCTAACAAAATAAAGTATATCATTTATCACATATGAATCCGATGAAAATAAAGGAAAAGTAAATCGATAAATAAGTAAACGTCAAATCGAGGTGAGTAGTTACTCTTTCCTTAAGACAAATCTTTCCGGTATGGTGCTTTACGGTAGTAACAATCGTCTCCCAAGATACAACGGCTTTACGCTCTCGGATTTAGAGACACTTCAAAATCCGAGCTCCGCGAACTTGCAGGGTGCTCCAACTTCTCTTACACTCAAAATCTAGATCTATACGAGAGACTCTTTTTGTGGTGGAAAAGAGAGGAGAAAATTTGATCCTTAAACTTTTATCCATGGGGTTCTTTATATAGTGGAGAGGAGTAGCCAATGCTCAAATCTGATTGGCCGAAACACATCATCAAAAATTTCCCCTTGGAAAAGAAACGACCGACTTTCCCTCAAGGAAATCATCTAGGCCGAAATTATAAGGTTAATTTCGAACTAATCAAATCCTCTGATTGGTCGGATGATGCGTCGTCTGAATTCTGATTGGTCGAATGACTCAATGAATTCTGATTGGTCAAATGACACAATCACATTCCAAAATTAATTTTATGGTTTATTTCATAAAGAAATTTTGTCTAAAAAATTAATAGTAACACCTGAACCGAACCGAACCGAGCTGAGCTCGAGCTCGAGTACGAGCCGAGCCAGCCGGACGGTCGGCGGCGCGCGGGTGTCGAATTATCTAAGTCTGTTGGACTTATTTCTTAGTTTTGATGATGAGTGCCATACTAGCTGTTATAGTGCAAAGGCAAAAAGATGTCTAGATCAAATGTATAGGTTTATTAGAGTTTGATTCATAAATAGGTTTGATCAAACAAGCATCAGAATGGTCACCGACTTGTATCATTGATGGTCTAGGTCGATGGGGTAGATAGGTCACAGAGACTAGTCGAGAACCTCTTTGAAGATCAAGAGGCGAAGGCCGAGGTTTCAAACTCGATTCTGTAAGGCTAAGGATCAAACTTAATAATTAAAGTCAAGGATATGGAATCGAGAATTTAGGCAAGTCCATGATGACCTAAACTGATTACATATACCTTGTAATAGAAGTCTAAGTTCCATAAGTTGGATGATGTTTGGAACTTAGTTATAATTAAAATGGTGTAATCTAACTTCACAAATAAAAGTTAGATAAAAGAAATCAGTTGCATCATATTTTATACACATAAATATGATGATCAGCAGACTGATTGAAACTTCAGCAGACTGATGAACTTGCTGATATATACCTCGGTTAATTCAAGATTATTTTGGAACATTACTTGGATAAGGACAGCCAACTACCTCTGATTTGATCAAACAAATCAGTGGTTAGGATTAAAAGAACGTTGGGATGATACAGGACTTTATCCAATAGACACAAGTCAAAGGTGGACAGATCGCCTCACAAAAGGAATTACGACAAAGGTCATCGACCCTATGAATAGTGACAGAATGCAAATCAGATGGGACAAAAACAAGGAACGGTTACATTTGAATTTCAAATACAAGTCACATGCATTCTTGCCTATAAATAGAAGACTTTCAACTCGTAAAACAAGATGATGAAATTGTGATAAACTTTAAGTGATAATATCGAAATAAAAACACCTGCTGAACTTCATCGAGCATAAAGTCTGCCGATCTAGTGAATTTCTTCAAGTGCATTCGTATTCAAGTTTGCATCAAGATTACACACTTGAAGACCGCAAGTCTGCGATTACATCATCCTAATCAAGCTCACTTTGCAATCGAATCATTAATTTGATTCATTCTTTATTTCATAAAGAATCTGCTGAAGATAGTGAAGCATCTGTTGGGTGTGAAAGGTCGTTGTTTGTGGTGGAGTGGTGAAGAGGCAATCCTACCCTTCAAGGACCAAAGGGAAGACTAAGGAGCATCAATCCTACCTGCTCCCGGCCAGCTTTGTGAAGCCATAGTTATTGGTGAAGGACAAACAACTTAGGAATCTTTGTAACAACTACTTCAAAGATCTCTAGTGAATTTCCTCCAACATCACAGGAGAATAGTGGACGTGCAGGATTACATCACCTGGAACCACTATAAAAATCTGCCTACTTACTTTCAGCATTTACTTTCTGCACTTAGTTTATTTCATTCATCAACCTACTGAATCTAGCAACTGAAATCACACACTTGCACTACTGAGTATCTAATACTTAGTATCACTTTTAACAACAAGTTTTAAGGCTTAAATTTGATATAATTCCGCTGCACAAATTCAAAGAGCCCATCGTCAATCATCAGACTCATCTATCGGCCAGGCTATCAAGTCTCAAGAGACTCTTGAAGTATCGCAGATCAAGAAGTTGCGAAATTTGTTAACTCCAAAGTTTTAAGTGTTAAGTTTATTCACCCCTAAACTTAACCAAAGCCTTTCAAGGGACCAACAATTGGTATCGGAGCGATTATACATCGCTGCAAGTAATCCTACTTGTTGTGCTTGTGAAAATTCTTTAAAACTTTCTTTCAAGTTCTTGATTTTCAAAGACTTGCATCATGGATAACACACATTATGCTAGAACTATGTTGATGTGTTCTCTAGATAGATTTGATGAGTATAAACGTCGAATGCAGGCTTACCTTGTCGCAACTCATGATGAGATGATGGATGTACTAATCGATGGACCACTTGGAGATTACCAAGGCGATATGATGGGTGATACAATTGAGTACATTCCTAAACCAAAAGAGAATGGAATGCGAAAGGCGAGAAAAGAGCAAACCTCAACAACATTGCTATTGACATCATTTACAGAACCTTGGATAGCAACATGTACATGAAGGTTAAAGATTGCAAGACTGCAAAGGAACTTTGGGACAAGATACATCTAATCTGTGAAGGCCCTGATGCAATAAAGAAGAACAAAATCAGTGTAGCCAGGAAGAGGTTCCAAAAGTTCAAGATGCTGCCAAATGAAACTATTGAGCAAATGGAGTCTAGATTCAATGCAATCCTGGATGAACTTACATTGCTGAGTGTAAGTTATTCAAAAGAGGAAGTAAACACCAAAATCTTGGAAGCTCTACTCGCAAAGATGTTTGGAAAATGAAGGTGATTGCAATTGAAGAAATGAGAAAGTTGCATGAAGAAGACACCTTCAAGTTGTTTTCGTATCTTAAGGCATATGAATTTAGCAAAAAGCTGGTGCCTGAAACTGAAAAAGAAGAGCCAAAGACCACTGCATTGGCTGCTTTTCATCAAGAAGAATCATCAGGAGGTCAAGATGATCTGCTGGATGAAAAGGAAGAAGCGGATTGCCCTACCGAGCAAGAAAATCGGGGATGATGAAGACCGAAAGGCCACTTCAAGAAACTTTACAAGAGGCCTCTTGAAAGAAGAACCAAAGAAAGACAATGACTATCTATGCTTTCATTGCAAGAAACCAGGGCACTTCAAACCCCGATTGTCCTGAGTTAAAACAAGGCAAGGAACTCGATTATCTTTGTTTCAACCGCAAGAAGCTGGACATTTTAGGCTGATTGTCCGACCTCACGAAGACCAAGAGTCAACAAAGAAGACATGGCAAGAAGGCTATGGTTGAAAGATGAATCGAGGGTATGAAGTGGAATCTGAAAAAGGAAATGAATCGGATGACACAAAGATCAAGTTCTTTGATATGGAGGATTATGCTTTGATGGCCAATATGGATGAAACGAGGAAGTATACAACATCAGATCTATCAATACTCCTGCTTTGGAAGTGATTGTGAATCAACATGTGGTTCAAATCCTAGAAATTACGACAACAATGAGACTTTGGATGCCATCCTTAATCAACCGAGGATAATACAATCTGGTTATGAGGTTGTGAAGGCTTGAAAAAAGCTCTTGAATTGGAAGTTGGAATATTGAAAGTTGAATTAAGGATTCTCAAAGGTAAGGAAAAGATGTTGGATGTAATCGAATAAGTCTGCTTTGAACATCCAGGTAGCCTCTGAATCTGCTTGAACCATCTTGTTCCACTCACTGCATACAAATCGGGAAAGCCTTATGGGGATAGAAACAGGGGCTTGGATTTGGAACTCAAGCAATCTAACAAGAGTGGATCCAAGAAGGTTATGAACCTAGTATCAGAATTGGTTCTAAGTTTGTACCTGCACTAGATCCAACTCCCAGTAAGGTTGCTGAGGCAGTTAAACCCAATGAGAATGCTTCAAAGAAGCAAAATCAGAAGTCAAGGAAGTCAACAGCTCCTAATAAAAAGAGTAAATCTAAAAATAGAATCGCTTTGGCCTTCTAAGCTTTGATGATAGCGGACACCTGCTACCAAGTCTGCTGGACCACAGAAGGGTAAGAGACAGAAATATCCCAAGGATAAGAATCCTAAACCCAAAAATGTTAATCATTCAAGGATACTTATCTCGGGGAAAGGTAGACTGCTCCTCACTTGATGATGATTGGAATATTCCTGCATCTAATGCAAGAAACATGAAGTATAACCATACCGCTAGGGTAAAACCTAGACAATGGGATCAAGAGAGGACTTACACAAGACCTCGCAGACTCCATACAACAGTAAATTCATTCTAACAGACGGCAAGCAAATGGTTATGCTAATGCTTCTAACACCAAGAATCACTTCAAACAAAGATTATTATAAACCAAAAGGCCGGAAAACATATGTGAATTCTACACAACCTCTTTGTTAGAACTTATGGATGTGTGGAATACATGTATGAACCAAAGTATGACACATTCAGGAGAAGACCTTATGGAGACATGCCAAGGGTCATGCTAACCACTGACCATTATGGACCCAAACAGGTTTGGGTACCTAAAATGCATTAACTTTGTTTTGTAGGTGTCTGGTACTTTGACAGTGGATGTTCCAGACATATGACAAAGAATAAGCATTGTTTGTCAAACTTTGTAGCAAAAGATGGTCCATGGGTGAATTTTGGCAACAAGAATACACCTGGATATACAGGAGGATATGGCACACTTGTGAGGAATGGACTTACAATCAAGAATGTTGCATATGTGGAAGGGATGGACTACAACTTGTCGAAAGCACGGACAATTACGTGACAAGGGATACAAGGTCACTTTTGACAAAAACAATCAGATTGTCATTAGTGAAAGAGGTGATCAAGTTATACTTGCTGGTAGAAGACAACAGAACATGTATGTTGTGGATTGGTCTACTGCAGTTCCAGAAACCTGCCTGATTGTGCATACCAAATCAGAACTCAATTGGTTATGGCACAAGAAGTTAAATCACTTAAACTTTGATGACATCAATCAGTTGGTGAAGAAGAAGCTAGTGATTGGTTTACTCCGAGATCACATTCAAGAAGGATGCTATATGTGATGCATGTCAATAGGTAAACAGATAAAGTCAAGTTTCAAATCAATGACCAAACAATCAACTAATAGAGTGTTGGAGCTGATGCATATGGATCTTTTTGGACCAATAACTCCAACAAGTGTAACAGGAAATAAGTACACCTTAGTGGTTGTGGATGATTTCTCTAGATACACTTGGGTGATATTTATGAACAAGAAAAGTGAAACACTTCAAAGCATGCCTAATCTTTTGAAGAGATTACAAAATGAGAAAAGTTTAACAGTAATAAAGATAAGATCAGATCAGGGTACTGAATTTCTCAACAAAGTCATAAGAGAATACTGTGAACAGAATGGTGTACTACATCAACTTGCTACTACTGGTACACCTCAGCAAAATGGGGTTGCTGAAAGAAGAAACAGAACTCTAAAGGAAGCAGGAAGAACAATGATTTGTGAAGCATTGCTACCTGAAAGATATTGGGTTGAAGCGAAGAATACAAAGATGCTATACACAAAACAGAACATCAGTAAACAAGAAGCTGCTGAAGACACCCTATGAGGTTTGGAATGGAAGGATACCTAACATATCCTATTTCCATCCATTTGGAAGCAAATGTTTTATTCTAAATCATAAGGTACATTTGAAAACTTTCCAACCAAAATCAGATGAAGGAATTTTCTTGGGATATTCTTGATCAGTGAGCATTCTGTGGTGATCAACAAGAGGTCATCAAAACATGAAGAAACAATCCATGTTGTGTTTGATGAACCTAAGTTTACTTGTATGGAAGATGAAGATTGTGAACCTGCTGAGAACCAACAAATCACTGATACAGATTGTGTTGAAGTTCTGGAAAGATTCAACGACTTAAAAGTTTCTGATACTGCCCCTGCTGAACACCCTGCTGGTAATATTACTGATGCAACAACTGAAGCAGTTCAAGGTTCTGCTGGAACCCCTGTAGAAAGAAGCTATAGCAGACCTCATCAAGATGATGTTCACGAAAATCAAAATAACCAAAATCCACAATGGTTAAGGAATCACCTCTTTGAACAAGTTATTGGCAATGTACGGCAAAGGTGTGAGGACTAGAAGACAACCTGGAAGCTATGTTTACTTGCTTTCTATCTCAAATGGAACCTAAAGTTGTTGAAGAAGCAATTTGAGATCCAGTTGGATAATTGCTATGCAAGAGTAATTGAATGAATTTGAAAGAAATCAAGTTTGGACACTAGTTGAAAGGCCAAGTTATGCAAATATCATTGGTACTAAGTGGGTATACGAAATAAACTTGATGAATCTGGTACCATTGTGAGGAATAAGGCCGGACTAGTTGCAAAGGCTATTCTCAGCGGTAAGGAATAGATTTTGATGCAACTTATGCACTGTTGCAAGATTGGAAGTTATCAGATTATTCTTGGCACATCTTTGCATATAAGAACTTCAAAGTATATCAAATGGATGTCAAGAGTGCATTTTTGAATGGCATTCTAGAGGAGGAAGTGTATGTTCAGCAACCTCCTGGATTTGAAGTTAAAGATCAAGAAGATAAAGTGTATAGACTCAACAAAGCACTTTATGGATTGAAACAAGCACCAAGAGCATGGTATGAGACCCTATCTCAATTCTTGGTGGACAATGGTTTTACAAAAGGCACCATTGACAAGACACTTTTCAGAATCAGTGAAGGGGACAGCACCCTGCTGATACAAATTTATGTGGATGACATAATTGTTGGTTCTGAAAATGATTTAATGTGTGAAAAGTTTGCAAATCTAATGAAGAGTAAATTCCAAATGAGTATGATGGGAGAAATGAACTACTTTTTGGGATTGCAAGTTAAACAGATGAAAGATGGAATCTTCATTCATCAAACCAAGTATACCAAGGAGTTCTTTGAAGAAGTTTGGTATGGAAAACAAAGACTAAGAATTCAACTCCTATGAGTACAAACATCAGTTGGATGAAGATAAAGAAGGCAAAGATGTTGATCGGACCTTATACGAGAAGGATGATAGGCGATCTGTTGTACCTAATCACCAAAGAGACTGATATATCCTTTTCAGCAGAGGTGTTTGTGCAAGATTTCAATCTAAACCTAAAGAAAGTCATTTAGGTGCAGTCAAGAGAGTTCTCAAGTATCTTAAAGAGACTATGGGAGTAGGGATATGGTATTCCAAGGAAGGAAGCTTCAAAGTGTTATCCTACTCAGATTCTGATTATGCTGGTTGCAAGATTGATAGAAAAAGCACCTCAGGAACACAATCGGTTAATGGGAAATAGACTTGGTTTCTGGTTTAGCAAGAAACAAATTCTATATCAACTTCTACTATCGAAGTTGAATACATTGTCGCTTTGAAGTTCTTTGTGCACAAGTACTATGGCTAAGACAACAATTAAGGGATTATGGAATTGAAGAAAAGGAAATTCCAATTATGTGTGACAACACAAGTGCAATTGTTGTTCGGTAAAAACACGCTTTAAATTTATAATACCGAAACACCCCAAGTATAAGGATGCAGTAGTAAAGGATGTTAACGGGTTCGTCCTAAGGGAATGGAACGTTTATCGAATTCAAATATAAATCTATATCGATTATGTCACTAACCTACTACTAACCTAAGGTTAAAACTAACTAAAACCTATGGAATAAACCTAAGAACTGAACCCTAAAACTAAAACTAAAACAGAAATAAAACAAGCTAAAAATAAGAAAAGCGAAGGATGGACGGCGTTCACTAAAGTGAACGCAGCGTCGTATGTGAATCAAGCGTCCATGCAGGCGTCGTAATCGTATTTTACATTCGAGAGTTCGGGCGGGAGGATGAACGGCGTTTACTCAACATCCATGCATTACGGCGGGCGTCCGGATATTGAGACGGCGTCCGTTGCCGACTTAGTCATAACCGACTCAAAATTCTATATATAGCGTGACCTCTTAACCCTAATTAAGACCACATAATTGAGATCGCAACTTTACACCAAAAGCTGCGGCACAAGCCTTTTACGCAGAGATGAACTTTCTCAACCCAACAATCATCTTCAACATGATTGTTGGCTAAAAGCCTGCAAATGAGTCGACGGAGGAAGCTCATCAACAACAAAACCAACTAGAGAGTTCGATCTTCGGATGTTTAGTGAGTTTAAGATCTAGTTTTTCATCACTTTTTAACTTATTTGTTTTACATTGCCATGTTTTGTTGAATTATCAATTCTATGAAACGATCTATTTATCTATCTTTATGCTTGAATAAATTTACGAAAGTCTGTTTATTTGAGTTCTCTTTCGTTTAAGTGATGCATCTAACCATGTTATAAGAGATTAGGCATGTTTAGTTGAGTAAGAGTTTGGAAACAATCTCGTGATCCTGTTTTGATTGCATGTTTAGTTTGTTTGAAAAGACAAACGAAACCTTAGGAATTTGATTAAAGATATTTGATTGAATTCGTGATAAATCACTACTAAAAACTATGTCTTTTTAATCACCGTCTAGTTGGATTGTTGGTTGATAAGTGGAGTCCAGTCGCCTTGCTGTGTTTTCCTTTACTTGTTTGAATCAAATCGTTTGCATAAGTTTAGTTTAAGTTTTAGTTTTTAAACCTTTAGATTTCATGCAACTTTTCTGCAATTTTCTATTCTGATCGTAGTCAGACGCTCGTCCGCAATAGCGAACGCCCGTCCGCAATAGCGAACGCCCGTCCGTTAGCTTTAGTTTCCAGACGCTCGTTCACTTTAGTGAACGCTCGTCCATCCTTCTGTTTTCTTATTTTTTAGCTTGTTTTATTTCTGTTTTAGTTTTAGTTTTAGGGTTCAGTTCTTAGGTTTATTCCTTAGGTTTTAGTTAGTTTTAACCTTAGGTTAGTAGTAGGTTAGTGACATAATCGATATAGATTTATATTTGAATTCGATAAACGTTCCATTCCCTTAGGACGACCCGTTAACATCCTTTACTACAGATCCTTATACTTGGGGTGTTTCGGTATTATAAATTTAAAACGTGCTTTTACCGAACAAGTTTTTGGCGCCGTTGCCGGGGAATCGGTTTCGGTTGATGATGACGGTGGTTGTCGGATGAAAGTTGGCAGAGGTCAGGCCGGATGAAAGTTGGCAGAGGTCAGGCCGGAGCATGGATGTACCGCTGCAACTCGAATAGACAACACTGGACAGTAGTAACTCGAAAACCTGCTCAAAAGTATCTGCCACACTCGACATACCATATAATCTCGGGGTACACGGGGTATATGAGCAACACATAACACAAAACACTTACAATGAATGTAGGAGGAATAACCATCAACACATAATCAACTAAAGTATTATTTCTAAAACAATAAAACAAAACAACCTAAGAAAAGGAAACGAACAAAGAAAACTAGGTTGCCTCACCAGAGCGCTCTTTTAATGTCAATAGCTTGACACAGATTCCAAAAGATCAACCCGGATCGGGCCACTTTGGTTTAACGACCACCACCTCGATGTCGTAATCGAAGTAGTGGGGCGGAAATGATTTTCACCACAACAACAAGTCAAGTGTGCTATAAGATCGATGAAATTTTCTCTCCAAACTACTAACGACTCTCTTCTTCTTGTTCTTGCGCACGATAGGCATAGACATAGTGGTATGATCGAAGTTTCAATGAAAGGTACCTCACGGGTGGATATAGAACGTCATCATCATCTGACTCAAAGAAATAAGATGGAATCTCCTCACAAATCAGGACATCTGTACTCTCATCTCTTCTTTGGAAATAAAGAATCTCAGGCTTTTCCTTTGGTTGCCCAAAATATTTCTTAAGTCGATGACCATTCACTTTAAAAGCTTGATTACCATACCCGTTCAAAGTAATTACTCCACTTGGATTAACCTCGAGAATCTCAAATGGACCAGACCATCTAGACTTTAGCTTACCAGGAAACAAATGAAGTCTGGTATTATAGAGTAAAGCCATTTCACCAACTTTGAATTCTCGGTCTTTGATCTTAGCGTCATGGAGCATCTTAGTTCTCTCCTTGCTGATTTTAGCATTCTCGTATGCTCTGAGTCCGAATTAAATCGAGCTCGTTCAATCAGAACAACCTTTTCTCCCCACGAGTTGGCTATCAAAATTTAAGAATTTAATTGCCCGAAAGCTCTGTGTTCAAGTTCGACAGTAAATGACAAGCTTTGCCATAGACCATTTGGAAGGGTGACGTGCCCATCGGGGTCTTGAATGCGATCACGATAGGCCCACAATGCGTCATCCAAATTAAGACTCCAATTAGATCTATTATTGTTCACGGTCTTCTCAAAATTCTTTTCAAGCTCAGGTTGCTTACCTCGACTTGGCCACTTTGGTTTGGGGATGATATGGTGTACCAACTTTGTGTTTGACACCATATTTTTCAAGGATTTTATCAAGCGGCGCATTGCAAAAATGGGTACCTTCATCACTAATGAGTGCTCTCGGACGACCGGATCTAGTAAAGATATTCTTTTGCAAGAATTTCTTTACAACCTTGTGATCATTAGTTTGAGTAGCTATGGCCTCGACCCACTTTGAAACATAATCCACACAGACGAGGATATACTTATTACCACATGAAGATGGAAAGGGTCCCATAAAATCTATGCCCCATACATCGAAAACTTCACACTCAAGAATGGGCTTAAGTGGCATTTCCATCCGACTACTCTGCCTTCCTGTTCTTTGGCACCTATCACAACCTTTACAAAAGGCTTCTGCGTCTTTAAACAGAGTCGGCCAGTAGAATCCAGCTTGAAGAATCTTTGCAACCGTCTTCGGTGTTCCATAGTGTCCTCCTGTAGGACCGCTGTGGCATTGTTCTAGGATATCCCACTGATCATGCTCAGGAACACACCTTCGAAGCAAACCATCCTTACAAACCTTGAACAAATAAGGATCCTCCCACACGTGATATTTAAGGTCGGAAAAGAACTTTTTCTTCTCCTGATACGTCATGTCTTCTAAATGACCACTTGCCAAATAATTGACGTAGTCAGCATACCACGGCCTAACCGTTTCAAGCTTCATCAATTGCTCGGTTGGAAAATCAATGCCTATATCATTGTGATTTTCTGCACCCTCATTTACTAAGCGAGATAAATGATCAGCCACAATATTCTCACTACCTTTCTTATCTTTAATCACAAGGTCAAACTCTTGTAGAATTAAAATCCATCTAAGTAACCTTGGTTTGGCATCTGCTTTGTCCATAAGGTAGCGCAAGGCTGCATGATCGGTCCAAACAACAACTTGAGACCCTAGAAGATAGCTTCTAAACTTGTCAATGGCAAAGACGACGGCTAAGAATTCCTTCTCGATCGTAGTATAATTGCATTGAGCCGGGTTCAAGGTGCGACTCGCATAATAGATGGGCTGAACCTTTTATCAACTCTTTGACCTAAAAGCTGCGCCTCACGGCGTAATTAGAGGCATCGCACATCAACTCGAAAGGCTTGGTCGGTCAAAGCTACTAAAATAGGGGCACTTTGATAAACTTATCTTTCAAACAATTGAAAGCTTCCTTGCACTTCGAGCATCGAACAAGAAATCGACATCTTCTTTCAAGAGATTTGATAAAGGCTTGGCAATCGTAGAAAAGTCTCAATGAAACGCCGGTAGAAGCCAACATGTCCTAGAAAACCTCGTACCTCTTTCACTGTTTTGGAGTGCGTCATCTTTTCAATGGCTTCAACCTTAGCCTTATCAACTTGAATGCCAACATTGGACACCTTGTGTCCCAAAACTATTCCTTCATCAACTAGAAAATGGCATTTCTCGATTAAGCACGATTCTTCTCAACGCAACGCGTTGGAGTACCATATCTAGGTTCTCTAAAATTTCATCAAAACTATCGCCGTGGCGAGAAGTCGTCCATGAAGACCTCCATGCCTTTGCTCCACGAGTCCATAAAAAATGGCCAACATGCACCGTTGAAAAGTCGCGGGTGCATTGCATAGGCCGAATGGCATTCTGCGGGAACATAAAAAGTACCAGATGGACACGTAAAAGTTGTCTTCTCTTGGTCATTAGGATCAATGGCTATCTGGAAGTAGCGAATAGCCATCAAGGAAACAATAATACTTATGACCACTCGGTCGTTCAATAATTTGGTCAATGAAGGGTAGGGAAAGTGGTCCTTGGCGGTAACCTCATTAAGTTTACGATAGTCAATCTGAGACTCAGAGTTCACATCACGAGTCGTAAGGCAACTTCCTCCCTTTTCATTCTTTTATTTGTGATTCCGCCCTTCTTTGGCACAACTTGAGTAGGGCTGACCCACTCGCTATCGGCGATTGCATAGATGATGCCCATGTCAAGCCACTTTATCACTTCTTTCTTGACAACCTCCTGCATATGCGGATTCAGCCTTCTCTGAGGTTGTCTAACCTTTTTAGCTCCCTCCTCCGTTCGGATTTTATGCATGCATACATCCGGGCTGATTCCTCGGATATCACCCACTTGCCATCCGAACGCGAGGATATTCTTTTTAAGCACTTCTATCAGCTGTGCTTCTTGCTCAGAGTCGAGTTTAAGAAATGATCAAAGGCAATTTATCTCCATCCTTAAGAAAGATATACTTAAGGTGTTTGAGCGGTTTGAGCTCTAAATCGATGAGGTGGTTGCTCAATACTAGACTTTAACGGGCCACCTTTCTCTTTATGAGCTTGGGTGGTTGGTGAAGAATAACTCATCTTCCCGAGGCTCAACCCCGAAAGGTCTTGGATCAAATCATCCATCGGAATCCTCCGATCAACACTTGCTTCCTTTTTTTCTTGTGATCGATCATTTTCTTAACTCTTCATCTTTAAGCTCTTACGCGGCTCCTCCCAATCATCTACTTCCCAATGAGTAGCTTCTCTCCAAAAATCTACCTCGTCCCAACTACCCATCGTGAGCTTCTTCTTCACGAGGGATGAAGTCTTCCGACTCGATTCTTTGAAATCATCGTTTGTTCTTTGGGCATCTCCATGCTTCTAACTCAATAACGAGGCCCAGTGTGGCGAGTGAAGATGACTCGTCAATGCCTACGGCTTGAAATGAATTAGAAGGTGGTCCGCAGTCAGCCGGATCCTCAATGTCCAAGACTTCAAAAACACCTATCTCTGTCAACTCCTCTTCTTCTTCAAAGTAGGCATCTTTTTCGTCCTCATAGATAAGCTTCGACAAACGACATTTCATCAATTACGGCTCTTTACGGATGTGTCCCTCGTGTGAAGGTGACGGATGTGTCACCGACTCTAAAAATGTCATCGCCTTTGCTGAGAAGTCGATGAGGCGTTAGAAGTGTCTAAAAGGTTCGGCCTAGAATTAGAGGCATCTCGCTTATCAGGTGGATAGTCTAGAATAACCCAGTCGGTAGGGAAGACTAAATGTTCAATTTGAAGGAGAACATTAGCTACACAACCGTCTGCAGTCGGCTAGATTTATCTACCATCTGAAGAGAAATCGGGCGTTCCCGCATCCTTTTATCTAACCCGAGCTTTTTGCATACATTTAATGGCATCACATTAATAGAGGCCCCGAGTCGCATAAGGCGTTTTGAATAAATGGCATTCGATCTCACGGGGAGATTGAAGGTGCCGCGAGTCACCTCGCACAATGACAATTTTACGTGAAACCATCGCGCAATCCTCGCGTAGCACTTCTTCAGCCATCCCCTGAAGCTTTCTCTTACTCCCACAGTATTCTTTAAGATACTTAGAGCATTTAGGCATTTCAGTTAATACCTCGGCTAAGGGCATACTAACTTGAGTGTCTCTAAGCATCCTCCTCACTCCATCATACTGCTTGTCATTAGTGAGGGCTTTCTCTTTCCTTTTTGGGGGATAAGGAAGGGCTTTACCATTCCCTGCGGCCTGATTCTTTATCGCCTCATCCTCCTTATCCTTCCATCTTACGAACTTTTCTTTCTTTTTCTTAGTCAGGGGTACAGCCTCCTGTCTTTCCTTCCTTTCCTCATCATCAGAATTATATTCGTCCACCTGATATGGGGGGAGTAAATTTCGACCTTAAAAATGGAGTAGTTGCACTAGTCTAAAATAGCTCTTTCCATGGCCTTTGCATGGGCGCCGATTCATACGGGCGCTTTCGTTCAAGATCGATGAAGCGCCGTTTGAGCTAGAGGATCGAGATCTCTTCATCTTTATCCAATTCCTTCAAGCCAATTCCAACTCTATCTCTTATAATTCGACTTGAGCTTCATTTATCCTCATTATATGCACGAAAATTAACTCCTACATGATAAATAAACAACGCAAAAATGTAATAAAATCCAAATAATAATAATTCCATTAAATTAAACACTTAAAATCATCAATTTTGCATACAACCCTCTTAAAATCATCTTTATTAAATAATTACACTTAAACCCTTAATTCTCATGTAAATTATGCTAATGTGGAAAAAATAATAATGAAATAAACCTTTAATAATCATATAAATATGGCCTTAACAATTGCAATCACAGAAAATCCTGTTTTGCACTCAAGAACCAAGCACATTGATGTGAGACATCAATTTATAAGGGATCATGTTGAGAAGAAAGATGTGGTGGTTCTATACATCCCTACTGAAGATCAACTTGCTGATATTTTCACTAAGCCACTTGATAGTGAAAGATTTGCTAAATTAAGGACTGAACTTGGAATCATAAAGGTTGGTGATATTCGACAATGTCTTGGAATTCACCAAGGGGATTAGTCTTTGCTATGTTGGGTGAGCTCACTTATCAGATTAGTCATTGGTATCAACAATTCCATGTACTTATGTTTGGACAATTGAGCAAATGAGGTTGCCAAGGGGATTGGTCTTTGTCATGTTGGGTGAGCTCACTTGTGGATCGATCATTGGTATTAAACTTCATCTTGTATTATCAATTGAACAAAACAAGAAGAAAACAAGGATCAGCAGAGTCACTTTGACAGCAGGCTGCTGAAGCATTTTATCAGCAGACTGCTGAGCCCACCCTGCTGAGGACTACCCTGCTGAATGGAACGTTACTCAGTCAAAGTTATTAAAGTCAAAAGCAGTTTGGCGGGATATTTATTCTATCCTTTATTACCATAGTTAAACCATCCAACGGTTACAAACGTTATGGAGGAGTAATGGGCCACGTGTCAAGACAGAACTTATTCAATTTAATCGTGGTTACCTCAATGTACGTGCAATGACAGTTTCAACTACCCACTGTCTATATAATCAGACTGTCACACAGCGGATTCTCTACTTGCAATTTCTGCTTTATCTCTGCAAATCCTACATTGTGTGAACACAGATTTGAGAGCAATTCTTCTTCATCTTTTTCTTATTTCAATGGCGGAAAGAATTGAAGTTCAAATTGAATCAAGCCAAAGTGTTAGAGGCTATGTTGTTGATGCAAACCAAACAGAGTTCGCTATTAATATAGGTCGAAGAATAAGGAGGTTTGCGAGGCTTGGAGAAGAAACTCAATATCGAGTTAGAAACAATCTCATACACCAATGTTATTGATTTGGAAGAATATGGTTGTGGAAGAAGGAGGCTGAAGCATTCAAGACAAGCTGTGAATCTTGAGGAGCTTGTAATCTCCTCTAGTCTCTTGAGGGAAGTGTTTGGATTTGAAGAAGTGGTGGATGGTTCGGTCAATCCCGAAGCAATGGGATTGGACAAATTGGCATTTGTTGATCGATTAAAACAAATGCAGCCACCAAATCCGTGCCAGGCATCAACTGCTGCGACATATTGGAAATGAGTACGTCTGTGAGCAAGCTCATTGCAAAGAACATACTTGGACTAGTTGGCGTGTATGGATACTCTATCGGGACCCAAGATAGAGCGATGATAATCATCTCTGCGAGGAGCATGAAGTTTGATTGGGCTGGTTATTTCATTCATTATATGAAGAAAGTAGCCAAGGAGGAGAAAGTAGGAAAAGGAAATCAAAGGCCTTACCCTTAGGATTGATGATTCGGACCCATTGAATCATTTGGAAGTTCTGATCTTGAATCGAGAAGATAAATCGATCTAGATACAAGAAGGAAATTGATTATGCTATTCTGGTCTAGATGATGATGAAGAGGTTCTTTGGAGAGGCTGCTTGGTGATGATAATGATGGAGATGATGGTGATCTTTGGTGGTGAGCGAGGTTCGACAAACTAAGAAGATATCTATCAAACTCTTTTTGCCAAAGAAAGTCTGTGATAAGAGAAAGAGTCTTGATGTTAGAAAGATTACGAGATATCTTAAAGCCAAAAGAACAAGGAAGCAAACAACACATGTTGAGTCTCTTGAGGGTTCGATGGAGGCTCTTGACCTGCTTTATTCTTTGCTAGGAGAAGCTGTTGTTGAAATTTTGAGGAACAACAGAAGGAAGCCGATAGAAGAGGAAGTCTACTGTGGTTGAGAAAGATGATGATGATGAACCCCTCTCAAGAGGATGAAGGAAGTTGCCAAAAAAAAAAAGTATGGCAAAGGAAAGAAGAACTGAAAAACTTGGAGGCATAAAGAGCCCAAGAAGAGGCATCGATGAAGAGGAAGAAGAGGTTTGTTGAGGCCGAGCCCTTAACTATCATTCCGCCTGTAGTAATTAGTGACTCCTCACCTGAAGAGGTTGTCAAATCTACTGATGCTGGACAGGTTGTTGTTGAGCAATTTGTTGAAGATATCTGACAATCTATCGACCACGAGCTGCAGTGAGTATCTCTTGAAGAACCACAACAAACCACCGAAACTGAACCTGCTGTGGTAGTTGAAGAGGTAATTGAGGACTTGGTTGAAGACCCTGCAAGTGTGGCAAGAACTCGGGGGGGAAGAGCGATCTGCTGCTTGACCTGTTGATGAGCATGTAAGTCGAGGGGAACCAAGTGTGGTACAGATGGAAGTAGTAGGCACAAATGTACAATCTCAGCAACCTACTGACTTTCAAACATCTGTTGAAGAGACCATGAACTTACTTGTTGGAACCTTTGGAGGTCAACAAGGTGCTGGAGATGCTCCCAGGAGATCCTTTATGCCATTTGAAAGGCACGTGAAACAAAGAAAGAAAACAGAGGAGTATGTAGATCCCAAACTTCAGCAAATTGCTGACTATTTTCAGTGGAAGTTTGGTTTCTACAAAAGACAAAAGCAATTTCTTGAACCAATGATGAGATCTTGAAGAATGGGCTTTTGAAAAACTGGGAGTGGAGAACTTGCTGGATCTGATTGATACAACCTTGCTGCAATCAAGATTGATGGATTTATTTGATGAGCAACAGAATGAGGAGGGTATCAAGTTTAGGGATCCAAGAGATGGAGATGACGATTCTTCCTCATCATCAGATTCTAGAGGAGATTTCCCCTCTGGACCAGGACAAACCAGTGGGGCTGCAATAATTATAGAACAACACACTGTGATCTACGATCTTGGTAAGTCTGCGAGGGCGTGAGACGGGAGAGATGGATGAGGATCTACGAGGATCTCACCATGGATGATCTGGAGGCTTTGATCAATGAAGGTATTAATCCCGAGTCTTTGGTAGGTGGTGATGAACCAAGTACATTCCATGTTGTAGAGCCTCTTTGCACAAGCGATCTTTGAGCAGTGAGGATTTGGATGGAGAAAAGGTTCTTGATTTCAATGAACCTAGTTCCATTCTGAAGAGTCAATTGAATATCAAGATGGATTTGACATTGAGGGCACTCGACCAAAAGCGCCATCATCCTACACAAGATTGGTCATCTTTGAAGGTTTCCAAGTGGATAATGAGGCTACATTCAATCCACAGAGAGAGTTGAAGAGGAGGATGCAGTTGGTGGGAGTACCAACAAAGACACTTTTGCACACAGTTAGTTGAGAGGAGGTACAAGGCTGCTTTGAGTCTCAACGACACTGGACAAAGGTTGGAACTGAATTGGGTTTGGAGGAAACCCTGTTGTTGAAGAGGCTCTTTGTAGTGGAGCTCTTTGAGGCCAAGGCCACTTTGTAGGGAAGGATAGTCGGCGAAGTCAACATTTGTTAATCAAGAAGAGCATTTCTTTGGACTATGACTATAGTGATGACGAGTTTCAAATTTTTGAGAAGAAGAAGGCTGTTTGAAGAACACGCACAAGATCCAGTCATGGAAGATATCCTTGGTGCTATGGTTGAGGAAGGACCTCCCCTATTTGGGAGAGATATGAGTAAGGCAATGGTCATCGGCGGACAACGAGGCACAATATAGAGTTGAGGAGCTGTTGATGGACTCTTGATAGTAGAATGACCAGGTGGAGTGCCGGTTGAAGTTTTCAATGAGTTAAGAAGCGCCGAAAATGATATGCAACGATTAAGAACTCAAGCTGGGCGAGAAACAGAGATTTGAAGAAGCGATGAAGATGGTAAATGAAAGCAGACAATCTGCGTCTGATTTGCTTCAAATTTTGCATCCACTCAAAATGCTGTCAATGATATGATGCTAGATGTAAGAGGAATCAAGCAAGGGAATACTTTGAAAGATAAGTTTCTGAAAGACCAACTTCTTTCCATCCATCAGAAACTTGACAAACTTGCTGCTACACCTGAACCTACTGAGCCTGCTGCTGCACAACAACCTGCTATGCCTGATCCCAAACTTACTGAAAGGATCAACAGACTGGAGGAGACATTGCAATCCAGGATCACTACTATTGATACTAGAACTGGAACTATGGAAGGTCAATTGAATAGAGTGATAGTATCACAGGAGGGTATTCATGGCCTTATATCCCGTTTTGTTGATGATGTCACTAAGGGGGAAGAGGGCCAATCAGCTGCAGCAAAGGAGGCTGCAAGACTCTTTGCAAATAAAAGATGGGAGGATGAACTCAATGCTCTCAGGCAACCTGCACCTGGCAGAGTGCAACTTACTGATGATCTCCTTATACAATACAAGAAAGAATACTATAACAGTAGGAGACCTTATCAGGACATGGGATATCTTGAAGGTCAAAACTCTTTCTTAGCATTGAGATTTTGGGAAGCAAGAGTCAGAGCCTTAAGGGCAACTTACAGAGGAGGCAGAGGTGGAAGAGGTGGAAGAAGTGGCAGAGGTGATAGGACCTTACCTATCACAAAAGCAAAGGACTCACTTGATGAATTCAAGGAGCTGTACATGAAGTTTGGATTCGAGTGAATGACATCAATCTTATCTGCTGAAGCATGGAACCGGTGGAAGCAAGTCAATCCCTACATTGATTTTACAATTGAAAATGAAAATGAATGATGATATGATGAGAACAAATCGAGCCTATCAAGAACACGTATTGAAGGCTAGACAAGAAAGAGAGAAGAGACAATAGATCAAAGATACTTATCATTCTTTATCTTTCTTTGCATCTAGTATGTAATAAGCGAACAATGATTATAATGAGAATTGGTGAATTTGTTCTGTTTTTGTTTTATATCTTTTGCTTTGTTTGATAGGTGAGGTAGTGGCATCATCACCAAAAGGGGAAATTGTTGGACTTATTTCTTAGTTTTGATGATGAGTGTCATACTAGCCGTTATTATAGTGCAAAGGCAAAAGATGTCTAGATCAAATGTATAGGTTTATTAGAGTTTGATTCATAAATAGGTTTGATCAAACAAGCCTTTGTAATGGTCGGTGACTTGTATCATTGATGATCTAGGTCGAGTCGATGGGGTAGATAGGTCATTAGACTAGTCGGGAACTCTTTGAAGACTCGAAGACCCGAGGAAAGTGAGGTTTCAAACTCGATTCTGAAGGCTAAGGGATCAAACTTTGTAATTAAATTCAAGGATATGGAATCGAAATTTAGGCAAGTCTGTGATGACCTAAACGATTACATATACCTTAATAATAGAAAGATCTAAGTTCCATAAGTTGGATGATGTTTGGAACTTAGTTATAATTAAAATGGTGTAATCTAACTTCACAAATAAAAGTTAGATAAAAGAAATCAGCTGCATCATATTTTATACACAGAAATATGATGATCAGCAGACTGATTGAAACTTCAGCAGACTGATGAACTTGCTGATATATACCTCGGTTAATTCAAGATTATTTTGGAATATTACTTGGATAAGGACAGCCAACTACCTCTGATTTGATCAAACAAATCAGTGGTTAGGATTAAAAGAACGTTGGGATGATACAGGACTTTATCCAATAGACACAAGTCAAAGGGTGGGCAGATTGCCTTTGTCAAAAGGAATTACAGCGCGATGTCGATCCCTATGAATAGTGACGAGAATGCAAATCGGATGGGACAAAAACAAGGAAGCTTTACATTTGAATTTCAAATACAAGTCACATGCATTCTTGCCTATAAATAGAAGACTTTCAACTCAGAAACAAGATGATGAAATTGGGATAAACTTTAAGTGATAATACTGAGCTGAAAAACACCTGCTTGAACTTCTTGAGCATAAAGTCTGTTGATCTAGTGAATTTCTTCAAGTGCATTACGTATTCAAGCCGTGCATCAAGATTACACACTTGTAGGCGCAAGCTCTGATTACATCATCTAATCAAAGCTCTTTGCAATCGAATCATTAATTTGATTCATTCTTTATTTCATAAAGAATCTGCTTGAAAACAGTGAAGCATCTGTTGGGTGTGAAAGATCGTTGTTTGTGGTGGAGGAGTGGTGAAGAGGCAATCCTACCCTTCAAGGACCAGTGGAAGACTAAGGAGCAGCAATCCTACCTGTTCCCAGTTTTCAATTTGTGAAGCCATAGTTATTGGTGAAGGACAAACAACTTAGGAATCTTTGTAACACTACTTCAAAGATCTCTAGTGAATTTCCTCCAACATCACGGAGAAGAGTGGGCGTCTGAGGATTACATCACTGGAACCACTATAAAGATCTCGCTACTTACTTTCGACATTTACTTTACGCACTTAGTTTATTTCATTCATCAACCTCTTGAATCTAGCAAATGAAATCACACACTTGCACTCTGAGTATCTAATACTTAGTATCACTTTTAACAACAAGTTTTAAGGCTTAAATTTGATATAATTCCATTTGCACAAATTCAACAAAGCTGGCTGTCGATGAGACTATTGTCTATCGGCCAGAGCTCTTTGAAGTCTCGTGAGACTCTTGAAGTATCGTGATTCTTTGAAGTTGCAGAATTTGTTAACTCCAAAAGTTTTAAGTGTTAAGTTTATTCACCCCCCTCTAAACTTAACCAAAGCCTTTTCAAGGGACCAACAAAGTCCTCCCTCCTGCACAAAAGTGCCTTGCCCCTCAGGGCACATCCATAAGAGACACACTAGCTCTTATCACTTGAGCTCCCAACACTCAAGTTTCCAATGTGGGAGAATGGGGTGAGGTCCTCCCTTCAACTCCTATTTCCTACATATTTTCTACCAACTTTAGCCATTAATTTCTCATTCACCCGATATTCGAATCGAGTGATTCAAAAGCCCATCATCAACTACTCCGTATGGAGTATTTAATGATATCATTAACTCTCGATGACATACATCGAGCCTATCCATAAAACGCGCTAAAGTTGACCATTCAACCCTTCAAAAATGGCTTTTTCTCCAACAATCCCCCACATGAATGGAAATTAATGAAAATGCAAATGCAAACTCTGAAGAGAAGTCAGACGGAAAAATATTGCATCAGGAGAGGTAGCTTCTGGCCTTGAAGCCTTAGTGAAGTACTATCGGATTTACTCATCTAATTAATGAACTAGGTCTTCAACTGTTCAGCCTTTAGTGTAAAACAAGACAATAGCACTCACATAATATTTCCCCTAGAACCTTTCGGTTCTCATGGTTGTGTCCATCTCGGCCCTAGACAACACTTGGTTTCAGAAAATGCTTTAGAGAATTCAAGCCTCAAAATTCTCACAGAAGCGGCTCCACTTCTCACTTACATAGGTGACCTTCTATCAAGGGTATTCTGCCCTACCCCACTGAATATCAAGATATAAGAATCATTAAAAGCTAAGCTTAACCTCACACCCTCTGCAGACAACACTTTTATTCTCTCATAATGGGTAAGTGTTGGACTGTTCCTTATAGCTTAGTTGTCCCTTTTGAACCATGATCTTGGGATCTCCAGTCTACATGGTTGGGTTGCCACTACAAGGAAACATGCGTAATAGGCTTCAGTCCCATTCCGGCTATCAAGATTGACATCTGATCTCTAGATAAACCTTTGTAAGCGGATCCGCAAGATTTTCCTTCGATCTTATATAATCGATGGAAATCACACCATTAGAGATCAATTTTTTTTAATGGCATTGTGTCTCCGTCTTAAGTGTCGAGACTTACCATTATACACACAACTCTGTGCCCTTCCTATAGCCGACCGACTATCTCAGTGTATGCTGATAGCAGCCACAAGTTTCGGCCAACAAGGAATATCCTCAAGGAAATTCCTAAGCCATTCAGCTTCTTCTCCAGTCTTATCCAATGCTACAAACTCATCTTCCAATATGAAACGAGCTATGCACGTTTGTCTTGTAGACCTTGATAACGGAAAAATTCACCGTTATTTTTATAACTTTTCAACCCGTTTCTGATATCATTTCGAGTATTTTTATATCAGTTCGAGTCATTAATTCCTATGTTTTATCTAAATATGTTAGTAGTAGTTATTTTATAAAATATCGTGTTTTTATGTGTTTTTACTAGTTTTGTACCGGTTTAGTAACCGGAGTGTAAATGTCGGTTCGTTTGGTATTTTGGTGGTTTATTGCGAAATTTTAGGTTAACCAAAATCCCGAGTAACGACACGTTTTGAGGCCTAAAAGAGGTGTTTTTAGGGATATAAGACTGTGCCAAAAGCTTAAAGGTCAAGTGGATCGGTGGTTCAGTAGTGTCACTAACGATTTATATCTTCGACGAACCAATGGCCCATTAAAACGGCATTTTCTGAAGAGGTGGCCTTAATGAAAGTTGTAGATCTTTGATAGAGCTTTCCAACGCATTTTGAATCATGTTAATTGGAGGTCTACAACTCAAGTTATGACCAAGTGGCTAATCGATTCGTAATAGTAAAACCCCGAAACGACACGACATCTGAATGGCTCATCAAAACGGCGTTTTCTGAAAAAGAATCCTTCATGAAAGTTGTATATCTTCAAGAAATCTTTCCAATGGATTTTGAATCAAGTCAATCGGACTTCTACAACTCAAATGGTGGTCAAGTGGCTAATTGATTTGTATTAAGGAAAATGTCGCAAACGACACGTAATGGGAATGGCCCATCAAAATGACGTTTTCTGAAGAAGAGTCCTTGATGAAAGTTGTAGAGTTTTCCGAGAGCTTTCTAATGACGTTTGAATCATGATTTTTGGAGGTCTACAACTCGAGATATGAATTTTAGAAGTTTAATATATAATTATATATAAAATTCTCCATTGCATGTCTTTGCATGTTACTGTAATCATTAGTGATGATGAGCTCGGATCGATCCGGCACAATTTCGGATCGATCCGGTTCCCTTATATTTGCCTATATATATGAGAGGATCAGCAGCAGCCCCATTTGCCCCTTTTTCTTCCTCTTCTCCTTCATTTTCTTCTATTTTATTTTTATGTTTTGAGGGCCTATATGTAGTAATTTATGTCGTTATAATGTCGGTGTAATAACCCGACTAGTTATAGTTTTAATATAATTTCATTTCCGTTTTTATTGCTTTCTTTTACTTTTATACAATTAGTATAAATATATATATATATATATTATACTATATATATATCTATATCTATATATATATCTATATATATATATATATATCTATACGTATATCTATATATATATTGTAGTTATCTTTTTTCGTTTTGTTTTCTTTCGTTTTGTATTTCCGTTGTTATGATTAGCTAAAGTAGTTGTATAGCCGAATTATGTGAAAGCGGGTAAAATTGACCCTCGGGAGGCGAGATGGGAGTTGTGTTGTGCTTAAATTAAACGCGTTTTTTGATAAAATCATGTTTTAAAGTTGTTTCGATCATTTTAATAACTTTGAATAAAATTGACAACTTTGTTCACGGTTACATCGAGCTTATAAATGTATTTTGTGGTGAGATGTGAGATATGGATATCACTAATCATAGTCTGATTGTTAGATTGACAATCTAAGTGACGAGATCTGGACTATGCCTAAGTGAAATTCTTATTTTACGAGATGTCTGAAACATGTTTTAAAATCACTAAACCATAGTCTTAATCGTTAGATTGGCAACCTAAGTGATACGTTAAAATTATGTTTTTGTGAGGTTTTTCCACGGCTTTTTATTCCGGTCAACCATGTTAGGCGAGTTAGCTCTCTAAAGGGAGGGTTAATAAACCTAGTGTGGGGGTTAAGTGAGATTCAGATCTTAACGCAAGAATAAAGAGTTGACTCCCGTGAATATCATATGAACTGAATCAGATAAAACACACTCCTTATCAAGTTTTTCCTGTGGGGAGATAACCTGTTGGATCATGGCTCGGCTATGCTTTTTAATCACCTAGTTAATCTCGTTAGTTAAAATTTATTTTTCGCATTAGTATAAAAACTCCACCTAAAACTTTGATCGCCTAGACTAAGTTCGACGTTCATTTTGGTACTCACAACCACATTTCTCTTGGGACGACCTCGTACTCTGTAGCTATCCTAGCAATCGACACAGTACTCTGCCGGTTAGAGTTTAGTTTACCCACGTTTTTGCGAGTCTTTATAAATGTATTTTTGAGGGTAAATTTTAGCTCATCAAAAATTGGCGCCGTTGCCGGGGACCAATATTTTAGTGGGTGTATTTTTCTCTCATCAAAAATTGGCGCCGTTGCCGGGGAAATGTGTGATATTGTTGTGATATCTTGTAAGTGAACCGAAGGCTTGGGCCTAGGTTTTTATTTTCTTGTTTTATTTAGATGTCGACAAAGAGCTATGGATCTTTGAAGTGATATTGTCTGAACTCGGTTTGAATCGACTTTGGTACTTAGCCTCTTCGGAGGGTGATATCATGTAAGTCTGGCTAAAACTGGGGATTAGGGCCTTCGGCTACCATAACTTTTTGAGGGGTCTAAATATCGTGTGTTTAAAAAAAAAAAAACAAAAAAAAGTTTATTGTTTTCTTGTTATTTTCTGAGATTTTGCAGATTGAGCTTAAATGGATGGATTTTTCAATCAATACTACTCACCCGAACAACAATACTCTACCAACCTCGGGCACACGAACAATGCTATCAACAACGATGTGTGCCTCAACCTCAATATCAACAAAGCAGAGTAACCAGGACCGAGAATTATGGTTATTCGAGTTATGAGCCACAATATTATGAGGTTCTTGAACCTACTAATGCTTATCGAGATTACGGTGTTCATGCTCAATCGTTGATAGCTTCAACCATATTCACCACCGATCGATTATGCGGAATGGCAAGAGGACTACTACTCACCTCCGATGAATCAAAATCAATACAATCGCTTTTCTCCCATGCCACAAGAAGAATTCACCGGCAGTCAAATAGAGCAACTAGAACGATTGAACCGGATCTTAGAAGAAGCGATTGTTGGACATGCGGGGAGTTCAAGGTAAATCTTGACTCCACCATAAGAAATCTTCAAGACAAGGTGGGAAATTGATTGAATTAGTGAGTATGTGAAAGAGGCGAGAGACATGTGAGGTGGTTAGGGATGAAAATGTTATCACCGAAAAAAGTTCGAGATGAGAATGAGGTTGATAATTTAGTTTGTAAAGAAAAAGTGCAAGATTTGGAGATGACAGAGTTAGAGGAGCGAGAGATTGATTGGCCATCTTTAGTAAAGCCACCGGGAGAGTTGGTAATAGTTAATATATCGGTCCCGGATTACTATATTCGTCCACTCTGTGAGGATGAATTTTAGTCCAGGTTGTATACTCCCAAATGGATGAGCTTTATGGGAGTTTTCAAAAGAAGATGGTTCGACAATCGATAAAAGAAGATTTTACTGGTTGGGAGGAGGTAGCGTCGAGAGCCAAGCGAGTGCGTTTCTAGACAATTTAATTTCTTTGGTTCTCGCATTGTTAATTTTTCTTAAGCTATTGATCTTCTTAAGTTCGATTTTGGTTGATAACTTGTAAATACTACTTTTGTCGAGCCAACGACGTTAAACAAAAGCGCTACCGGGAGGCAGCCCGATAATAAAGATAATTTGAATAAGCCTAGTCTTAATGAAATGTAGAATCTGTATGAAAGATGAACACAAAGCACAACCAAGTCTCAGGATGAATGTTTGAATGTCATTAAAAGGGAACGATTAGGTGGTTATCCGAAAATCCCTATGGAGAAAAAAGAAAAAATTCGAATGCATCATTTCTTGGACTTAGGTTGTTAAACCCTTGAGGATCTGGTTATAAAAGACTCTATACTCTTTCACACATTTCATTTTATGATCTAGTCTGTTTCAAATTTCTTGTTGTTGTAGTTTAGTGGTGAGTATTCCCGCCTTAATAAAGCGTATGTAATAAAAATGAATCTATGAATTGATGTCTTGACTATGATATATGCTCATGTGATACGTATATGCTTAGATGTTTTGTGCTTTACCAAGTATGGTTATTTTTCCATCTAAAGCTATTATATTGCCTATCGAATTTTCCTCCGACGTGTGATGCCATTATCTTATTATTCCCATATCTCTATTGCATACTTTGGCACGAGGACCATGTCCCGTGTTTGCTTTGTTTTGGTTGTTTTTGTATAGGGATTCGGATGTGCTTTCTCATGGTTTATTCACGGGATTCGGTAGCACTTTTACGCAGGTTTATAAGCTAAGTGTTCCTCTCTATCTCATTCACTATGCTTTAAAGGATAATGCAAGTTCGTAAGTGGGGGGTAGAGTCGTGGTTGGTCTAGAAATGGCGAGTAAGTGTTTAAATCCTTAGTTTTGATCTTTTTCAAACATTATTTAGTTGATTAAAATAATTTGTATAAGGTATATATTTCATGGATTTAAAGATGTAATGATCAATTTGGATATGTATAACTAATTTGAACCATAAGTGCATTTTAACCCCAAATTTATTTGTATAACATGAATTCCTTGTTCACGTAAGCCTTTGATATTGAAGCGGAAATTTTAAATCTGCACCCATTCAAGATCCTAGTGGTTTATCCTAGAAATAGTAGTAACTTAGTACCTAATTTACGAGCGTGTCTTGTGAATATCTCGAAGGTTTGAATGTGATAGGAAGAATATCAAAATAAGATAAATTATATATATGTCGGTTGTAGCTACCAATGATTTGAGTGCGGTAGGCGTTATCACGAAGCGTCCTATATCAATATGAGGTTTAAAAGCTCCCGATTGCTGATGATAGTAGTCCAAATAGGTATTATCACGAAACATCCTATTGCTGGGAATGAGGGCATATGCTACACATGTGAAATTAAGTGAAAAGTTAGATAAGTATTGATGTATTCGATCTCACCTCATGACGCTTGAAAGATAGTCGATTTTGGCAATGAGTTCGGATATGTTAGTGTCCTAAAAAAAAAAAAAAAACCTAGTTATCTTCTGACTATCACCAGTATAAACTGAATGATATGCTTTAGGGATTATCCTAATAAGTACACAGGAGGACGTTGTGTGGAATTGTTACTACCTATACCTAGGAAAGTCATTAGGACTGTCTGAGTGGATATTTGTGCGTTTGCTTGATTTATTCAAGAGAGGATAGTGGAAATTGAAAAGGCTTGTCACACACACACTCTGTTATACATTTATATTAAGGTTAACGTGTGGTTATGATTCGATTGGTTACATCATCTGGTTGGCCTTTATATTTTACATCTTCATGAATTTTTCCTCATTCATTTTATTTTATCGCTTGTTTTGTTCGAGGACGACCAAAAGCTAAGTGGGGGGTTGTGATAACGGAAAAATTCACCGTTATTTTTATAACTTTTCAACCCGTTTCTGATATCATTTCGAGTATTTTTATATCAGTTCGAGTCATTAATTCCTATGTTTTATCTAAATATGTTAGTAGTAGTTATTTTATAAAATATCGTGTTTTTATGTGTTTTTACTAGTTTTTGTACCGGTTTAGTAACCGGAGTGTCGTGGTCGGTTTACGTTTGGTATTTTGGTGGTTTATTGCGAAATTTTAGGTTAACCAAAATCCCAAGTAACGACACGCGTTTGAAACCTAAAAGAGGTGTTTTTAGGGATATAAGACTGTGCCAAAAGCTTAAAAGGTCAAGTGGATCAGTGGTTCGTAGTGTCACTAACGATTTATATCTTCGACGAACCAATGGCCCATTAAAACAGCATTTTCTGAAGAGGTGGCCTTAATGAAAGTTGTAGATCTTTGATAGAGCTTTCCAACGCGCATTTTGAATCATGTTAATTGGAGGTCTACTCTCAAGTTATGACCAAGTGGCTAATCGATTCGTAATAGTAAAAACCCGCGACACGACATACGAATGGCTCATCAAAACGGCGTTTTCTGAAAAAGAATCCTTCATGAAAGTTGTATATCTTCAAGAAATCTTTCCAATGGATTTTGAATCAAGTCAATCGGACTTCTACAACTCAAATGGTGGTCAAGTGGCTAATTGATTTGTATTAAGGAAAATGTCGCAAACGACACGTAATGGGAATGGCCCATCAAAATGACGTTTTCTGAAGAAGAGTCCTTGATGAAAGTTGTAGAGTTTTCCGAGAGCTTTCTAATGACGTTTGAATCATGATTTTTGGAGGTCTACAACTCGAGATATGAATTTTAGAAGTTTAATATATAATTATATATAAAATTCTCCGCTGCATGTGCTGCATGTTACTGTAATCATTAGTGATGATGAGCTCGGATCGATCCGGCACAATTTCGGATCGATCCGGTTCCCTTATATTTGCCTATATATACAGAGGATCAAAGAGCAGTTTCCATTTGCCCCTTTCTTCCTCTTCTCTCTTCATTTTCTTCTATTTTATTTTTATGTTTTGGGGGCCTATATGTAGTAATTTATGTCGTTATAATGTCGGTGTAATAACCCGACTAGTTATAGTTTTAATATAATTTCATTTCCGTTTTTATTGCTTTCTTTTACTTTTATGCAATTAGTATAAATATATATATATATACGTATACTATATATATATCTATATCTATATATATATCTATATATATATATATATCTATACGTATATCTATATAGCTGTAGTTATCTTTTTCGTTTTGTTTTCTTTCGTTTTGTATTTCCGTTGTTATGATTAGCTAAAGTAGTTGTATAGCCGAATTATGTGAAAACGGGTAAAATTGACCCTCGGGAGACGAGATGGGAGTTGTGTTGTGCTTAAATTAAACGTTTTTTTTGATAAAATCATGTTTTAAAGTTGTTTCGATCATTTTAATAACTTTGAATAAAATTGACAACTTTGTTCACGGTTACATCGAGCTTATAAATGTATTTTGTGGTGAGATGTGAGATATGGATATCACTAATCATAGTCCTGATTGTTAGATTGACAATCTAAGTGACAGATCTGGACTATGCCTAAGTGAAATTCTTATTTTTACGAGATGTGCGAAACATGTTTTAAAATCACTAAACCATAGTCTTAATCGTTAGATTGGCAACCTAAGTGATACGTTAAAATTATGTTTTTGTGAGGTTTTTCAACGGCTTTTATTCCGGTCAACCATGTTAGCGAGTTAGCTCTACAAAGGAGGGTTAATAAACCTAGTGTGGGGTTAAGTGAGAGCTGTTCAGATCTTAACGCAAGAATAAAGAGTTGACTCCGTGAATATCATATGAACCGAATCGATAAAACACACACCTTATCAAGTTTTCTGTGGGGAGATAACTTTGTTGGATCATGGCTCGCTATGCTTTTTAATCACCTAGTTAATCTCGTTAGTTAAAATTTATTTTTCGCATTAGTATAAAAACTCCACCTAAAACTTTGATCGCCTAGACTAAGTTCGACGTTCATTTTGGTACTCACAACCACATTTCTCTTGGGACGACCTCGTACTCCTGTAGCTATCCTAGCAATCGACCTGGTACTCTGCCAGTTAGAGAGTTAGTTTACCCACGGTTTTGCGAGTCTTTATAAATGTATTTTTGAGGGGTAAATTTTCGCTCATCAAAAATTGGCGCCGTTGCCGGGGACCAATATTTTAGTGGGTGTATTTTTCTCTCATCAGACCTCCAGGACACAGCACAACCACCAATCGTGAATAAGTATCCACTGGTGGACTTCGTATCTGATATCCAGTTGGCATCACAATATCCTTCTAATACTTGTGGATATCTAGTATATCGTAATCCCAGACTCTTAGTGTACTTTATGTACCTCAACAGCCTATTTAAGGCTTTCCAATGGTTATGTTTTGGATTACTCGTGAACCTACTCAGTTTATTCACTGCACATGCTAAGTCTGATCGTGTACAGTTGGTTATGTACATCAGACTTTCAATCATTTGAGAGTATCTCTATTGATCCACATGTTCACATCTATTCTTGACTAAGTGCATATTTAGGTCAAGTGGAGTGCTCACATCAGCAACTCTCAGGTCCTTCACATCGAAGTCCCTTGTCAACATCATTTTCATATCCATGATACTCTCACGAGTACTTCTCATTATTAGCATGTCATAGACATACTATCACGTGTCCTCATTGTAGACATATATTTGTCCTACCCACTTGACAACATAACATTGTCAAACTCAATATGTCATTGCTCTGGCTAGCTAATATTCGAGCCAACAGAGAGACTTAACAAGTCTACACACCTTTCTCTCTTAGCCTGGAACTATGAACCCATCGGGTTGTTCCAATTACATCTCTTCTTCCAACTCACCACAAACATCCATTTGATGGATTTCCAGGTTATATTCTCTAGCTATACCGACGAGAACCTTTATATACGCAATTCTCATAACTAGTGAGTAAGAAGTCAAGGCCTTCTTTCTGTCGATACCCTCGGCTACCAACAACGCCTTACAATAAATCCATCAACCTTTAACTTCTTCTTGAAGATCCACTAGCACTAGAGTGGTTTATTTCCCGGTGGAAAATCAACCAATTCCCAAGTGTGGTTTTGCATGATGGATTTCTCTATTTACAGCCTCTTTCCAGAAAGGAGCTCTGGAGTAGACATTGCCTCAGCATATGTCCTTAGTTCATTTTCTACCATATAGGTCAGAAAATCAGGACAAAAAGACTGGGAAGTCCTAGCCCTCTTACTACGATGAGGTTCCTCAAACCTTTAAGAATCACTCTCTTTTTCAGACTCATATGCCCGCTTACTCATGCTTGCTTCTTCTTTAACGCTTTCCTTACAAGGAAAGATATCCGCAAGGAACACCATATTCTTAGACTCGATGATGAAATGTTCATGTACATCATTGATGTCTGATTTATGCACCAAAAACAATAGGCACTAATGATCTTAGGTCCTATCCTATCTCACTTTGGTTTAGGCACTTCGACCTTAGCCAAACACCCCCACATTACCAAGAATCTGTAGCTAGACCTTGGCCTTTCCACAACTCATACGGGGTGTCATCCTTCTTCTTTGAAAGGATCTCGTTCAGAATGAATTTTGCTGAGAGGATAATACCCCCCACAAGTTCTGAGGTAAGTCCGAACTTAGCAACATAGCATAACTCTCCAAGGTTGACACATAAAATCATACGATGTGTGGTCTACAAGTATACCAATTTCAATCTAGCTGGTCACTAACAGAGCAATGACCAATAACCTTTTATATATTTATTCATACCACTCATAAGCACTCATAGGTAATACCTTAATTAACTATGTGATCAATGGCACAATTGACGTGACCAAGGGTCCTTAAAACTGGTTAACATCCCCTTAATTCTTTCCATATCTGTATCCTCCGAGATAATTCTACAAATCATATACTTCGTAGTTACATACTTACACACTTATTTCCTAAACGTGTCCGCAAGCCGCATGAATCATCGACTCGACAAAATAGACGAGTAAGCAACACCAACTTTTAACACAGCGAGTTTATTAGAGCAGATTAGCATATGCACACCACGAATAATCCAAACACCGTAAATAGATCCATAAATTAATTCTATCAATTATTAGACACATATGCTTCTTTCCTTCTATTCCCCATATTCTAACAACTTAACATGAATAAATAAGTCGGAATAACCGAGCCATGTTCTAAAGTAAATAAGTATTCAACTTATTGTTCTTACGGGCTGATAATGATATACAAACAGATGGAAAATCCACTACTCACTTAGAGCAAATAAAGCATACGGCAAAGGTTACCTTTTAGTATTATTTTTCCTTACCATAATCACAGGGAACTAAGTGAGAATTGCAATCATATTTCACGGATCACCATTAATGATCATAATATTTACAATCTGCACGTTCGATGTTAGTAGTGCAAAGAAACAATAGTTAATGAAACGATATAGATCTGTATATTAATAGGTTCAAACGATCCTATAACACACGAATCAATTTGTTTTAAGCTTGTTGGAATATGTGTATCGTGTGTTGAGTGATTTACGGAACAGATTCGTAATTACCGGGAATTAATTATGGATTATTTATTAGAAAATAAATAACTCGAAAATAAATTTTTTTTATTAAGTCGATCTAATAAAATAAAGCTACGACGGTGTAGATCTAATGAAATAAAAATATTTCAATCTAGATCTAATAAAATAAGGCTATCACATAACAGATCTGACTGAAAATAAAGGAAAAGTAAATCGCGATGCATAAGTAAACGACAAACCGAGGTGAGTAGTTACTCTTTCCTTAAGATAAATTGCTTCGGTATGGTGCCCACGGTAGTAACAACTGTCTCCCAAGATACAACGGCTTTACGTCTCGGATTTAGAGGCACTTCAAAAATCCGAGCTCCGGAAAACTTACAGAGTGCTTTAACTTCTCTTCGACTCAAAATCTAGATCTATATGAGAGACTCTTTTTGTGGTGGAAAAGAGAGGAGAAAATTTGATCCTTAAACTTTCATCCATTGGATTCTTTATATAGTGGAGAGGATGAGCCAATGCTTAAATCTGATTGGCCGAAACACATCATCAAATTTTTCCCCTTGGAAAAGTAACGACCGACTTTTCCCTCAAGGAAATCATCTAGGCCGAAATTATAAGGTTAATTTCGAACTAATCAAATCCTCTGATTGGTCGGATGATGCGTCGTCTGAATTCTGATTGGTCGAATGACTCAATGAATTCTGATAGGTCGAATGACTCAATCACATTCCAAAATTAATTTTATGGTTAATTTCATAAAGAAATTTTGTCCAAAAAATTAATAGTAACACCCGAGCCGAGCCGAGCCGAGCTCGAGCCGGCCGGACGGGCGGCGGCCCGCGCACAAAAGTGTCTTGCCCCTTAGGGCACATCCATAAGAGACACACTAGCTCTTATCACTTGAGCTTCCAACACTCAAGTTTCCAATGTGGGAGAATGGGGTGAGGTCCTCCCTTCAACTCACATCTCCTACATATTTTCTACCAACTTTAACCATTAATTTCTCATTCACCCGATATCTGAATCGAGTGATTCAAAAGTCCATCATCAACTATTCCGTATGGAGTATTTAATGATATCATTAACTCTCGATGCCATACATCCAGCCTATCCGTAAAACGCGCTAAAGTTGACCATTCAACCCTTCAAAAAGGGCTTTTTCTCCAACAATTACAGGTAGCTCACCGGATCTCGTGCAATCCACTATTACTCGTCTTCTCATTTTCCTGTCAAGGATCTTGGCTCACTCTCCTGTTTTCTGGGTATCGAGGCTCTTCATACTTCTGATGGCTTACTCTTGACTCAGTGCAAATCTATTTATTCTCTTCTCCAACGCGCCGGCATGGAAAACTCTAAACCGTGTATTACTCCTATGGCGTCTAATTTACGCCTCAGCCGCACTGACGGTGAACCTTTTGGAGATATTTCTCTTTATCGCAGCATTGTTGGTGGTCTCTAGTACCTCTCTTTAACTCGTCTGTATATTGCGTTCCCAGTTCATAAAGTCAGCAAATTCATTCATGCAAATTCATGTAATCACTATATATAATACCGATTGTAACTCTGATTAATCAATGAAATACACAATGTTTATTACTTTAACAGGAGTTATATCTTAAATTTATATATCTGATACAAATAATATTATGTGTTTCTTATAGTCATTGTGTTATTGTTAGTCTATGTTTACCAGATTTTTCAATTAGCATTATTAGAAAATTGAATGATTACCGTGATTTTTTTATATTAGAAACTAAATAAGATTGTCAATGTATCGGTGGGTGAGCATTCAAAAAATTAGTCATAGACCATGGATATGAAATTATTCTTTTAAGGGTTTAGATCATGATCATGTCAAACGGCGGCATAACAAATTCGAATAACACTGGATAGGAAATGCTCCTGATGAATTATTCCGCTCCTTCATTTACTATGATTTATCACTTTTCATCACCCCTATCATAATCTTTAGATTATTGTTTCTAGTTTTTAGAAATTTACACAATGAAGTGCATTATCAAATGACATGTGTGTAGACATTATATAAAATTTTGAGAGTAAAACTTATCATTTCTTTTTCAGGAAAAAAAAATTTATCATTTTCTGGGATGCATAACAACGTCCTTTAATGCATTTACATCATATAATCTTAACATGTACAAATTCAAGCACCACATTTTATAGAATTTTAAATAAATTTATGGAGAATTGGTATTTCACATCAACTGTGGAACCATTGGTATTGTCTACATCGATTGTAGTTTTCTTACCCTATTACTCACGGGGCAAAGATCCTTTGTTGTATGGTAATTTGCGACATTATGCTATATCAATGGAAGGGAGGGTACATGGGGAAATTCAGCTCCTTTCCCAACACACACACAAAAAAACAAAAAAAACTAAAGGGGAAATTGATTACAGCCTGTTGTAATATGATATGGGGAACCCGCGTACGGTCTCACAGACCTGGGTCTGATCCGATCGGAGTCACATTATAAGCATTTGCGCCAGCTTCATCCTCAAGTCATGGTGGTTAATGCCAGGATGGGTTCAAGTCGCAGGCTGGCGAGCTCATCGTTCGCCTCGGTGTCACTTCGGGCCAAGGCCGGACCTTGACAGCCCGGGGGCCACCCTCATGCACAACCTCCTAACTCATCAGTTACAGGCCGGACTCAACTCCCAAACCGAGAATCAACCTACTCGGAATGACAAGACCACCAATGAACTCGCATAAGGATTGACGACCTCGGTACAAGCCATCACCCCTCAGCCTGGGATTATACTTAGATCTAATTGTACTTCATTAAGTCTTGTCGTCATTAGCGTAATTATAATTAGTCCGGTGCTTATAAATAGGAGTATTGTGTAAATCATAAAAGACCGGATAATGAATGAAAGCAGGCCAAGCCTTGTCAATTTGTCGAGTCTGAGTCCGCATTCAACTGTTTGAACCCCCTGCCGGAAACATCATATTTTTCATATCAACCACCGCTATCTCACCGGAGAAATCTCACATAAATAGCCAGATATCCACACGGCTCAGCCGTTACCGCCACCCTGATAATTCACGCCACAGTAGTTGGCTCAATTACCGGGAAAATCATCGAGAAATAGCTTCCTCAGGTGATCATCTCCACCGTGAAACCTGTTCTCACGGCGTCTCTGGCAAGCACAACGGATCATCTTAAAGCTTCAAGATTCAACTGAAAGCATCGATTTTCAGGTTGTACGGCCTAATAATCCACGTTTTGCATCATTCCTCAAGCCATGATCACAAAAAGATCGATGATTTCGATGAATGGTGGCATTAACCACCTCCAGTGTTGATATTTTCCAGGTTTGAAACAAAACACCAACTTTCCCACGTTGATTACGTTTCCTCAACAAGTGCAGCGTGTTTTAGCATATAAATTTTCTGGGTTCTCTGGATTTTTGAGTACTAGCAAGTTTGAAGCCTTGTCGGATTCTGGGTTTCAGTGTAACTCCGGTCGGCAGCGTGCTTTTCAAATCATGGTAGGAGGTTGGTAGTAGAGCATGCAACACCAGCCAAATAGGGCAATCAGGACACAACACATGGCAACAACCCCTTACGTGGTAGTTCAGCGTCACATCACAGTGGACGCAATCGAGGGTCGCGTTCCGTCCATGGCCATGATGAAAAATCGATCAACCCCGACATGTGAAGTGTGTTAAATGAAAAGGCAAAGGCCCAGAGATACATGAAGCGGCCACAAGAAAGGCCCACGGGAAGCATGTAGCCGGGGCATCTCATCCAAACTTTCAACAGCGAACAAATCTAGATGAGGAGCCGGCGCAAATCCAAATGCTCATACGATAGCACTAAGGGCTCACATGAAATACCTGGAGGATATGCGACAAAATAATCAAAGTCTTATAGTGCAAGTTTTTCCTCCGGTACTGGTTAGCAAATTTGTTCCACCCATTCTGGCTCGAACCGAGGTGCAACACACTATGCCTGCTCCAAGGTCGCATCACGAAGATCAAGAGGAAAGCAGCCATGCTACTTCCCAACCAAGTAGGGGAAGGAAGTCGATCGGCCTTGGAACGCCTGAGGCCCATGGATAACATCCGCGGTGCAGCCCCAGAGCGGAGGAATATAGAAAGGGAAAGACAAGTTCGAACTCAGAAGGAAGGACATGGGGAGTCGCTGATAGAGCAAAGCATTGTCAGGCTCCCCATTATAAATCAAAACGCGGATGAGTTGGCGATAATGAACAAACAAATTGAGGAGCTCCAAAAGGGATGAACAACCAAGGAATCTAAACCCACCTGCGGTACCGGCGTCTTACATCCAGACATTCTCACAATGGCACCCCGGGGAGGTACGAACTACCCGAATTTTACTAATTATCACGGCACTACAGATCCCTTGGACTGGCTGTCAGTTTTTCAGAGTATGATAAGCTTATGCACCCTAAGTGAGGAGGCATGGTGTATTTCCTTCGTGGGGGCCATATAGGATAGAGTGGCCTCATGGATGAGCAGCCTGCCTCCAGCATCAATTCTGGCTTGGGATGATTTGGTCAACAAGTTTACAACCGAGTTTAAGTCAGTTGGAGGACCAAAGAAAACCCATATTGACTTCATGAGGTTCGACAAGGGGAATGTGAATCTACCCACAGCTACTATGAGCGATTCTACAAAGTGTACGATCTGACAAGGAGGTTAGCGAACAATGTGGTGATGAATAGCTTCAAAACGGGGCTATGTCTAGGGTACCTCAAATCCTATTTCGCACTCAACTCGCCGTCCAATCTCCAGGAAATGCTAAGTTCAGCAAGGAAATACCTCATGACGGCGGGAAATGAGAGGACCTCATCATCCCATAGGGGAAAGAAAAGGGCCGAGCGATGCCCGCCTAGAGAGCCAGAAAAAACAAGGATAGGGACTTCAAGAAGCCCGAAAAATTCAAGGAGGAGAACTGGACTCCCATCAAGGTCCCTACTGTTGAAATAGTGTCCTAAACCCAATCGGGTTGGACCGGATCCGACCGGGTCGGATCATTTCTACTATTTTTTTATGTTTATACATATATTAAATGGCTTTTCTGTTGTCAGATATTTGTTCTTTTAAAGAACCAATTGTGAATTGTTATATGATAATGTCCTTAGTATTAAACTGTGATAGAGAAACCATGATAGGTGATTATGGTTGATGAGATCTCTAATCACTTTAATAAGTTTGATACTTAAATGTCTCTAGGCTGATGTACTATTAAACAGGGCATTGATAGTATAAACAGACTAGCACGTATTAGATGTCTTACTGCTTTTAGAAGCGTGGATAGATCTCGTCTATCAAAATGTAGAGACACTTGGACCGTATGCGTGGGCGTGTATTAGAGAATGCGACGTTAGGATCGACCCCACTTACACGGTTAAGTGTCACACTATGTGGCGGTTGTGTAATTATCCTTAAGACCGGAGTCTTCATGGCATCACGGTGTGAATTGTCATGCTTTGACACTATTGAGGTTTCCATAACCACGGGGCGATCATGCGGTAGTGATTGGGTATGATATTGAAGCATGCGGAGTATACACGATTGGTTGTCTGGGAATCGCGTATCCTATGATTGGGATCAAATATTCGAAATGGCCTTCTTATAAGGAATGTCTTACTCTTGTGAATCTTTGCAAAGTGGAAGTAAATGAGTTACTTTGAGAGAGCTTGATATCCAGATTATAAGATACGGTCGTTAATGTTTGACACTCGACGTACGACCATATGGATATTATTACAACGATAGGATTGCAATTTACACGGTAATTGTTTCACATGAAAGGTAGTAGTCATTGCATTTGACTCTTCCGATGATTGGGGACACGGTGTGTTGCTAGACGCTATCCCGTGATCGTTAGGCATGAAGGGCATTTTCGTAATCTGCACTTTGTGTCTACGGCCAACATATTCAGATGCCTATCGGGTCACACACATAAGAACATCTAGCCGGATTAAAATGTGGTTATAGTCGATGACCAAATAAGTAAAGTTTATCTCAATACTATAAAGGTTGTAGTGGTAAATTAATATGGTGGTATTTATTTATTATGAATAAATTAATTACAAGATATTAATAATATTATATAAATTAAAGAATATTTCGGAAGCCAATATTTGGCAATATGGGACGCCACATTGAAGTGTATAAGATACACTTGGATTGTGCAATTTAATTAATGGTATTACCATATATTAATATAAGATATTAATATTTATATATATATTTATATAATGCGTGACATGCATATAAAAGGATATGCATGTGCACATTTGTAGTTAATATTATATAATGGATTTATATGTGTAATAATATATATGTGATATATATACATGTGTAAATTGATTTATGGTAATATAATAAAGATAGTCATTATTAGATATTGACAATATCTTGGAAATATTCAATATAAGATATTGACAATATCCTAGATTTATTTAATATGAGATATTGTAATAAATGAGATAAATCAATCATTATATTTTCCTTATTTTATTGGGAAAATGTTTTCTTCTCCTCCACGGCTCTTGGGGCGCCACCTCCTCTATATAAAGGAAGTGGGTGTCAAGCTCTTTTGTACATCACAATTGCAAGAGCTCATCGTTCTTGTGTAAAATAGAGAGCATCCAATAGAGAGTTGGAGAGGGAGGAAAAAGGCCGGTCTAGCAACCGGAGTTTTCCAATAGCAATCCATGATGAGATTCCAGCGGGTTGTTCGTGTGGACCAAATGGTAGGCCGAACACTGGGCGGCTATCTGCGAACTACTCTCCTTAGACGGTCAAAGCGTCGATCTTATAGATCAACCAAGGTAACCACCGTCTCATCGCTATTTGTTTATTGCTTAAACGCGAAGTCGATCTTCGGTCGATAGGAAATAATTTTGAATTCATTGCGTTCGCGTAGATTTCCTAACAGTGGTATCAGAGCGAGCTTCGAGTTTAAGCAATAAGCATGTTATTTTGCGTAGTTAATTTTATCGTTTAAATCACGTAATTAAAAGATGAAAGATTTTTGATTCGCAAAAGTGATACATGAAATGAAAAAAAAACAAAATCGGGTGGTGCTCGGCCGACTGGCGGCGGCACCACCACCGGCGGCGGCAGGTCGGTGGCGGCGGCAGGGCAACCTGCTGCCGGCATTCAGTTGACCGGTCAATGCTGGCGGATCTCTAAATTTTTGTTTTGTATATTTTGTGATTCAATATGTTTCATAGTTGTGATTGATATCTCTTTGTTTAGTTGTGTCATGTGGCTAACCAATGATTCAAATAGTTTGGGTCATTGGGATGCCACATGACATTAAAATAATTATGGCATTTCCAAACTTTATTTGGAATAGGCCTAGGCCCTTTCTAAATATTTGATTTGAAAAAGGCCTAGGCCTAGGCCACTTCCAAAATTTTGATTTTGGAGAGTGGCCAGGCCTAAACCAAAATTATTTGGCATTTCCAAATATTTGATTTAGAATATGCCTAGACCCTTTTCAAAATTTTGATTTTTAAAAGGCCTAGGGCTAGGCAACTTACAAAATTTTGATTTTGGAAAGTGGTCAAACCTAAGCCAAATTTGGTTTAGGAAGATGCCTTTTGGTTTAGGAAACCAAAGGCATCCCTTTTGATTAGGAATCAAAAGAAAATAAACAAAAGAGACCTAATTTTAATTTTGATTTATTTTAGAATAATTCTAATTAATTAAAATTAAATTTAAAATCGTTTAAAATTAATTGTTAATTTTATTTCGATTAAAATCATTTAATTAATTAAAATTTAATTAGTTAATTGATTGTATTAAATTATTTAATAGATTAAACGTTAATTGATTGATTAAGACGCAAGTAGTTAAATTTTAATTTTATCTCTTTCATAAGATGTTATTGTATGGATTAGATATAGTAGACATAATATAATTATATGGACCCCGATTGATCATGGACTCGACCGATAGGATAGATGTGAATGATTTAATTTTTCGGTTGGTTTTAAAATTGTCCTAGGCCGTTATGAAGAACGTGACCTAGTTTACTTTTTGCATTTATCCCATTCCCGTTAGCTCCCCCTTGTGCGGCGGGTGTATTTATTTTATTAGATAGAATTAAATGTAACAAGAATGGAGTAGAAGATGTAGACCAAAGAAAGAAGAATAAAGATCCCATTGGAGATGGCGCATTAAAGATCCTATTGGCGGTTGCAGCTACCCTTAGATTGTGACCCATGGTTTCGTCAGTTTGTATTCGAAACCGCACCTAGGAAAAGTCCATGATCATACCGGTTACTTTATGCATTTATTTTGTGCTTGTATTTATTTTATATGATACGATAGATACATGACTAGGCACGATCTAGATAAATGTGTAGGATCTATGTCTATAGAGATAGATATATTTGATGAGACCGTAATTAAAATTAATTAAGTGAATTAATTTACATAAATACTTTCAGAACAAAAATCAAGTCGAAATACTGTCTCCCAATATTATAACGACGGTGAAGAGCCTGTGTTCGGATCCAACTGATCGACCACCGCCGGGAGTTGACCTACCTCGGGTATATCGTCGTTATTGAGATATGATCGTATGAGATCTCGAGAATATTGGGTTATGACATGACTAGAGTCTTTCGGTGATTGGCCACCGTCAGGGCCGTCTGACTTTAGAGACAAGGGATTGACTAACACATAGTGATGTGTATCGCCAAAGAGTTGACTAGTCAACCACTAAGAATCACATAGAGATGTGAATGGTAAAGGTGTTAGCTACCTTTCGAAATTATCTTGGTTGATCGACCACCGCCGGGAATAGAGGTAACTAGATTGGATCTCAGCCACTAAAGAACTTTGGAAAATTCTTGAAAGTCAATTGGAAGTAGTTGACTAGTGGGAGCAAAATCATAAACCAAAAGACCATTTTTGATTTTGCGTGTATAAACAACAACACTCTTTTATTTTCATTTTTGTGTTGTAGTTTTAGCAAACTTCATATTTATGTTTTTCTCAATTAGTAAAAACCAAATTTTGACTGTTACCTTTTGAGAAAGGTTCTCAAATATGGTTAAATAATTTTAATCCTTTTAAAATAAGCAATGACACGAGCAATACCGTTATAGTACTTAGAGACAAGGATACTACATATTTGATGCAGTACTCCAAGACTTTAATTATTAATGAAAGACAGAAGCTCATGATATTGGATACGATCCAAGATGACCATTCAGTCATACGATGACAATTAATTCAAACGTTGGATAAGTATGACCACATCTAATTTTGGAAATGTTGTTTTCATAATTGTAAGATTTAAGTATCGACTTAATTCTACGATTGATTAAAGGTTAATTTAATAGTTAATGTTTTGAATACGATTCAAAAGGTTAAATAAACTATTTAATAAACTTTGGATTTTCTTTATGAAAGAAAATCAAAGACATAGCTCTTGTGATCTTTCTTAAGTCTTATGAAGACTACAATAAGAAACGTTTTTCAAGTGCTTAAAGGATTAAAAAGGAAAGTTAGGGCGTGTGCTTAAATAGAGAACTTATTGAAGTTTCTATTCTAGGAAAGTGATTTGAGATGAATCTATCTAAGTTCAAAGTCGACTCTAAGATATATGATATCTTATGAGTGTGATTAAATTAGAAAGATTAAATGCAGATATGGAAGGTGAAGCAAACGTTGTGACACTTACCATATTCTGGATCTAGTAAACTGATAAGGAACTAAATAAATGTTATTATGTTCCGGTTCTTATGAAGAACATACTTTCAGTTATTTGTTAGGATTTAGTAGACATATTCAGTTGTACAGAATAAATGTTATTCCGATAAAGTTGGAAGGTCACTGAATCTAACATACTAGATTGATGTCACTATATAGTTGATATATGTGACGAGATCTCAACTAAATATTTGTATGGCTGTTATCCTTGATTTGTGGTTACTCTAGGCACAGTCTCTATGTAAGGGAAGCATGTAATCAAACGTCATTCTGATGATGCTGAACCATATGGTTATTGTGGAAATATTATATTGTTACATTGTTGTAATTACTAATCATTACATTGTAACATATTACTTATGTATCAAGAGACATATTAATTGTATTGAATAAACAATTGTCCTAAAGTCATAAAGTAACTCTAGTTTGTCCTATCATGTAATAGCCGACTCTAGCATTTATTACTAGCCGGCTCTAGTAACTTTTACTTTACTAGCTAGGACCTTTACATGCTTGTATCTATTTATACCCATTCTTCAAACATGAATAAACAAGTTGAAGTTTACTCAAGTATTATTACTTTCTCAAACTCTCTTCATGGTATCAGAGACTTAAAATCCTGAATCCGCTGCAAAATCTCCTTAACCAATTGGAACATCTCATCTCATATCAAGAATGTCTTCATTATCTGAAGCCTCCTCACCCTCAGTAGAGTCCCAGTTGCCTCAGCAGACTGGGGACACTGAAAACCATTCATTTACAAATCACAGACTTGATGGCAACAACTACCTGCTGTGGTCAAGATCTATGAAAATGTATATCTCAGGCCAGAGCAAGATTGGATACTTGTCTGGCTCCAAACTCTGCCCTCGCTGGCCCGACCCCAAGTTTGAAGCATGGGATACAAAAAAAACCAAGTCATGACCATCCTCACGAGGTCAATGACAAAAGAGATCAGTGAGAACTTCATGATGTATGATACTGCAAAGGAAATCTGGGACAATGCCAGAGACCTTTACTCAAAGAAGGACAATACATTTGAGGTCTATGATCTTGAAGCTCAAATCCAAAATTGCGAGGCAAGGGATCTGCATCAGAATCTCAAGATTTCAACCAACTATCTAAGGCATGGCAACACCTAGATATGTTGGAAATTCACCCATGGAAGGATGTAGAGGATGATACCTTATACAAGAATATCATTGAAAGGAAGAGGGTATTCAAGTTTCTTACAGGACTAAACTCATCCCTTGATGATGTTAAAGGTAGAGTTCCTGCTACTAAACCTCTCCACAGTCTCAAATCTGTGTTTGCTGAAGTCAAACATGAGGAAAGCATGAAGAAAGTAATGCTGCAAAGCAACCCTGCTGATCACCCTACTGATAGCTCAGCAATGTTGGTGATCAGGTTGCCTATTGAGGTTACTGAGACTTACAGGAACCCTACTGAGAAGGCAGGAAAATTGTTCTGTGACCACTGAAAATGCACAAATCACACCAAGGACACTTGCTGGAAACTACATAGTAAGCCTAACTCTTTTAAACCCTCCAAACCAACCAGGAGAGTCGTCGTAGCGGGCATGTCAGTGAAGAAGGGAACAAAGATACCAGGTTGGATGCTCAGTTTGCTGCCTTCAAAGCCTTCATTGCTCAACAAAAGGAAGGTAGTTCTATCACTGACATAGCTACTCTTGCTAAAACAGGTATATTCCACTCATATCTCAGTAATGATACTTGGATTGTTGATTCTGGGGCCTCATCCCATATGACTGGTAACAAGAGTCTCATATCTCAGTTTAAGCCCTGTCATCAAACCCACAATATTAGGATTGCTGATGGATCTTTTTCATGTGCACAAGGTTTTGGAAATGTTGAACTTACTGATAAGATATACCTTCAAGATGTCCTATTTGTTCCAAATTAGACTGTAACCTTATATCTGTCAGTAGACTCACTAAAGACCTAAATTGGACAAATCTGTTTAATGACAATCGCAGTATTTTCCAGATCTTTCTTCACAGAAGTGATTGGGAGAGCTAAAGCCTACTCTCATGATCATTTATGGTAAACCTCGCCAAGACAGAGATTGAAGATTGAAACCGCCTCAAAGAAATTGCACTCCAAACCTTAGACAAGATCATGTTATAACATTATAGACTAGGTCATCCAAGTTTTGGTTATTTAAAGTCTTTATTTCTGAATTGTTTAAAGGATGTAACCTCATGACCTTCAATGTGATATTTTTCAGTTTGCTAAACTTACTAAGTCTGTGTATACTAAATTACCTTACTTTCCTTCCACACCTTTCACTCTAATACATAGTGATGTATGGGGACCTTCAAGAGTTAAAAGTATAACATGAAAGAGGTGGTTTGTCACCTTCATAGATGATCACACCAGGATCACATGGCTGTTTTTTATGAAAGATAAATCTGAAGTTGGAACCATCTTCCAAGAATTCTATAATATGGTATCCACTCAATTTGACACCAAGATTAAAATCTTAAAAACAGATAATTCCCTAGAATACTATGAGTCCAACCTCAGCACCTTCCTGAATGATAAGGGTATTATTCACACCAGTAGCTGTGTAGAGACACCTTAGCAAAATGGTGTTGCTGAGAGGAAGAACATGCACTTACCGGAGATGGCTAGATCAGTCATGTTCACTACACATGTGCCTAAATATATGTGGGGTGAAGCTATATTAACTGCCACATACCTGATCAACAGGTTACCCAGCAGAGTGTTAGGATTCAAGACTCCCATTCAAACCCTGCTGACAACTCATCCATGTCCTCACCTCATTGCTGACTTGCCTCCAAAGATCTTTGGATGTACTGTGTTTGTCTATATTCATGCCTAACACAGAAGCAAACTTGATCCCAAAGTTCATAAGTGCATCTTCCTAGGCTATGCCAAAGATAGGAAAGGTTACAAGTGTTATTCTCTCACTGACAAAAGATTTTACAATTCTATGGATGTAAAATTCTTTGAAAAAACTCCATACTACAGCAAACCTACTGAGACAGTCACATATGGCAACCTTATTGAAATTGAGATCACTCCAATCCCTCAACCTACCCTCAAGCAGACTCTCTACTCATCACCCCACCTCTCACCTCAAAGAGATTCCTCGAACCTCAAGAGCCCTCATCGAGCCCCAAAGATCCCATCGAACCTCAAAGAGCCTCATCGAGCCTCATCAACCTCGGTAGCCTCATCGAACCTCGGCCTTATTGAACCCATCAACCACAAAGAGCCTCCTCACGAGCCTCACGACCTGCTCATTCTATCGATATTGATGATGACTCCATTGTTTGTCCGGAAGGGAAAGAGATCATGCACTAATCACTCTATTCATACTTATGTGTCTTATGATCACTTGGCACCTTCTTTTGCTATGTTTACACAGGACTTGGATTCTCACTCTATTCCTAAGAATATACATGAAGCTCTCCAATATGATAAGTGGAAGGCAGCTGTCAAAACTGAAATGACTGCTCTCCTTGACAACCATACTTGGGACCTCATCACTCTCCCACATGGAAAGAAGACAACAAACCAGAAATGGTCGCATTCCACTATCAAGTACAATGCTGATTGTAATATTGACAAATACAAAGCTAGACTGTTTGCAAGGGGATTCACTCAAACATATGGACTTGACTACAAAGAGACCTTTTCACCTGTGGCAAAGCTAAACACTGTCAGGGTACTGATCTCACTTGCTGTCCAACTTGACTGGCCTCTCCACCAATTGGATATCAAGAATGCTTTTCTAAATTGTGACCTTACTAAGGAAGTCTATATGAATGTACCTCCTAGTTTTGCCAACACTCACACTAAGTTTGCAAATTGAGGAAATCTCTATATGGCCTAAAGCAGTCCCCTAGAGCCTGGTTTGGGTGACTTACTACTGTGGTTAAAGCTGCTGGATATCATCAGTGCAACTCAGATCACACCATGTTTATCAAAACAACCAACCAGAAAAGATCCATTCTTATTGTCTATGTGGATGATATCATCCTTACTGGTGATGACCCTGCTGAGATCCAACAATTGAAGACCCTGCTGGCCAAAGTATTTCAATTTAAAGATTTGGGCTACCTCAAGAACTTTCTTGGTATGGAAATAGCAAGAAACAACCAGGGTATATCTGTCTCACAGAGGAAGTATGTGCTGGACCTGCTGAAGGAAACTGGCATGCTAGGGTGCAAACCGGCTATCTCTCCAGTAGACCCCAGTAATCCACTGATACATGGTAATGTTGCTGTAAGAAAGGAGCAATATCAGAGACTTGTAGGGAAACTCATCTATCTCTCTCTCATACAAGACCTGATATTGCATATGGAGTTAGCCTTGTCAGTCAGTTCATGCATTGCCCTACTGAGTACCATTGGGATGTTGTCTACAGAATACTCAGATACTTGAAGTCCACTCCTGGCCAAGGCTTACACTTCACTAAGTCTACTGACATATCAGTGAAGGTCTATACTGATGCTGACTGGGCTGGTTGTCACATAGATAGAAGATCTACCACATGAAACTGCTCATATGTATGGGGTAATCTTATCACTTGGAGAAGCAAGAAACAACCTACTGTCTCTAGAAGCAGTGCTGAAGCTGAACTCAGGGCACTGGTTTTGGGCATTTGTGAAGCATTATGGCTGAAAAGAGTCCTTACTGACCTTCAGCAGACCCTTCAGCAACCTGTCATACTCTGCTATGACAATAATTCAGCTTTATGCATGGCAGAGGATCCAGTCCATCATGATAAAACCAAACATGTGTCTATTGACAGACATTTCCTTAAAGAGAAGATTGATGCCAAGATCATTCAACTTCAGTATGTTCCCTCAGCAGACCAAAATGCTGATATTCCACCAAGGCAATTCCACCGCTTATGTTCAGCAGATTGAGTAACAAACTTGGCTGTATTGACATATACAACCTAGTTTGAGAGGGAGGGGGTGTGGAAATATTATATTGTTACATTGTTGTAATTATTAATAGTTACATTGTAACATATTACTTATGTATCAAGAGACATATTAATTGTATTGAATAAACAATTAATATGTCCTAAAGTCATAAAGTAACTCTAGTTTGTCCTATTATGTAATAGCCGACTCTAGCATTTATTACTAGCCGGCTCAAGTAACTTTTACTTTACTAGCTAGGACCTTTACATGCTTGTATCTATTTATACCCATTCTTCACACATGAATAAACAAGTTGAAGCTTACTCAAGTATTATTACTTTCTCAAACTCTCTTCAGTTATGAATCATGTGGGTTATACGTATCTTATCCAAAGAGGACTAAAATACCCTTTTAGGAAAATGTTATGAAACCTAGAAGATTGACTAGAGCATAAACATACCGATGTTTGTTGGCTTATGACAATTAATGCCACAAATAATTGTTCATTAAATCTCTATGACTATTTTTGGAAATAGTCGAATGTACTCAGTGAAGTGCATAATTCGGAAAGCCCGAAAGGTTCGAGCTAGTACGTATATGAGATTGATGAGCTGCTTAGTAATTAATCTTCAATTGGATTGAAGCAATCAATACCTGAAGGGTGTTTCAGAAGTTGTTTGAAATAGAATCAGATTCTCCCTTGAAGGATACCATCTTTGGGATACACAATTATATTGTGTTCCCAAAATGGAAACAACACTTTATATGATAAAGGTGTGATGCAAGCCATGCGAAGTATCCCTTACCTGTTTCGGGATAGTGCCCTTATACTTAACCGAGTTCCAAATAATAAAGGTTGAATAAATTCCATATTAGATATGGAAAAGGATAATGTCGAATCTATCTTAACCGATGATTTGAAGTTATCATAGGCTGAGCCAGAAAGGCTAGGAGCTTGGTACGACATATGCAACTTTGTGGAATGTCATAGCTAGCACGCTGGATATTATTTACTTGTCCGCGGAGCACAATGTTTGTCTCCAAACATGCTGTCTTTTAGAGGAAGTGTTTCTTCCAAAAGAAACAGTGGGAGTAGATTTAGATCTCAAGTATAGTTTGCGAACCACAAAGATATATTCAACCAAAGGAACATGAGCAGACGCCACATAGCGATGAGGTGTAGAACACTGCTCAGTGCACACAAAAGTTCTGCAAGTCTGTGGATAACCTCAAGCCTGAAAAGGCTGCCGGTATGTTCATCTTGAAGAATGAATATCTCACGACTTATGAAAGAATGTTTGAAAGGCAAGATTGAGAGATATGGACAGGAGCCATAATATCTGAATTAGATTTCATCAGTGACAACCAGGTTATGAACATAGTCTGTCTTACCTAGAGGGAATGTCCCTGTAAGGCTGAGCCCAGTTCTATTCAGACTATGCTTGTTATAACTTCGTATCATGACTATATGATAGTGTTGAAGACGTTGGGCAGACAGTTAATTGTTCATAGACGATAACATGATATGTAAGCCCATGAGATCCATTTATGGACTCAAACAAGTTTCTCTAGACGATTTCTTTGTTTGATAATCAATGGAGTTTGATTTAGTCAAAAGAAGGATATGCCCCATGTGCAATATGGATAGTGAGAGTGTGTTCTGATTTTTGAGCAAGGTATTAGATATCTATCTCAATAATTAATACCCCATGTCACGGTCAATTAATATTTGGTAATTCAAGGTCTTTACGAAAGCACTTGGATTAGCAGTTCTTATTTTAGAAATAAGAACCTATAGTGATAGATTGAACTGCTGTTAGATTATAGTTTTACCTTTATAGATGTGATGCTAAAAGAGTTTAGCATAGGTCGCGACAGGGGATACTGCTAGTCGGTGTTCTCGAGATCTATCTATGTTAGGACGTTGGTCCTAAGGATAAGGTGAAAGATGATGCATATGGAAGGTTTCCTTCACTACTACGATAGGAACCATCTTAAAGGTAATGCCGGATGTTCATAGTCCATGAATAGTCATGAGCAAGTATGAAAGTAAATCTGGTGAATGTCGAGAATATCCTTAAACAAGTTAAGGAAGAGTTCCTAGTTTATCGAAACTTGGAATCAGATAAATATAGTTATACAGACATATATCCTAAGTCTTATGAAGGCGAGTGGGAGCTACAGTCTGGGTTTGCAATCACCTTGATTAAGTGATACAGTGAGCTGGAAATGTTCTAGCATATAGGTCACTGTAAATTCTACAAGTAGGCCAAAACATAGTAGTGCCTTAGAGGCGCAGCGGGAGTAGTACATGGATCTAGAAGGCTAATTCCTGAACCTTGTGCGGTTCTATAGCTGATATAGTAAGTGGATTCATTGCTTGAATCAAGGAGCAGGGTCTCGTCAGAGATTCATGTGTGTGTTGAGGCGGTTCCTTTGACTTGGTCATTTGGAGCATGGTATGAAGATAGTCTGAGTCCCCACGGATAGCGATCGGTTAAGGCTAGAGCTGGTTGCGAGTATTGCATGAGATTCTTGTGTTTCAACTTTGACTGGTGTGTGCGAGTGATTGGTTTTAGGCCAAGTGGGAGATTGTTGAAATAGTGTCCTAAACCCAATCGGGTTGGACTGGATCTGACCGGGTCGGATCATTTCTACTATTTCTTTATGTTTATACATATATTAAATGGCTTTTCTGTTGTCATATATTTGTTCTTTTAAAGAACCAATTATGAATTGTTATATGATAACGTCCTTAGTATTAAACTGTGATAGAGAAACCATGATAGGCGATTATGGTTGATGAGATCTCTAATCACTTTAATAAGTTTGATACTTAAATGTCTCTAGGCTGATGTACTATTAAACATGGCATTGATAGTATAAATGACAGCACGTATTAGATGTCTTCGTTTAGAGGCGTCTAGATCTCGTCATCAAAGTGTGAGACACTTGGGTATGCGTGGACGTGTATTAGAGAATGCGTACATTAGACTGACCCACTTACATGGTTAAGTGTCACACTATATGGCGGTTGTGTAATTATCCTTAAGACCGGAGTCTTTATGGCATCACGGTGTGAATTGTCATGCTTTGACACTAATGAGATTTCCCCTAGCCACGGGGCGATCATGCGGTAATGATTGGGTATGATATGGAAGCACGCGGAGTATACACGATTGGTCGTCTGGGAATCGCGTATCCTATGATTGGGATCAAATATTCGAAATGGCCTTCTTATAAGAAATGTCTTACTCTCGTGAATCTTTGCAAAGTGGAAGTAAATGAGTTACTTCGAGAGAGCTTGATATCCAGATTATAAGATACGGTCGTTAATGTTTGACACTCGACGTACGACCGTATGGATATTATTACAGCGATAGAATTGTAATTTACACGGTAACTGTTTCACATGAAAGGTAGTAGTCATTGCATTTGACTCTTCCGATGATTGGTGGTCACGGTGTGTTGCTAGACGCTATCCCGTGATCGTTAGGCATGAAGGGCATTTTCGTAATATGCACTTTGTGTCTTCGGCCAACGTATTCGGAAGCCTATGGGGTCACACACATAAGAACATCTAGCCGGATTAAAATGTGGTTATAGTTGATGACCAAATAAGAAAAGTTTATCTCAAGACTATAAAGGTTATAGTGGTAAATTAATATGGTGGTATTTATTTATTATGAATAAATTAAATACAAGATATTAATAATATTATATTAATTAAAGAATATTCCGGAAGCCAATATTTGGCAATATGGGGCGCCACATTTAAGTGTATAAGATACACTTGGATTGTGCAATTTAATTAATGGTATTATCATATATTAATATAAGATATTAATATTTATATATACATATTCATATAGTGAGTGACATGCATATAAAAGGATATGCATGTGCACATTTGTAGTTAATATTATATAATGGATTTATATGTGTAATAATATATATGTGATATATATACATGTGTAAATTGATTTATGGTAATATAATAAAGATAGTCAATATTAGATATTGACAATATTTTAGAAATATTCAATATAAGATATTGACAATATCCTAGATTTATTTAATATGAGATATTGTAATAAATGAGATAAATCAATCAATTATATTTTTCTTATTTTATTGGGAAAATGTTTTCTTCTCCTCCACACCTCTTGGGGCGCCACCTCCTCTATATAAAGGAAGTAGGCGTCAAGCTCTTTTGTACATCACAATTGCAAGAGCTCATAGTTCTTGTGTAAAATAGAGAGCATCCTATAGAGAGTTGGAGAGGGAGGAAAAATGCCGGTCTAGCAACCGGAGTTTTCCAATAGCAATCCATGATGGGATTCCGGCGTGCTGTTCGTGTGGACCAGCGGTAGAGGCCGAACACTTGGGCGGCTCTATGTAGAACTACTCTCATTAGACGGTCAAAGCGTCGATCTTATAGATCAACTAAGGTAACCACCGTCTACTGCTATTTGTTTATTGCTTAAATAAAGTCGATCTTGGGTCGATAGGAAATAAATTTTTGAATTTCGCTGCGTTCCCGCGTAGATTTCCTAACACCTACACACAAATTATGCACGAGGTAAGAGACGAGTTACCTAAGCCTTTCCCCATGAAGCCGGATAGAAGACACGACCAGTCCAAATATTATGCTTTCCAAAAAGACATGGGTCATGATACTGAGGACTGCGCCCAGTTAAAGAGAGAATTTGAAAAATTGTTAGCCCGAGGTCGTCATGACCATTACCGGAGAGATGGCGGGAGAGCAAATAGAAACGAGCGACAAGCCCGCTAGTATGACCGGAAGATCCGAATTATCACCGAAAGTCCTCCTAGTAATAATCAGATCAATCACAGGATATGGTCTATCAACGAACATGTGGAGAAACCCACCATTTTATGAGGAAATGAGCGGTCACTCGCTTTCACCAAGAGCGAGCTCGTAACGGCGACCAACGTCGAGGACTTATGCTTAAGCATCTCAGTGGTCACGAATTGGTTCTGAGTGAACAGAGTGATGATAGACACGGGGGCATGTTGAGATATTTTTTATTACAACTGTTTTAAAGAGTTAGGGTTCGGTGGCTCCAGCTTAAAGCCACACAACGGCACCATTTGAGGGTTTTATGAATCACATGATACAAGTCAAGGGGGCCATCGATCTGGATGTACAAATGGGAGACTATGCACCTTTCAGAACTGAAAAGTTAAATTTCTTGGTGGTAGATCTTCAGTCTAATTATAACATGATCATTGGAGAACCTGCGTTTAAACAATTCCAAATGGTTGTCTCTATCCCGCACCAATAGGCAAAATTCTATGTAAAGGATATGATTGGGATATCAATCAGTGAACCCGCAACGATCCTCACATACATTCATACTTCAAGAACAGAGAGCAAGCGAGCTCAAGCAGAACAACCAAATGCAGTAGGTATGAGTTTATGAATACAGTGAGAGAATTGACCCCCCAGGAGTCGAATGTGAGACCTTACAGGTCAGAGACGAGCCCGAGTTTACCGCTGACGGCGAGCTGGTTGAGGTGATCATTAAGGATGCTTACCCTGACCAAAAAGTCAAGATGAGGACTAATCTACCTACGGTAGAAAAAGAAGCTTTAATTGCTTAACTGAAGGTGAACATAGATGCATTCGCATGGGTGGTAACTGATATGAGGGGTGTTGATCGAAGGTCGTGTTACATCATTTGAATGTTGGCCTATCATATATGCTGATTCAACAACGCACCAGACAGTTCACCCTAGAAAAAGAGGCCTCCATAAAAATTGAGGTCATCAACTTCATGCAAGCGGGAATCATTAAAGAGTTAACATATCCCACCTGGCACGCGAATGTGGTAATGGTTAAAAAGCATACCAGCATGTGGAGAATGTTCGTAGATTTCACAGATATTAACAAAGTCTGTCCAAAAGATTATTATTAGCTTCCAAGGATCGACATGTTAGTGGACTCTATTGCCGGTTTCGAAACATTGAGATTTTTAGACGCATACTCTGGATACCATCACGTTAGGATTGCAGAATCCGTTAAAGAGAAAACAGCTTTCAGTGCCACGGGAGGGCTCTATTATTACGAAATGATGCCTTTCAGGTTGATAAACGCAGGCTCAACTTACCAGAGAATGATGAACAAAGTGTTTAGATCACAGATCGGTTGAAATATGGAAGCTTATATAGACGACATGGTTGTGAAGTCAGCAATCAGCGGTCACGCCGCCGATATAGCTGAAATATTCGAGAACGTGCGCTGGCATTCAATGAAGCTCAACCCGGCCAAATGCACATTTGGCGTCGGGGCGGGCAAGTTTCTAAGATTTATGGTCAGACACCGGGTTATAGAGGATAACCCCGAGAAGATTCAGGCATTACTCAACATGCGAGAGCCAACCATGATCAAGGAGGTACATAGGCTTAATGGCCGGATTATAGCTCTGGGCCGGTTCATTTCTAAATCGGCCAAAAAATGCTTGCCTTTCTTTAAAATTCTCAAGGGTAGCAAGTCATTTTCCTGGGATGAGGAGTGCTCTAAGGCCTTTCCGGCCCTCAAGGAGTATCTTGGGAAACCGCCTCTCCTAGTCAGTCCCATCCCAGGGGAGGTTCTATTCTTATATTTGGCAGCCTCAGATTGGGCCATAGCGGTCGTCTTGATAAAGGAAACCGGGGCCCACCAGCAACCCGTTTTTTATGTCCGCAAAGCGCTTAGTCCGGTGGAAAGTCGATACTTCAACGTGGAGAAGCTGGCCTACTCGCTATTAATAGCATCTCAAAAACTATGAGTCTACTTTACCTCGCATACAATCGTTGTCATGACAGATAGCCCTCTACGCCAAATACTTCACAAGTCCGACCTTTCAGGTCGTTTGCTTCGATGGGCTATAAAGGTCACAGAGTTTTACATCCAGTACCAACCTAGAAAGGTAATCAAGGCTCAAGCTTTAGCCGATTTCATAGCGGAGACAAGCTTCACCTCACAGCACTCAGACACGTCACCCGGAGCCCGCAAATGAAGCTTTAAAGCCTGACAACTGTTGGCGGTTGTATGTATATGGTGCTTCCAACCAAAACGGAAGCGGAGCAGAGATTATCCTATCAGATCCGGGCACAACGGAAGAGATTGAAAAAGCTTTAAGATTTGAATTCAAGGCAACAAACAATCAGGCATACGAGGTCGTAATTTCCGGGCTCGACTTGGCAAGGGAAATGAAGGTACGCAATGTTTAGGTCTACTGTGATTCTCGGCTTATTGTCGAACAAATCTCAGTGGGATACGAGACATGATGCGGCATCTTGGAAAAATATCGTGAGATTGTCCGACAAATGAAGCAAAATTTCGACTATTGTTGTTCACCAGAATTAGCAGAGATGATAACGAACGGGCTGACTACTTGTCCCGGTTATCTTTGAGAGAAGAAATCTCCGATCCCTCTAGAATGGCAGAATATCTATCGGCTCCAACAATTGAAAATTCAGAGGTGATGGATATTGACGTGCCGGTACCGGTCTCGTGTTGGATAGACGATATACAAGCATATATCGAGACATGTGCTCAGCCCGCGAATACAGACAAGGCTCGAGCTCTTAAGAGATAAGCGGCCAGATACATTTTGAATGATGGGATACTATACCGAAGATCGTTTACTAAACCGCTCCTCAGGCGTGTCCGTAAGGAGGTAAGTGAAAAAATTATGGCAGAATTACATGAAGGAGTATGTGGAGGACATCCTGCGAGTCGCTCCTTAGCCCAAAAGGTTATGGCCGCAGGATACTTTTGGCCGTCGATCATGCAAGATTCTGAAAAGCTTGTCAGGGATTGCCCTGAATGTCAACTACACGTGGACATACCCAGGTTACCATTTGTAGAACAAAGTATTGTCATATCTGCTTGGCCATTCGATATGTGGGGCCTCGACTTGATTGGATCATTCCCACCAGGAAGGGGAAATTGCAAACTTGTCATCGTAGCCATGGATTATTTTACTAAATGGATCGAGGCTAAGCCGATGGTGAGTATTGGAGCAAAAAATACGGTGTATTTCTTACACGATCAGATCTGGTCAAGATACCGAGTCCCAAGGGCATTGGTGTCGGACCACGGATCCCAGTTCAGAGACGAGTTTTCAGCATTTTACAAAGAGCATAACATTAAACACGGGTAGTCGTCGGTAGCGTATCCGTGAGGAAATGGTCAAGCCGAGGCCGGCAATAAGCAAATCATCAAAATATGGAAAAAGAGTATAAGTGAGAGTGTAAGAGAGAAGGCTGGGGGATGGGTCAACGAGCTGCCCGCCATTTTATAGGCGCTACGGACAACGGTCAAAACACCCACCGGAGAGACTCCAATCGCCTTGACATATGGCTCAGAGGCGATGACACCCATCGAAATGGCTCTCCCAAGCATCTGAGCGGCTAAATATGAGTTGGGCAATAATCTCACCAATAGGAAGCTCGAGCTAGATTTGGTTGAAGAGAAAAGAGTGGCAACGTACCTTATAATGGTCAACTATAAACAAATTGCGAAGAGACATCATGACCGGGTGTTGATAAACCGTTTCCAATCCCGATGCCACTGACAGATCCTGGAGGCAACGCCGTTATGAACAGGTACGTCATCCCTTTCAGGGAACAGTCGTGCATACGCATTAAATCTATGAGCAAAATAGGGCTTCTCACAGTCAAGGTCCCAGGCCGTTTCGAAAAGTAGGGACGGATCAACTGCAGGCAGTTGCATGAGCTTATTTATGGCAGCCGGGGTGAAATTCACTTGATTATGCTAGGAGTAGTAGCACCGATCGAGACACTCGATCTTCGCACAGCGAAAGCTTATGCGATTTACGATATGAGATGTTACTAATTAATCATACGAGAAGGTTAGTAGATTTACCTCAACGGAAAGAGATGAGAAATCGACAAAAGGGAGATGCCGTAGTCTTCGTTGTATCTCCTAGGATTGGACGTATCTCCCAGAATATGCACAAGAAAAACCCTAGGTTTTTCTTCTAAATGACTAAGGCAAGAAACTAATTTTTCTTCCTTCTATTTTATTTGTGGCGCAAATTATGATTGTCAATTGTGTTGGGATGAACTCTCTTTATATAGAAAAATAACTAGTCAAGAGCGTTATCCTTTTCACACCACAAAAACCTATTCCCATAATGAAAAGATATTTTTGCTACAAAAATAAGAGATAATTCCCAAAAAAGCACTCTCTTAATTTTTCCATTAATTATCCAACAAATAGATAATTAATTAATTACACATATGAGATAATCTAGAAAAATTTCTTCTCCTGATTTATCCTCAATAATGGCACCAGTTACAATGTCATTTTTAATTGAAAAGTCTTTTCTATTTTACATATTATTTACCAAATAAATTATATTGCATATTCATTAAATAGACCAACTATTTAATTTAATCTCGAGGTTCCATAAAACTAGAAAACACTCGCGTGTTAGGGAGCCAACCCGGGGACCATGGACCTATAATCAGTAGCTACAATAAATTAAATAAAATATTCATCGAACATAATATTTCTACTCAACTCATTAATTCCGGAATTACGCCACTATAAATCCGAAACTGAACTCTATCGATTATAGATATAACTTATTCTCAAAACATCGAGTCGAGTCAATAAGTGTCCATTGATATAATCATTACATATAAACTAACCCTCCATAGACTATCCGTAAAGAAGCAGGATTATTTTCGTAAACCTTCTTCAATACATCTTATCCTTATTTATCATTAACCCACTAGTGATCAATTAGTTCATAACCAATACGAACTTCCGCGGATCGATCGGTTTCTAGGATTAACAAATAAGGGATTGTCTTTCTACTTCCCGTAGGAAGGAATGGATTCCATATCTGTGAGACACACACTTCTCACTCATTCCAGAATAGTGCCAACGTGAAAGTGATTAGGACCGCGCCTCTTAGCGATCCTTAACGAACACATCAAATACTATCCGGAAAGAAGTAGGTGTATGCAATCACTTCAGGATTAGGGTTAATCCATAAATGATCATCTTGTGATTTAATAAGATTTCTCAATCACGGAATTATATGAGAAACTCAGATTAAATCGGTCCAGTCCTATATGATTCTTATCATATAATAATGCCCCACTTTGACAACCAATGTCGACGGTCCTGATAAGACGGTCACACCATAAAGTGTTTCGGGCACATTAATGGTGGTTTAATCAATAGACCCCATACTTTGATTAACTTCACCACTGACTAATAGTTCAAGTGTATCACCATAAACTTAAGCCTCATGTGCGACACACACTAAGTTATATAAATCTGTCATTTATTAATTATAAAAAACAATTACATAAATTGTCTTTCGGACGCTACTTCCAACAATCTCCCACTTGCATGTAAGGACAAGCAACAATTGTCTTTCGGGCACACTATATCTAACAATCTCCCACTTGCCCGTAAAGACAAACAATGATTGTTTTTAGAGCACCACACCCTTATTCTTTCTATCCATAACATTCTTCCACTTGCTCTAAAGCAGATAAGACATATCTCCCTAATTCGTACCCGCCAAGTGCTTATCAGTGACATTAGATGTCACGCAACTTGGTAAACTGATCAGCTAGGTTGTCGGCTCGAGGCGATCTTTAGGACCAAAACGTCGCCTCTCTGCACGATCTATCTGACCAGGCGGTACTTACTTTCAATATGCTTTGGACCTCTTGTGATTGCAAAGGTCATTTGCATGAGCTACCTCTCAACTGTTTTCACAGTAAAAGGGTATCGGCTCATCGAGACCTGGAATCACTTCCCGATCCAACAAATAACTTCTCAAGCCACACTGGCTCTTTAGCTTCTCCGAAAGCTGCTATGTATGTGACTAACAGAGTCAAATTCGCAGTGCTGGATTGCTCCAGACCGTAGCTCCATCACAAAGAGTAAACACGTACTGGGCCTGAGATCGATTCATGATCATCCTTAATCCGACAAAGAATCAGAATCAGTGTAGTCAACAGTACTCAGGTTCGCACCCGAATACACAAGCTTATGATTCCTCGTTCTCTAAAGATACTTAAGGATGCACTAAAGTGCTTACCAACGCTCGAATCCAAGATTCGATTACAATTGATTTTTAATAACCTGACTCTCTCTATCAAAAGAGAAACTATTCCATTTTCTCTATATCCGAAGATTGAGAGAATTATTCCGTGAGGGGTTGGGTAGGAAACCTCTCGTTGAATATTGCATACGAAAATGCATCATTATCTTAAACCAATACGATGGATGTGATATTGCTAACAACTTGTTCTCATGAATTCGGCCGAATCAAATTCTAAGAATATAGTCCACTTCTCTGATTCAGAGATGCTTTGGCTCGTCAGTTCTTGACTTCAGATAACACACCCATGTTGTTATCAACTATTGCAGTGTTATCCTTTGTAAACACGAATGTCTACTACTTTACCAACTTTGATTCTCTGGTCTACAAAAGACTCATCAATATTCTGGTCAAGCCCACACATTTCAAACATGTGACTTTTAATGACCTAGAGGTTTGCTTTAATCCATCAATGGATGTAAGCATAAGCAGTCAATCTGCCATTGGCTTTAAGCTAACACCCTTCTGTTCCGAATGAATCTAAGTTCCATTGTATGGCAGGAAAGTTTTAGGGCACCACCCCTGTTAATCTTTCTGCTTTTCATAGAGTCAAGCAAGGCTGAGTGGTGAGAAAGTTTTAGGGCATCACCCCTGTTTAACTGTCTACTTCTCAAGGAGTTACTCCCAAAACTACTTGGCTTTGCTTAGAAAGATAAACTTTCTCATTCATTCAACTCTTTTCTATGTAGATCAAATTTCTCCCACTGGGCCTGAGATACTCAGGTGGTTCTACAGGAGTATGAACAGACCTGGAGTACCAAAACTCCATTTACAGGTATTTGGCTTTAAACCAACCTCATATTATCAGAATCCTGTATAGTCCTTCCAGAAGAACCATAGGTAATCAATCACCCCAAGCAGACTGTACAGACTGCATAATCACAGCGGGTCAATGGTTAGACCATACTCCCACTACAATAGGGGATTTGTGTACCTTAAGATCGTGCATATTTGTGAAAAAAATGGAAGAAAATCACGAACAAAAATCATAAAAATTGCACTAAAATAGTATTTCTATATTTACACCAAAGAATGGATGGCGTTCCAGAAATAATAGGAAATCTAAAGTCACACATTTCTTGTATTCTTAGAAGAATTCTATGCATCCACGTGTTTCATCGGTCTTTCCTTTTTTCATGCAAATTATAGTTTGTGGTAGTGGAGATAATTGGAGGTCCTTTTAATTGACCGACAAATTATTGTTTGTGGTAGTGGATAACTGCTTTCAAAAAAGAAAAAGGAAACTGGATGAACTCGAAAGAAAAAGGCAACATTTTTTATTTATTTAAAGTGTATGTGGTGCACACTAAATCTACCTTGGAGCATAAATTAAACTTTGGTAATGTACCTTTAATGAGTAGCACGAGTTTTGTGACACGAGTTGTATTATAAGTATTAATTTTAAAAATTCAATTAGGATTATGGGTTAAAAGACAATTTTAAAAAAAAAATAGTGGATCAGTTAGTATGTATTAATGTATAAAATAAACTAAATTAATGTGATTACACATTTGAATTTTCATTGCTTACAGTAAAATTCATATCATTCATAATCATTGATGTAAATAATCATATTGATCATAATATAATATTGATGTAATATACAATGAAGTATGATGTGTTTAATCATTGACACGTTCAAGAAAGTTAATGCTAATTAGGGCTGGCCATTCACATGGACACCAAAGGTCTATATCTTGACCCCTAGGTATACATGGCCCAACAAAATATGTGTTATTATGTGTTGAATAAAATTGTTTGAAACTCATTTTCCCCTATTTCCGTAAACAACATCGAATCATTGCGTGTAAAACTCTGTTTTTATTATTTAAGTCATTTTTTTGACTATTTGTAGTAAACTTTAATGAATTATTCTTAATTATCAAAAAAAAAAATATAGTTAATAGAAAATAAAATGGATAATTACCACTAGGGTACACACGTGAATTGCAAAAAGAAAGGAAAACCAGCCGCCCGAGTGCTGAGTAGAAAATAGGGAGAAAAGTGTGTGGTCTAGTCATTAGTAGGTACACCGTTTTTGATCCAAATACAAGAACTATTAGTTCTTGGAATTGTGATGTACAAAATAGCTTGACACCCACCTCTTTTTTATAGTAAAAGGTGGCGCCCCATATGGAGTGGAGGAGAAGAAAACTTTTTTCCAATAAAATAAGAAAAATATAATTGATTGATTTATCTCATTTATTATAATATCTTATATTAAATAAATCTGGATATCATCAATATCTTATATTGAATATTTCAAAATATTGTCAATATCTAATATTATTATCTTTATTATATTAACATAAATAAATTTACACTGTTGTGTGTATATATATCACATATATATTACACAAATAAATCTATATATAAATATATAGCCATTACAAGTGTGAAAATGTATATCTTATATATATGTACAACACACGCATGCTAGCAATATATATATATATATATATATATATATATATATATATATATATATATATATATATATATATATATATATATATATATATATTAATATCTAATATTAATATCTAATATTAATATATAGTAATATCATTAATTAAATTAAATTATAATCCAAATGTATCTTATACACTAATAAGTTATACTTCATATGCCAATAAATTGGCATCCTAATATTCTTTAATTAATATAATATTATTAATATCTTGTATATAATTTATTCATAATAAATAAATACCACCATATTAATTTACCATTATAACCTTTATAGTCGTGAGATAAAACTTTCCTTACTTGGTTATCATCTATAACCACATTTTAATCCGGCTAGATGTTCATATGTGTGTGACCCGATAGGCTTCGAATATGTTGGTACATAGACACAAAGTGCAAATTACTTAAAATGCCCTCCATGCCTAACGATCACGGGATAGCGTCTAAAACACACCGTGACCCCCAATCATCGGAAGAGTCAAATGCAATGACTACTACATTTCATGTGAAACAGCTTATCGTGTGTAACTTACAATCCTATCGCTGTAATAATATCCATACGGTCGTTAGTCGAGTGTCAAAACATCAACGACCGTATCTTATAATCTAGATATCAAGCTCTCTCGAAGTAACTCATTTACTTCCACTTTGCAAAGATTCACGAGAGTAAGACATTCATTATAAGAAGGCTATTTTGGATATTCGATCCCAATCATAGGATACGCGATTCCCAGACGACCAATCATGTATATTCCGCATGCTTCAATATCATACCCAATCACTACCGCATGATCGCCCCGTGGCTAGGGGAAACCTCAATAGTGTCAAAGCATGACAATCCACACCGTGATGCCATGAAGACTCCGGTGTTAAGGATAATTACACAACCGCCACATAGTGTGACACTTATCCGTGTAAGTGGGTCGGGTTTAACGTCGCGTTCTCAATACACGCCCACGCATACCCAAGTGTCTCTACACTTCGATAGACGAGATCTATCCCTACCTTTAAAGATAGAAGACATTTAATACGTGTTAGTCTGTTTATACTATCGATGCCCTGTTTAATAGTACATCAGCCTAGAGACATTTAAGTATCAAACTTATTAAAGTGATTAGAGATCTCATCAACCATAATCGCCTATCATGGTTTCTCTATCACAGTTTAATATTAAGGACGTTATCATATAACAATTCACAATTGGTCCTTTAAAATAACATGTATATGACAACACAAAAGCCATTTAGTATATGCATAAACATAAAGAAATTGTAGAAATGATCCGATCCGGTCAGATCCGGTCCAACCCGATTAGGTTTAGGACACTATTTCAACAATCTCCCACTTGGCCAAGAACCAATCACTCGCACTCACAAGACCAAGTTGAAACACAAGAATCTCATGCAATACTAGCAACCAGCTCTACCCATGAACGGATCGCTATCCGTGGGGACTCAGACTATCTTCATACCATGCTCCAAATGACCAAGTCAAAGGAACCGCCTCAACACATACACGAGTATCCGACGAGACCCTGGTCCTTGCTTCAAGCAATGAATCCACTTACTATATCATCCATATAGAAATGGTGGAAGAACCGTACAAGGTTCAAGAATGAACCTCATAGACTCATGTATCGCCTCCCGCCGCGCTTCTAAGGCAAATCGTGTTTTTTGCCTGGTTGTAGAATATACAGTGACCTATAGCTAAGAACATTTTCAGTTCACTGTATCACTTAATCAAAGTGATTGCAAACCCAGACTGTAGCTCCCACTCACCTTCGTAAGACTCAGGATATACGTCTGTATAACTATATTTATTCGCTTTCAAGTTTCGATAAACTAGGAACTCTTCCTTAACTTGTTTAAGGATATTCTCGACATTCACCAGATTTACTTTCATACTTGCGAATGACTCTTCATGGACTTTTATATCCGGCATTACCTTTATGATGGTTCCTATCGCAGTAGCAAAGGAAACCTTTCATAAACATCATCTTTCACCTCATCTTTAGGACTAACGTCCTAACATAGATAGATCTTGAGAACACCGGCTAGCAGCATCCCCGTTGCGATCTATGCTAAACTCTTTTAGCATCACATCTATATAGGTAAACTATAATCTAACAGCAGTTAAATCTATCACTATAGATTCTTATTTCTAAAACAAGAACTGCTAATCCAAGTGCTTTCGTGAAGACCTTGAACTACCAAACATTAATTGACTGTGACATGGGGTGGCAATTCCCGAGAGAGATATTTAATACCTCACTCAAAAATCATAACACACTCCCACTATCCATCTTGCACATGGGCATATCCTTCTTTTGACTAAATCAAACTCCTTTGATTGTCAAACAAAGTAATCGTCTAGAGAAACTTGTTTAAGCCCATAAATGGATCTCGTGGGCTCACATATCATGTTATCGTCTATGAACATTGAACTGTCTGCCCAATGTCTTCAACACTATCATATAGTCATGATACAAAGTTATAACAAGCATAGTCTGAATAGAATCTGGCTCACCTTACAGGACATTCCTCTGGTAAGACAGACTAGGTTCATAACCTGGTTGTCACTGATGGAATCTAATTCAGATATTAGGGCTCCTGGCCATATCTCTCAATCTTTCCTTTCAAACATTCTTTCATAAGTCGTGAGATATTCATTCATCAAGATGAACATACCAGCAGCCCTTTTGGGCTTGAGGTTATCCACAGACTTACAGAACCTTTGTGTGCACTGAGCAGTGTTCTACACCTCATCTCTATGCGGCGTCTGCTCACTTTCCTTTGGTTGAATATATCTTTGTGGTTCTCAAACTCATTTGAGATCTAATTCACTCCCACTGTTTCTTTTGGAAGAAATACTTCCTCTAGAAGACAGCATGTTTGGAGACAAACATTTTGCACCGCGGACAAGTAAATAATATCTAGCGTGCTAGCTAAGACATTCCACAAAGTTGCATATGTCGTACTAGGCTCCAAGCCTTTCTGACTTTGCCTATGACAACTTCAAATCATCGGTTAAGATAGATTCGACATTATCCTCTTCCATATCTAATATGGAATTTATTCAACCTTTATTCTTTGGAACTCGGTTAGTATAAGGGCACTATCCCGAAATGGGTATGGGATACTTCGCATGGCTTGGTCACACCGTTATCATATAAAGTGTTGTTTTCATTTTGGGAACACAATCTAATTGCGTATCCCAAAGATGGTATCCTTCAAGGGAGAATCTTATTCATTTTCAGACGACTTCTGAAACACCCTTCAGGTATTAATTACTTCTATCCAATTGAAGATTAATTCCTAAGTAGCTCGTCAATCTCATATTCGTACTAGCTTGAACTTTTCAAGCTTTCTGAATTGTTGTACTTCAATAAGTACATTCAACTATTTCTAAAAATAGTCATAGATATTAACAAACAATTATTTGCGGCATTAAATGTCATAAGCCAACAAACATCGGTATGTTTAGGTTTTAGACAATTTTTCTAGAATTTATAACCTTTTCATAAAAGGGTATTTTAGTCATCTTTAGATAAGATACGTATCACCCACATGATTCATAATCACATGGTTCAGACATCATCTAAATGACATTTGATTATATGTTTCTCTTCCAGAGAGTCGACATCTAGAACAACTACAAATATCAAGGATAACAGACATACATATATTTAGTTGAGATCTCATCACATATATTAAGTATATAGTGACATCAATCTACTATGTTAGATTCAGTGACCTTTCAACTTTATCGGAATAACATTTATTCTTTACAATTGAATATGTCAACTAAATCCTAACAAATAACTGAACTTGTGTCCTTCATAAGAACCGGAACATAATAACATTTATTTAGTTCCCTTATCAGTTTACTAGATCTAGAATATGGTAAGTGTTACAACATTTGTTTTCTTCTTCCATACCTGTATTCAATCTTTCTAATTTAGTCACACTTATAAGGTATCATATATCTTAGAGTTGACTTTGAACTCAGATAGATTTATCTCAACTCACTTGCCTAGAATAGAAACTTCATTAAGTTCTCTATTTAAGCACTGCCCTAACTTTCCTTTTTAGTCCTTTAAGCACTTGTAAATATTTTTTTAGTGTAGTCTTCATAAGACTTAAGAAAAACCACAAGAGCTATGTCTTTAATTTCCTTTCATAAAGAAAATCTAACGTTTATTAAATAGTTTATTTAACCTTTTGAATCGTATTCAAAACATTGACTATTTAATTAACCTTTAAGCAATGATAGAATTAAGTCGATACTTAAATCTTACAATTTTGAAAACATCCATTCCAAAATTCGGTCTAGTCATTCTTATCCAACGTTTGAATAATTTGTCATCGTATGACCGAATGATTATATTGGTTCGTATCCAATATCACGAGCTTCCGCTTTTCTTTAATAATTAAAGTCTTGGAGCACTGCATTGAATATGTAGTCTTCCTGTCTCCAACTACTATAACGGGATTGCTTGTCTCATTGCTTATTTTAAAGGATTAAAATTACTTAACCATATTTGAGAACGATTCTCAAAAAGTAACAGTCATAATTTGGTTTTACTAATCGAGAATTAAAAACATAAATATAAAAGTTTGCTAAAACTACGACCTAAAAATAAAGATGAAAGAGTGTTGTTGTTTACACACGCAAAATCAAAATGGTCTTTTGGTTTATGATTTTGCTCCCACTAGTCAACTACTCCCAATTGACTTTCACGAACTGTCCAAAATTCTTTAGCGGCTGAGATCCAATCTAGTTACTTGATTCGCGGCGGTGGTCGATCAACCAAGATAATTTCGAAAGGTAGGTAACCCTTTACCATTCACATCTCTATGTGATTCTCAGTGGTTGACTAGTCAACTCTTTGACGATACACATCATTATGTGTTAGTCAACCCCTTGTCTCTAAAGTCGATACGAATACGACGGTGGCCAATCACCGAAAGACTCTATTCAAGTCATAACCCAATATTCACGAGATCTCATACGATCATATCTCAATAACGACGATATACCGGAGGTAGGTCAACTCCCGGCGGTGGTCGATCAGTTGGATCCGAACACAAGCTCTTCACCGTCGTTATAATATTGGGAGACAATATTTCGACTTGATTTTTGTTGTGTAAGTATTTTTTGTAAATTAATTTTAATTTCGGTCTCATCAATTATATCTATCTCTATTGATATATATCCTACACATTTATCTAGATCGTGCCTAGTCATGCATCTATCGTATCATATAAAATAAATACAAGCACAAAATAAATAAATGCGTAAAGTAACCGGTATGATCATGGACTTTTCCTAAGTGCGGTTTCGAATACAAACTGACGAAACCGCGGGTCACAATCTAAGGGTAGCTGCAACCTCCAATAGGATCTTTAATGCGCAATCTCCAATGGGATCTTTATTCTTCTTTCTTTGGTCTCCATCTTCTGCTCCATTCTTGTTACATTTAGTTCTATCTAATAAAATAAATACATCCGCTGCAAACCGGGGGGGGAGGGGGGGGGGGGGGAGCTAACGGGAATGGGATAAATACAGAAAATAAACTAGTTCACGGTCTTCATAACGGCCTAGGACAATTTTAAACCAACAGAAAATTAAATCAATCACATCTATCATATCGGTCAAGTCCATGATCAATCGGGGTCCATATAATCATATTATATCTACTATATCCAATCCATACAATAACATCTTATGAAAAAGATAAAATTAAAATTTAACTAGTTGCGTCTTAATTAATCAATTAACATTTAATCTATTAAATAATTTTATCCAATCAATTAACTAATTAACATTTAATTAATTAAATGAATTTAATCAAAATAAAATTAACGATTAATTTTAAACGATTTTAATTTTTAATTTTAATTAATTAGAACTATTATAAAAATAAATCAAAATTAAAATTAAGTCTTTTTTGTTTTTTTTGTCTTTGGTTTCTTAAACCAAATTTGGTTTAGGACTGGCCACTTTCCAAAATCAAAATTTTGGAAGTGTCTAGGCCGAGGCCTTTTACAAATCAAATATTTGATAGGAGCCTAGGCCTATTCCAAATCAAATATTTGGGAAGGCCAAAAATTTTGGTTTAGGTCTGGCCACTTTCCAAAATCAAAATTTTGGAAGTGGCCTAGGCCTAGGTCTATTCCTAAATTAAATATTTGGAAAGGGCCTAGGCCTATTCCAAACAAAGTTTGGAAACACTATTATTATTTTAATGTCATGTGGCATCCCAATGGCTCAAACTATTTGAACCATTGGTTAGCCACATGACACAACTAAACAAAGGAGATATTAATCACAACTATAAACAATATTGAATCACTAATACACAAAACAAAAACGGGACCACCAAGATCACACTGGGCGAGAGCGCGCGCGCACCGAGGCCGCCGCGCCGCCACGGGCAATCACACGGTGGTGGTGCCGCCGCTGATCGACCGAGCACCACCATGGCCGCCATTTTTCTTTTTGTGTATCAATTTGTGCAAATAAAAAATCTTTCATCTTTTAATTACACGATTTAAACGATAAAAATAACTCCGCAAAATAACATGCTTATTTCTTAAACTCGAAGCTCTCTCTAATACCATTGTTAGGAAATCTACGCGGGAACGCAGCGGAATTCAAAATTTTGATTTTCTTTTACCCAAGACCGACTGCGTTTAAGCAATAAACAAATAAGCTTAAGACGGTGTTACCTTGCTTGATCTAAAAGATCGACGCTTTGACCGTCTAAGGAGAATAGTTCTGCCTAGAGCCGCCCAAGTGTTCTGCCTCTACCGCTAGTCCACACGAACACCCGCCGGAATCCCATCATTGATTGCTATTGGAAAACTCCGGTTGCTAGAACGGTCTTTTTCCCCTCTCTCCAACTCTCTATAGGTGTAACATCCCGACTTTTTAAAAAGGGCAAAGTAGTAATTGGGTATTTTTATTAAGACATAATTATTATTCGTCCCATTTAATTATTTAAAAATTGATTTAATTAAAAGAATATGAGATTTTTATTTTTAAGGAAACTAATTATTATTTACCTTATAAATAATCCTTTAATATCCCTCATGTCACACATCACGCAAGTCTGAAAAAAAAAGAGCACAACGGCAAGAAGAGGTGCGACGCAAAGTTTCAAAAAAAAGGGGGAACGCAATCTTCAACCGTGTGCCCAATCCGTTCATCGTTTCAAGATGCCGCAGTAGAAGAAATTGATCACATGATGAAGACGGTCATTACCATACTCTTCGTTTTCCAAACTGTGAGTTTTCGTTTTATCCCTAAAATCGTAATCATGATCGTTTTTGACAAAAGTTCGAGCTTTGATTGTTTGAATAGTTGCTTTGATCGTAGAGTATCGCTTAAATATCGTAGTTTGGTTGTAGGAGTTGTGAATCGAAGGATTCAAGCCTTGCATTCAGTTTTGGGATCGGTTTTGCTCGCAATTAAGGTAAGAGGCTCTTCCTAATAAGTAATTACGGTTGTACAATGTTTAGGTTGAGTGTACGGTTGTACAATGTTTAGGTTGAGTGTTAGTGTTAGATTTGTATAGTGATGATTTATAATGTTTGATAAATATTTGGTGCCCTTTTTGGGTTGATTTGATGTGAGTGTGTAGGTTTTTTTTTTAGTACTTCTTTGGTGTTGCCGAAAGTTTGTACAGGGAATCAAATAAATAGATGACAACATTAGTATATTATTATCTTTTATTTAAAAATAATAATAATTAAACAAACATAGCTACAGTAATATTACACATATATGTGGAGCCTTTATAATGTTTGTTGTCCGAGGGAGCAGTAGCAGTACAATATCTTAGCAATTTAATTCTTTTTGACGGGTTTTGATCATGTTATTTTATGCAATTAAATATAGATATTGATGGTACTTTTGCTAGTCTGTTATTTAAATTAGGCAATTGGAGAGTTTTGCAAATTCTTTAAATGAATGGGTAGATAACAGAGAGCCCTTCTTTGAAAGTATACACATAAGTATATAAATAAAGTACCAGAGTTCCGCAAGTTACTTTGCATGCACGTTGATATATATATATATATATATATATATATATATATATATATATGTATGTATATGTATATAATTGAGGCAGACAAGAATCATGGTTAATTATAAAAGGCGTTGTGTTTTGATTGATGTCCTTGAGGCTTGGGCTAACTCGTAGCCTTTCTATTTGACTTAAATAACATTAAATGAACATAAACAAGCTCCAATTTAGTTCTCGATGTTTGTTTGGTTCGGCACCGGACGTACTTTAAAGGGAGTTGAAGTCCGGGACCGTCGGAAAGGCATGAAAGGGCTTGTGCTTTGATGAATTAGTATTCATCAATGTCTGTGTAATTGCTATGCCTCGTTTATGTCTAGTGGTCTAGGAAGAGAGTAGTATGTGTGAGGGAGATTATTTGAAAACACTTAGTTAGTTAACTATTTAATAAATACGTACTTGCTTAGTAAAAGGTTAAACATCATGAGAGCTTGGATAGGCACAGTACAATATCGGCAATGTGAGGTTTGGCCAGATAAAGTGGTGATGATCACTGCCGGATTCTAGACCCGCCAGATAAAGTAGTGATCATTCCGCCGGACAAACTCCCGATCGAGATAAACATTCACCGGTCAGCTCTCTAGGGTTGGCCAGACAAAGTGGAATGACTGTCTCGGGACCGCTAGAGATTTATCTCTATAGGGTTGCGTCTTTTGTCTTAGTGCATATTTCACTAAGTGTAGTGCCCTCGCAAACATGCTGTAACAAAGATAAGTTAAGTTAGAAACGTTAGTCATGACATGTTGATGGACATGAAGTGAACCCTAGATTGAGTCGGTCTCATAAGGAAATTTAATAATAATAATAATAATAAAAGAACCTTTCGTTGTATAACTTAGTTATTCATTAGCTTCTCACTTTTACTAAGTACTTTGTACTTACCTCCTTTGCATTTTATTTTGTATGCGTTGTGGGGTGAGAAAACGAACAGGTTGACCAAGTGTAGATGACGGCTTTTGAAGACTTGAAGTCTTGGAGAATCTTTTAGTTTGTTCCTTTATAAAGGTTGTACTAGACTAGTTGTATTTCGTTTCTTAGACTTGTTGTACTTCTACTTTTAAGACTTCGTATTGTATAAGTCTTTGGGTATTTCGTCGTTGTAGTTTAACTATCCATCTTTAGTATGGTTACTTTCTATTCATAGTAGCATTTATGTTTTTACCCGAGTCCTTTTAGCTTCCGTTTGCTTTTATTTGATACGACGACGTAGAGGCTTGCGTATAATATTAGATTTATTTAATGCTATACGCGCCGAACGTTTCTCTTCCGGATAAGGGCTCGGTATCCGGGAGCGGGGCGTTACAATAGGAGTTTTCTATTTTACACAAGAACTATTAGTTCTTGGAATTGTCATGTACAAAAGAGTTTGACACCCACCTCTTATTGTAGAAGGTGGCGCCCCATATGGTGTGAGGAGAAGAAAACATTTTCCCAATAAAATAAGGAAAATATAATTGATTGATTTATCTCATTTATTATAATATCTTATATTAAATAAATCTAGGATATTGCCAATATCTTATATTGAATATTTCCAAGATATTGTCAGTATCTAATATTAACAATCTTTATTATATTACCATAAATCAATTTACACATGTGTATATATATCACACATATATATTACACAAATAAATCTATAAATAAATATATAGCCATTACAAGTGTGAACATGTATATCTTATATATATGTACAACACACGAATGTTTGCAAATATATATATATATATATATATATATATATATATATATATATATATATATATATATATATATATATATATTATTAGTAAGACAAATTGCTAATATAGTGACAAAAGTGCCCTTAATAATTTTAATAAGTAATAAATACCAAGAACTAAGTAAGAATAACCCATAAAATGTCAGAAACTCCAATGAAAATATAATAATGACCTAAAAACAAATAAGTAAATTTATAAAATATCGTAAATATCCAATGGAAAAGTAGTAACATCCAATAAAAGTAGTAATAATGACCAGTAAAATGTCGTAACAGAATAACAGCCCGTAAATTGTCGTAACGGAGTAACAGCCCGTAACATTAAAATGTCTTACCATCCAATAAACAAGTAGTAACAGCCCGTAAAATGTCGTAACGGAGTAACAGCCCGTAACATTAAAATGTCGTAACATCCAATAAACAAGTAGTAACAGCCTAAAAAGAAATAGTAACAGCCCGTAAAATATCGTAAATGTTACAAAATTAATAGTAATAACCCTAAATCCTATACTTTTCAACCAAAAAAAAAAAAAAAAAAAAAAAAAAAACAGCCTGCTTCTCCAAAGTAGAAGCTTCTGGCCGAAATTGACATCCCAGCTTGGCCGGAAATTGACTTGGGCGGAGCAATGGGCGTAGTAGTGATTCAAGCCGAAATAGCAACAGCTTCTGAAATCCTTCCGTTTCCATCCTCAATCAAATCCTTGATTCGATTTTCGTGGCCAATCTTCCATGGCCCCAATCACGCGCGCCGCCACAATGGGAAATTGGTTTTCTCTTCGTGACTCTCTCTCTCTCCGTCGCTCAAAAAAAAAAATCCTTCGCCGGTGCACATGGCCGAAATGGATCTGGTTGGAGCGTGGGGGGGCGATCAAGCTTCCATCACCGGAGTAACTCGCCCAGTACCACCAAAGAAATAGAAGGCAAAATCGACCCATCAGTATTATCAATCGAGCAATCCTTCAATCCAATAGCAGCAGAAACAGAAATGAGGAGAAGCCGTAATCCCCACCAACGGAGCTTTGAGTCCATCCGGAGAAGAAGGTGTCCTAAAATTGGAATCAAATTTGGTCGGAAAATCATCCTCGGAGACCTCAGAGTAACGAGCAGCCTTGTCTCCTCCGGCTGCTTCAAACGCTGATGTTGATCTGGTCTCTTAGAATGAACGCTGATGGAGAAGGAACGCCAATGCTATTTTCTTTTTAGAAGGAGGGTTTTTATTTTATTTTATAGATATATAAGAAAAGGGTATTTTTGGAAAGTTACATATATTTTATCCTGATTAATTAGCATTGTCCTTGCATCCTGATTTTTTAATTAATTTGTCATTCCTGCCAATAACCTATATATATATATATATATATATATATATATATATATAATATATATATATATATTAATATCTAATATTAATTAAATTGCATTAATTAAATTGTATCTTATATCTTATACAAATAAGTTGCACCCCATATGCCAATAAATTGGTATCCGGAATATTCTTTAATTAATATCTTATATTTAATTTATTCATAATAGATAAAAACCACCATATTAATTACCACTATAACCTTTATAGTCGTGAGATAAAAATTTCCTTATTTGGTTATCATCTATAACCACATTTTAATCCGGCTAGATGCTCATATGTGTGTGACCCGATAGGCTTCCGAATATGTTGGCCGTAGACACAAAGTGCAAATTACGAAAATGCCCTCCATGCCTAACGATCACGGGATAGCGTCTAGCAACACACCGTGACCCCCAATCATCGGAAGAGTCAAATGCAATGACTACTACCTTTCATGTGAAACAGTTACCGTGTAACTTACAATCCTATCGCTGTAATAATATCCATACGGTCGTTACTCGAGTGTCAAAACATCAACGACCGTATCTTGTAATCTAGATATCAAGCTCTCTCGAAGTAACTCATTTACTTCCACTTTGCAAAAATTCACGAGAGTAAGACATTCCTTATAAAAAGGTCATTTCGGATATTCGATCTCAATCATAGGATACGCGATTCCCATACGACCAATCATATATACTCCGTATGCTTCAATATCATACCCAATCACTACCGCATGATCGCCTGTGGCTAGGGGAAACCTCAATAGTGTCAAAGCATGACAATCCACACTGTGATGCAATGAAGACCCTTGTCTTTAGGATAATTACACAACCTCCACATAGTGTGATACTTATCCGTGTAAGTGGGTCAGTCTAACGTACGCATTCTTTAATACACGTCCACGTACAGTCCAAATGTCTATACACTTCGATAGACGAGATCTATCCCTGCCCTTAAAGACAGAAGACATCTAATACATGCTAGTCTGTTTATACTATCGATGCCCTATTTAATAGTACATCAGCCTATAGATATTTAAGTATCAAACTTATTAAAGTGATTATAGATCTCATCAACCATAATCACCTATCATGGTTTCTCTATCACAGTTTAATACTAAGGACATTATCATATAACAATTGGCCCTTTAAAAGAACATGTATATGACAACATAAAGCCATTTAATATATGCATAAACATAAAGAAATAGTAGAAATGATCCGACCCGGTCGGATCCGGTCCAACCCGATTGGGTTTAGGACACTATTTCAACAGAAACTGTGAGCACTTTCGACCCGATTCAGTTCTTACATATCGTCTGTCTAGCATACTGTACACTGCCAAGTAACGTTCGGTCAGCCTAAATTATTATTTTACGAATTATTATTATCATTATCATTATTATTATTATTATTATTCATTTTGTTTAATTCATGTCATGTAGTAATGTTAAGTGTCATTGATGTAATTCATGATATTTATTCATAATAATGGAATTATGCCAATTCATTATGACAATCTATGTATGACTGCGATGTGTAATGGTACATAGTGTGTTATGCATGATTGCGGAACGTAACGGTACGTGACACATGATAATGATGATTATGGTAGCATGTGTATGCCTGCGGAACGTAACGGTACACAGTGTGAGTGCGGAACGTAACGTAACGGTGCATATCACTAAGGAATGATAAATTATTGATAAGTGCATTGAATATGTTGGACTTATTTTTAAGTTTTAGTGATGAGTGCCAAACTAACTGTTATAGAGCAAAGGCAAAAAGATGTCTAGATCAAATGTATAGGTTTATTAGAGTTTGATCTTTGTATAGGTTTGATCAAACAAGCACTGTAAAGGTCAGCTGACTTGTTTTAGCAGACTAGTCTAGGTCAGTAGGGTAGTTAGGTCAGTAGACTTATCAGGAACCTGCTGAAGACTGAAGGCTGAGGGCTCAAACTCAGCAAATGAAGGCTAAGGGATCAAACTTAGTGATTAAAGTCAAGGATATGCGTTCAGAATTTAGGCAAGTCTGTGATGACCTAAGCTGATTGCATATACCTTGTGTAGAAGGTCTAAGTTCCATAAGTTGGATGATGTTTGGAACTTGGTAATAATTAAAAGGTGTAATCTAACTTCACAAATAAAAGTTAGATAAAAGAAATCAGCTGCATTGTATTTGATACACAAAAATTGTCGTTTCAAATGATCGATGAACTCTGCTTGATGATATACCTCGATTAATTCAAGATTACATTGGAAGATTACATGGATAAGGACAGCCAACTACCTCTGATTTATCAAACAAATCAAGGGCTGAGATTAAAAGGACGTTGGGATGATTCAGGACTTTATCCAATGATTATAAGTCAAAGGGTGGATGATCGGATCACAAAAGGATTCGACAGCGTCGACCCTATGAATAGTGACAGAAAGCAAGTCAAATGAGACAAAAACCAGGAACGGTTATATTTGAATTTCAAATACAAGTCACATGTCATCTTACCTATAAATAGAGGACTTCCAACTCAGAAAAAGAAGATGATTGATGAATTTTAAGAGAAAAATATAAGAGATAATTCTGAGCTGCAAGAACACCCTGCTGAACGTACTGAGCTTAACCTTACTGATCCAAAGAAAATCTTCAAGTGTATTATGTATTCAACCTGCATCAAGTTTACACATTTGAAGACTGCAAGCTGCTGATTATATCATCCTAATCAAGCTGCTTCAACTGAATCATTTACTTGATTCAATCCTTATTTTACAAAGAACTTGTCAAGACAAAGAAGCATTTATTGGGTGTGAAAGATCGTTGTTTGTGGTGGAGCCGGTGAAGATGCAATCCTACCCTTCAAGGACCAAGGAAGACTTTGGAGCAAAGAATCCTACCTGCTTCCTAGTTTTCGCTTAGTGAAGCCATAGTCATTGGTGAAGGACAAGCAACTTAGGAATCTTTGTAATAAATTACATCAAAGATCTCTAGTGAATTACCTCCAACATCACAAGAGAAGAGTGGACTGACGAGATTACACCACTGGAACCATTATAAAATCTGCCTATTTACTTTCTCGCACTTACATTCTCGCATTTAGTTTATTATACACATCAACCTCATCGAATCTAGCAAATCGAACTCACACATACACTAATGAGTATCTAATACTTAGTAACATATTTAACAACAAGTAACAAGGCTTTATTTTTGATATAATTCCATTTGCACAAATTCAAGAAACTCATCCATCAAGAACTACGTGTATCAACAGTTACTAAGGTATCGCAGACTCATCGAGGTATCAAAGAGGTCAGTCTTGAAGTTCTTGAGTTTGTTAACTCCAAAAATTTTTAAGTGTTAAGTTTATTCACCCCCCCTAAACTTAACCAAAGCCATTTCAAGGGACCAACAATTTGTATCAGAGCAGTGATTCTGTTCTGAAGTAATCCTACTTGTTGTGCTTGTGAAAATACTTTGAAAATCTTTTCAAATCATTGGTTTTCAAAGCCTTGCATCATGGATAACAACCAGTACGCTAGAACAATGTTGATGTGCTCTGCAGATCGTTTTGATGAATATAAACGTCGTGTGCAGGCTTACCTTGCTGCAACTCATGATGAAATGATGGATGTGCTCACAGATGGACCACTGGAGATTACAAAGTCAGTAACAGTAGGTGAAAAGACACAGTACATTCCAAAGCCTAAAAAGGAATGGAATGCTGAAGATAGAAAGAGAACAAACCTCAACAATATTTCTATTGATATCATCTACAGAACCTTGGATAGCAATATGTACATGACGGTTAAAGATTGAAAAACTGCTAAAGAACTTTGGGACAAAATACAGTTGATCTGTGAAGGCACTGATGAATAAAATCATTGTTGCAAAGAAGAAGTTTCAAAAGTTTGAAATGAAACCCAATGAAACCATTGAACAAATGGAATCAAGGTTCAATGCAATTTTGGATGAACTCACCCTGCTGAGTGTTGTGTACTCAAAAGAAGAAATCAACACAAAAATCTTGGAAGCTTTACCTGCTACAGAAGGATGGAAGATGAAGGTGACAGCCATAGAAGAAATGAGAAGACAACATGAAGAGGATACATTCAAATTATTCTCAGATCTCAAGGCATATGAACTCAAAAAGAAGTTGTCATCTACCACTGAAAAAGAAGAGCCAAAAACCACAACACTGGCTGCTTCACATCAAAAAGAAGGATCATTATCTCAAGATGAATTACTGGATGAAATGCAAGAGCAAATAACATTGCTGAGCAAGAAGATCAGGATGATGAAACGTGGGAAAAGCTCACCTAGGAATTTCACAAAGAAATTCATTGAAAAGAAAAAGGAAGAAACAAAGAAAGACAATGATTTCTTGTGTTTTAATTGCAAGAAACTAGGACACTTCAGACATGACTGTCCTGAGTTAAAGCAGAAAAAGGAACCAGATTATCTTTGCTTTAATCGCAAGAAGAAGCCTGACATTTCGCACTGTTGTCCAGATCTCCAAAAGAACAAAAGTCAACAAAGAAGACATGGCAAGAAGGATGTGGTTGCTGAAGATGAATCTAGATATGAAGTGGAATCTGAAAAGGGAAATGAATCAGATGACACAACTTTGGTTGCTGATATGGAAGACTATGCATTAATGACTAATATGGATGAAACAGAGGAGGTATACAATATTGTATCAATTAACACTCATGCTGAAAGTGATTGTGAATCAACTTGTGGTTCAAATCCTAGAAACTCTTACAATGAAGAAGCTTTGGATGCCATCCTTAATCAACTGAGGAAAATACAATCTGGTTATGAGATTGTGAAGGTTTGAAAAAAGCTCTTCAAGTAGAAGTTGAAAGATTGAATCTTTGCATTAAGGGTTCTCAAAGGTAAAGAGAAAGACGTTGGACGTAATCAAGATAAGCTGGCCGAACATCCAAGAGCCTCTGAATCAATCTGTGAACCATCTTGTTCCTCTACCGCATACAAATCTGGAAAGCCTTATGGTGATAGAAAAGGGCTTGGATTTGGAACTCAACAATCCAAAAAGAGTGGATCCAGTAAGGCTACTGAACCTAGTGCCAGAATTGGTCCTAAGTTCGTACCTGCACAAGATCCAACTCCTAGTAAGGTTGCTGAGGCAGTAAAACCTGCTGAGAATGCTTCAAAGAAGCAAAATCAGAAGTCAAAGAAGTCAACAGCTCTTAACAAAAAGAATAAATCCAAAAATAGGATTGTTGTGCCTTCCAAACCTACTGATAGCAGACCTGCTACCAAGTCTACTGGACCACAAAGAGATAAGAACCAGAAACATTCCAAGGATAAGAATCCTAAACCCAAAAATGTTAATCATTCTAGGGATATTTATCTCCGGGGGAAAGGTAGACTGTTCCCTACTGATGATGATTGGAATGTTCATGTGTCCAATGATAGAAACAGCAAGTATAACCATACTGCTAGGGTAAAACCTAAGCAATGGAATCAGCAAAGGACTCAACAGAGGGCTTATACAAGACATCAGCAGAGACCTCAGCAGACTCCATACTACAGGGCTGTTCCTAACAGACAGCAGACCAATGGTTATGTCAATGCTTCTAACATCAAGAATCACTTCAAACAACATTATAAACCAAAAGGCCAGAAGACATATGTGAATCCTACACAACCAACTGTTAAAACTTATGGATGTGTAGAATACATATATGAACCAAAGTATGACACTTTTAGGAGAAGACCTTATGGAAACATCCCAGGGATCATGCTTACCACTGACCATTATGGACCCAAACAGGTTTGGGTACCTAAAATGTATTTACTTTGTTTTGTAGGGTGTCTGGTACTTTGACAGTGGATGTTCCAGACATATGACAAAGAATAAGCACTGTTTGTCAAATTTTGTGACAAAGGATGGTCCAAGGGTGAATTTTGGCAACAAGAACACACTTGGATACACAAGAGGATATGGCACACTTGTGAGGAATGGACTTACAATCAGGAATGTTGCATATGTCGAAGAACTGGACTACAACTTGCTGAGCACTGGTCAATTCTGTGACATGGGATACAAGGTCACTTTTGACAAAAACAATTGTATTGTCATTAGTGAAAGAGGTGATCAAGTTGTACTGGCTGGTAGAAGACAACAAAACATGTACATTGTGGATTGGTCTACTGCAGTTCCAGAAACCTGCCTGATTGTGCATACTAAATCAGAACTCAATTGGTTATGGCACACGAAGTTGAATCATCTAAATTTTGATGATATCAATCAGCTAGTAAAGAAGAAACTGGTGATTGGTTTACCTGAGATCACATTCAAGAAAGATACTATATGTTATGCATGTCAGTAAGGTAAACAAACAAAATCAAGCTTCAAGTCAAAAACAAAACTATCAACTAAGAGAGTGCTGGAACTAATGCACATGGATTTATTTGGACCAGTTACACCAACAAGTGTTACAGGAAAGAAATACACCTTAGTGGTTGTGGATGTACATGCACTGTCAGTTGCAACCTCTCCCTGTCTATTTATATAGACCTATCACAACAGATTCTCTCTACTTGCAAAATCTCAGATCTATACTCCCCGTTTTTACACTGTGTGAACACAGATTTGAGAAATTTTCTTCTTCATCTCATTTTTCTTTAACAATGGCGGAGAAGATTGATGTTCAGATTGGAACAAGCCAAAGTGTTTATTGGTTTTGTTGTTGATGCTAATAAAACAGAATTAGCTATCAACATTGGTAGAAGAATAGGGAGATACACAGGCCTGGAGAATGTACTGAACATAAGATTGGAAACAATCTCATATACAAACGTTGTCGCTTTTGGAAGAATATTGTAAAGTAAAGGAAGGAATCAAGCATTCAAAACAGTTTTGAATGCACAAGAAATAGAAGTTTCCTCAAGTCTGCTGAGGGAAGTTTTTGGTTTTGAAGATATAGTAGATGGTCCAACAAATCTTGAGGAAATGGGATTATCCAAGATGGATTTTGTTGATAAGATCAAGACCGATAAAGCCACCAAATCAATTCCAGGTATTAATGTTAAACACATTGGGAATGAGTACAACCTGCTGAGCAAAATCATTGCAAAAAATATATTAGGGCTGGTTGGAAGTATGGATACCCTGTCAGGACCCAAGATAGAGCTGCTGATGATTATTTGCAGAAGTATGAAGTTTGATTGGGCTGGGTATTTCATTCATTACATGAAGAAGGTTGCAAAAGAGGAAAGAGAAGGAAAGAGGAAATCCAAGGCCTTGCCCTTAGGATTAATGGTTTAGACCCTGCTGAATCATTTGGAGATTCCTGATGTAGCACCTGAAAAGATTAATCAATCTAGATACAAGAAAGAGATTGATTATGCTATCCCTGGTCTGGATGATGATGAAGAAGGTGGTGCTGAGGCTGCTGATAATGATAGTAATGGAGATGATGGTGATGCTGGTGGTGAGCAGGTCAAGCAAACAGTTAAGAAATCTATTAAACCTGCTGCACCAAAGAAGGTTAGTGAGAAAAGAAAGGCTGCAGATACAAAGAAGATAACTGAGATGTTAAAGCCTAAAAGAACAAAGAAACAAACAAAGACAGACTTACGAGTCTGCGAGGTCAGTCCAAATGAAGTTGAGATTGCCGACCTCACCAGTAGTGCTAGAAAAATGTTATTGAGATTTTGAGGGAACAACAGAAAGAAGCCAGTAGAAATAGGAAGTCTACTGTGATTGAAATTGATGATGAGCCACTTTCCAAGAGGATGAAGGAGATTGTTCATAAAAAGAAACATGGAAAGGGAAAACAATTGAGAATCTTAAAGGCTCAAATGGCACAAGAAGCAGTAGAAGAAGCAGTAGGAGATGCTATTGATGCTGAGCCATTGACTATTATCAAGCCTAATGAGGAAGCAGATGTGTTATTGAGCAACCTGCTGGAGAGTCACATCAAACTACAGAGACTGAACCTGCTGTTGATGTTGTTGGATCCTCACCTACTAAGGCTGCTGAGCCTACTGGAAGTGAACAAGTTGTTGTTGAGCAATCTGTTGGAGAATCACAGCAGTCTGTTGCACCAGAGCCCGTTGTAGAAAGTGATAGATCTACTGAAGCTGCACAAGTTGTTGTTGAGCAACTTGTAGAAGAACCATAGAAAACCACTGAATCTACACCTGCTGTGGTGAGTGAAACACTTGTACAAGACCCTGCAATTCCTACAATAGTTCAAGGGGAAGAGCAGTCTGCTGCTAACCCTACTGATGAGCATATAAGTCAGGGGGAACCAAGTGTGATACAGATGGAGGTAGTAGGAACTAATATTCAACCTGAGCAACCTATTGCCCTTGAGGTATCTGTAGAAGAAACATTGCATCTACTTGTTGAGACCTTTGGAGGTCAGCAATGTGCTGCAACAGCTCCCAGAGGATCATTCTTACCCTATGAAAAACATGAGAAGAAAAGGAAAGAAGGGTATGTTGATCCAAAACTCCTGCTGATGGCTGATTACTTCCAATGGAAGTTTGGATTCTATAGGAAACAAAAACCTACTGAAGAACCTATGACAGACTTTGAAGAATGGGTTTTTGAGAAATTGGGAGTGGAGAGTTTGCTGGATCTGATTGATACCTCTTTGTTACAATCAAGGCTGATGGATTTGTTTGATGAACAACAGAAAGAGGAGGGTATCAAGTTCAGGGATCCAAGAGGTGATGATGATGACTCTTCATCATCTGATTCTGATGATAATCACCCCTCTGGTCCAGGAGAAGTCAGTGGAAGTGCCATGATTATTGAACCAAGAGTAGAACAGTCTACTGGTGCTAGACAATCCACTGAGAGGGAGCAAACTGGACAGATGAATGAGGATGAGGAAAATCTCACCATTGATGATATTGAGGCACAAATCAATGACGGTATAGATATTGGTGCAAACAGAATGGTTGGTGAGATATCCACTATTTGTTGAAGAACCTGCTGAGCATGTCGATGATCAGCAGACTGTGGATTTAAGTGAAGAAAGAGTTACTGATCATGTTGAGCCAAGTGTCAGTTCTGAGGATTCAATTCAATATCAACACCGGATTGACATCAAGACACTTTAACCAACACCGAAATCTTTTGAGAAGAATTGCTTGATATTGGGGAATTTCAACAAGAAAATATGGATATATTCCCCGATCAGGTTGTTGTGGCTCAAATTGTACAAGATCGAGAATCAAGAGGAGGTGCAAAGTTGTTTGGGCTACAAACAACACTCTGGACACAAAGTTGGAACAGAGGTACATGTCGCTTTGGTTTTCAAACAAAGACTGGACAATGGTTGGAACCAAATTTGGGTTTGGAGGAAACCCATTTGTTCAAGATGTGTTTCTTTGTAGTGGAGCCTCACCTGAGACAAGGCCACTATAGGAAATTTAGTCAAGAGTCATTGTTGATGAAGAAGAGCAGCTATTGGATTATGACTTTAGTGATGAGGAGTTCCAAATGCCTGAAGAAGAAAATGTTGCTATTGATCCCCCACAGGCATTTGTACCTATTTTTGAAGAACCAGCTCTTGATCCTATCTTGGAAGAATATCTAGGCCCTAACCCTACTGGACTAGATAGGTGTTGGGCAATGGTTGTGAGCAATCAGAGGCCACAATATAATGTTGAGGAGCCTGCTGATGGAAGTGCTAGAGAAATGGCTGGTGGAGTACCAGCACATGTCCTGGAAGAGTTGAGAACTGTCAGAAATGATATTACAAATCTAAGAACTCAAATGGACAGGCAAGAGCAGAGGTTTGATGACTTGATCAAATTGGTGGAAAATAGAGGAAGGAGTACAGAAACAGTTGCCTCCAATATTATCTCAAATCAGTATGCTCTTGCTGATCTTGCAATGGAAGTGAAAGGAATCAAGGAAGGGAATTCACTGAAAGTAACAATTTATATCCATTCATCAGAAACTTGACAAGCTTGCTGAAACACCTGAGCTTGCTGAGGCTGCTGGAACATCTCAACCTGCTGGATTGGATCGTAAGCTTACCGAAAGGATCAATCTACTGGAGCAGCCTTTGCAATCTAGGATTACTGCAGTTGATACAAGAACTGAGACATGGAAGGACAACTGAGTAATCTGATTATCACACATGAGAGTGTTCATGGTCTGTGTCCCGTTTTGTTGATGATGTCACTAAGGGGGAAGAGGGCCAAACAGCAGTAGCAAAAGAGGCTGCAAGGATTTTTGCCAAGAAGAAATGGGAGAATGAGATAAATGCATTCAGGGAACCTGCACCTATCAGAGTTCAACTTACTGATGATCTCCTTAAGCAATACAAGAATGAGTACTATAACAGGAGGAAACCTTATCATGACAAGGGATTTCAGGAAGGTCTAAATTCATTCTTGGGATTGATGTTTTGGGAAGCAAGGGTTAAAGCCTTGAGGGCAAGTTTCAGAGGTGGAAGAGGTGGAAGAAGTGGTAGAGGTGAATGGAGTTTACCTATCACAAAAGCTAAGGACTCACTGAATGAATTTAAGGAACTGTACATGAAGTTTGTATTCAGAGTGAATCAAATCAATGTCCTCATGCCTGAAGCATGGAAGTGGTGGAAAGAAGTAAATCCCTACATTGACTTTACCTTGATTGAAAATGAATGGATGAGGGATATGATAGAAGAAATCAGAGCCTACCAAGAACAAGTGGAGAAGGCTAGACAAGAAAGAGAAAGAAGACAGTAGATCAGCATACTTATTATATTTTATCCTTGCTGCATCTAGACTGTAATAACTGTGAACAAATGATTATAATGAGAATTGACTGATATTTGTTCTGTTTTTTTTAAATCTTTTTGCTTTGCTGTTAGGTGAGGGTAGTGGCAACATCACCAAAAAGGGGGAAATTGTTGGACTTATTTTTAAGTTTTAGTGATGAGTGCCAAACTAACTGTTATAGAGAAAAGGCAAAAAGATGTCTAGATCAAATGTATAGGTTTATTAGAGTTTGATCTTTGTATAGGTTTGATCAAACAAGCACTATAAAGGTCAGCTGACTTGTTTCAGCAGACTAGTCTAGGTCAGTAGGGTAGTTAGGTCGAGTAGACTTATCAGAAACTCGCTTTGACCGGAAGGCTGAGGGCTCAAACTCAGTAAATGAAGGCTAAGGGATCAAACTTAGTGATTAAAGTCAAGGATATGCATTCAGAATTTAGGCAAGCCTGTGATGACCTAAACTGATTGCATATACCTTGTGTAGAAGGTCTAAGTTCCATAAGTTGGATGATGTTTGGAACTTGGTTATAATTAAAAAGGTGTAATCTAACTTCACAAATAAAAGTTAGATAAAAGAAATCAGTTGCATTGTATTTGATACACAAAGAAATTGTCGTTCAAATAGATCGATAGGTATTACAAACAGATCGATGAACCTCGCTGATGATATATCATCATCACGATGTTTCTTATGAAAATAAACAAGTAATAAATAAAATCCGATATACCTCAAGTGCAAGGATCGTAGTAAGGATGTTGATACCGGGTCGATCTTACGGGGAACTGGCGATTGCTAACCATAGTTTTTGTTTAACTAACTAACCTATGTCACGATTACTAAACTAAACAGATATGAAAACAGTAAATAATTCACAAGAAAGATAACAATGACGTAAACTGGACAGAAGATCAATGATCTAAAGCCAGGAAAGATACTTTTGAACCAATTTAAACTAAACTAAACCTAATATGCAATAAAAGACTAACTAAGCTAAACAATTCAAATTCAAGGGGTTCAAATCAATAAGTTACGAACGAACAAGCAATTGATCCACCTATCCTATCAACGTTCAATTTCAATTCAGATTATTTCATGATTACCAATCAAGTTGTGATTCACCTGTTCAAAGGTATGAACCCTAATTTCTTAGGTAAGTTCGTCTATTAATCTCTATCTTTCGATCTAAAGATTAACGCTTTCAAATCAAGGTGCGAAATCTCTCAATTTCTAACCTAGAAATCTAACCTAATAACTCTCGTTAATTAGATCAAATATCTATTCTTTATCATGGTGATCTAAAGTCTAGCATGATTTTCATCAAATAAACGATCAACAAAGCAAACATCTTTCGATATAAATTTGCAATAATCAACATAAAGCATGATAAAAGAAACAACTCGTAATAGATACTCACAAAATAATCACGAAAAGAAACTGAATTGTTGAATCGGACGGCTTCACAACGCTTGTTCAATGGAGGTCTAGCCTCTTAGCATCCTCTTGAAGATCGAATTGTTTGAGTAATAATACATAAAAAAGTGTTTTAATTTACTAGAAAACTAAGAACAATAAAAACTGAGCCGCCCCTAGGGTTTAGGGTTCGGAAATCTAATGTTGTATTGTGTGAGAAATCCGCTGGTATTTATAGAGATTGAAGTCGGTTCAGCAAATTCGGCGCTTGGACGCCCGTTTGAATCCTTTAACGCCCGTCCACTCTTCCATACAAACTTCGAATCGGGCCGAGTCATGATTAGACGCCCGTCCTTCCAGCGTCCACTCCAGCGTCCAAACTCTCTGAATCAACTTCCCTTTCCTGGTCGCTCGTCCACATCTTCAGACGCTCGTCCACTATGGACGCCTTGATTCAAGATTCGGGCGCTTGATTCAATATGATCGAATTCTGATTTCTTGATCTTTATCTCTTTTTTCTCTATCCCATTCCTTCATTATCTCTTTTATCATCAATTAGCTCGAACTTAATCAACTTTTGATCATCTTTTGAGCCTCAAACATGTATCTATAACACATAGAAACATCACAAAATGTAATATCATCCAATTAATCATAAAAACATAATTAAAACACATAAATTAACCTATTTTGCGAATAACTCATTTAAAATATCATTTGCTCAATAAATCTATTAAACACTCGTTTCTTATGCAAATTATACAAATATGAGGGAAATTATTATAAAATATATCGATATAAATCGTATAAAATCACCCTTAACAACTCCCCCACACTTAGCTTTTGCTCGTCCCGAGCAAAACAAATTGAAAATCAAGGCTCGGAAAAAAAATAGACATCTCAGACAATATAGCATAGATCCAATAACTCAGAAGTTCACCACTGTGTGTGTGCAAAGCCATAGAAAACTTCCACTAAATCCAAACTTGAGAAACTCAAAGCAAAACTAGCTAATACCCCCTCGTAGACTAGCAATAAATGACACTCATAAGGTTTACCCTACAAACGTAAATATCCCGACAAGAATGATCGAATATATCTAGGGCCTTTCTGACATACTCAGAGGATAATCCCTACAGCATATCTATCAGTTTATACTGGGGATAAGATAGACGATAACTTAGTCTTATATTCATTTCATAACAATTCTTTAGTTGATTTAACTATTTCACTTTTAAACGCACATCAGAATGAGCTCTTGCCCTGTCATAAAAGAATAGGATATTCGAGATATACCCTACCTTACTCCAATCATAAGGCAGCTTCTTCTGACTGTCGTGAGCTTTTAGTCATCATAGTGGTATAGGACATACGTGGTATATCCTATCGCACTCAAATCATCGACCAGCTTTCGACACACCCAATTACTTCATTATAATTACTCAACTTTTTCATTTGACAATAAGTTACGTGTTACTTATCACATTCAAACCTAAGATATTCACAGTATAACATACTTCGGATCTAAATACAAACTATCATAAATCTCAAGATATATACGTAGCACTAAGCACATGACTTATAAGAAAATCAGAAATCACTAATCAGAAAGGGTATAGCTTTATAAATTAGCTCATCATTCACTATGGCTCGTGAAAAATATATATATCGGGTAAAACAACTAACTTATCAAACATATGATATATAGCTTGGATGACTATAAAAATAACGAACACTGAATTGAATTGCCTACTCGGGACAAAACAAAAACAAAAATTTATTACGAGTTGTTTAGCTCATTCTTAGCTCATTTTGCATAGAAACATAACGAATTAAGCAAATGTATAGATACATATCAAATCATCCCCTCCCCCACACTTAAAGATCAACATGTCCTCATGTTGTGCAGAAAGTAAATAGAGAAAGAACTTAGCTGATTTTAACAGATACACGAATCGTCGGTCAGGCCGGAGCCTATATAGTGACACTTAGAACTCGTAACCAATTAATGTAGCTCGACAAAACTGCTAAAATTATACCTGCACGACTCGACAAACACGGAAACATCTCGGGGAAAATGGGGAATTATACCAGAATGAGAAGATACAACAAACTCGAGTAATAGCAAAAGATAAAGCATTGAATACATCCATAAGGTGAAACAAAGTAGAAATGAAAGTGCTGATGCCTTATGGCGTACATGATCCATCGGAAAGAATAAATAGTAGCAATATCAAAAGTACAATGAATCAAGTAAGGAAAAGTGTCAATAATACACAACCATCGAATCAAAGAAAAACAAAAGCTAAGATCAGAAAAATAAGATCAAGTCTGGCCCGGTGCCGCAGAATCATCAGCCGGAGGATCAAAAGAGGGTCCAGATGGTGGTGCCATAGTCCTGTCTACTGAGTCAGGCTGCTCCTCTTCGGAAGACGACTCAGACTCATCCAGAATGTCCGCAATGGCCTGTCGATCTCGTCAGAATAAGTAAAATTAAGGAGGCTTGGAGCGAAGATGTTGTCGTCCCTCGGCTGCCGGCCTTCACTCATAAATTTCAAAATAGTCAAAATATTGTTCTGAGACGTCCTTATGTCCTCCAACCAGTTACGTACACTGTTACCCATACTTAGCCTCATCCGGACCGAGGGAGATAAAGTAGGAAGAGGGGATGGTCGAGGCGGTGCCGAAGAAGAACCAGGCTCCTGTGGTGCCTCCGACTCAGAATGTCCCGAAGACTTACCCTTTTCCCTCTGTATAGGCCTCGGGTTCTTCGGTTTATGATCCGCTCCATACTCAGGCACACCGGCATCAAGACACAAACTGTGAATCAAGTGAGGGATAATCAAGCTACATGTATAAATCTTCTGATTGACAGCTACCTCATTGTATAATGCTTGTCCCACATCCACATTTAGGCCAAATGTCAACGCATAAAGCATGCCCAGGTCACCAATATGAAAATGCATCAAGTTGTTTTTAGGCAACAACCGACTCTGAATGAACCTACACTGGACTTTCTAGTCCTCCGTCCAGGTAGTGGTGACTAACTCTTTCCGGTCTCCACCCGGTCTCAACGTCCAAACCACATCCGGGCAAACTCTCAACCTCAACTCCTCCAAAGGATCCTGTCCCGCACTCTGCCTATGAACGATCTCTTCTTTACAGTCCCGTCCCTCAAAAGCCACCAAGTTATACTTCTGATTAATCACCTCTGGCGTAAACGGAACTTCCACCCCTCGAACCACAACTACCCCCGTCTCCAAGTCGGTTTCCGAACAATTAGCATAAAATTCCCAAACTAGGGAGCCATTTACCAGGGTAGTCGGGATAGTCATCAAGGCATCCCATTTTCGGTCCTTGAGCAACTTGACGAATCCCGGATCTACCTTCGCCTCCAATGTAGCCCTCTCAATCAACATGGTCCTCGAGAAATAATGTTTGGTATAAGCGTCGTGAGCTCTAGGGTTCACGAATCTACGAGGCATAGGCATAGGAGCTACGATTTTTGCTTTCTTTCTAGGTTGTGCAGCCCTAGTCTCAACCGGTTCCTCTTCCCGGGTAGCATTCACAGTTTCCTCAGCCCTAGACGATCCTCCACCTCGGGGAACCCTATGCATCTGTACCAATGGAATATCTTCATCCGTCTCAGACTCCGAGGTTGGTTCATCTCTCAAAGTTGCCCTAGTTTGGGTAGCTCTATGGGGTTGCTCTCGAATGCTAACACCCCGGTTCGGATCAACTAAGGTGGGATCAAACTATTTGTGCTTCTTCCCGGCCTCCCGGGCCACATCCTTACCATGTCGCTTCACTACCGCCTTCTTATGAACCATGATTCAATCCTAGACTAAACCACAACAATCCCAAAACAAAACAAGGTACCCGTTTAACATCCAAATCGAGATTTCAAAAGCACCAAACCACAAACCGCAACCATCCATTATCAACAACCAGTCCATTCATCATCCATCACATCACCACAGCACAAACCAGCAAGAATCAAGAAACAAAACGAGAAAAAAAAACAAATAAGGTGCAATTCACATAAAAGAGTCGAGCCGAAAATCGAACTCCAAAAAAAAACGTGAATTAATCCCAGAAAAGTTACTAGAAACTTACCAATGATGATGATAGAACGAGAATGATGCTAGAAAGGAACCTTAACGGTGCAAATTCAAGTTCAAAAAATCGAATTTTTCTTGAGAAAATTCGGACCAATGAAGTCTCTGATTCGTCCAAACGGTTGTTGATTGAGGATTGAGGCTTAGAAAAGTGAAAAGAAGGGATCAAAAGCGGCCTATAGCAACTTAAAGCGCCCAATTTGGTGTAATATCGAAGGATTTAGGTTGAGAGGAGGCAAAAAGTCGGGTTTCATTTTTGAAATTCTGAAAAAAATGAGTGTTCATGGGTTGAGGGAGTATATATAGGCAAGGACTGGACGGGCGTCCAAGTAACCGGACGGGCGTCCAGCCAATGAACACATGAACTGGACGGACGTCCAGTGTATTAGACGCTCATCCAAGCGTTCAAAACAAATACAGGATTGGAGGGAATATATCAGACGGGCGTCCAGGTATAGTGGACGCTCGTCCAATAATTTGTCATGGCGGACGGGCGTCCAGACTTCTGGACGGGCGTCCAATACAGAAAAAATGCAAAAATTATGAAATTTCATACAATTTAAATTCAAACTTGCATCTTCTCATTAAACTTAAATAAAACTCCAAAAATACAAATGAAAACCAACGAAGTACATAAAATTACTAGAAAATACGTAAAAACAAATAGAAAACAGTGGGTTGCCTCCCACCAAGCGCTTTTGTTTTACGTCGTTTGCTCGACGAAACAACCTAACAACGCTAGTCATCGTAAATTTCCGACCAATCTATCACCCGGATAAGACGGCGGAGCATATCAATGGCCGGAGGGAAGTCATACTCATCCTGTAAACCCCAGTTTTCACCAGCTACATCAACACCTCGAAAATGTTCAGCTTGCAGCACTAGCGCTAAATCGGTCAGCATCGGATCATTCAGGATTGTGTACGGACGTCCTAGAGCCTCCTGTAACTCCTCAGTAGTGAAGTCTCCACCTCCCGAACAGCGGGGAACAATAAGAACATAGGTGACAGTCCTGACGCGGGTACTAATATTTCAAAGTCTACGTGCAACACTATAGTTCCTCCCGGTCCGTCATCTACAGTGATAAGTGGGATCCTCCTAAGGAAAGGTAACTCCTCTGGTAGAACTCCGAAATCCATATCTAGAAAGCACAACTAACTGACAGATATAAACAAAAGCAAATCTTAGTAAGCTAAACTCAAATACTAAAACTACAAAAGCAAAAAAAAAACAACTAATATAACGATATCTAGGTTGCCCCCTAGTGGCGCTTTTGGTTAATGTCGTTAGCTCGACGCTGTTGAAGCTCGGCCTGGATCAGGCCATTTGACTTTTCTGCCAGCCACTACCTCGTGCAAACTTTGATCAGTAGTGTGGCTGCAGAAACAACATCTAACACATGGGGTAAAATCTCTGATAGCTTTCCAAATACGTTTAAACTTCCCCATGGTAGACTTCTTCTTCTTTTGAGTCTTCTGATGACGTTTCAGCTGACGCTCCACTCAAACTCTTCCATATCCCAACTACCTGCTAGAACTTCTTTAGATCGACCACTCCCGCCATCCTCTGAAAACAGGTTGGGTGAAAACTCGTCGAATTCTTCGACTTTTGTAGCACCACACCCGAGGATATCGAGGAAATGGATAATCAAAGGTTTCTCTTTAGGTTCACCAATGTAGTGCTTACACCTTTGACCATTCACTCGAAACGGTTGGTCACCATAACCGCGCAGTTCTAGAACGCCTCCAGGAATAATTTGGAGAATTTCGAAGGGACCGGACCAACTTGTCCTCAACTTACCAGGGAACAGATGTAGCCTAGAATTGTATAGAAGAACTTGTTCTCCGATTTGAAATTATTTTTTCTTAATTTTGGCGTCATGGAGGAGTTTCATCTTATCTTTGCTGATCCTGGCACTTTCGTAAGCCTGGAGTCTGAATTCGTCTAATTCATGCAACTGTTGCAGTCGATGCTTACCACAGGATTGGGAATCAAAGTTCAGAAAATTTGTAGCCCAATAAGCTCTGTGCTCTAACTCGACTGGCAGATGACATGGCTTACCATAAACCATTTGATATGGAGATGTACCCATAGGAGTCTTATAGGCGGTTCTGTATGCCCAAAGTACATCATCCAATTTCAAACTCCAGTCTTTTCTATGACTGTTAACCGTTTTTTCCAGGATTTTCTTAATACTTTGGTTGCTCCTTTCAACCTGACCACTAGTCATCGGATGATATGGTGTGCCAGTCTTATGACGAACACCATACTTTTCAAGAACTTTCTCTAGGGGTCGGTTGCAGAAATGCGTCCCTTCATCACTGATCAAGGCACGTGGACATCCAAATCTCACAAAGATGTTCTTCTTTAAGAATTTCATGACAGTCTTATGATCATTGTGAGGAGTGGCTTGAGCCTCCACCCATTTTGACACGTAATCCACGCAGACTAAGATGTATTTGTTACCGCAAGATGATGGGAATGGTCCCATAAAATCGATACCCCATACATCAAAGACTTCGCATTCTAGGATGGGTTTCAAAAGCATGTCAAAACACCTTGTCAGAGTACCGGTTCTTTGGCATCTATCACAAGCTTTACAGAAAGCTTCTGTGTCCTTAAAGATCGTAGGCCAATAGAAACCGGATTGGAAAATCTTAGCAACGGTTTTCCATGGTCCAAAGTGACCTCCAGTGGGTCCACTGTGGCACTGCTCAATAACATCGCGCTGCTCAGATTCTGGAACACATCTTCTAAGCAAACCATCTTTACAGATCTTAAAAAGATAAGGTTCATCCCAAACGAAAGATTTCAAATCAAAGAAGAACTTTTTCTTCTCCTGATAGGACAATTGTGGATCGAGATATCGGGAATGAAGGTAATTGACAATGGAAGAATACCATGGAACATCAGGAGGACAACCGTCGATAAGCATGATATTCTCTAGAGGAAAGTAAAGATCTATATCATCTGGATCATCCTTTTCCTCACTTATCATTCTTGAAACGTGATCAGCCACTACGTTTTCACTGCCCTTTTTGTCTTTAATCTGAACGTCGAACTCTTGTAGGGTCAATATCCAACGCAGTAGGCGCGGTTTGGCTTCTTTCTTAGTCATCAGATACCGCAAAGCAGCGTGATCAGTCCACACAATCACTTGAGCTCCTAACAAGTAACTACGAAACTTGTCCATAGCATAAACTACGGCCAATAATTCCTTTTCAGTAGTAGTATAGTTAACTTGAGAGGGGTTCAATGTGTGACTGGCGTAATAGATTGGCTGGAATTTCCCTTTGATTTTTTGTCCTAAAACAGCACCAACCGCATAGTTTGATGCGTCGCACATAAGATCAAAAGGTAGGTTCCAGTCAGGCGATATAAGAATTGGAGCAGAGATTAAACGGTCCTTAAGCTCCTCATACGCTTGCTTGCAGCTCTCATCAAAATTGAACTCAACGTCTTCCTTTAGTAAAGTAGACAGGGGCTTGGCTATCTTGGAGAAGTCTTGAATGAATCTTTTGTAGAAGCCGACATGTCCAAGAAAGCCTCTCACTTCACGCACATTCTTAGGATAGCTCATCTTCTCGATAGCTTCTACTTTTGCCCTGTCAACTTCTATACCTTTGGCGGAGATTTTGTGGCCAAGAACTATTCCCTCATCTACCATGAAATGGCATTTTTCCCAATTGAGTACTAAGTTCTTTTCCACACATCTGGACAACACTTGATCAAGATTGTCAAGGCAATCATCAAAAGACTGACCAAAAACCGAAAAATCGTCCATAAAGATCTCCATACACTTTTCTACGAGCCCGTCAATGATAGCCAGCATACATCATTGAAATGTAGCTGGGGCATTGCAGAGACCAAATGGCATTCGCCTGTAAGCGAATGTACCATAGTAAGGTGTGAAAGTGGTCTTTTCTTGGTCAATTTGGATCAATGGGTATCTGAAGTATCCTGAATATCCATCTAGAAGCGAGAGAATCGTGTCCCGCCAGACGCCAAGCATCCGGTCAATGAATGGAAGGGAAAGTGATCTTTCATGGTTACCTCATTGAGCTTTCTATAATCAATGCGGACTCAGAACCAAAGTGACAAGTCTCAATGCTATTTCCTCTCCTTCTCATTCTTCTCAATCGTAATTCCACCTTTCTTGGGAACTACTTGAGTCGGGAAACCCATTCACTATCGATGGCATAAATGATACCCATATCCGTAAGTTTGATGATTTCCTTCTTAACCACCTCTTGCATATGAGGTTGAGCCTCCTCCTGGGCTTTATCTAACACATTTCGCACCCTCATTTGTCTTTATCTTGTGCATACATATGTCCGGAGATATCCTCTCGATATCTCCTACTTGCCATCCAAAGGCTTTTTCATTCTTTCTCAAGACGTTGATTAATTTCATCTCCTCAGAGCGAGGCAAACTAGCGGATATAATCAATGGAAGCTTGTCACCTTCTCTTAAAAACACTTACTTAAGATGTTTAGGCAACGGCTTCAACACCAAATCTGTAGGGGGTCTTCTAAACTCAATTTGAGATCTCCACCTTTCAACTCAACATTGCTGAGTTTACTCAGTGGTCCCACTGTCAAAGCTTCTCCTTCCAACAACTCATCCTTAAATTCAGCTTCTAACTGCTCTAGACTTACCACACCATGATTATTTAAATTATTAACCAGTCGCTCACACTCCGTTGCAACAACCATGACTTGCTTTTCCATCAAATCATCGAAGTCATCAGACGTCTCCTCAATGGAAAAACTGGTTGGAGGACCAGAGGGTATTTGAATGGATTTAGAGACATTATAGCTTACTTCTTGATCACCAACACGGATTGTCACTCGCCCACCATCGCAATCAATGAGGTCTCGAGCTGTGGACAGAAAAGGTCTTCCAAGAATCAGGGGAACATTTTCATCCTTTTCAATGTCTAGGACGTACCAGTCAACGGGAAAGGTAAATCTGTCGATTTGAACTAGTACGTCTTTTAAGATTCCCGCTGCTTTCTTAAAAGATCTATCAGCGAATTGCAAATTCATGGTAGTGGGTTCTAGAAGATCAATTAAACCCAGCTGCTTGCACACAGACAATGGCTTGAGGCTTATAGATGCTCCCAGGTCACACAAAGAGTTAGGGAAGACCAGGCCTCCCATTAACATTGTAAGCACGAACTTTCCAGGGTCACCTCTCTTGGTTGGTAAGTCTTCATAATTAATCATTGAACAATCCTCACCAATCAGCCTCTCCATGTCTGACAACTTCCTTTTTGAAGAAACAACATCCTTGATGAATTTTGTATACTTAGGCATTTCAACCAAGACATCTGATAATGGAAGATTCACCTGAGTATTTTTCAAAAGATTCAGCACCTTTTCATACTTCTTATCTTCACTTAAAGGGATGTTGCTCTTTCTTGGTGGAAATGGAAGCTTTTTCAGATCACTCTCAGAAAAGACTTTCTTCGAGGATGCATTGACAGCTTTATCTTCCAGATCCTTCCATCGAACAGCTTTTTCAATCTTTTTATTAGTCAGGGGATCAGCCACCTGAGGACTTCCAACTTTTTCACCTCTCAGGGGATCAGCCACCTGAGTTTTCTCTTGACGCAGAAGGGAGTGTAGGTGCTCAGCTTCCCCTCCTGCCTTATCACTGGCAGGAGGGGTTAGTGGTTTCCCTGGTGGGAAGGACCACTAACTTGAGTACCACTTCTGAGGTTCATTGCACTGGCCTCCTCTCTACCGTATAGAATTGATGGCACGAGGTCAGTACATTGGCCTTTGTTCAAGTCAGCTTGAGCAACTTGACCACCCTTTGGATTCTTTTCAGTGAAACTGGGCAGCTGCCCTGGGGGTCTAGAAGCTAACTGCTCAGCTAGTTGCCCAATTTGTCTCTCAAGATTTTTCATTGATCTACTCTGCTCCTCCAATTTAGCTTCAAGATTGTTAGATTGGGAAGGGCCTTGAGAGTTTTGGAAATTTGGAGAATAGGGCTGGCTGGGCCGACTTTGGAATTGAGAATTTGAATTGGAAGGCCAATTCTGATTGAATCTTTGAGTAGGATTGGAAAATTTTGAGTTTTGGTTCTGATTAAAACCAGGGTTTCTATTGAAGTTTTGATTCTGATTGAAATTAGAATTTGGATTAAAACTCGAAGAAGGATTAAACCCTTGGTTTTGGAAATTATTCTGGCCAGAAAACTGATTGAACCTTTGATTGTTCTGGCCATAGAATGCATTTACTTCAGCATTCTGTCCGTTCATAGGACAGAATCTAGATGTGTGCCCCACCTCATCACAATTCTGACATGTGACTTGATTATACTGTCCATAATCATGAACAACATTCACTTGGTAAGGTGTAGGGGGATTAAATTGACACTGGCCAACCACATGACCGGTCGGCAAAGAAGGCAAAGATGAGAACACGAGGGTTCTGTGGAAAAGAAGAAGTTTGATTTATCAGATTTGAAACTTGAGATGCTGCCATCTGCTTCTGCAGCATAGCGATCAAACTTTGCATATTCACTTCCTCAACCTTAGGAGGAGGAGGTGCTTGGATTGCTTGATAAGAGGGGGCGTAGTTGTACTTTGCAATGTCCTCAAACAGTGCCCATCCCTCATCAGGTGTTTTCTTCAAAAACGCCCCACCAGATGAACTATTGACCATGCCTTTTGTAAGCTCGGTCAATCCGCTAAAGAAAGTGTTGACTTGCCTTTCCAGTGACAAGCCATGATGGGGATATTTTCTGAGAAGAGACTTGAATCTTTTCCACTCGAAAAAGGATTCATTCTCTTTCTGATAGAAAGTGAATATTTCATTTAAGCACTGGGCTGTCTTTGAAGGTGGGAAATATTGACTTAGAAATTCCTTTTCAAGTTCAGATCAGGTGGTGATAGATTCAGAGGGGAGAGAGGTGTACCACTCTTTAGCCTCGCCCTTTAGAGAAAATAGAAACAGTTTCAGTTTTATAGCATCCTCACTTGCTCCTTGGATGCGTGTAGTACCGCATATTTCTAAGAATGTATGTAAGTGAGTATGGGGATTCTCTGACTGATAACCGTGGAAAATAGATGCATGCTGCATCATCTGAATAAGTCCCGGCTTTAGCTCGAAGGTTTGTGCAGTTATGGCTGGAATAACAATAGCCGGGTTGACTTTGACTTCACCTGGCATGGCGTAGTCTGCCAACGTACGTCTATTATAAGCAGCCATTATTACAAAGTTTGTGATTTCCTCGGCTAATTGATCCTCAAGCTCTTTCTCGGCTCTGTCTGCCAGAACTGCAAAATGGAAAATTCGCCTGTTTGGCCGGGCTATGGTCCGCTCGGGGTCAGGGGTGTATAGTAACGGTCCCTTTTGACTCCGAGTTTGTATAAACCGGACCAACAACAAGTGGAAGAAGCCTAAAAACTAAGAATTTAAAAACCTAAACTGAAAATTAAAGCCTAAGAAGAGAAAAAGAAATAGAATTAGTTAAGACAAGGGAACAGACGGACGTCCAGAAAACTGGACGGGCGTCTGCCTAGAATTTGAACTAGACGGGCGGCTGGAGGTCCAAACGCTCGTCTGATTAGCTGAAGAATTGGACGGACGTCCAAATTGGATGAACGCTCATCCCACCGGTTAAAACGATTCAGAGTTGAGAAATTTTGAACAGACGGGCGTCCACGTTTCTAGACGCCCGTTTGGAAGCAGAAAACGAAGCAGGGAAAAGAGCAAAACAGCAGGAAAGAGATGGGGAGAAAGACAGAAAGACATAAAAACAGAAAGAAAGAGAATCTAATCACAAGAGAACTATAAAGAGAAGGCCTTAAACCCTAACTAAAACCCTAATTACCTAATTAAAAACTACCTAAAACAATTAAAAACAGGAAATAAAATAAAAAAACAGGAAAACAAAAACTAGACAACCGTCCGGTTCCCCGGCAACGGAGCCAAAAACTTGTCACGGATTTTTCTAATGAAAATAAACAAGTAAAAAATAAAATCCGATATACCTCAAGTGCAAGGATCGTAGTAAAGAGGTTGATACCGGGTCGATCTTACAGGGAACTGGCGATTGCTAACCCTAGTTTTTGTTTAACTAACTAACCTATGTCACGATTACTAAACTAAACAGATATGAAAACAGTAAATAATTCACAAGAAAGATAACAATGACGTAAACCGGACAGAAGATCAATGATCTAAAGCCAGGAAAGATAGTTTCGAACCAATTTAAACTAAACTAAACCTAATATGCAATAAAAGACTAACTAAGCTAAACAATTCAAATTCAAGGGGTTTAAATCAATAAGTTACGAACGAACAAGCAATTGATCCACCTATCCTATCAACGTTCAATTTCAATTCAGATTATTTCGTGATTACCAATCAATTTGTGATTCACCTGTTCAAAGGTATGAACCCTAATTTCTTAGGTAAGTTCGTCTATTAATCTCTATCTTTCGATCTAAAGATTAACGCTTTCAAATCAAGGTGCGAAATCTCTCAATTTCTAACCTAGAAATCTAACCTAATAACTCTCGTTAATTAGATCAAATATCTATTCTTTATCATGGTGATCTAAAGTCTAGCATGATTTTCATCAAATAAATGATCAACAAAGCAAACATATTTCGATATAAATTTGCAATAATCAACATAAAGCATGATAAAAGAAACAACTCGTAATAGATACTCACAAAATAATCACGAAAAGAAACTGAATTTTTGAATCGGACGGCTTCACAACGCTTGTTCAATGGAGGTCTAGCCTCTTAGCATCCTCTTGAAGATCGAATTGTTTGAGTAAGAATACATAAAAAAGTGTTTTAATCTACTGTCACGGATTTTATCTATGGAAAACAACAAGTAATAAAATTTATTAATCCGGTATTCCCCAAGTGCAGGGATCGTAGCATAGCGATTAATACCGGAGTCGATCTCAGGGAATCGAGGTTGTTTAATCTAGTACTTATTAATTCTTCTAAAATTGTCACTACTATTTATTACTAAACCTAAACTAAAACAGAAAACAAACTGGACAGAGGATTGTCAGTCCAAAGCCAGGAAGGATAAAAGCGAAAACGAAATTTAAACTATAAACTATAAAATAAACGGTAAACAAGAAGATGATCAGACGCCCGTCCTTCCAGCGTCCACTCCAGCGTCCAAACTCTCTGAATCAACTTCCCTTTCCTGGACGCTCGTCCACATCTTCAGACGCTCGTCCACTATGGACGCCAGTTCAAGATTCTGGACGCCAGTTCAATATGATCGAATTCTGATTTCTTGATCTTTATCTCTTTTTTCTCTATCCCATTCCTTCATTATCTCTTTTATCATCAATTAGCTCGAACTTAATCAACTTTTGATCATCTTTTGAGCCTCAAACATGTACCTATAACACATAGAAACATCGTAAATGTAATATCATCCAAATAATCATAAAAACATAATTAAAACACATAAATTAACCAATTTTGCGAATAACTCATTTAAAATATCATTTGCTCAATAAATCCATTAAACACTCGTTTCTTATGCAAATTATACAAATATGAGGGAAATTATTATAAAATATATCGATATAAATCGTATAAAATCACCCTTAACATATACCTCGATTAATTCAAGATTACATTGGAAGATTACATGGATAAGGACAACCAACTACCTCTGATTTATCAAACAAATCAAGGGCTGAGATTAAAAGGACGTTGGGATGATTCAGGACTTTATCCAATGGTTATAAGTCAAAGGGTGGACAGACTGGACTGTCAAAAAGGATTCTGACAGTGTCAGTCGTATGAATAGTGACAGAAAGCAGGTCAAATGAGACAAAAACCAGGAACGGTTATATTTAAATTTCAAATACAAGTCACATGCCATCTTACCTATAAATAGAGGACTTCCAACTCAGAAAAAGAAGATGATTGATGAATTTTAAGAGATAATTCTGAGCTGCAAGAACACCCTGCTGAACCTACTGAGCTTAACCTTACTGATCCAGAGAAAATCTTCAAGTGTATTCTGTATTCAAGCTGCATCAAGTTTACACACTTAAAGACTGCAAGCTACTGATTATGTCATCCAAATCAAGCTACTGCAACTGAATCATTTACTTGATTCAATCCTTATTTTACAAAGAACTCTGGCCAAGACAAGAAGCATCTTTGGTGTGAAAAGCTATCGTTGTTTGTGGTGGAGCCGGTGAAGAGGCAATCCTACCCTTCAAGGACCAAAGTGGAAGACATTGGAGCAAAGAATCCTACATGTTCCTATTTTTCGCCAGTGAAGCCATAGTCATTGGTGAAGGACAAGCAACTTAGGAATCTTTGTAATAAACTACATCAAAGATCTCTAGTGAATTACCTCCAACATCACAGGGAAGAGTGGATTGACAGGATTACACCACCTGGAACCACTATAAAATCTTCCTATTTACTTTCTGCACTTACATTCTGTATTTAGTTTATTATACACATCAACCTACTGAATCTAGCAACTGAACTCACACATACACTACTTAGTATCTAATACATAGTATCATATTTAACAACAAGTAACAAGGCTTTATTTTTGATATAATTCCGCTGCACAAATTCAGTAAACTCATCAATCAAGAGATCTCGTGTATCAAAGAGCTACTAAAGTATCACCGACTATCGAGGTATCAAGCAGTGCTGAAGCTTCTTGAGTATGTTAACTCCAAAAAGTTTTAAGTGTTAAGTTTATTCACCCCCCCCCCTCTAAACTTAACCAAAGACCTTTCAAGGGACCATCAGAATATGATTTTGATAATTTATTGATGCGTATTCTAAAGTATACTTGCTTTAGTAGAGAACTATGGGTGTATTTCCCAGATGCTACCATGGTTCTCTATTAATTATATAGTCTTTACAGGGCCGTCGTGCTTATCCCCTTACTTAATATTTTCAGATGAGGATTATGTAGAATCCGAGGAGACAGAAAAAGAGCCATCGGAGGAATAATATGCTTCTTAGTCCATCATGTTCTAGGAGTTCATTTATTTTCAGCTTGACACATTGCATCTTATTTTATTTTCTTGAGTTGCGCACCCATAGTACTATCGACATTTATGTCTTTTCAGTTATTTCCTTTGAATAATAGGTAGCTATTGGGTTTATTCCTTTTTATAGTGGATTTGGAGAATGGAATAAATTGAGGATGTTTATGGTGTACGTTTGGAGTAATCTTTTCTTCTGGAATATTAGATGTGTCTGTAACAGGATACAGAACTCCGAGTTTAGCCCTAACGATAGTGCGACTTGATCAACCATTCCGATGATAGTGTTGGGTTTCGGGTTCTAGATACTATTCCATCCTTTTGGTTCTGAGTTTGATCAGTTCCTTAATAAATGCTTGTTTCGATTTCCGCACATTCTGATTTATTATATTCTTTTAAACTTCCGGTCTTTCGTATGATGCGACTGTTTCCTAAGGCTTATGTGTGTATTTGGTCACGAGATGTGCACGTGCCGAACGGACTTTAACCATTTTACCCTTGCCTATGGTTTGGGCCATTACAGTTGGTATCAGAGCACCGGGTTCATGAGACCGGGCATTTATTCTTGTTAGGTTTTGATATTTAGAGCTAAGTTTGATAGTGCCTAGGCTTGGTCTATACCTAACTATGTTGTTCTTTTGTAGATGATAAACCTTTCTTGTTTTTTTCTTATTCTCTTTCTTCTTCCAGTGTTGAATCAAGTAGTGGCAATCAACCTCAGATTTAGCCACTAGTTCTTCCTTCACATCCTCCTTCAGTCTAAGTTTCACTGCCAACTCATAGAGTGAGACCTTCCACTCCACCTCTAATGCTACTTTTCCAAGAGTACCTAAAGATCTTTATTACCTTGCTAACTACCCTTAAAAACAAGGATTGTCTTTCAGAGTTGATGAAGACAAGGTTCAGTACACCAAGAAATGTTTTGACCCATGAAGACTAAATGATTGTTTCAAGTCTACAGGAACACCCACTCACAGTTCATCAGAGTAGCTCAATGGAATCATGATGAAGACTTCTAAGCAGAATGAATCTCCCAGAATGATCCATAAGAATTCTGGAAGCAGAAACTACCGAGTTAGCAGCAGGGCTACCGACACAATGACATTTGGGCCGACTCAGCGGCCTCACTTCCGTCTCACCGGTAATGCTCATTTTCAATGTTGTATGAGGATTGTCAGTAGTTGCAAGAGATGTTGGATATGAAGATCATTCAGTCCAGTGTCTCACCATGGGGTGCACGTGTTCTTTTTGTGAAGAAGAAAAATGGCAGTTTAAGGTTATGCATTGAATATGGAGAGTTAAAAGGTTGACAGTGAAGAACAAGTACCCCTTACCTCACATTGACAACTTGTTCGAACAGATACAGGGAGTCAGAGTGTTTTCAAAGATAGACCTGAGATCATGGTATCACCAGTTGAAGATCAAGAAATAGGATGTTCCGAAGAGCGCTTCAGTACAAGGTATATCATGAGTTCTTGGTCATGCCTTTCGGTTTGACTTACGCGCCCACAGCCTTTAGGGGACTCATGAATGATGTGTTCAGTGATTATTTGGAAAATTTTGTTGTAGTCTTGATTGACGACATCCTTGTCTATTCAAAGGATGAGGAAGAACATGCTAAACACCTCAAGTTAGTTTTGCAACGCCTTAAGGAAAAAGGACTCTTTGCTAAGTTTACTAAACGTGAGTTATGGTTGGACAATGTTGCTTTTCTTGGACATGTGGTTTCTGCATAGGGTGTTATGGTTGATCCGGCTAAGATAGAGGTTGTAGTTTATTGGCCACGCTCTACCACTGTGACAGAAGTTCAGAGTTTTCTAGGTTTAGCTGGATACTACAGGAAGTTTGTGAAAGGATTTTCTTTATTAGCTATTCCTCTTACACGGATAACTCAGAAAAATGACAAGTTTGAATGGATGGAAGAGTGTAAAGACGCATTTCAACAGTTGGAGCAAAAGTTAGTGACAACACCTATCTTGACCCTACCATCTCCAGATAAGAAGTATGAAATCTACAGTGACGCTTCTAAGATAGGATTGGGGTGTCTTGATGCAAAAAGGTAAAGTAATTGCTTATGCCTCACGCCAATTAAGGACTCGTGAGAAGAACTACCTCACTCATGACCTAGAATTGGCAGAAGTGGTCTTTGCCTTGAAGATCTGGCGACACTATCTCTATGGTGTGACTTGTAAGATCTTCACGGATTACCTAAGTTTGAAGTACTTCTTCACTCAGAATGAGTTAAATATGAGGCAACGAAGATGGCTAGAGTACATTAAGGATTATAACCTTTCCATAAACTATCATCCCGGGAAGGTGAACCTTGTAGCAGATGCTTTAAGTAGGAAGTCATCTTCTGGGAAAGTTTCAGCATTGACAGTAGTCCCACAGTTAATTCAGGAGTTCAACCAGCTTCGTTTAAGCACGGTTAAGACGGAAGGTAGCTCAATGCTTTCAGTCTTGATAGCTCAGTCAGAGCTGATTGAAAAGATCAAGGAATACCAATTTCGGGATTCTTTCCTAGGCAAAGCAAAGAGGATGGTTGGAGAAGGGTCTACTGGAAATTTTGAACTACGAGCAGATGGTTCTATATGGTTCCAAGGAAGATTGTACGTGCCTCAAGCTGCATGGTTACTTCGAGAGATTTTAATAGAGGCTAATCAGTCTGGGTTCACGGTTCATCCCGGAAACAACAAGATGTATCTGCTGGATATACAGAAACCTGAATCCGGATCCGATCCATAATTGGATCGTCAGATCTGATTCACAGCACCGATCGAGACACTCGATCATGCACAGCGGAAGCTACGAATTAAATTTGCATGCGATTTTACCACGATATGATCCACATAATAATTAATAAACTACAAGAAGGTTAGTAGATTTACCCAATCGGAGAGAGAAGCCGTGATCTTCCGGATTGTATCTCCAAGCGACGACTGGTGGACGTCGCATCATAATAGAACCTCCTTGAATATGCTCCAAGAAAACTACTAGATTTTTCTCCTTCCAATGGGCACAAGAAACTAATTTTTCTCTTCTCTTTATTAGAATGTGGCGCAAAAAATTATGTATCATTGTGTTGGGAGGAACTCTCTTTATATAGGAAAATAACTAGTAAAGAGAGAATTATCCTTTTCACAATACATTTACCTATTTCCATAAGGAAAATATATTTGTCAAAAAATAAGAGATAATCTCCACAAATGAGATAATGATTAAAAAATCAATCTCTTAATTTTCCATTAATTATCTAACAAATAATTAATTAATTAATTACACATGTGACATAATCTAGAAAAATTTATTATCCTAATTTTCTCACAAATGTGGTGCCATTTTTTCCATTTATTTTAATAGAAAATGTCTTTCTATTTTACATATTATTTACTAAATAAATAATATTCACATATTCATTAAATAGACCAACTATTTAATTTATTCTCGAGGTTCCACAAAACGAGAAAACATTCGCGTGTTAGGAGCCAACCCGGGGACCATGGACCTATAACCAGTAGCTACAATAAATTGAATAAAATATTCATCGAACAAAATATTTCTACTCAACTTACTAATTCCAGAATTACGCCATCATAAATCCGAAACTAAACTCTATCGATTATAAATATAACTTATTCTCAGAAAGTTGAGTTAATAAGTGTCCATTGATATAATCATTACATATAGACTAACCCTCCATAGACTATAACGAAGTGGGAATATTTTCGTAAACCTTCTTTATTACATCTTATCTTTATTTACCATTAACCCACTAGTGATCAATTAGTTCATAACCAATATGAACTCGGCCGATCGATCAGTTTCTAGGATCAACAAATAAGGGGATTGTCTTTCTACCTCCTGCGGGAAGGAATGATTTCCATATCTGTGAGACACACAATCCTCACTCATTCCAGAATAGTGCCAACGTGAAAATGATTCAGACCGCGTCTCTTAGCAATCCTTAACGAACACATCAAACCCTATCTTGAAACAAGCAGGGGCATGCAATCACTTCAGGATTAAGATTAATCCATTAATATCATCTTGTGATTTAATAAGATTTCTCAATCACGGAATTATGTGAGAAAAGCAGATTAAATCGGTCCAGTCCTATATGACTCTCATCATATATAAATGCCCCACTTAGACAACCAATGTCGACAGTCCGGATAAGACGGTCACACCATAAAGTGTTCTGGGCGCATTAGTGGTGGTTTAATCAATAGCCCCCATACTTTGATTAAGTTCACCACGAACTAATAGTTCAAGTGTATCACCATAAACCTAATCCTCATATGTGACACACACTAAGTTATATAGCTACATATGATACGACTTGGGGTTTTCAGCAGTGTATAATGTATAAGCAGAAAGCAAATAATAAGACGAGAATAAATCTGTCATTTATTAATTATAAAAACAATTACATAAATTGTCTTTCGGGCGCTACTCCCAACAGTATCATGATCTTAGAAGCCACTATTGGTGGCGAGGGATGAAGAGGAGTATCGCAAAGTTCGTCTCTGAGTGTGCAATTTGCCAGCAGGTGAAGGCAGAACATCAGAGACCGGCCGGTTTGATCTATCCCTTAGAGGTTCCCTTGTGGAAATAGGATGAGATTACTATGGATTTCATCACAGGGTTACCCCAAGGGAAGGGTAATGTGAATGCCATTTGGGGTAATAATGGACAGATTGACTAAGTCCGCTCACTTCCTACCTATCAAAAGTGGTACTTCACTTGATGATTTGGAACAATTATATATATAGACGAGATAATAAGACTTCATGGCGTCCCCTTAACCATAATATCTGACCAAGACACGAAGTCCACTTTAGAGTTTTGGAAGAGTTTACAAGATAATCTGCGAACAAAGTTGAAGTTCAGTACAACATTTCATCCTCAGACAGATGGTCAGGTAGAACGGACTATTCAGACTTAGAGGACATTCTAAGGGTGTGTGTCCTCGAGTATAAGAGAAAGTGGGTTCAATACTTAACTTTAGCAGAATTTGCATACAACAAATTCCTAGCATTCAAGCATCAAGATGGCTCCATATGAGGTGCTGTATGGAAGGAAATGCAGATCACCGTTATACTGGGATGATGGTTGAGAGAAGCGGTTCACTGGACCCGAGCTTGTACAAGATGCGATTGATAAGGTTACCATAGTAAGAGAAAGGCTAAAAGCAGCTCAAGACTGTCAGAAGAGTTAGGTAGACAGCAAAAGGCCTGGGGAGTAAGACGGTTTGGGCAGAAGGGGAAGCTAAGTCCTAGGTGTGTGGGACATTTTGAGATTATCGAGAGAGCTGGGGAACTTGCCTATCGCTTGCAAACACCCACAACTTTGAAGATAGTTCACAACGTTTTTCACGTATCTCTTCTAAGGAAGTGTCTTTTAGAATCTCATCAAACGATTGACCTAGCACCAGAGTTGCTTGAATATAATCTCACATACGTTGAACAACCAGCGCAGATTCTAGAAGGGAAGACATGGTCTTTTGGAGGAAAGACTATGACCTTAGTCAAAGTGATGTGGTCTAACCACACCGAACAAGAGGCTACTTGGGAGATCGAGTCAGAGATGCGAGCCAAATACCAAACCATTTTCCCGCCTTCAAGCGTATAAAGTTTCGAGGAAGAAACTTCTTTTAAGGAGGAGAGATTGTAAAACCCTGTTTTTATCATTAAGGGTATTTAAGTCATTTTTGACTTTTTGTGGTTAACCCTAATGATTTGTTCTTATTTATCAAAACAAAAAACAAAAACAAAAACAAAAAAAAAAAAAAGGTGATAGAAAATAAAATGGATAATTATTACTTTACCCAAAGTTCAAGTACATGGTAATAGTAAATAGTACCACTAGGGTACACACGTGAATTGCAAAAAGAAAGGAAAAGATGCCGTCGAGTGCTGAGAAGAAAATAGGGAGAAAAGTGTGTGGTTTAGTCATTGGTTGGTACACTGTTTTTGATCCAAATAAAAAACAAATTGCGAGGAGATCATCATGTGATTTGGCGTTTCGTATGAGACCTATTGTTCATGCCTTTTCAGATACGATCCGTTTCGCAGTTGACATCCGTTAGAGGTAAGGATTATATAATTGATGAGCTAGGCTAAATTTATGATTTTAATTGATTTAATTCGTATTTTATTGCTGTAATTAATTAACTATTGCACGAATTTCGAGTCGTTATTTTACTGGGAAAAGTAGTTTGATCGGCCAGAAAAGGACGTGAGTCGGTGCTCCGGCAACTGCGAGAGCTACTGCCGCAACTACGAGCACTTCCGACCCGATTCACTTTTGGCAGATCGTCTGTCTAGCATACAGTACACTGCCGTGTAAGGTTCGGTCAGCATAAATTATTATTTTACGAATTATTATTATCATTATCATTATTATTATTATTATTCTACTTTGTTTAATTCATGTCATGTAGTAATGTTAAGTGTCATTGATGTCATTCATGATAGTTATTCATAATAATGGAATTATGCCAATTCATTATGACAATCTGTGTATGACTGCGATGCATAACGATACATCGTGTGTTATGTATGACTGCGGAACGTAACAGTACGTGACACTTGATAATGATGATTATGGTAGCATGTGTATGAATGCGGAACGTAACGGTACACAGTGTGATATGTATGACGGCGGAACGTAACGGTGCATATCACTAAGGAATGGGAAATTATTGATAAGTGTTGAGTTTGATTATGATAATTTACTGACGCGTATTTTAAAGTATACTTGCATTAGTAGAGAACTATGAGTGTATTTCTCAGATGCTACCATGGTTCCCTATTAATTATATATATTTTACTGAGCCGTTGTGCTCACCCCCTTACTTAATATTTTCAGATGAGGATTATGTAGAATTAGACGTGGCCGGTTCCGTGCCTCTGGCACGACCCTCCGGTTCCGGGTCCGAATCCTGGGTCAAGACGGTTCAGATCACGGTTCCGATCACGGTTCCAAAGTAATCAATATTCTTTTTAGAAAATTTGTTTAACTTACGTTAAAAATAATAATAAATTATAATTGGTTATTAAACTATATATAATATTTAATTTCATAACTATATTTAAAAAAAAAAACGGCTTGGAACTTCTATTCTAAATAATTTGTAAGTAAATTAAAGCATAATGCGTAGTTTTCTAATTGTTTATTTTTTATGATTAATTTGTAAGCAAATTAAACGTATATTTCATATAGTGATTACGATGATTTATACTTATAACGACCATTTTCGATTACATTAATTTATTACAATACAATAAACGATGGATACCGATTATTCTACGTAACTATTACATTCATAAAACTAAATTAATACAACAAAACACTACAACAACAAACAACATTCAGCATTGATATTAAATCGATTTTTCATAACGTGCATGAAGACGTTGTTACATGTCACATCCTACCCGGCTACCCGGCTCGACGTCTCCGCGCATCGTACGTATAATTTCATATTCCAAGGAATGACTTGTTCGTAAGTGTCATACATAACAACCAAAACCGATTTCACGCTGGTAATGATACACATTCTGCAAACGTTACAAACAGCTTTAAATTTTGAAGGATTCACTTCCCCGCTAGTTGCATCAGAAACATTTTCTACACGAAAAATTTTTGAAAAGATGACACTTGATAGACATTGCAAAATAATATATTTCGAATGTGATAAAGTAAACGAATTTATTCAGAACAACTTCAAATCAATATACGAAATGTATTATAATGGTAGATAATATTATGATATTATGAGATTTAGAATAGAATTGTTAGTAACAAGTGATGAAATGAGAGTGTATTATAGTGTGATGAGTGTGTGATAATTTAAAAAAAAAGAAATTCAAAAAAAAAATTCAAAATATTTGAAAATATAGACGTTGGATTCTTGGAGAAAATAAAATAAAAACCGCCGGTTCAGGTCCTCCGGGCCGGTTCCGGCCGGTTTGACCGCCGGTTTCTCGTCCGGTTCCTAACCGCCAGGTCCGGTGGAACCTAAAACTGGGGTGGACCCATGTACCTGCCGGTTCCGGGACCCGTAGACCCATGGACCCGCCGGTTCAGAAACCCGTCGGTTCGGAACCGAGACCCGCCGGGTCGGAACCGGCCCCAGAATCTGAACCGGCCAGGTCTATGTAGAATGCGAGGAGACAGAAGAAGAGCCAACGAAGGAATAATATGCTTCTTAGTTCATCATGTTCCAGGAGTTCATTTATTTTCAGCTTGACACATTGCTTCTTATTTTATTTTTGGGTTGCGCACCCGTAGTACGATCGACATTTATGTCTTTTTAGTTATTACTTATTTCCTAAGAAGAATAGGTTGTAATTGGGTTTATTTCTTTTTGATAGTGAATTTGGAGTATGGGATAAATTGAGGATGTTTATGGTGTACGTTTGGAGTAATATTTTCTTCTGGAGTATTAGATGTGTTTGTAACAGGATACAGAACTCCGAGTTTAGCCCTACCGACAGTGCGACTTGATCAACCGTTCCGACGATAGTGTTGGGTTTCGATACTGTTTCATCATTTCAGTTCTGAGTTTGACCAGTTCCGTAATAAATGCTTGTTTCGATTTCCACGCATTCTGATTTATAATATTCTTTTAAACTTCCGCTCTTTCGTATGATGTGACGATTTCGTAAGGCTTATGTGTGCATTTGGTCACGAGTGCGCACGTGCCGAACAGCCTTTACCATTTTATCCTTGCCTATGGTTTGGGCCATTACATTATGACATGTTTGTTAAGCATGAATGAAATGCAATGGAATAAAACAATAGGAATGGAATGTGATTATTCATTCCATAACTGCGTTTGGAACGTGAAAGAGTGAAATGAAATAAATTACATAAAATGTGACACATTGAGTGATGAGTAAGGCAAGATAATGAATTAAGGTGTGGTGGGTATGATAGGGTATAGTTCATAAGGTAGGATAGGATGGAAGGGGGGTTAGGTGGGGTGGGGTAGCCCTACCCCACCTACCATTTTACCCTACCACACCACCCTACCTTACTCTACCCATCATTCCTTACATATGACTCGTCTCACCAATCACCCAACCACACCCTACCTCATTACCAACTTACCCTTCCTCAGTACCCCAACCTACTCTACCCCCTACCTACCTCACCCTACCCTACACTACCTTACCTTACCCCTACCCTACCTTACATACCTTACTCTATCTAACCAAACCCTACTATCACTTTCTACCTTATCCACACCCACACATGCACCTCGATCACCCTCACTTTACCTACCCTACCCCACCTCATGCCCACCTCTACCCTCACCCCACATTTCACATGCATCTACTTCCAACAACCACCCTACCTTCACCTCACCATTTTCATAACTTACCCTACCCTTATCCTTACCACCATGGTAATAACCTTACCCCATCCACACCCCACCTCCACTTACATCCACCACTCTTACCATACCCACTAGACCCTCACTACTCTGCCCACTCTTAATGACCTTTGTAGATACCATACTGTAACCCATCTTTGTCATACCTACTCTCCACACTCGGGTAGGGCAAGTGGGTGTGGGTTATCGGTGCTTATGTTCATATATTTTATTCATTACCGGATGTAATGAAAGTGAATTACGTCTATTCTATTACAACTATACACAAAATAAAATTTCATTCAATTGCATTAGATTCATGCAATTCAGACGGGTGTTGTCAAGTAACATGTCTACTTGATAACGATTTTTTTCTAATTTACACATAGATCGACTTGCATAAAATATGACACGTCATGGATTTTTTCTTGTTAAATCGATTGTTTTTAGTTTTTTTTCCCGGAAACGAAAGCATTTATTAACAAAAGCAGATTTACAACACGGTCAACCCGCACTACAACACGGTCAAAAGCAGTACTACTATGCTGCCTAGCCGCACTACAAACAACAATACAATACAAACTAGGTCGAATAACAGACCGGGTCGAGGGTGCTGAACCGAAGGAAAAATTTTCCAATAAGGCATTCAGACACATGGATCCTCTAAGTAATCTATTATTCGACCAACAACAAACACATAACTAAAATACGTTCAAAGTACACGTACATGAACAAAAACAACAACAATAACACGGCTAGACTACACCGCCTCAAGCCGCTGCCATACGGAATAAAGAGCCCTCAAGCCTGACATCTCATCCCGAATAGAGAACGGTCAACCGAAGAAGAGGCCGGAGAACACCATTGCAGTCAAGATTCCGGCACCGAACACCGGACATGGCTGAAAAGCCAAGAGAAGATGGAGAGCAGAGCACCGGGAGAGCTCAAACAACAACGGTGAAGCATCTACCACGATCTGAAGCGAAGAAATCTAAACGGCCACCAAAAAGAAATGTACAACAAAACGGATCTGAGTAGGAGGACCCAAAACAGCCACTGTCTTGCTGACTCGCAACCCCAGCAACCAAGGACTCCGATCAGCACCATCCGCCATTAGCAAGCCCTGATGAGCTTGAGCAGGAACAAAGTGGAGCAAATCGCCGGAGAACAAAGCAGCCAAGGCAGCGGAGAAAAGGTAGAACAACCAAGAAAGTAAAAAGAAAACACAAAACCCGACGCCGACAGCCTATTGCATGCCAACTGGCAGTGCAAATCAGAAGCACAACATGTCATGTTACGAGTTGGTTTTGTCTTTTATTTAATAAATTAGACCATTGGTTCAATCACTGTCTGGGTTGAATAGTTAAATTAGCTCTGGTTCGGGTTTAAGAGGCTTTTTAGTCGTTGCAGGTTCAGAAAAGGGGTGTTTGTTATTCTTAGCAAATTCTTTCTCATTTCTGTTAGATTTGCCGTAAGAATTGGAGGTATATGGCATCTACTGTGTAATTGATGAACATGATGAATGAATTGGCTAATTTCTCTTCTCTTTTATTTCTCATTTTCTCTCAATTTCCTTATCCCTTTCTCCCTCTTTCCTATTCTTCAATTCTCTGCTGCACACTACCAAATTTCTGGAATTTTGCACTTAAATTTGTGACAAGTGGTATCAGAGCTGTACGATTCTCAAAAATGGCCGAAGGAACCCGTTCGAAGACCACCGATGATATCCCAAAATCTCAAGCGAAGATCAATGAGGAGTTGTTCCATTTCCGAGCTGAAATGAAGGATGATTTTGCACAGTTCAGAGCTCAGCATAAGGAAGAAATGGACGATTTCCACCCAAAATTCAAGTGATTATTAGCTGCTATTGAAGAACCCACGAAGAATCCGGATAAAGCACCCATGTATGTTGAAGATCGTTCTGCCCCACTGCTCCCAACACCTTCATCTGCTGCGGTAAAGCACAATCAGCACACCCAAATTGTCAAGGAAGATTATGAGCATTATGAGGTAAAGCATCCTAAGCGTGATTTCCCAGTTTTTGATGGCTTAGATCCTAGGGGTTGGTTGAGGAGATGTGAAAGGTACTTCCATGTAAATCGGACCCCAGATGACCACAAGGTAGGAATTGCCGAACTATATTTAAGGGGAGCAGCTGATATGTGGTATGGCGGCTGGAGGCTAGATTTTTCACAGGTGTCATGGCATTTCTTTAGTAGAGAGATTTGTAGGAGGTTCTGTAACAAGTCTATAGAAGATGTACTGGATGAGTTTGAGAAACTTAGGCAATTGGGAACTGTGGATGAGTAATTAGCAAAGTATGAGGATCTCAAATCTTTAGTAAAGGAACAAAATCATGGCCTTCCTGATGCGTATTATGTTAACAGATTCATCGAGGGACTAAGAACTGATATCAAGCCCTTAGTAAGGATATTGGACCCTAAAACCACCATTAAGGCTCTTGAAATTGCAAGAGCACAAGAAGCAATATCTGATTATATTTTGATTAAGGCTAGGGGAGGCTCGAAACCTGCTTCGAAACCTACTTTTGCATAGAGGTTAAACACAGTTTTTCCTGCTAAATCTCCTAAACCTTTGGAAAATTACAATAGGTCCATTACCCCAGCCCAATTACAAGAGAAGAGAGCCAAGGGTCTTTGTTTCAGATGTGACGAGAAGTTTGTACCAGGACACAAATGTAAGAACAAGGAGTTGAACTTTATTCTTACTGATGGGGATGAAGTTTTGGGTGAAATTGTAGCAGAAGAGACCAATCCTCAGGTCCAAGTGAATGATGAGGGATCCTGTGAGTTTTCCCAACTCTCATTGAGTACCCTTACTAGACAATCCTCTGCTAGCACTATCAGGATACAAGGCCAATTGATGAAGAAGAACATATCAATATTGATTGATAGTGGTAGCACACAGACCCTCCTAGATAGCAAACTAGCCCAGGATTTGCATTGTGTGGTGGAACCAGCGAAATTGATGTTGGTGACTGTAGCAGATGGTAGCCATATGTCCTAGTTTACCATGGCTAATGGGTGGTCACCGGTTTCAGCATGATGTGAGACTTGTAAAATTAGGAGGATGTGATATGGTCCTTGGTGTTGACTGGATGAGGAGATACAACCCTATGCATTTCGATTTTGAGCACTTAAAACTATCATTTAAAAAAGGATGGAGAAGATATTACCCGTAGCAGCACTGAAGAAGCACAGTTAAAGATCATAAGTTGCAAAAGCCTCAAGAATTCCTTAAAGGAAGAGGCATATGGGTTGATAGGATGCTTCTACTCAATACATTCTGATCCCATATCAGAGGCACCAATTGCACCTGCCATCCAAGAGCTATTACATGCTTATAGTGACATATTTCAAGAACCAGTTGACCTACCACCAGATAGGGAGTGGGTACATGATATCAATTTGCAGGAGGGCACTTCCCTTTTTAAACTCAGGCCATACAGGTACTCACATCAGTTAAAAGGAGAGATAAAGGGGCTGATTGAAGACATGTTTAGGCAGGGAATCATTCAGCCAAGTAACAGTCCTTTTGCTTCACCTATGCTATTAGTGAAGAAAAAGGATGGTGGGTGGAGATTGTGTGTAGACTACAGAAGGCTAAATGAGCACACAATCAGATAGCTTTCCCATACCAATCATTGACGAGCTACTATATGAGTTGGGGCATGCAAAGTGGTTTACTAAAGTAGATTTGAGGTCGGGCTTTCACCCAATCAAAATGAAACCACAAGATATAGAAAAAACAGCTTTTGAGACACACCAAGGGCACTATGAATTCAAGGTTATGCCCTTTGGATTGACTAATGCTCCTGCCACTTTCCAGAAATGCATGAATGGCATACTTCAGAAGTTTCTTAGGAAATTAGTGTTGGTGTTTTTTGATGATATTTTTATTTATAGTGCTGATCTGGATTCACATGTAAAACATATTGAGGAAGTATTGGGGGGTACTTAGAGAACACAGGTTCTATGCTAAGGTCAGCAAATATACATTTGGCCAACAGAAGTTTGAATACTTGGGTCATGTCATAAAGGAAGGGCAAGTGCAGGCAGATCGTAAGAAAATTGATGTAGTACGGGAATGGCCTAGACCAACCACTGTGACAGAATTGAGAGGCTTCTTGGGCGTCACGGGCTTCTATAGAAGATTTGTGAAGCATTATGGGGGTATTGCTAGACCATTAACAAACTTATTGAAGAATGACAGTTTCAAGTGGACTCAAGAATCAAAATCTGCATTTATAGCTCTAAGAAATGCTATGTGTGAAGCACCTGTGCTTGCCTTTCCCGATTTCACCATTCCCTTTTGCATTAGACAGATGCCTGTCAAACTGGGGTTGGGGTAGTATTACAACAAAGAGGGAAGCCTATATCATTCTTAAGCAAGGCATTCAAAACTAGAGACCTGGGGTTATCAACATATGAAAATGAGTTATTAGCAGTAATCATGGCTGTGTCTAAATGGAAGCACTATATCCAAGGAAGTGAGTTCATTATCAAGACAGATCAGCATAGTCTAAAGTATTTATTGGAACAGAGAGCTACTACTTCTTTGCAACAATAAGGGATATCCAAATTGCTAGGGTTGGATTTCAAAATTGAATATAAGAAGGGGAGAGATAATGTAGTGGCAGATGCTCTATCAAGACAAGCCCATACCACAACAGAAGATGGAGCTGAATCCTTGAGAGCTATTACATCTTTGGTTCCACAGTGGTTGCAAGATGTTACTAATAGTTATAAGGGGGATCAAATGGCTATAGATTATATACAGAAGCTAACTATAGATGCTAATGCTGTTCTTGGTTTTTCCTTGCATCAGGGAATCCTGAAGAATCATGGCAGGATTTATGAAGGGTCTACAGGGGAATTGAGGACTGAAATCCTACACCAACTTCATCACTCACCAGTTGGAGGACATTCTGGAATTTCAGCCTGCTACAAGAGGGTATCATCTATTTTTTATTGGCATAATCTTAGAAGAGACATAGATTAAATGGTAAAAAGTTGTTTGACCTGCTGATAGCAAAATACTTAACCGCTAACTTTCACTGACAGAGTATCGGGTCAACGGGAGTATAGTGGTCACAAGGTCGAATCCACATGGAGTAATGTCTAAGTACCAAAGCTGACGTACAACTTACTTCAGGTCAAAATAACGGTGGAAGGTATTATACCAATGCAGAAAGAAAGATTATACTAACGAGTTTACTTATAGGTATTAAAAGGTATAGACGAACTATGCTCCCACGAGCTACTTTACCCCTAAGGAATGACTTGACAGGGAGCATGTCTTAACCGACCTACATATCCAATGTAGTTTAACGACATCCACGGGTGCCAACTGTTAATTCTAGTGATTAGACTGAACAACTCGATCTAACCACCCTATGCGAAGCTAACCGACTCTCCCTATAGAAAACCGATTATCCTAACATGATTAAGTTCTAGAGATGCTCGAACAACGATGACAAACCTCTGTATTGGAAACGGACCTAACAACTAGGCCGAATCTACGCAACGATCCTAAAACGCCTTATCACACATCTCACCGCAAAATGCATCTATAAGTTCGATGTGTGTGACAGTGAACTAGGTGATCAATCTAATTCAAAGATGTTAAAATAAGTTTTAGGACGTGGATTAATCATTTAAACATTCAATTACGCACTACACAAATCTCTATCTTATCCCCCTTAGGGTTTTCGCTCGTTTTCATATAATTCGATTACACATAGAATTAGCTATTCATGGTAATAATAAAAGTGCAGAAATTTATGAAAAAATTAATAATAAACATGATAAAAAGATTGAATACCAAAAGAAATCGTAGCAATCTACCACTAGAATCGTCACTTCGTTGTGTACCAATTGCCAAATAAGAAAAAATAACAGTGCTGTTGTTCTCAAAGGAATTGCAGAAAAAAAAAAAAAAAAAAAATGTTCTAATCTAAAGGGAGAATGGCGGCAGGGAAGAAATAAAAAATAAAATTCTGTTGTAAAAACTATGTGTTGAAAATTAACATAAGGGGCTTATATATAAAAAATCCACTGACGTCCCCAATTGCTTTGGAAAATTTCCCCCAAAAATAATAATCAGCGTGTCCTCCCTTCTGCTTTCCTTTGATCCCATCAAATACATTGGCCATGGGCCCCTTTTCACAAATAACAACAGCAGCTTTCTCTTTTCTTTATTATTTCTTTTACTTTATCTTCCAATGATAATAAAAAGTAGCTTCCACCGGGTGTTGGTATCGGGACCTCTACTCCCACTCAACACAAAAGTCAGGATCCCGACAAATTTAGATAATAATATTTTTTTTTGAACACTTAAATTTGAGTCTCGCGTCATTTTTTCATACGAACTTCGTTTTGGACGATTTTCGTACCGTTGTAACTCTTGTCACGCCATCTATCACGTCATACCTGTAATAAAAATAAACCACATACCCATGCGTGACAAACACCAATAAAACGCACACAAATCACCCAAAAATATCGAGATTTTGGACGTAAACGTCATATCTTCTCGTGATTCAACCCGTGGTGAAATGTGCCTATAAAAACCACTCAACTACCCAAAAGTACATCAAACAGACTACAAATAGGGGGTAAAATGCACACGAAATTATAGCAAAGTTGACTCTTATCAACTACCTCCCACTTAGCGTTTGCTCGCCCTCGAGCAAATCAAGCGATTCAAAAATAAATCATGAGGTCAACGTTACTATCATATGGGAAACCACGATATCTAATAAGTAAAAACTAGTCAATCGGCGAATAAACACGAGCCAAAACGTATCTTATCATGGAAACAGAATGTGTGTATGTATAGCTTCTCAATCATTAATCACGGTCAACCGGCTCAGATTATAAATGCATGACCAATGGCGTTACACCATGGGCTTATACTTCATAATCATCTCCACTAATCGAGGTCAAATCAAGGCTAACTAAGGTCAGGTAGGACTTGCAAGTGTTAGAACATTCCTTATATGATTCAATCACATTATTCCCAGATTGATTATGCTAAATTATTGAGAATCAGAGAACGATATTAATCTACAAACATACCTGAATCCATAGCAGCGGAAGACTCTGTAGATGTTGTAGGATCGATCTTCCAGATCTATACACCTCCTATTTCTTGTCAGAAGAACCCTTTTGTATTCTCTGTATTTTTTTCTTGTGATAATGGGGGTCAAAAGAGAGTAGGAAAAGTGTATGACCTAGGGACCATAATTCACCCTTATATAGTAAAATATTTATTAGGTCTTTCCAATTTTACCAATCATAAAATTAGAAATTACCTCCGAGTTTCTACACATTAAAGGTCCACACCCTAGCGATACGTTACAGTCCAATAATTATAACCGTAGTAGATCACTTTAAAACAGACTGACATTTATTGACAGTCTACGACATAACAATTATTTCACATATAAGCCCAACGTTGGATATATGATCCAACAGCAAGGTTGTAACGTTAGGCTTGGGACGGGGCTAAACGAAAGGATAAAAGGAATATCAAAAGAGAAAAACTAGTGAGTCTAATCAAAACATCATGAATTCACCTCATAGCTCACCTTCTTAGCTTGATTCGAGCGAGCTTTCTCCTTCTTTACTCTAAATTCCAAACATAATTCAATGAAAACTTGTTCACCAACGCCACTTTGGAAGAATTAATACATGGCCCTTTTTTTCGGCAAACTTTGACTCAACTTTATTCATTTTTTTTTCCCCTTTTTTTAAATTCTTTTTTTTTTCTCTTTCTTCTTATTATAAACCAACACCAACACTTTTTGCTACCCCTTCTCATTCGTAGTATGAAAAAAAATCCACCAATACCATAATTTGATACACAACTTCGCCACCCCACACTTGTGCTAGCAAGTGTGCCCAAAATAAGATTAAAACTCACTCGTAGGGTGCCAAAAAATGTAGACCACAATTAAAGGCTAAGGTCGGTAATTATAAGTTAATCAACGAATGGCTAAGTTCGGGTGGCGGTCTAACCACCCTACAAAGGCTCAGAGGGGTTTCTGTGGAAATTATGTATAGGGTTGGCTATTTGGCTCTGGTCGGGTCAAAGAAAATGCCAGGACCGTCATCCCTTACTCTACCAAGATTGACCTTTCTATTTCGCCTCGAAGTTAATGGTATAAGTTCTAGGTAATAGATTAATGTCTATGGCATCTATAAGCATTCACTAATCAACCACAACTCATGAAAGCAAAGCTATTACGTGACAACAAGATAAAGGTTTGACTCGCATACATTCAACTCTTAACTAATAATTAGCCAAAGAATATAGTGACTCACATAGGATTCACAACGTCAAAGTCATGATTTTTTTTAAAAATAGCTCAATTTTCACTCGAATGGACCAAACACCAAGAATGTAACTTATTCGATGCATAAAATAAAGCACATTGTAGTAAAGTGAAGCTAAGTCTACCCCCCCACATAAAACGGAACACCGTCCTCAGTGTGTGAGTGATAAAGTAAAGAAAGAAAGACTTAGCTGAACTGGCAATAGGGCGGATCTCTGCGAAGTGACAACCTCCAACGTATCTCCAGGGTACCTGTGCAATCATAACATAGAAAACAAGAATCCACTACGACGAGAGGCCGAAACCTCGAGCGTAGGTAAGCATAAGTATGGACATGTGTATAACAAATAAAATATGGGTTATCATAAAGCATGCAACAGAATTCGAGATGAGTGGTCAAATTTTCATCACTTCTCAAAAAAAAAAAAAAAAACCTAAAATCCTAAGAAAAAGTGGGTTGCCTCCCACCGATCGCCTTTGTTTTACGTCGTTGGCTCGACTGGGTGACTCCAAACGGACTCAAACCACAACCGACTCAAAGCAACAATTCAAGAATTTCACTTCAGACAAGTAGTATCAAAAATCATCAACCAAAATCCAAGCTTAAGAAGACCAATAGCATACGAAAAGAGAACAATGCGAGAACCATAGAAATCGAATTTACTAGAAACTTGCCTCTCGTGGCTCTCGATGCTACCTCCTCCCAACCGGAGAATTTCCTTTTGTTTGCCTTTCGCTCCATCTTCTTTTTAAAATCCGCATCAGGCTGATGTGGTCTCTTTCTTACACCTCTTTGAGCCATTTGCACCGGTGGTGGTAAAACCTCGACTTCATAGAACTCATCATCACAAGGTGGATAAGTGAAGTAATCCGGGACGGACGTATCAGGAACCACTAGGCCATCTGGTGGCTTAAATATAGGTGGCTGATCAACTTGATCTTGATCCATATGTGAGCTTGATGGTAGAATGAGCGATCCCAACTCCTCCTTAGTCTCGATCTTCATATGATCGACGACCACAATCGAATCTACCGCACACTCTTTCAAGTCGTAATTTTGTATATCCTTGGAAAAAGGTGTACTTGGTAAAAGTTGCACCTCTTCCATCTCCAGATCTTGTAATTCCTCTTCATCCCAAAGCGTTCAAATACCAAAGAATTCTTGCTCACTCATAACGATGGTCGGTACCATCGCACATTCCACCACGGTATCGTCATTTTTCATCTCAATGGGTGGAAGTGTAGTAGATAGAAAGTGAAACATGCCATCATCAAATTTTGCAATAGGAGGAGACGGTAATATGCGCGATCCCAACTCAATCCCTTGCTCTGACACCTCATCATAGTAGAGTAAATCCTCCCTCACTTCCCACCTTAACTACTTCAGTGCCAACCTCATCAGCCATAACCACTTCTATTTCATATGCCTGCTCTTTCTGCTCGAGCCCCATCATTTCAATCAACTACCCCGCCCGGTCTTGAAGGTTTCTGATGGCGGAGTCGGTACTTATCTTGAACTCTTGCATGTCCCGCAGTCGCTCCTGCAGGCTGTGGTTCAGTCGCTCTAATAGCTCCATTTGACTGTCGGTGAAGATCTCTTGTGGCACGGGAGCAAACTGATCATACTGACTTTGACTCATCGGGGGTGGGTAGCAGGCTTCTTGCCAAGATGGATACTGATCAAACGGCTGAATCTGTGCAAAGTTGTCAACATGCCCAGCGTGAGAACCAAAATCAAAATAATTGTTACACAAGTCATCGAGTAATAATAATAGAAAAATGTGTACTCAATTTTCCTCATAATTAAATTATAAACCCTCAATGAACATTATATGAATTTATTGGTTAAAACATGCTTTTCTCATTTATTCCTCGAAACAAGGTAAATTGTTTAGGGATTAAGCTCCAAAATATAGTAAAATATACCCTAAACAACTCCCCACACTTAGCTTTGCTTGCTTGTCCCCGAGCAAAACAAACAACGACAAACTATCAAAAACCCACATAATTTGACACGAGCGTAAGTCATGCTCACATCAAGCTAGTATCTAGCAAATCGAACTCTCTCGGTGATTGTGTGTGTTGAACCGCTAAACTTCCACCGATCCTCTCTTGATGTATTAAATCAAACTCGACTCGTAGTTCCAAAGGCCTATATTTTCTTCCATCGTCGCGTCTCAAAAGTATAACACTCTCCCTACTTTAGATAGTCACCCTGAGATCACTCAAACCTATACCTGTCCAAGGTAAACCACACTCCCAATTGGGGCGGTATCCAAGTGGACTCGAGGTGATAATCGCAAACAACTTCCGCACTTTAATTTTTTTCAAAATTTTCCTTTTTCAAACTCTTTTGAAACTCCCGGTCAGTATCATTTACAACACATTCAAGACTTTTAAGGTTCTCAAGACACTAAGGTACTTAGATTCTAAATGTATAGTATAGTACGAGTTCTTAACTTTCATCTGTGCTAAATAAGTGGTTATCTGCAGCTAGAATTGGCTATCCTTAACTAACCGGAGACTATTTTATATTTTGGTTCCTCATCTAACTAACGAGTTCGTGTACTCGAGGTTCAAGTGAGTATCCGATCTACCAAACCTATTCTTAGAACATGATATGACTCATGATAAGTTAATGGTGCCAAATTACAAAACTAGCATGTCATTGAAGTTACTCAGGACTCACAAATTTTCAAAAATTTATCAAATTTTCAAAGAAGCAAAACTAGATAACATGTAAAACAAACCAAGAAACAAACCAATAAACCTCCCCACACTTAAGTTACATGATGTCCTCAAACGTGCAAAATAAGAAAACTTAGCCGGTTGTAATTCAAAGTTGCAATGCGAAGTGGTCGCGAGTCGATCCATAAATGCTTGAAGAAATCAGATCGGGGACCATCCACCGTAAACTGATATCATCCAAAGCTCACAATCGCTATCACAAATATCCCGCACACACGGGGAAACAAGACGACCTCGGGGATGGGGCACAAAAGATGATAGACAAGGCAATATCATGGAACAAAGCGAAGCAATGCACAAATTGATAATAACCGAATCTATGTGAAATGTAGTACACAAATGTAATCGAGAGATAATAAGGTACATGAGGAAATAAAAGAAACAAATGGAGGTGATGTGGGCAATCGTCTGCAAATGCAGATCCATAGTTAAACTGCTAGGTGGGAAACATTAGCAACCAACAAGAGAAACAAAGTAAAAATAAACTACAAACAAAAGAAAAGATATCTAGGTTACCGTCCTAGTAGGGCTTAATTATAGTCGAGCTCGACTAACCAATAAAAACTCAACCGGGTCAGGCGGTGAAGCCTCATCCCGAAATTATTCTCGACCTTCTCGGGTCACAGCGGTGAATCACGGGAACAAAGTCTCGCCAACGTCTTGGCCATATCATCAAACTTCAGATCCACTTCGCATCTATGATTCTTCTTCTTAACTTTCTTCTTTTTACGTTTCACAAGCCGAGGTGCAACATCGAGGGAGCATAACATCATCAAAGAACTCACGAGATGTAAATCATCGGTGCCGAAGGATCGAGTCCGGTTTGACTAGGGACGTCATTCAGGATAAAAACCACCGGTCGTTCCTTTTGTTGACCAATATAGTGTTTTAACGATGACCATTTACTCAAACAACCATACCTGCTATCTTTCAAATCGATCGCTCCACTAAGGAATACAGAAAGATTTCAAAGGCCGTGACCAGCAGGCTGCGTAGCTTACCGAAAAAGCAGATGTACCTTTGGTATTATATAAGAAACCCACTCGCCCGCTTTGAATTCCAAATCTTGATTTTCTTGTCGTGAAGCGGTTTAGTCCTTTCCTTCACGATTCGAGCTTCTAAGCTCGAGGCACAGGAGTCTGAACTCATCAAGCTCCTGCAAAATCGCAATAATCGCTTTTCTAATCGCTATCGAAATTCAAGAATTTAATAGCCCGGAACGCTTTTGTGCTCAAGCTCGATTGCGTGTTGCCGTAATATTAACATCCCAAAGCGGAGGCGTGCCAATAGGAGTCTTGAAAGGCATCCTCGTAGGCCCAGCACATCATCCGGCTTACCGACTCGATCCGTCCTATTAGAATTCACCGTCTTCTCAAGAATGCTCTTCAAGCTTGGTTACTCGCTAACTTGTCCACTCAAATGCGAGGGTGATAGGGGTAGCAATTTTGTGTTTCACCCGTGATCGTTCTAAAATCTTTTCTAGTGGAGTTGATAAGCACAGGGGTCTCGATAACCCTCATAATGTTGTGGCTCATTGCTCGAAATAACCATAATTCTGATCCGGGTATGCATTAGGGCACTGATAGGCCCAAGAATCCTGGTTACTCTGTTGTTGATACTGAGGCTGAGGCACATACTGTTGTTAATAATATTGTTCAGCTGCCTATGGTTGGTAGGGGAATTGTTGTTCAGGTGAGTAGTATTGATTGAAAAATCCATCCATTTAGGCTCAAACTGCAGGATCTTAGAAAACACCAACAACACATTCACGGTATCTCGTCACCACCACCACAACAATAGGTAGTGTAACTTTTTCACATAAAAAGAGGAACAACAAAAAACAAAATAAAACGATCTAAGCCCAAGCTTTCGGGAACAACTTAAAAGATATTAGAAAACGTTAAGCCCAAGCTTTCGGTCAACTTACAAGATATTAGACGTTACTCCCCGGCAACGGCGCCAAAATTCTTGATAGCAAAATACTTAACCGCTAACTTTCACCGACAGAGTATCGGGTCAACGAGAGTATAGTGGTCACAAGGTCGGATCCACAGGGAGTAATGTCTAAGTACCAAAGCTGACGTAGAACTTAGTTCAGGTCAAAATAACGGTGGAAGGTATTATACTAATGCAGAAAGAAAGATTATACTAACGAGTTTTCTTATAGGTATTAAAAGGTATAGACGAACTATGCTCCCACGAACTACTTTTACCCCTAAGGAATGACTTGACAGGGAGTGATGAGCGAAAAATTCACCCACTAAAAATACATTTATAAAGACTCGCAAACCGTGTGGGTAAACTAACTCTCTACGGCAGAGTACTGTGTCGATTGCTAGGATAGCTACAGGAGTACGAGGTCGTCCCAAGAGAAATGTGGTTGTGAGTACCAAAGCGAACGTGGTTCTTAGTCTAGGCGATCAAAGTTTTAGGTGGATTTTTTATACTAACGCGAAAGATAAATTTTAACTAACGAGATTAACTAGGTGATTAAAAAGCATAGCCGAGCCATGATCCAACAGGTTATCTCCCCACAGGAAAAACTTGATAAGGAGTGTGTTTTATCTGATTCAGTTCATATGACATTCACGGGTATCAACTCTTTATTCTTGCGTTAAGATCTCGAACAGACTCTCACTTAACCCCCACACACTAGGTTTATTAACCCTCCTTTTAGAGAGCTAACTCGCTTTAACATGGTTAACCGGAATAAAAAACCGTTGAAAAACCTCACAAAAACATAGTTTTAATGTGTCACGTAGGTTGCCAATCTAACGATTAAGACTATGGTTTAGTGATTTTAAAACATGTTTCGCACATCTCGTAAAAATACAAATCTCATTTAGGCATAGTCCAGATCTGTCACTTAGATTGTCAATCTAACAATCCGGACTATGATTAGTGATATCCATATCTCACATCTCACCGCAAAATACATTTATAAGCTCGATGTAACCGTGAACAAAGTTGTCAATTTTATTCAAAGCTATTAAAATGATCGAAACAACTTTAAAACATGATTTTATCATAAAAACGTTAATTTAAGCGCACACAACTCCCATCTCATCTCCCGAGGGTTAATTTTTACCCGTTTTAACATAATTCGGCTATGTTGAGTTTAACTACTCATATTTAACTTGAAAATAACAACGAAAATAACAAAACGAAAGAAAACAAAACGAAAAAGATAACTACAAATTATATAGATATACGTATAGATATATATATATATATATATATATATATATAGATATATATATAATATACGTATATATATATATTTATACTAATTTATACTAATTGCATAAAATGAAATAAACATAAAAGAAAGAACGGAATTGAAATTATATTAAAACGATAACTAGTCGGGTTATTACACCGACATTATAACTACATAATTATATAATTATAGGCCCCCCATAATTTAAAAGAAAGAAAAGATGAAGGAAAAGAGGGGCAGCCTTTCTCTGCATCTGTGGCTCTGTTTATATAGACAATGTTGAGGAGCCGGATCGATCCGGATTGGTGCCGGATCGATCCGAGCTTATCATCATTACTCATCATTACAGTAACATGCAGCAGCGGAGAATTTATATATAATTATATATTAAACTTCTAAAATTCATATCTTGAGTTGTAGACCTCCAAAAATCATGATTCAAACGTCATTAGAAAGCTCTCGGAAAACTCTACAACTTTCATCAAGGACTCTTCTTCAGAAAACGTCATTTTGATGAGCCATTTGTATTACCGGTCCTTTTCGGGATTTTCCCTAATACAAATCGATTAGCCACTTGACCACCATTTGAGTTGTAGAAGTCCGATTGACTTGATTCAAAATCCATTGGAAAGCGTTCTTGAAGATATACAACTTTTATGAATGAAACTTCTTCAGAAAATGTCGTTTTGATGAGCCATTCAGATTACGAAGATATTTCGATTTCTACTAATCCGAATTGATTAGTCAATTGACCATAACTTGAGTTGTAGAACTCCAATTGACGTGATTCAAAGTGCATTGGAAATCTTATGTGAAGATCTACAACTTTCATTAAGAAGTCATCCCCTGAAAATGCCTCTAAGATGGGTCAAATCTCCGTTGAAACAGGTTTTGGTTTTAAGTATGCAAGATAATTTGATCCATTTGAACTCGTAAGCTTGTGGCATCTTCTTCTAATCCTCTAAACACATCTTTTAGACTCAAAACATGTCGTTACATGGAATCTTGGTCAATGTATAATCCTGCAATGAACCACCAAAATACCAAACGTAAATCCGACACGACATTCCGGTTACTAAACCGGTACAAACACTAGTAAAAACACGATAAAAATACGATATTTTATAAAATAACTACGACTTATATATATTTATGAAACTTAGGAATTAATGACTCGAACTGATATAAAAATACTCAAAATGATATCAGAAACGGGGTGAAATGTTATGAAAATAACGGTGAATTTTTCCGTTATCACAACCCCCCACTTAGCTTTTGGTCGTCCTCGAACAAAATAAGCGATAAAATAAAATGAATGAAGGAAAAATTCATGCAAAGATAAGATGTAAGGGACAACCATATGATATAACCTTTAGAATTACAACCAGGTGTTAACCTCAATATAATCAGATAACAGAGTGTGTGTGACAAGCCTTTTCAATTTCCACTATCCTCTCTTGAATAAATCAAGCAAACGCACTAGTATCCATTCAGACAATCCTAACAACTTTCCTAGGTATAGGCAGTAACAGTTCCACACAAAGTCCTCCCGTGTACTTATTAGGATAATCCCTAAAGTATATCATTTAGTTTATACTGGGGATAGTTAGAAGATAACTCTCTTTTTTTTTTCTCTTTTTTTTTTTTTTTTCCATAGAATACTAACATATCCGAACTCATTGCCAAAATCGACTATCTTGCAAGCGTCATGAGGTGAGATCGAATACATTAATACCTATCTAACTTTATTTTTTTTTTTTTTCATGTGTAGTATATGCCCTCATTCCTAGCAATAGGATGTTTCGTGATAACACCCTAGCTAGACTACCATCATCAGGCAATCGGGAGCTTTTAAACCTCATAGTGATATAGGACGTTTCGGGATAACGCCCTACTGCACTCAAATCATTGGTAGCTACAACCGACATATAGCTCACTTATTTTGATATTCTTTCTATCACATTCAAACCTTCAGATATTCACAGTACATGTTCAGAAGTTAGGTACTAAGTTACTGCTATCTCTAGGATAAACCACTAGAATACTGAATGGGTACAGTTTAAAATTTTCGCTTCAATATCAAAGGCTTACGTGAAGGAATTCATGTTACACAAATAAATTTAGGCTAAAATGCACTTACGGTTCACATTGGTTATACATATCCAAATTGATCATTACATCTTTAAATCCATGAAATATATACCTTATACAATTTATTTTAATCAACTAAATAATGCTCGAAAAGAATCAAAAACTAAAGGTTTAAACACTTACTGCCATTTCTAAACCAACCAGACTCTACCCCCCACTTACGATTTTGCATTATTCTCAGAGTGTAAATGAGATAGAGAGGAAGACTTAGCTTATAAACCAGGCAGAAAGGTGTTATCGAATCCCGTAACAGCCATGAGAAAGCACATCCCGAATCCCTGTACCAAAACAACCAAAACAAAGCCAACACGGGACATGGTCCTCGTGCCAAAGTATGTAATAGGGATATGGGAATAATAAGAAAATGGCCCTGTTACGTCAGAAAACTCGATAGCATATCACATAATAGCTTTAGATGGAAAAATAACCTTAACGGGTAAAACACAGAACATCTAAGCATATACGTATTATAGAAAGTATCACAAGAGCATATATCACAATCAAGTCACTATTCTTAGTTTCATTTTTATTACACACGCTTTTTTATTAAAGCGGGAATACTCACCACTCTACTACAACGACTAGAAATTTGAAACAGACTAGATCATGAAATGTAATGTAGTGAGTCTTTTATACCCAGATTCTCAAGGGTTCAATAACCTAAGTCCAAGAAATGATACATTTGAATTTTTATCTTTTTCTCCATCTGGATTTTCGGATTACCACCTAATCATTCCCTCTTAATGAAATTCAAACATTCATCCTGAGACTTGGTTGTACTTTGTGTTTATCTTTCATACAGATTCTACATTTCATTAAGACTAGTCATATCCAAATTATCATTATTATTATTATTAACGGGCTGCCTCCCGGTAGCGCTTTTGTTTAACGTCGTTTGCTCGACTAAATTAGTATTTACAAGTTATCAACCAAAATCGAACTTAAGAAGATCAATAGCTTAAGAAAATTAACAATGCGAGAACCAAAGAAATTAAATTGTCTAGAAACGCACCTCGTTTGGCTCTCGATGCCATCTCCTCCCAGCCGTCGAACCTTCTTTTATCACTGTCGTCGAACCATCTTCTTTTGAAAATCACCATAAAGCTCATCCATCGGGAGTACACAAGTCGGACCGCAGAAAATTTATCCTCACATAGTGGATAGTAATCCGGGATCGATATATCAACTTTTACCAACTCTCCCAGGTGGCTTTACCAAAGATGGCCAATCAATCTCCCGATCCTCTAACTCAAATCTCATTATCGCAAACTGAATCCTCAACCTTATTCTCAACCTGAACTTCTTCAGTGATAACATCATCATCCTTAACCACCTCACATGTCTCTGCCTCTTTCACATACCTCATTAATTCAATCAATTGCCCCACCTTGTCTTGAAGATTTCTTATAAGCGGAGTCGGATTTACCTTGAACTCCTGCATGTCCAACAATCGCTCTTCCAAGATCTGGTTCAATCGTTCTAGTTGCTCTATTTGACCGCCGGTGAATTCTTCTTGTGGGCATGGGGAAAACGATCGTATTGACTTTGATTCATCGGAGGTGAGTAGTAGTCCTCTTGCCATTCCGCATAATCGATCGTGGTCAATCTGTTGAAGCTATCAACGTCTTGAGTATGAACACCGTAATCCTGATAAGCACCAGGGTTAGGACAACCTCGTAATATTGTGGCTCATAACTCGAATAACCATAATTACGGTCCTGGTATGCATTCGAGCACTGATAATCCCATGAACCTTGGTTATTCTGCTGTTGATATTGAGGCTGAGGCACGAACTGTTGTTGATAACATTGTTCAAGTGCCTGAGGTTGGTAGGAGTATTGTTGTTCAGGTGAGTAGTATTGATTGAAAAATCCATCCATTTAAGCTCAATCTGGAAGATCTCAGAAAACAACAATAAAACAATAAAAAATTTCTTTTTTTTTTTTTCGTTTATTTTTTTTTTTCCGTAAACACACGATATTTAGACCCTCAAAAGTTATGGTTGCCGAAGGCCCTAATCCCCGCTTTAGCCGGACTTACAAGATATCACCCTCCAAGAGGCTAAGTACCAAAGTCGTATTCAAACCGAGTTCAGGGACAATATCACTTCAAAGATCCATAGCTCTTTGTCGACATCTAAATAAAACAAGAAAATAAAAACCTAGGCCCAAGACTTCGGTTCACTTACAAGATATCACAACAATATCACACATTTCCCGGCAACGGCGCCAATTTTTGATGAGCGAAAAATTCACCCACTAAAAATACATTTATAAAGACTCATAAAACCAGGTAAACTAGCTCTCTAACCGGCAGAGTACCGTGTCGATTGCTAGGATAGCTACAGAGTACGAGGTCATCCCAAGAGAAATGTGGTTGTGAGTACCAAAGCGAACGTGGTTCTTAGTCTAGGCGATCAAAGTTTTAGGTGGATTTTTTATACTAACGCGAAAGATAAATTTTAACTAACGAGATTAACTAGGTGATTAAAAAGCATAGCCGAGCCATGATCCAACAGGTTATCTCCCCACAGGAAAAACTTGATAAGGAGTGTGTTTTATCTGATTCAGTTCATATGACATTCACGGGTATCAACTCTTTATTCTTGCGTTAAGATCTGAACAGCTCTCACTTAACCCCCACACTAGGTTTATTAACCCTCCCTTTAGAGAGCTAACTCGCCTAACATGGTTAACCGGAATAAAAAACCGTTGAAAAACCTCACAAAAAACATAGTTTTAATGTGTCACTTAGGTTGCCAATCTAACGATTAAGACTATGGTTTAGTGATTTTAAAACATGTTTCGCACATCTCGTAAAAATACAAATCTCATTTAGGCATAGTCCAGATCTGTCACTTAGATTGTCAATCTAACAATCCGGACTATGATTAGTGATATCCATATCTCACATCTCACCGCAAAATACATTTATAAGCTCGATGTAACCGTGAACAAAGTTGTCAATTTTATTCAAAGCTATTAAAATGATCGAAACAACTTTAAAACATGATTTTATCATAAAAACGTTAATTTAAGCGCACACAACTCCCATCTCATCTCCCGAGGGTTAATTTTTACCCGTTTTCACATAATTCGGCTATGTTGAGTTTAACTACTCATATTTAACGAAAATAACAACGAAAATAACAAAACGAAAGAAAACAAAACGAAAAAGATAACTACAAATATATATATATATATTATAGATATATATATATATATATATATATATATATATATATATATATATATAATGATATATATATATATTTATACTAATTTATACTAATTGCATAAAATGAAATAAACATAAAAGAAAGAACGGAATTGAAATTATATTAAAACGATAACTAGTCGGGTTATTACACCAACATTATAACTACATAATTATATAATTATAGGCCCCCCATAATTTAAAAGAAAGAAAAGATGAAGGAAAAGAGGGGCAGCCTTTCTCTGCATCTGTGGCTCTGTTTATATAGACAATGTTGAGGAGCCGGATCGATCCGGATTGGTGCCGGATCGATCCGAGCTTATCATCATTACTCATCATTACAGTAACATGCAGCAGCGGAGAATTTATATATAATTATATATTAAACTTCTAAAATTCATATCTCGAGTTGTAGACCTCCAAAAATCATGATTCAAACGTCATTAGAAAGCTCTCGGAAAACTCTACAACTTTCATCAAGGACTCTTCTTCAGAAAACGTCATTTTGATGAGCCATTTGTATTACCGGTCCTTTTCGGGATTTTCCCTAATACAAATCGATTAGCCACTTGACCACCATTTGAGTTGTAGAAGTCCGATTGACTTGATTCAAAATCCATTGGAAAGCGTTCTTGAAGATATACAACTTTTATGAAGGAAACTTCTTCAGAAAATGTCGTTTTGATGAGCCATTCGTATTACGAAGATATTTCGGGATTTCTACTAATCCGAATTGATTAGTCAATTGACCATAACTTGAGTTGTAGAACTCCAATTGACGTGATTCAAAGTGCATTGGAAAGATTATGTGATGATCTACAACTTTCATTAAGAAGTCATCCCCTGAAAATTCCTCTAAGATGGGTCAAATCTCCGTTGAAACAGGTTTTGGTTTTAAGTATGCAAGATAATTTGATCCATTTGAACTCGTAAGCTTGTGGCATCTTCTTCTAATCCTCTAAACACATCTTTTAGACTCAAAACATGTCGTTACGTGGAATCTTGGTCAATGTATAATCCTGCAATGAACCACCAAAATACCAAACGTAAATCCGACACGACACTCCGGTTACTAAACCGGTACAAACACTAGTAAAAACACGATAAAAATATGATATTTTATAAAATAACTACGACTTATATATATTTATGAAACTTAGGAATTAATGACTCGAACTGATATAAAAATACTCGAAATGATATCAGAAACGGGGTGAAATGTTATGAAAATAACGGTGAATTTTTCCGTTATCAGGGAGCGTGTCTTAACCGACCTACCTATCCAATGTAGTTTAACAACATCCACGGGTGCCAACTCCTAATTCTAGTGATTAGACTGAACAACTTGATCTAACCACCATATGTGAAGCTAACCGACTCTCCCTTTAGAAAACCGATTATCCTAACATGATTAAGTTCTAGAGTTGCTCGAACAACGAAGACAAACCTCTATATTGGACACGGACCTAACTACTAGGCCGAATCTACGCAACGATCCTAAAACGCCTTATCACACAACTCACCGCAAAAATGCATCTATAAGTTCGATGTGTGTGACAGTGAACTAGGTGATCAATCTAATTCAAAGATGTTAAAATAAGTTTTAGGACGTGGATTAATCGATTAAACATTCAATTACGCACTACACAAATCCCTATCTTATCCCCCTTAGGGTTTTTGCTCGCTTTCACATAATTCGACTACACATAGAATTAGCTACTCATGGTAATAATAAAAAGTAGCTTCCAACGGGTGTTGGTACTGGGACCTCTACTCCCACTCAACATCAAATCGGGATCCCGACAAACTTGGATAATAATGTTTTTTTCGAACATTTGAATTTGAGTCTCGCGCCATTTTTTCATACGAACTCCGTTTTGGATGATTTTCGTACCATTGTAACCCTTGTCACGCCCTCTATCACGCCATACCTGTAATAAAAATAAACCACATACTCAAGCATGACAAACACCAACAAAACGCACACAAATCACCCAAAAATATCGAGATTTTGGACGTAAACGTCATATCTTCTCGTGATTCAACCCGTGGTCATATCTTCTTTTAGATTAACTGGCGCCGTTGGCGGGGAGAAATTTTTTAGTTGATATCTCGTAAGTAGTCACAACATTTGGGACTAGGTTTTTGCTTTTTATCATTTTCTTGTTGTTTTCTTTGGTGCAGTGTATGCCCCGTACTCGAAGTGGAACTGAACCGCTTTTTGCGTTTATATCGGAGATTGAAGCTTCTGCAAGATATTTGAGTGGTTTGAGGAGAAGGCAGCGATCTGTCAATACCGTTGACGTTGTGAGTGACAGTGAAGAAGACTTTGTTACTTCGGCAGAGGAAGATATGGATAATGATCCACCAAAGGGGTATATAATGTCTTTGATGTCATCAAAAAGATACTTTGATATAGTTTGACTATCTCTCTCTATATATAAAGAAAATGAGTCATATATAGTATAGCAGTTCAGTTTCAGTTATTTGTCATGTATCTGCCTATAAAATTTCTATTTTTGAATTGAGGTGGGATTAAATTAATAAACCTCATTATCTTGAATAGTTTTTTTTTTTTTTTTTTTTTTTTTTTTTTTTTTTTTTTTTTTTTTTTTGAAGGGTTATCTTGAATAGTTGAATGGATTATTGTTGGCTCCACACTACCACCTGCAGTTTGGAGTTTTGATGAACAATAATGTCGTTTTTTTATTCACATTAATTTGCATGATTGCTTTTAGGGGCATAAAATATTTAGAGAATTGAGAGAAAAATAAAAAGACATATTTTGGAATATTTTTAGGTAAGAGGACATCCAATAACTATTATAATATTTAGGGAGAATGAAATAAATGTTTCATCAATTGAGTAGAAGAACAGTCTTTTGAAACTTTTGCATAAAGGACAAAACTATTTATCCACTGTCGAAATTCACTGTTTAAATTCACTGCCGAAATTTACTGTCGAAATTCACTAATTTTCAAGATTCAATGTCGAAAGTCACTGATTTTCGGGATTCACTGTTGAAATTCACTGATTTCGGGATTCACTAGGGAGATTCACTGATTTTCGGGATTCAATGTTTGTACTTCTCGCTATAAAAATTATGCAGTTGTGATTCTCCCTATAAAAATATGTAGCTGTCATGTTACTTAAAAATATTCCTGATTGTGTCATTATCCCTAATTACCCATAAAATTTGTAGCTTAAATGACAAAAATTAAAGAATTAAAAATTAAAAAAGTTTAAACGCCTGTTGTTGATTTTTTTTCTCTTTCATTTTCAAACACTCATATGTTTTGATTTAATCTTCAAACGTGATGAAAATTTTACCGATTTTTTAATATTTTAATGCTCTTCGTTTTGAGACTTGGTTCGATACCAATGAATCCCGAAAAACAGTTAATTTCAACAATTGATTTTTGAAAATTACGTCGGAATGTGGTGGATATAGTGTCAAAATAAATAACAAGAAAAAGTAAAAAAAATTGATGAAAGAATTTCAAGGTTAGAATTGTAGATTGAGAGATACAGGAATTTTCAAGGTTAGAATTTTGTATTTGTAGATTGGGCTAGTTGGCTGAGCAATCCCTTGAGTGTCTTCTCTTAATTCAGGTTGGACAGTTCACCCTAATGCTTTGTTCCGATGTTATTCGTCTGTTTGTCATGCGTTCGAAGCTTTATTAATACTTTTGGTGTGTGTTGAGGCATGCTGCTTTGTGTTGCTGCTGTAATGTATTGTGGCAGCTTTAGTTTCTTTTGTATTTTGCTGCTTGGTCTTTGAACATTGCCTTTGTACCAGCTAAATGCTTAATATCTTTTCACATAAATTTTTATCTTATTATACGGAATTTTTTTTCCAATTTCGCACTTATTTTTTTTTTATTTTACGCGCGTTCATTTTGATCAAAATTTGGTTAGAATATGACACATTATCCATACTGAAATATGGTCAGAATATACGTGTTGAGAGTCCACACTGGTTAATTCTGACCATATTTTAGGTAGAATGTTTGAAGTTTTCCAAACTCATACATAGTCGAGCATCAATCGACCAATATTGAGTCCGAATACCTCTACACATTCGCATTAGTAGAATTGGGTCAGGATAACAACAACAATATAAGAGCACCACTATTGATTCTGACTGAATTTCAGACATAATATTATTAGTTTTTTGTACTCAATTTTAGTCAGAATGTCTTTCTGACCGGTATTGAGTATGAAAAACATTCAAAATTCGACTAGAATAAAATCAGTATAATGATCGTATTACGCTCAAATTGGGTCGAAATGGTCATTGTGTGAATTGACCATAAATTGACCAGAATAGTATATATTTTCCGGACTCATTTACGGTCAGAATGGCAGGCGTGTGGAATATCCAAACGAAGCCCACTCTCGGCTCTTGGTAAGTATAAAACAACATTTGTGTGAAAAGATAATCCCTAAATGCTTATTTGTGTTCAAAAAAAGTATTTATACAAGAAGTTAATCTAGTAGATCGGGTCAAATGATTACCGGCTTACGAATGCCTTTTGAAGTCGCGAGTTCGATTCTTCCTACAAAGATTTGTGGACCATGTTGCAACCCTAAGGGCAAGTCCAATGGTACTATTCATATAAGTATCAAATTTTCATCTCCAATCATAGGTATCAAAATTTGATTTTAATACCTATAAATCATCTCCAATCATAAATATCAAAAAATTTAACAGTATCAAACAAAATTAGTTTATTAAATTTATGAATTTATTAAATTTATACTCCCTCGCTTTTATATATGTTATTAACATTATCTAATTAATATGCGTATAAATGTATTTTTATTGGAGATGTAAATGTTTTGTTGGTAAAGGAGTTTTTAGTTTATTGTGTTTTTATTGGAGATGTAAATATTTTATTGGTAAAGGAAGAAAAATAATAAATCTTTTTGAAATGAAAATTTTAAAAAAAAAAAAAAATCGAAATGTGACAGATAAAAAAAAGCGGAGGGAGTATAAAATATTACTCCATCCGTCATTTATTTATTATTGACTTTTTGAATCTCAATTTTGAATCTCATTAATCGATCCAATAATTTTACATTGATAAAGTATTACTTAAATGACATAAATATAAAAATATTGAATCATTTAACGAGATTTAAAGTATTAAATACGCTAGTCAAAATCTCTTTTAAAAGTCAAACATGACAAATAAAATGGGACGGAGGGAGTATTATCGTATTTATTGATAATTTTTTTGACCTAACAATATTTTGCATGTAATAAAAACAATATTTTGAAAAATTAAATATATACATGTTCTATATGTTTGAAAAAAATTATATACAAGTTGTATTTTGAAAAAATTATATACAAGCTCTATTCTGAAAAGTTATATACATGTTCTAATTTTTAAATAATTTAAATTAAATTTCAACTAGATTGTATCTACCGAAAAAGTTAAAAATCATAGTAACACTGTATTTATGTTTTCATGTTCTATATATATATATATATATTTTTAAATGGTGTTCCGTATAATTTGATGTTAATTTATGTTTGTATCTTGAGGAGGAAATGGCCAAAATGTAACCGCATAACTCTTTTCTTTGAAGCGGACAATTTCTGACACAAACAGATGAAGCATATTTTAAGAGAAAATGAAGCTCACTTGCGCAGTGGGTGTATTGGAGAGTATTAGCCAAGAGATCAAATTTGGTACATCGTCTAGTACCACACCTAATTTAGATATCTAATATTTTCTCTATTGGAGATACTAATAGGGTCAAAAATTGATTTTGACCCCTCTATCATTGGACTTGCCCTAAGAAAGATTCAGGCTCCACACATATTTATGAGCCAAATTCTGAATTTAGTCAAGCCCGCGTGGTTCCGAATACTGGGTTTTTTTTAACCAAAAGAACGGATTCATACAAGAAGTTTAACTTGCGCCGGGGAGGGGTGCGATGAAGGAAACAAACAATGTAATAACTTGTGATCCTTTGCATGTATTTTTCACCGTAACATAAAAACATGTATGTTTTACTTAGGTTTGCCTAACACAAAAGTTTGACTAACTTGGATTTCATTCCATCAAAATACAAGAGTCATAAGGACAAGTTGCATTCATATAACGACTACAGAAATTAGAGAGGAATCTAACACAGGATAAATAATATGTGTACGAGACATTTGTTAATACATCATGTTAACACCTAATAAGGTAGGAATGAGCTATCTAAATAAACAGACATGAGCCTAATCACTAGCTAAGGCTCGATCTTCAGCAACCACACTAAACAAATGTGTGAAGCAGTCCACATTGAGTTTTCTACGAGAAGGAAGGAAATTTGGTCTCAGATAAGTGTGTCAACCCGATGACGGAGTCCGGAATTGAATCTCGGATGAGCTAGTTGATTATATTCGGAAATTGGGTTGGTTTAATTAAGATGTTTTGATAACTTAAATTGAATTATATAGGTTTTTTGATGTAAAAAAAAAATCGCCTGGTGGGCTTAGCCCCCCTTTGCCCTGCATGTGGCTACGTCTCTGTGTCAACCGGTTGTTCCGAAGATGACATATTCCGAAGATGACATATATTTGATCAGAAACATTAATAACTAGATTTCTGACATAGTGAACATCAATTTCAATTTGTTTCGTGCAACACGTATGTAACGTCCCCAGACCCCGGACCTGGTAGCGCTAAATGAGTTATATAAATGGTCCGGTCAGCTGCTTAGACTTCCATCTTCGCTTGGTCTAAAAGGGTTAACCCGAGTTGACAAGATTTTTATGTCTCACACTTATATGGGGGTGAGTAGGACTTTACTTTACCGATGTGGGATTTTACATTCTCCCCATTTATAAGAGACTGGCGTCATCGCCAGGACGGCCAAGACTTGTCCCAGTTCCTCCCTACCATAGGATTCTAGAGGTGGTCTCCGCCGCCTCTCACGGTGTGGCACTTAGTTCCGTATGATAGTCGGCTCTAATACCATTCTGTAACGCTCCCAGACCCCGGGCCTGGTAGCGTTAAATGAATCATAAATTATCCGGTCAACTGCTTAGATTGTCGTCCTCGCTTGGTCTAAAAGGGCTAACCCGAGTTGACAAGATCTTTATGTCTCATATTTATATGGGGGTAAGCAGGATTTTCCTTTACCGATGTGGGATTTTACAACGTAGTTCTGAATAAGAGAATAAGCACCAGTTACTCTCACAAAGAATGATCTTGGTTTTGCAGAGTTTAATAGTCCATGTTTTGAGAGCAATGAATATTACCAAGTGACCTCAACAATTGCATGGGATAAACTTGTGCATTCTAATTATGTACTTGAGCGTGACACAATTTATTGTTTTTTTAGGAATTATTTGACACCAGGGAGCCACCTAAGTCTTGAACAAACCTTTATGTCCAGTCATGTGTGTGGAACATCCACTATCTAGTGACCGTTTAGTTGTACTCTATTTTGACTTTAAACATTACTGAAAGGCAAAGATTGTGACTAAGGTGCCCTTTAAATTTGGTGTTGGAAAAAATTTATAATTAAGAATCTGACATGATATGAAGAACTCCAAATTGCGTTATATTTTAAGAGATGTTTCGTCTCACACGATTGTCACTTAGGGGTTAAACAAAAATCTCTCTCAGAATACAATGGAGGTGTTTGATACTGCTGGAAATATAGAAACCCGAATCCAGATCCGATCCATAATTGGATCGTCAGATGTGATTCACAGCACCGATCGAGACACTCGATCATGCACAGCTGAAGCTATGAATTAAATTCGCATGTGATTTTAGCACGATTTAATTCACATAATAAATTAATTAACTACAAGAAAGTTGAAGATCTACCCAACAAAAGAGAAGCCGTGATCTTCCGGATTGTATTTCCAAATGACGATTGATGGACGTCGATCTTCGTAGTAGAGCCTCCTTGAATATGCTCAAGAAAAACTCCAAGTTTTTCTTCTCTCAATGACTAAAACGAGAAACTAATTTTTTTTTCTTCTTTTTTGTGGTATGTGCGCAATTTGTAGTGTGTCATTGTGTTGGGAGGAACTCTCTTTATATAGGAAATTAACCAGTCAATAGAGAGTTATCATTTTTACAATGCAGTTACAATTTTCCATAAGGAAAAGATATTTGTCATAAAATAAGAGATAATTCTCATAAAAGAGATAAAATGAATCTCTTATTTTTTATTAATTATCTAACAAATAATTAATTAATTACACATGTGACATAATCTAGGAAAATTTCTTTTCATAATTTCCTCAACATGTGTGGCGCCACATACCATTACCAAATAAATAATATTCACATATTCATTAAATAGACCAACTATTTAATTTATTCTCGAGGTTCCAAAAAACGAGAAAACACTCTCGTGTTAGGAGCCAACCTGGGGACCATTGACCTATAACCAGTAGCTACAATAGAACAAAATATTAATCGAACAGAACAGTTCTACTAAACTTATTAATTCCAGAATTACGCCACCATAAATCCTGAACTGAACTCTATCGTATATATGAGTTATTCTCAGAAAGTTGAGTCAATAAGTGTCCAATATAATCATTACATATAGACTAACCTCCATAGACTATCCGTAATGAAGCGGGAATGTTTCCGTAAACATTCTTCATTACATCTTATCCTTATTTACCATTAACTCACTAGTGATCAGTTAGTTCATAACCAATATGAACTCGGCTGGTCTATCAGTTTCTAGGATTAACAAATAAGGGGATTGTCTTTCTACATCCCGCAGGAAGGAATGGATTCCATATCTGTGAGACACACACTCCTCACTCATTCCAGAATAGTGCCATCGGGAAAGTGATTCGGACCGCGCCTCTTAGCAATCCTTAACAAACACATCAAACCCTATTTTGAGACAAGCGGGCGTCTGCAATCACTTCAGGATTAAGGTTAATCCATCTATGATCATCTTGTTATTTAATAAGATTTTTTCAATCACGGAATTATATGAGAAATGCAGATTAAATTGGTCCAGTCCTATATGACTACATCATATATAAATGCTCCGCTTAGATAACCAATAACGACGGTCCGGATAAGACGGTCACACCATAAAGTGTTCTGGGCGCATTAATGGTAATTTAATTAATAGACCCGATACTTTGATTAAGTTCTCCACGGACTAACTATTCAAGTGTATCACGTGTGACACACACTAAGTTATATGGCTACATATGATATGACTTGGTGTTTCAGCAGTGTATTACTTACAAGCACGAAGCAAATAATAAGATGAGAATAAATCTGTCATTTATTAATTATAAAAATAATTACAGAAATTGTCTTTCGGGCGCTGCTTCCAACAATCTCCCACTTGCCCGTGTAGACAAGCAACAATTGTCTTTCGGGCAACACATCCAACAATCTCCCACTTACCCGTAAAGACAAGCAACAATTGTTTTTAGAGCACCACACCCTTATTCTATCTATCCAGAACATTCTCCCACTTACTCTAAAGCAGATGAGACATATCTCCCAATTTCATACCCGCCAAGCGCTTATCAGTGACATTAGATGTCACACAACTTGGTAACTGATCAGCTAGGTTGTCGGCTCGAGGCGATCTTTAGGACTGAAACGTTGCCTCTCTGCACGATCTGACTGTCCAGGTGGTACTCTCTCAAAATATGATTTTGACCTCTTGTGACAGCGAAGATCCTTTGCATGAGCTACCTCTGAACTGTTTTCACAGTAAAGTGGTATCGACTTATCGAGACTTGGAATTACTTCCAGATCCAAGAAAGAACTTCTCAAGACAAACTGCCTATTTAGCCGCTCCGATAGCTGCTATGTATTCCACTAACAGAGTCAAATTGTCAGTTCCGGATTGCTCCAGACTACCATACTATGAGAAACCATTGAGCCCGAGATTAACGATCATCCTTAATCTGACTGTAAGTCAGAATCAGTGTAGTCAACAATACTCAGGTATGCACCTGAATATAGACGCATATTACTCCTCGTTCTCCGAAGGTACTTTAGGATGCACTATACTGCTACTCAACGTCCGAATCCAAGATTCGACTGTTGACTTTTAATAACCTGACTTTCTATATCCAAAACAGAATCTATCATATTTTCTCTATATCCGAAGACTAAGAGAATTATTCCATGAGGGGTGGGTAGGAAACCTCTGGTTGAATATCACATACGAAAATGCATTATTATATTAAACAATAAGATTGATGGGATACTGCCACAACTTGTTCTCATGAACTCGACCGAATCAAATTCTAAGAATGTAGTCCACTTCTCTAATTCAGAGAAGCTTTGGCTCATCAGTTCTTGACTTCAAATAACACACCCATGTTGTTCACAACTGTTGCAGTGTTACCTTGCATTTACACTAACATCTACTCTTTACCAATATTGATTCTCTGGTCTACAAAAGACTCATCAATATTCTGGTCAAGCCCACATATTTCAAACTTGTGGCTTGTAATGACCTAAAGGTTTGCCTTAATCCACCGATGGATATAAGCATAGGCAAGCAATATGTCATTGGCTTTAAGCTAAAACCCTTCCGTTCCGAATGAATCTAAGCTCCATTGTACGGCAAGAAAGTTTCAGGGCATCACCCCTATTAATCTTTTTGCTTTCGATGGAGTCAAGCAAGGCTGAGTGGTGAGAAATTTTTAGGGCATCACCCCTATTAAACTATCTACTTCTCAGGGAATTACCCCTAGACCACTTGGCTTTGCCTTAAAAAATAAACTTTCCCGTTCATTCAACTCTTCATCACATAGATCCAAGTACTCCCACTGGGCCTGAGACACTCAGGTGGTTCTACAAGATTGTGAATAGAACTGGAGTACCAAAACTCCATTTACAGGTTTATGGCTTTAAACCAACCTCAATTTATCAAAATCCTATACAGTCCTTCCAAAAGACCATAGGTTATCAATCACCCCCAACAGACTGTAAAGCCTGCATAATCACAGCGAGTCAAAGGATAAACAATACTCCCATTGCATTTGGGTGGATTGACATTCTGATCTAGTTCAGTAGTATTTATCAGCGTAACCCCCAACAACCAATGTTGGATATGGTCTGACTAAATATGATAGTAACTCCTTGAGTAACATTACTTAAAGGTCTAAGGTTGTTATTTAAACATTCTTTTAGAAGGTTGTGACAGTACAACCGTCACTTCCTGATCTTCAAAATCTTATAACCAGCCTTCACTTATTGCATTAAGATATTTCACGAACAGTCCCCATCTGAACGTGTATGCAAAATCTCCAGTCCTACCTTCAAGCACTAATGCTAAATGCCTCTATATGCGGAAGTGGAGTAAATGTACTTCACTTATCATCCACAAATTCATACGCATCTTCTAAGGTAGACTTCTCAGTTTTACATGATAATGCAAACCGTTATTTTGCAATCAATATCTTAATTGAGTTAAGCAGTGTATCGTAGCATATCAATAACTATATAAGGCAATCCATGGTTCATCCTTTCAGTGAAATCATTTCACTCGGAGGTAGGCCAAGCATCCGTGCCAAAACTGTGCTATAGCCTATATCCGAGCATGGAATACTCTCTTCTCTAGTAATATCAGAGATTCCTCCAAATATTTAGATAAACTATCGGCATTTCGAGTAGTTATTAGACAAATTGTCTATCACTCAAAACCTCCCACTAGCTTGTATCCTTCATAAGACCCTAAAGGCAATATGATTAAGCTTTCATACTTATTCAGCTTCTATTATCATTTTCCAATTGAAAGGTTACATAGTCATTTTTCCTTTGAGATAGTGTTCTTAGACTGGAGATAGGAATCATCCTTAGCCAGTCTTTAGATCTTATCTTTAGGACATGTGCACTAATGAATAGATGCCGAAGAATCGTTTATCTTAATATGGAAACCATTTGTCTTAATAGTTTATGATGTGTTACATATACCTTTTCAGCATTAATTAGTGGTTTTGACTTTATCAGACAAAAGTCCGAGTATCATAATCGAACTACAAATGTCATATTCACTTTCTTTAAGGCAACTATATTGTCGATGTGAAATTGAATCCATTTGTTCCAATGAATCTGAAAACAGAAATTAAACTTCTGTGATAAGGACTAAAATCCAAAATTTCTTTCCTTATATCACTCCCATTATCTCAGCTGAAATAATTGTCTGTTGTCTACTCTTTAATCATTAATGCCTAGCCACATCGTTCTTACAAATCGAACTTAGCTTCAGGGTCAAATTACCTGATTAAGAAAATCTCTAAGGATTCATAAGTTAGTGATCCGAAATCACTTTCCATATCCCATGCTTTCTTTTATTAATATTTTGGTTTAGCCTTTAACTTATTTAGTTTTGATGACTTACTTTTTAGACATTCTTTCCCATTCTTGGATTTCTTTAAAGGAAATAGCCGTGAACTAGCAGTTCATTTGAGTAGACACTACTCGTGAACTGTGGGATGTCCAGTGAGATTGATGCCAATCATTCTCGTCATCTTTGAACTAATTTTAATTTGTCTCCCGTTCAACACGAGTGACAGTAGTGACATACTTATCAATGTCACTTATGTTTGTAGGGCTCAAGAGGAACATCCTCTTCCGAAAAATTAATTTGCATTCTTGATTTTTGAGTTCAACGTTCTTGTTACTTTTCCACTTTCACGAAGTCATCATCAGTTAAATTAAATCATTTAAGCAGTCTAGTCAACTTGGGATGATATGCATTGTAAAATAAATTATGACAGAAATATAATCAAATCATACGCCACTACTAATAATGACTTTAGGAATAATAAACGTGATGTCATGCATGCAGTTTATCCTACCATTCCAAGGATTTAATCTCACACCTCAGTGCCGCCGACGGGTAGGTCAAAAAGGTGATAATTAAATTGAGACAATCTCTCTCAACAATTAACTGAGAATCAGACATCCTGGTTTAATTATTGATTACCTTCCTTTTTTAGCCAAGATATTTCCAAAAATACCCTTTAGAGTGTGACCTACTATTTCAGATTTTTAAGTAGACCCCGAGTATGCCGCCGAAGGGTAGGTCAGGGACCCGACGAGTACTCAAAATCCTATCCTTTCGGAAACCAAGCCATGAATTTTGATAGCGGTGAAAGCCATCCGAAGGGGGCCGAAATCAAAGCAGCATGAGACGTCACCATTCTCTCACGGTGCTTGAGTCAATAGTAGTGGCCGAGGGGTCGGTTGTCACCTTCCCCACTCCCACTCGTTATTTTGAAAATTAAGTAGTCTCATTAGGATTTTCAAAATTTCTTTACAATCCGAAAAATAATAAATCATGAACATTTTAATTTAATCCTCCCACTAGTTCATCGGTACCAAATACCGTCTAACTAGTGTCACTATATTCATATTTTCCAATTTTATGGATTTATAAAAATTCCTTGTGTAGACACTACACAATTTAAAATTCACCAAGAATTTTATAAACCTAATACATTAGGACTTATGAATTTCCCAATAATTTGAAAAACAATAAATCACGAAATTTAAAGCTCCCACTAGTTTATCGGTTCCAAATACCGTCTAACTAGTGACACTATATTCATGATTTTTCAATTTCTCAATTATTTAGAAAGATTTTGTGTAGATATTACACAATTAAAATTCCCGAAGAATTTTACAGTCCTAATCTTGTCATGATTAAAAATATTTAGGATCTTAGAATCTTTTCAATAATCGAAAACAATAAATACCGTCTAGTTAGTGTCCTATTTTTCATGACTTTCCAAATTTTCGGTTATTAAATCCTATTTATGTAGACATTATATAGTCAAAATTCTCAAAGAATTTTAGATCCTAAAAACAAATTTACCCAGTAAATTTTATTTTTATAATATGAATTTTATATCCAGATAAAATTCCGTTTGTTCAATTGCCTGAATTAATTACCGTGTTCATACATGTCTAATTAAAGCTATAATTAATTATCTACATGTATGCATATGCTAAGAATAGAATTCATGAATATTCAACCACGCATATATAGATAATTAACATATAAAAGATGCAATTTTTATTCAATTCCACTCCTAATTAATTAATTATGCAATCAAAATCACAAAATCGCATTAACCTAGCTCCGATACCACATGCTGGATTTACAGAAACCCGAATCCGGATCTGATCCATAATTGGAATGTCAGATCTAATTCGCAGCACCGTTCGAGACACTCGATCATGCATAGCGGAAGCTACGAATTACATTCGCATGCGATTTTACCATGATTTTATTCACAAAATAAATTAATTAACTACAAGAAAGTTGAAGATTTAACCAACAGAAGAGAAGCCGTGATTTTCCGGACTGTTTCTCCAAGCGATAACTGGTGGACGTCGATCCTCGTAGTAGAGCCTACTCGAATAAGCTCAAGAAAAACTCCAAATTTTTCTTCTCCCAATGACTAGAACGAGAAACTATTTTTTTTTCTTCCTTTTAGTTGTATGTGGCGCTATTTGTAGTGTATCATTGTGTTGGGAGGAACTCTCTTTATATAGGAAATTATCCAGTGAAGAGAGAGTTATCATTTTCACAATGCAACTACCATTTTCCAAGAGGAAAAGATATTTGCCATAAAATAAGAGATAATTCTTATAAAAGAGATAAAATGAATCTATTTTTTTTCTCTATTAATTATCTAACAAATAAATAATTGATTAATTACACATGTGACATAATCTAGGAAAATTTTTCTTTTCCTAATTTCCTCAACATGTGTGGCGCCACATGCCATTACCAAATAAATAATATTCGCATATTCATTAAATAGAACAACTATTTAATTTATTCTCGAGGTTCCACAAAATAAAAAAACACTCGCGTGTTAGGAGCCAACCCGGGGACCATGGACCTATAACCAGTAGCTAAAATAAACTGAATAAAATAATAATCGAATAGAACATTTCTACGCAACTTATTAATTATGGAATTACGCCACCAAAAATCTGGACTGAACTCTATCGGTTATAGATATAACTTATTCTTAGAGAGTCGAGTCAATAAGTGTCCATTGATATAATCTTTACATATAGACTAACCCTCCATAGACTATCCGTAATGAAGCAGGATTGTTTCCGTAAGCCTTCTTTATTACATCTTATCCTTATTTACCATTAACCCACTAGTGATCAATTACTTCATAACCAATATGAACTCGGCCAATCGATCGGTTCCTAGGATTAACAAATAAGGGGATTGTCTTTCTACTTTCCGCAGGAAGGAATGGATTCCATATCTGTGAGACACACACTCCTCACTCATTTTAGATTAGTGCCAATGTGAAAGTGATTCGGACCGCGCCTCTTAGCAATCCTTAACAAATACATCAAACCCTATCTTGAAACAAGCAGGCGTATGCAATCACTTCAGGATTAACGTTAATCCATATATGATCATCTTGTGATTTAATAAGATTTCTCAATCACGGAAAAGTATGAGAAATGCAGATTAAATCGGTCCAGTCCTATATGACTACATCATATATAAATGCCCCACTTAGACAACCAATATCGACGGTCCGGATAAGACGGTCACACTATAAAGTGTTTTGGGCGCATTAATGGTGGTTTAATCAATAGACCCCATACTTTGATTAAGTTCACCATAGATTAATTGTTCAAGTGTATCACCATAAACTTAATCCTCGCGTTTGACACACACTAAGTTATATGACTACATATGATACGGCTTGGGGTTTTCAGCAGTGTATTACTTACAAGCACAAAGCAAATAATAAAATGAGAATAAATCTGTCATTTATTAATTATAGAAACAGTTACAGAAATTGTCATTTGGGCGCTGCTTCCAACAGATACAAACAATGACTTGTTTGAATCAAACCCGAGGACACACAAGTTTTTGGTCTGATGATGCTTTCAAACTTTTGAATATTCGTTTGCATATGTTGTGCCTTTTATAGGCTGAAAGTACCCTATAAACGAATGGAGATACTCCTTATACGAAGGGGTAAACTCATATCAGTTCGGCCAAACATTTCAATTTGTGGCTTCATGTGATTAAACTTTTCACAGATTCATGAATACTTGAAGAAGGACATCACTTCAAAATTCATGAATACGAAAAAATGCAGCTATTCAAAAATGCATGAACCTCTTCATGAACTCGTATATGCATGTATCTGTTTAGGTTTTGGGGGCGTTGCGATATAATTAATTCGTACGGCAACTCGTATGCAAACAACAATTAAAAAATAGTTATTTATGAAAAAATATCTAACACTTGGGTCCTCAACGATTAGTCACTTAAGCAAACATGAAGTAAGTATTTTGTAACCCAAACTTCATTAATTTTAGGTCTTTTAACGTAAAGATGTTACGGAGTATATATTTAATTTAGGAAGTAAATATTTCTGATATATTCGGTAGTGATTGTAGTGATCTTGGGCGTGATTTGTGGCCCTAATTACGTTGTAACTTGCATATATATAGTACCCGATACTGAATGAAAGAAACACGGAAAATTATTCCCAAAATTTGTCATGGTATCGGAGCCATCACTACACCACTAAATTTTTTTTTTTTTTTTCTTTCTTTCTCACGGCCAATTCTCATCTTGTACAGGCTTGTATTTAGCTTTACAACAATGGCCGATTTGGACGGAAAAATAGATCCAACATCACCATACTATCTTGGCTCGGGTGATCAACCGGGAAATCTGATTACCCACGTGATGCTACGTGGAGACAACTATCTTGCGTGGTCAAGAGCAATTACCCTCGCTCTGGAATCACGCCGGAAATTCGTGTTTATTGACGGCACGATAAAGAAACCGACCGACAAAACGAAATTAATTGACTGGGACACAGTCAATTCGATGCTCGTCTCATGGATTTTGAGGAGCATGGAACCCAAGCTTGCTTCTACGATTCCCTGTTTCGATGAAGCCACGAAATTATGGGATTATTTAATAAACCGATTCGCTGCTGCGTCGTCTTCTCCGATTCGCTACTCCGGCGACAAGAACCCAGCTGGGAGCGCTGTTGTGGATGGCAATACAGGTCCGGCGGCTTATTTGACTGATTTGCGGCCTGAACAGGTTCAATTTTTGGTCAATATGATTAACAACTATCAGATAGATCGTATGACGGGTAAGTCTTCCGCTATGTCTTGGATTATTGACACGGGAGCCTCTCATCATGTCACCGGTGACGAATTTAATTTAACAAATATTGAAAGCGTTCCTCCATGTACGGTTGGGTTGCCGGATGGGCAACAATTTGTGGCTACTAAAGCGGGCCGAGTTTTCCTTACGGATAAGATTGTTCTTCAGCGTGTCCTTTTTGTACCTAGATTATTGTGCAATTTAATATCGGTGTCACAATTGATCGATGACTCTGATTGTCTCGTTCGATTCACTGACTCTTTGTGTGCTATACAGGACCGTCATTCGAGGAACCTGATTGGAGCCGGTGAACGAAAGGATGGGCTCTACTATTTTCGAAATATTCTACAGTGTGTGCGGTGACTGTTTCGGGTGCGTCTCTCTTTGAACTGTGGCATCGCCGAATGGGGCATCCGTCTGAAAAAATTACCAAGTTAGTTCCACCAGTTAAACACAGTTCTAGTGATTTTAAGACATTGAGTAAAGCTTGTGAAATTTGTCCTCAAGCGAAACAAACTCGTGCTCGTTTTCCTATTAGTGACAATAAAGCTAGTCGCATTTTTGAGCTCGTGCATTGTGATTTGTGGGGCCCTATCGACCCCTTCTTCTAGTGGGGCACACTATTTTTAACTTTAGTCGATGATTATTCTCGAGCTGTTTGGGTATATCTGATGCATTCGAAAACTGAAGTCTATAAGGCTTTTTGTTCTTTTTTTTCTATGGTTGAACGACAATTTGAAAAAAATGTGAAAGTGGTGCGTAGTGATAATGGTACTGAGTTTCGCAGCATGTTGGACTATTTCGATCAGAATGGGATAATCTTTCAAACATCGTGTGTTGGCACACCTCAACAAAACGGGAGAGTAGAACGTAAACATCAACATATCCTTAATGTGGGACGAGCCTTGATGTTTCAAGGAAATTTGCCGATTACGTTTTGGGGAGAGTGTATTCTCGGTGCCGTACACTTAATAAATCGCACTCACTCGACATTGTTGCACGATAAAACGCCTTTTGAAATTTTGTTTGGCGTGGAACCTGTTTTTGATCACCTTCGTGTTTTTGGTTGTTTATGCTTCGCCCATGATCAAAGATCCAAAGGAAATAAATTTGCACCTCGAAGTCGAAAATGCGTATTTGTCGGTTACCCCAATGGACAGAAGGGTTGGAAACTGTATGACCTCGCTACTGGTGAATTCTTTGTCTCTCGGGACGTTAAATTTTATGAGAACGAATTTCCCTTCGCCGATAAGCCATCTGAGGTGGTTGTTGCTGAACAACCTTCTCCACCTCTCATCACAGACATTGATGATGAATTTTTTGCTGACAAGGAACGTGGGACTGAAGCCGAACCTAGTATACCCACGGATACCCCTCCGACTCGGCCTCACCTTTATGGATTTAACCGGTCTCTGTCGTCCCCGACACCTCTCTGATCTAGTAGGCGTGGCATGCGGGCTCGACGACCTCGAATGGCACAAACACTATGTCACGCTGCTGCACAAGAAACGAGTCCATCCTCCCATTCACCGTCTTCGCCAGGTAACTCGTAATCTTTATCCTATAGCACATTTTGTTAATTGTGACAAATTTTCTCACGACATCAAGATATTTCTTGCAAATATCATCGCAAGGATCGAGCCACGTAACTTCACCGAAGCGATGCAAGATCCGGGTTGGCGAAATGCCATGAATCAGGAGATAATGGCACTCGAAAATAATGGGACTTGGGTTATGGAGGCGCTACCTCCCGGGAAAAAGGCGTTGGGTTGTAAGTGGGTATACAAAATCAAGTACAATGCTGACGGATCACTTGAACGCTTAAAAGCTTGCCTCGTTGTTCTTGGCAACCATCAGGTCGAAGGGATTGACTACAACGAAACCTTTGCTCCAGTGGCGAAAATGGTCACGGTTCGTGTTTTTCTCGCCGTGGCGGCAGCGAAAAATTGGGAACTCCATCAAATGGATGTTCACAATGCGTTTCTTCATGGGGATTTGCACGAGGAAGTGTACATGAAATTACCCCCTGGGTTTTCCGTCAATCGGCCTGGTACAGTATGTCGTTTGAAGAAGTCACTCTATGGTCTGAAACAAGCTCCGCGATGTTGGTTCGCCAAGTTGGCCGCTAGTTTGAAGTCTTACGGTTTTCGCCAGTCTTACTCCGATTACTCACTTTTCACTTTCAACCAAGGGAAGGTGCAGCTTAACGTGCTTGTTTATGTCGACGACTTGATCATTTCGGGTAACGATTCTTCTGCTCTTGCTTGTTTTAAGACATATTTGGGTGACTGTTTCCACATGAAGGATCTGGGTGTTCTGTAATACTTTCTTGGCATCGAGGTGGCACGGAATCCGGAAGGGATTTTTTTATGTCAACGCAAATACACTCTGGATATTCTGGCTGAGGTCGGCTTATTGGATGCCAAACCTGCTGCCTTTCCTATTGAGCAGAATCATGCTCTCGCCCTTGCCAGTGGTCCTTTGTGTGAAGATCCGGAAAGGTATAGACGGCTGGTTGGTCGTCTCATTTATTTATCTTTTACTCGCCCCGACTTGGCTTACACTGTGCACATTTTGGCTCAATTTATGCAATCCCCGCGTCATGAACATTGGGACGCCGCCATTCGGGCTGTCCGTTACTTGAAGGAATGTCCGGGTCAAGGAATTCTGCTGTGCAGCGATAGTGATTTGACTTTATCTGGATGGTGTGATTCTGATTGGGCGAGTTGCCCATTGACACGTCGTTCGCTTACTGGATGGATCGTTTTTCTTGGGAACTCTCCAGTCTCTTGGCGCACTAAGAAACAAAGATATCACGTGTCCCGCTTCTTCCGAGGCCGAATACCGATCGATGGCGCTCTCACATCCGAATTGAAATGGCTCAAGGCACTCGCAGCGAGTTTGGGTGTGGCTCATCCCGAGCCATTGATTTCTACTCGATAGCTTGATCCGCCTTGCACATTGCTCGAAATCCAGTGTTCCACGAGCGCACGAAGCACATTGAGGTGGATTGTCACTATGTTCGGGATGCTATTCAAGATGGTCTCATTGCCCGTGTCATGTCAAGACCGATGCGCAATTAGCGATATTTTTTCACCAAAGCGTTGGGCAAGCGCCAATTCTTACATTTATTATGCAAGTTGGGCATTTGTGACTGCGTGCTCCCAACTTGAAGGGGTGTTACGGAGTATATATTTAATTTAGGAAGTAAATATTTACGATATATTCGGTAGTGATTGTAGTGATATTGGGCGTGATTTGTGGCCCTAATTACGTTGTAACTTGCATATATATAGTACCCGATACTGAATGAAAGAAACACGGAAAATTATTCCCAAAATTTGTCAAAAGATGTGTGAATGTATCTATCCCACAGTCTCTATCATTTTCACCAAATGCAAAGAATGATTCTAAACATTACCTACCAATCTATATGTAGGGAAAGCTTTGTGAATGAGGTCCAACCCTATGATTAATCTTTTTATTTTCTTGTTAAGATTAGTGTGTGAATGTGTATTAGAAACATTATCAATGTGTACGTATATGATCATTCTTACTTACAATAGAATGTTATGTGTGAGCTAGTGTTGGGAGGATTTTGCATCATAAAAACAAAATAAAATTTATAAACCTATACTTAACATGCAAACTAACTCCTAACCGACCAAATATCGGGTAGTTGATAGCATAGTAGGGTAAGTGCACAGGTCGATCCATCCACGAGGAATTGGGATGTTGAATCTAATTTCACTAATTCCTTTCGATTGTTACTTAGGAAAAACGAATAAACGAAAGAACAAATAAAATAAACGAAAAAGAAATTAAAATAAAGCTAACCTACGAAATAAAATAACACAACCTAAACTAAACTAAAGATACATGGGATCAAACAGTGCACAAACCAAGTGATTTCAATCCTATTTCATCTCATGATTTCAATTCAAATTGTGGTTTAACCTTGACTCGAGATCCGATTCCTAATTCCTTAGTGAATCCGTTTCTCAGCTATGAACTCCTAATTCCTTAGTGAATTCAATTATCGATCTCTCCTCTTCCGAATGTTGAGAACGATTTTCCATACAAAACTAAGGTTTAGATTCAAGTTAACTTCCGTATTTTAGAACCTAACAACCTAGATAATTGATCGATAATTTGTCATCATTAACGATTAAAGATCCTATCTTTCTATGGTGATCTAACGTTACTCAACTTCCGTATGTTGTAACTATCAATCGTAAACGATCTCCCGATTCAATTCACACATAGCATCATAATCATAAAAATATACAAGATGAAATCAAGATCATGAAAAGAAACTGAGATTGAATAAATTAAAAAGAGATTAAACTCACATAGTTTGATACAAAGGTTGATCTTCAAGCATCAACGATGGAAAAAACGAGAAAAAAAGACATCCTAATCTAACCCCGGATCACCCGAGCACAAGGCTCGGGTGACCGGCCTTGAAGCCTCAAAGCTGCCGCTGCTGCTGTCAATAATGCGGCTGAATGAATTTTGTTATATGAATTGGTAATATGAATTATGGGATGCATGCGTATATTTATAGGGTATGCAAGGTGGCTGGAAATTAGGGTTACACATGCGGCTAATCACATAAAAGCAAGGCGGTTGCTACAGTGCTGGCACTTGAACGCTCATTTACAAGGTAGACGCTCGTCCACTTTGCTGAAGACTCTGAACCAAATTCTTTCGATTGGAATAAAACTTCTAAAATTCATATCTTGAGTTGTAGACCTCCAAAAATTATGATCTGAATGTCATAAAAAAGCTCTCGGAAAACTCTACAACTTTCATTAAGGACTCTTCTTCAGAAAACGCCTTTTTGACTAGCCCGTCGTATTACGAGTATATTACGACATTTTCCAGTAGTTTCAGCAACAGCATCCAAACTTGTAACGCTCATATCTCGGGCCTCATAAGTCGGAATGAAGTGATTCAAAATCCTGTAGAATCCTCTCTTCAAGCCCTACAAATCTTCTCTTGAGGTCGAGAGTCAAATCAGTGTATATCATATCAAGAACTGCATCGGAAGTTCGGCTGCTTGAAAGCTTCATTCCAAGCTTTATCTCCATCTTCCTTCCATTTCACTTCTCTTCCATGCAAAACCTCATCATTTAATCCTCTTGCATGCCAAAATATGTATCTATAACATAGGAAAATATACCAAAGCGTAACACAATCCCAAAATAACATAAAATCCCAATTTAAGCACATAAATCGTTATATTTTGCAATTAACCTATTAAAACACTATTTACTCAATTAATCGATTATAAGCTCGATTTCTATGAAAAACATCCATATGTAGGGGAAATTGATATAGAAAATATATATAAAAATCACTATAATTTAGCCCTTAACAGCTAGTCTTCTGAAAGACTTGAATGCATCCTTACCATATATGAATGCATGAGACTTTTTGGATTTCCAAGACTGAAAATTATCACCACTCATAGGCTGTGAGGTATATACATCTCGTGATCTTGTGTCAATAGGTTGCTTATGAGGCTCTCTCTGAGAAAATTTAGGTTTGTATGGTTCTTTGGAAGTACTTGAGATAAAACTAGTCTCTTTCATCCTTCTTCAACTATGGATTGGATCCACACAACCTAATTAAACCTCTTGTGCCCTTTTATATCCAAGGTGGATGGATAAGTTAATCAAGCTTCTTGTTATCTATTACCAAACTTTTGAATAGTAAGGTCGAGGTAACTTATCTTCTCCTTTATAGAATCAATTTCAGTTTGTAAACCCTGCATCGTTAGCTTTGAAACAGCAGTTGCATTAGTAAGGGTTTTAATCACTTTTGTCTTCTCAGACAGTTGAACTTTTAGCTGGTTGTTGTCAATTTTAAATGTGACATTATTACTTATTAGCTTCCCATTAATCACAACAAAGTCCTCAGACATTTCCAATAAAGGTGCAAATCTATAATCATAGAGGTCAGAATATACCTCATCATCAGCATTGTTTTCAGCTTCATTATTTGCGTCATCATGCTCATTGTCATCATCATATATATCAGCCTTCAAGCAAATATTTGCATTCTCATTAGAGTCTCCGCAATTAGTGTCAGATGAATCTCTCAATGAGGCTTTAGCTTTGGAATCCTTCTTCTTATTGCTATGCTTTCTAGGTGTGTGATCGTCCTTCTTCCTAGGACATTCACCTGGATAACGTGTTAGTGTAGTGCTCATTCTGTTTCCAGCACTTGAGTAGTGGTGAAGACTTATTTGGTTGGAGATGATGTAAGGATATGTTGTTCAGTGGATAATGTATTGACTTGTATTTGGGATCTTGTTGTTGTTATTTATGTTAGTTATTGATATCAGGACTATATTGTGTATAAAAAACACGGAGATTGTCTATGTTGACACGATAGCCGTTTTGCTAGCATGGTAATACCAGTTCAGCAGTGGCCTTGCTCGTTGTGGACATCATATGTTCATATTCTTGTTATGGGATTTGTATCTTCTTCTATTTCTTATTTTTCTTTCAATCTTATTGTTTCTTCATTAGTTCTTTTGCCTAAAACTCGTATGATGTCACTGTATTTTTAAAGCTGACGTGTTCAATTGTCACAGATTGAACACATGCCGAACGATATTTTTTCATTTTACCCCTAAGGTGTGATTGGATCTTAACATTATTAAATCATAGAGCTTCTTTTGATCGTAACATTATTAATACATGGCCTCAACAATTACGAATTATATTATGTGTGCTCTTTATTGAACCCAAACCATTTAGTGAGGGGGAATTTTTTCAGTTATTTGGTATAATAGCAAGCCCATGACTCGAACATATTAAGTTACATGATTAACATCTCTATTTATTCTGTGGGACAGGAGGAGTGGGGACCCTAATGGTTAGGATTTAATCATTAAATCTATAATAGGTTTAAAAGGATAGTGTTTTTTAATTAATATTTTTATACACTTGTCACATATATTACATTACACCTCTACATTAATGAAGAAGCTTTCTATCAACCCCATTAGCAAAAGCAACGGCAATAACTAGCAATACAGAAAGATGGGCACTTTATCCAATTGTCGTTGATTAGATTACGCTAATCTTATCGACTTTAATTATGACTAAACTAAATGTATCATTTTTGTTTACACAAAACTTAGGTTTGCTTTCGTCATTTTGAGTATAATAAAACTTAATTAAAGATGGAGATCAATCGTTGTTTGCATGGTTGATGTCGGTCAATAACTTGTTTGGAATATTTGATAGGGCAACAAAAATTTGAAAGATGCAATTAGCTAAACTAATTGTTAGGATTGTGAGAGAAAGTCTCGCACAATGTAACCTCTGATTTTTTTGTAAGGGTTAACAGGGCGGCCGTAGGATTTTCGACTATATCTGTTTATAAAAATATTCACATATATATCTGTTTATAAAAAAATCCTAAGGGGGGTCAATTGTAGGATCATTAATCCAACGTTGGGCTTATATGTGAAATTATTATTTATTACGGACTGTCGATAAATATTAGCCCGATGTAAAAGTGATCTAATTCGGTTTACGGTTGTTGGGCTATAATGTATAATTAGGGTGTGGGTCTTTTATGTGTAGAGACTAAAAGGTAATTTCTATTTCGTTGATGGGTAGAAATGGAAATACCTAAAATATATTTTACTATATAAGGAGGGTTATGGTCCGTAGGTCTCCCACCTATCTATTCTCCTCTGCCTCCCATTACCAGAAAGAGAACTACATAGAATTCTAAAGGATCCCTCTGAAAATTACTAGAAGGTGTGTAGATCTAGAAGACCGATCCTACAACACCAAAGGAGATTTCCGCTGCTATGGATTCAGGTATGTTTGTAGATTAATATCGTTCTCTGATTCTCAATAATTTAGCATAATCGATCCGGGAATAATGTGTTGAATCACATAAGGACTGTTCTAACAAGTGGTAGCAGAGCCAGGTTATGTTAAATTATCAGGAATCGTTTTTATTTTATACGGTCAGCTTCACGTATAATTTGTATATTTGGATCTAAAGCTGAATTCATGTACACGGTTGATATGTGATTGATAATTCTTGGTTTATTATAGATATTATATCTACGTCAAAATTGCTGTTCATGGATTCAGTTAAAAGGTTTGTTCTTTAGGATCATAGGAATTACAACGGTAAATTGTACATAAAAATGAAATGAATCTATTCATGCTATGTTGTAGTCGATACATTTCTGTGAAAGTTTTTTGTTTTCTGGTTTTGGACAGCGGCGGCACCACCCAGGGCTTCAGAAATTAGGGCATTTTTTTTCATTTTTTAGTTTTGGACATTAAAAAATAATAAAAAAGAGAAAATGTTTCAGTAATTACTGCTATATTTAATCAAGCATTAAACCGTGGAAGGTGAACGGAAAATGTATAGTATTCTTGTACTGTAAATTGGGAAGTCGCTAAGGCAATTAATTTGGTTAATGTAAAGAAATTAGGCAGTATTGTTTTTTTCTTTTCTTTGTAGAAGAACAGGATAAGTATTGCATTTTTTGTTTCCAATAAATTAATAATATTTAGGATTTGGCCAATATTTTTTTGTTAGACCTTTTACTTAATAATTGGTCTATATGTTACGTTAAGATCTAAAGAAATAAGTAACCCGATTTTGATAGATAATTTTTTTTAAAAGGTCAATACGGTAAAATCAAACATTGATATATTGCGGTATTTGTATTTATTATGCCTCTAAGTGGATCTGTTGAAGCAATATGTCGCCAAAGTGACCTCTACGTGGAAATGGATTCACGGTGGGATGTAAAACAGTTTGTGTTTTTATGAATTCATGCGGATAGTATTCGGCCCAAAGGAAGGATATTATTTGGCAAAATTGTAAATACACATGTGGTGATAAATACGTGACAATTATTTGGTTTCCATGTGGGTAATAGATGCGTTCCAAAGATTGGTCTATTATTTGACAGGATTTATTGTCAGTGTTTGATCACTACGCCAACATGTCAATTACGAGTTAGTATTATCATCCAAAGATGAGATATTAATGTCGTGCCGGCATTTTGTGATGGGAAAATATATCATAAATTTGTTTGATTTTGGATATTCTTCGGATCTTATATATGAAAGCCTAGGTCATTAAGTTGTTTTCTGTATTCAATTATAAATTCAGCTTTAAAATATATCTGCCGATTTAAGTATTACATTCCTCCACAAATGGCCATCATTTCAAGAGTTAGAAAGAACAAGTTTGTTTTTTGTCCTTAACATTATGGATCTAGACTTGACATTTAGGTATGATACTCCTAAACGTCTCTATCAGGATAGTCTAGACAAACATATTTGTACTTTGAGAAGTGAGAGTGATCAAACAGGTTGAGTCTAGTGAACATATAGGAAGTCATTCCAGATACTCTTAAAAGTGGCATAAGGATTGGTGACTATTAAGAAATTTTTTGTAGTTAATAAAGTTGCATAATGCCTATGAAGAGAAATGAGAGGCATACATTGTCTTGTCTAAGCTAGTCTCTAAAAGGTACTAGGGCTAATGCAACATATAGGGCACATTCTGGAAATGGTTCATCTGATTTCCAAACTTCAGGTCCTTGATTTGGATATCTGTGATGGTCTTCTGGTGCAATTTATCATTCTTTTTCTTTATATACAATATGGTAAATTAAATGTCAATTATTATGACATAAGGAAAGGTGGGAGTTGACGAAAATGATTTCCTACTGCGTGCAAGAAGTGGAATGATTGAAATCTGGGCAACCAAAAAGTGCCAAATATGGTCACCAATAAAGGTAAGAGCACAATAAAAATTTAAGGTTAAGGAAGCTGTTGGTATTAATACTATTGGCAAAAGTAACAACATAAGGATATTAGTTGTTTCTTATGTCAATAGGTAGTTACACAATGAAGATTGCTTTTAATGTCATGCTTGCTGAGCAAATTAAGTTAAGTTTTTTCTTTTTGGTTTGTTAAAGGTTGAGTTGATTTATGTGCTTGAACACACTTTGGGGGGATAGATTCGGATACAACTATTCACTTATGCGTGAATATGCAGAGTAACAAGCATTATCGATCACCAGTTGATGTTGAAATATACACGTTTGTGGGTGATGTTGATACAGTAAAGATTAAGGCTATTCAGAAACTAGATTGTTACCGAAGATTGAACATTTTCTAGATTTGGAAGAGACTTATTAGGCCGTCTTTATCGCGGAATTCGGCTTTTCATTTCTTGATTGGACAAATAAGGACATTATGTTCAATTAAGGGTGATACCTTTAGTCTATTCCAGTATTCATATCAAATATGTTCAAATCATTAGGCTTTCAGTGATAATCTGTGTTTGGTGGATACCATTGTATCCTTAATGAAACTCTGCATTTAGTTCTTATGGCACAAATCAAAGTCAACTAATGATGGTTCCTATATTGTTTGGCATTAGCATATAAAAAAAAATTCCTTGAAAAAGAATATAAAGGCTCGTGGCAGATGGAACATTTGGTCCCCTTGATATGTCAGACGGATTTGTCTGAGTAGGTTGTATTAAGGGGTAACAAACCAACATAAGAAGATTAGGTATCTGATTGCTCTAAATACGTCTTAGATTTGATATATATGGTCACTTGCTGTCTATAACCTACGGTATATTGGAATGGTCATCAATAAAGTATCACCTTCATAGACAAGTATTCGCTTTTAATTACCTATATATAATAGTAGTCAATACGGAAATCAAAGTTAGCAGCTTACATACTAAAGAAATACCCATTACAACAGTAACCAAAACCCCATATGACATATGGACTGGAAAACCCAGTATTCGGTGTAATCATATTGGAGGTTGTCCAACTAAAGTTAGGCCTTATAAGCCAAAAGAAAGAAAATTGGACTCAAGAATGGTCAACTGTTATGAAATGTGGTGTTCTTAAGAGATCCAGGGGTTTTAAGTTGTATGGTCCTACTTCCAGTTTTTTGTTTTTATTATTAGACGGGATCTACAAAGTTCCTTGAGGATATTGAGTTTGGGGGGAAGATAAGGTATGAAATATTGTCTTTAAAAAAGAGCCTACGGTGGCAGTTGGTAACAATTTGTTTTTCCAAAATGGGATGTATACTATTGACAAATACGGTTTATGACAATATTTTTGAACTTCCAATTAGGAAACCTCAACATCCTGAAGAACATATATAAGAGCTGTAGGATGTAATATCGTCGGATGGATCAAGATCCACCCGATTACGCAGCGGAAAGTACAAGATCTAGATCTAGTCAACCAAAGCACATAAAATAATAGATCTAATCCTACAAGGGAGTTTAGATTGCTTACCTGTTTATTGTGAATAAACACCAAGAACAATCCGAGATCCAAGAATTGAGAAGTCACCGTCTTCCGACGTGTATCTCCAAGCAACACCAAGTGGATGGTGATTCAAGCCGCTTGACCTCCTCGATATGCTACCTTAGAAAAACCCGAAGTTTTTCTAAAACTCAAACCCTAGTATTATAGCCGAAATCTCTAAGCTATAATACTCTCAATATTTCGAAAATTGTAAGTGTGTCTAAAGGCTTGGAAGAACTATCTTTATAAAGGAGAGTAATCTTTATGATAGCATAGACTACTCACTCATTCTAAAATAGAGCCAACGAGAAGTGTTGGACCACATACTATGAAGTGATCCTCACTAACACATCAAACTCTACCCTAGTCTAAGCTAGCGGTTATGCTGCAGATCACCTCAGGATTGAGATTAATCCATATATGATCATCTTGTGATTCAATAAGACTTCTCGATTACGGAATTATATCGAGAACTCAAATCAAATCGGTCCAGCCCTATATGATTATCATCATATATATATATATAAATGCCCCACTAGGTACTCTATTACCGACAGTCCGGATAAAACTGTCATACCGTGAAGTGTTCTGGGCGCATTATTAGCATATTAATCATGAGACCCATACTCAGATTAATCAACGCTACGGACTAAGTTAATTTTAAGTACATCTCACTAACTCAATCCTCTTGTTTATAGCCATACACTGAGTTATGTGATTACATAAACGAGGTACTTAGAGTTTTCAGTAGTGTCTTAATTATAAGCATACATGCATATAATAAGATGAATTATTAATTCTATCCTAAAATAATTGTCTTTCGGGCACTACACCTAACAATCTCCCACTTGCACGAAAGGCAAGTGGATTGATTGTTTTAGAGCACACCCTTTATATTTATATCTACAACATTTCTCCCACTTGCTCAAAACAAGTGAGACGTATCCCTCAAAATTGTACCGTGCAAGCGCATCTTAGTAATTCATCCTTCCAAGCACGACCGGAGTGTGCCACCGCAGGGTAGGTCAGTGACCCGGCGCGTACATAGAATCCGAATACCATTTGACTTGGTACACTGATCAGGTAGGTTGGCAGCTTGAGTCAATCTTTGGGATCGAAACGTCCGCCTTTCCATCCGGTGGTACGATTTCAATATGCTTATAACCTCTAGTGATTGCAAAATCCTTATGAGGTACCTCTCTAATGTTTTCACAATGAAGTGGCATCGGCTTACTGGATAATACTTTATCACATGAGTAAACACTGAGACCGAGATCGATTTAACGATCATCCTCAATCTGAACTAAAGCCAGAATCAGTGTTATCACTTATATTCTAGTTTGCACCTGAATATACTAGCATATTATTCCTCCATCTCCCGAAGAGACATGAGGATTCACTAAACATCCCATTTAGTATTCAGCTGCAGGTGTAGATAACCATTCCTGAGAGGTAGGGTAGACTACATTGTTGAATGTTGCATAAATGCAAGAATATCTTAAACAGGTGAATGGATGGGATTGCCAACGATCGATTCTCGAGAATTTGAGTGAATCAAATCCTTTAGAATGAATCCTGATGGCATGTCAGACCCTGACTTCAGATAACACACTCATGTTGTTTCCAACTGTTTCAGTGTTCCCATTCACAAATACTAATCTACATACTACTTTACTAATATCGAAGCCCAGTCTATGAAAGACTTATCAATATTCTGGTCAAATCCACATATTAAAATATATGACTTTGAAATGACCTAGAGGTTTGCTTTAATCCCCAAATGATATAGGCTATGGCAGGCATCCTGCCAAAGGTTCTTTCCGAATAAATTAAGATACCGTTAGTCTCGCAAAAAGGTCTTAGAGAATCACCCCTATTTTCTGCTTTGTAACGAATCCGTTATTTGTTCTTAGCTAAAACTCTTCTGTTCTGAATGAATTCAGATTCTGTTGTTCGGCAAGGAAGTCTTAGGGAATCACCCCTATTTCCCGCTTTCTGACGAAATCAAGCAAGACTGAGTGGTAAGAGAGATCACGGTCTGGTTAACTCTCTACCTTCTAAGGAATCACCTCTAAATTACTCAGTTTTGCATTTGAAAGTTAAACATTCCTATTCATTCGACTCTTCTCCGTGTAGTTCCAGTTACTCCCACTGGGCCTGAGATACTCAGGTGGTTCTACAAGAGTTTCAACAGAACTGGAGTATCAAACTCCATTCACAGGGTTATGGCTTTTAAACCAACCTCTATGATCAGGATCCTATACAACCCACGAAGGACTATAGGTCATCAATCTACCCTATAGACTGCAAGGTCCTGCAATGGGTAATGGACAAACCATACTCCCACTGCGTTCTGGGTGGATTGATATACTGATCTAGTTTAGTAGTTTTTATTAATGTTATAACCAAATTCCGGTGTTGGATATGGACTGAACAAATCAGTTAGTAACATCTTGAGTACAAATACTTCAAGATCTAAAGTTGTTATTTATAGACTCTATCAGACCGAGTTTGACAGTATAACCGTCATTCTATGATTTTACGAGTTTTATAACCAACCTTTACTCAATGCATTGTTAAGGGTGATTTTGTACGGTTTTTAACATTATATTTGATAATGATTTCCTCCGTATTTGTATAATTTGCATAGGAAACGAGTGTTTAAATGATTTATTAAGCAAGTGAGTTTTTAATTAGTTTATTCGCAAAATGAGGTTGTGTATGTGTTTTAATTATGGTTTTACGAGTATTTGGATTGTGTTACGTTTTGCGGTGTTTTTGATGTCATGTAGGTACATGTTGGAGGCTAAATTGATGATCAAATGTTGATATAATTCGAGCTAAATCAAGATAAAGATTGAAGAAGGAAGAGATAATGATCAAGAAACCGGAACCAGGCACTTCATGGGGATTTTGTCCACACTTGTAGGCACTTTCAGGAAAGTTGTCTTGATGAAAGTTGTAGAGGATTGAAATAGCTTTCCAACGCATGTTGAATCACCTCATTTGGAGCCCTAGAAGTGAAGTTATGAGCAAAATACTGGAGCTGAGTAGTGGGCGGGCGTCCATAAAAGTGAATCTGCGTCCGTAATCGTATTTTACATTCGAGAGAGTTCAGACGCGTTACGAACGAGCGTTCATTCTCCGTTCATAGAGGCTGGACGGCGTCCAAGATAGTGGACGGGCGCCCACGGCACCGACTTCAATGAAACCGACCTAAAAATCTATATATAGCGCGTTTTACCAAACCCTAAACATACAATTCGATCCCTAAACCTAGGGAGCAGCTTTGGCTGCGTTTTTACTCCTTTATTTTCCAGTTTTTATGCAAAAAAACATCTAGATTAGATAGTTAGATTTATGTTCTTTATTCCATCAATTCGAGTTTGCATAAGGATGCTAGGAGGCTAAATCCTCCTTGAACGAGCGTTGTGAAGCCGTCCGTTTCAACAGTTTGATCTCTAGTTCGTGATTATTTTGTGAGTATCTATTAAAGTTGTTACTTTTATCATGTTTTTATATGTTGATTGCATGCTATATCGAAAGATCCGTGCTTTTGTTTATTGTTTGCTTGATGAAAGTCATGTTAACCTTAGAACACCATGATAAAAGTTTAGACCTTTAATCTAATCACAACGAAAGTTATTAGATTGAATCTCTAGATTAGAAATTGAAAGATTTCACGCCTAGGTTAGAAAGACGTAATCTTTAACATCGAAAGATCGAAGATTAGAAAACGAACTTGTCTCACGAAAAGAGGTGTTCATGCCTTAGATAGGTGAATCACAACTTGAGTAGAGATCACGAAAATAATCCGAATTAGTATCAAACGTTGATAGGATAGGTGGAACAATTGCTCGCTCGTTCGTTAAAATTTGATTTAAATCACTTGACTCGAATTGCTTAGCTTAGTTTAGTTTATTTTATTTTTCTGCGACTTAGTTAGTTTTTATTGCTTCCAATCTTTCCTAGCATTGGATTAATCTCCTCTGTCTAGTTACTTTTATGCAATATTTGTTTAGGTTAGTTTTCGTGACAATAATTAGTTAAAAACAAAAGCTAGGGTTCACAACAGTCTAGTTCCCCGTAAGATCGACCCGGCATTAGCCTCCATACTACGATCCTTGCACTTGAGGTTAACCGGATTATTACTTGTTTATTTTGTGTTGATAAAATCCGTGACATGCATTAAGATATTTCACGACCTGAACGTGTACGCAATATTTCCAGTCCTACCTTCAATCACTAAATGCTAAATGTCTATATTTACGGAAGTGGGGTGAACCGAATTCAGTCCTTATCCACAAATGCGTAGGCATCTTTTAGGCTTCTCGGTTTTTCATTACAACCGTTATTTTTCAACCAATATCTTAAATGAGTTCAACAGCGTATCGTAGCACATCAATAACTATATAAGGCAAATTTATGGTGTATCCCTTAGTGAAAACATTTCACTGGGAGGCAGGCCGAGCATCAGTCCCGAAGACTACGCAATAACCTATTTCTGAGTATGGAATACTCTATCTCTGGTGAAATCAGAGATTTCCTCCAAATATTTTGGATAAACTTACCGGAGTCTCGAATAGTTTGTTAGACAAGATGTCACTACTTCAAAATATCCCACTAGCTTGTACCTTTCATATGACCCCGAAGGTTGTTATGAATAAGCTATGTTACTTCTTTAAATCTATTACCCTTTCCTGAGTAAAAGGAAACTTAGTCATTGTTCCTTTGAGACAGTGTTCCTTTGACTGGGAGATAGGAATCACCCTAAGCCAGTCTTCAGATCTTGTCTTTAGGGAATATGCACTAATTAATAGAATAGAAAGAAGCGTTTATTGAAATACGGAAACCATTTGCGTTAATATATTTTTAAGATGTGTTACTAATACCTTTGAAGCAATGCTTAGTGGTTCTACTTTATCAAACAAAAGTCCGAGTCTTGGATTCGTGATACGAATGTTATATTTATCGTCAATAAGAAAAACAAATTATCCTATTGAAAATGAATACGTTCATTCCAACGAATCCGAAAACAGAAAATGAATTTTCTGTGATACTCAAGAATTGAATCCGAGATTCATTTCCTTATATCACTCCCACTAGTCTATATGAAATAACTGCCCGTTGTCTATTTTATTTATCGTTTAATGCAAAGCTACCTAGTTCTTCCAAAGAACTTTAGCTTTCTTCTGAAATCACTTTCCTTATCCTCTAATTTCCAATTTATTAATTTTCCGGTTTAGCCTTAAAACTACTTAGTTTAGATGACTAACACGTACAAACATTCTTTCCCATTCTCGACTTTTCTTAGATGGAAACAGTCTTGAACTAGCAGTTCGTTTGAGTAGACACTACTCTTGAACTGTGGGATGTTCAGTGTTACTTGCTTGGACTATCGATTTTTCTAATCGTCAAATCATAAGACCAAAGCTCCCACTAGTTAATCGGTTCCAAATACCGTCTAACTAGCAACACTTTGTATTTATGATTTTTCAAAGATTAGAAAATCCCCCAGAACTAAGCTCCCACTAGTTTATCAGTTCCAAATACTGTCTAACTAGCAATGCTTTGTTCATGATGTTTCAAAAGATTGGGAAAAACTCCAGAGCTAAGCTCCCACTAGTTTATCAGTTCCAAATACTGTCTAACTAGCAACGCTTTACTCTTGTTTTTTTCAATGAAAAGAGAAACTCATGTGCAGTGTATTACATATTTCTAATGATTCAGAAAAACAACAAATCATAAGACTAAGGCTCCCACTAGTTTATCGGTTCCAAATACCGTCTAACTAGCAACGCCTTATGTATATGATTTTCCAATTTTTCAATTTAGAAATTTGTTGTGTAATTACACTTTTAAAATTCACTAAATGAATTTGTCTGATAGTCCTATATCATCTTTTGTAAACTAAGTATGGTCATCTCTCGTTCAACACGAGTGACACCCGTGACATACCTATACTATGTCACTTAATTTTTAAAGGCTCAAGGGAAAAATCTCTTCCGAAAAATTAACTGCATTCTTTTGATAATTACAACGTACTTGTTACTTCCACATTTTTAATGAAGTCCTATTGCTAACAGTTTAGTAGTCTAGAGATTAAAGTTGTAAATAAACATGACAGAAAGTTAAATTCAAAAAATTTTCAATACTTTTTTTATTTTAGGAATAATACACTTGTTTAAAGTCTATCATACCATTCCAAGGATTTAACCTCGCATAGTACTGTCCGAGAGGGTCGATATCAGCACTATGACGGTTAAACTGAGACAATCTCTCTCAATGATTAAACATTGGGAATCGAACATCCATGAGAATCAGACATCTTGGACTTTAATCATTGATTACCTTCCTTTTTCTAGCCAAGATATTTCAAAAATACCCATAATGAGTGTGACCTACTATATCATATCTCAGAGTATGCCCCGAGTATGCCTACGAGGGGCAAGTCAGTGACCCGGCGAGTACCCGAAATCCTATCCTTCCGGAGACCAAGCCTTGAATTTTGATAGCGGTGAACACCATCCGAAGGGGGCCAAAATCAAAGCGGCACGAGGCGTCATCATTCTCTCACGTGCTTGCACCTATAGTAGAGGCCGTGGGGTCAGCTGTCGCCTTTCCCGCTCCCACTCAATAGTTTGAAAAAGTGGTGGGTTTACTAATTACGGTTTCGGTCTTGACAATAAGAAACAATAAATCATGTACTCCGAACAGGGTCGGTTATATAGGCAAGCCTACGCCGTCCTTATTCGTTGGAACATATGTGATGATTCAGGTGATCCAAAGAAGAGAAGCCCCGTTTAGCCCGAAGGCTTATCGGCTATGCTAAGTCTTGTCGAACCACTGTAACGTACATCACACGTGGTGAGGAGTCGATCGAGCCGAAGCTCGGTTGAACACGCCCAACCATGGTCAAACCATTTCCGAACCCGTGTACAATGATTTTCCGATTTCTAAATTATCAACCAAAGCGCAATCTCGTTTCTGTTTAAGGTGGGTTCACCGAAAACTCAACGATTTATCTAAGTGGGATTCACCGAGAATACATCACTAAAATCGTAACGATTGACAAAACCCGGTTCCTCGGTTTTTATAATTAGTTACTTATTTATTAACTACCACATATTAATTAAATAGCTTTTTAACTAATTATACGAGTTATACATGCCTAATTTATTCGAAATAAACTAGCTACATGTATGCATTGGAGTGGAATCATGATATGATGCATGTCATGGCAATTTTCCGGTTTCTAACACATAATTTCGATCATACACGAAAAAAAATATGCGGAAAAAATTAAACACAGAGATGGACCGTTGGTACCCCTGACTAACCTATTTTCTAAGGAAAAAAAAAAATTTAATCTAATTCTTCAAGTCTTGATCTTCAAACTTGAATCATCCGGATCTTGAAAGCTTCGATCTCGACACGAACCACGAATGACGATGAGAGGAGGCCATAATATACCAATATATTAAAAAATATATATCTATATTATCAAATTGTTTTATAAATATTTTTATTATTATTATTATTATAATTAAAGGAACACGGCAGGTTTGGTAAAAAAAAAAAAAACTTTACGGCCATGCAAAGAGTTGCATGCCAATGTAATCATAAAACTTGACATTGCCGTGTATTTATCAAATCAAAATTAGGGTTGCCACAAACCCAAAATAAAATAAAAAACGCTGTGACCTTTTTTCTTTTTTTTAACAACAATCGGCCTCCTCCCGTTTTACCTTGTTGATAATCTTCAACACCATGATCTGTAAGATGTAATATCGCCGGATGGATCATAGATCCACCCGATTACGCAGCGGAAAGTACAAGATCTAGATCTAACAACAATACTACATAAAATAATAGATCTAAACCTACGAGGGGTTTAGATTACCAACCTTTTTATGGTGCAAAAACGCCAAGAACAAAAAGGTCAATCCATGCTACTTGAGAGCCTAGTTGAGAAGCCAAAGTCTTCCAACGTGTGTCTCCAAGCACCACCAGGTGGATGGTGTTTCAAGCCGTCGGGCCTCCTCGATATGCTACCGGAATAATCCCGAGGATTATCCCAACTCGAAACCCTAGTGTTGAAGACGAAAATTCTAAGCTTCCAACACTCCCAATAATTCGAAATTATGTTTTTGTCATAAGGCTTGGGACACCTCTCTTTATATAGGAGAGTAATCATTGTCCTCCAAGAATTTAATAATTAAGAGATAATTATTAGATTAATCCTTATTTTAAATAAAAGATAAATATAATATAAATCCCAAACAAATTAGGATAAATAAATATATTATCTAATATTCCCTGAATTATCATTTAACAAATAAAAGATAAATCACATGTTAAATAATTATCCAAGAAAACTAATTCCTTAATAATCAAGTAACTTACAAAATGCGTCCCACCTTAATTAAATAAAGGTCCATGTGCATTTTTTGACACATTGGGCCGAGTCCACGAAAAAAATTTCTTTTCCATGTATTTAATTATCTAGTCCAACTAAACAATTAATCCACATATCAATTAAATAGTCCAATCCAACTATTTAATTATAATTGAGGAGAAACGATGAGAAAACATATATGCTATATTAGGAGCTACGTCGGGGACCATGGACCCATATTCAGTAGCTACAATAAATTAAATAAAAGTATTCGTCAGACCGAACAATTATATTCAATCTATTAATTCCGGGATTACACCACCATAAACCCGAAACTGAACTCTGCCGAATATAGATAACTTATACTCAACTATGAGTTGTAAGGTGTCCACTGATATAATCATTACATACGGATAAATCCTCCATAGACTGTTCATTTCGATTCGGGATATCTCCGTAGACCCTTCTCGAAACATCTTATCCTTATTTACCATTAACCCCCTAGTGACCAATTAGTTCATAACTAATATAATATGAACTGAGCTCATCGATCAGCTTCTAGGATTAACAAATAAGGGAACTGTCTATCTACTTCCCGAGAGAAGGAATGGATTACATATCTGTGATAGCACAGACTACTCACTCATCCCAGAATAGAGCCAACGAGAAGTGTTGGACCACATACTGCGAAGTGATCCTTACTAACACATCAAACCCTACCCTAGCCTAAGCAGTCGTCTGTGATCACCTCAGGATTGAGATTAATCCTTATATGATCACCTCAGGGTTGGCTGTCGCCTTCCCCGCTCCCACTCAACAATTTGAAAAAGTGGTGGGTTTACTAATTACGGTTTTGGCCTTGACAATAAGAAACAATAAATCAAAGTACTCCAAACAGGGTCGGTTATGTAGGCAAGCCTACACCATCTTATTCGTTGGAACATATGTGACAGGTCAAGCCAATCCGGCAAGAGAAGCCCCGTTTAGCCCGAAGGCTTATCGGCTATGCTAAGTCTTGTCGAACTCATCAGAACGTACATCACACGTGGAGGAAGTCGATTGAGCGGCTCGGTTGAACTCGCCCAACCATGGTTAGACCATTTCCGAACCCATGTACTAAGATTCTCTGATTTCTAAATTGTCACCCAAAGCGTAATCTCGTTTCTGTTTAAGGTGGGTTCACTGAGAAGCCATCACCGAAAAGCTCAACGATTTATCCAAGTGGAATTCACCGAGAATCCATCACTAAAATCATAACGATTGACAAAACCCGGGTCCTCAGTTTTTATAATTAGCTACTTATTATTTAACTACCACATATTAAATTAATAAGCATTCATACTAATTATTCGAGTTATACACGTCTATTTTAATTCGAAATTAAAAAACCACGTGTATGCATTGGAGTGGAATCATGAAGATGCTAGTCATGGCAATTTTCCGGTTTTAAGCACGTAATCTTGATCAAACTCAAAATTATACCGAAAAGTAAACACCGAGATAGACTGTTGGTACCCCCGACTAACTATTTTCTAAGGAAAAGTAAAGCTTATACTATGTCTTCGAGTCTTGATCTTTGAATCTTGAACTCGAACCGTCGGATCACGAACCACGAAAACCCGAGAGGAGAAAATGCTTTTTAATTAAATAAACAAATATTATTATAATTATCAAAAACCTTTTTTTTAAATTTTTTATTAAATGCGGCTGTAAAATTATAAACAAAAAAAGATTTTTTTTTTTGAAATTGTCGGCTGTTTTTAAATTATTTCCATTTTTTTTTTTTCTGCCATACGGCAGATTTATACAAAAAAAAATTTTAACAATCAAAAGAATATTGACAGCCGCCAAAAGAAACCCTAGCAGCATGCAAGTTTCTAACAAACAGACTTATAGTGACGCTTGTGTCGCGAAATTCTGTAGTACGAAATTTTAATTAAAATCCTAGCAAGCCGTTTCTCCTCGTTCATACCTTGGGTTTCGCCTTGATATTCAACATTTCTTCAAGAAATCTTTTCGAGCCCGGAACGTCAAAATTACAATAAAAGATGCTACATTTACATAATTTTGAAAATTGCATAAAAAAATACAATTCATATGCTCAATTGTTACTTAACAAAGGAGCTACAAAATAGATTTACGGGTAAACAATACCAACCTCAATCTATCTCTTCAACCACAACATTCACAAGTATACAACATGAATAAATTTCGAATTTACAAAAAAAAAAAAAAGAAATAAAAACACCTAAAACATGCTTTTCCACTTTAAGATCTAAAATTCATATACTTTGATCATTAGATCAAAGGCTCTGATACCACTTGTTAGATGTAATATCGTCGGATCAATCATAGATTGACCCGATTATGCAGCGGAGCATGCATCAGAACTAGATCTAAACGAAACAAAGAACATAAATTAAATATCAAACTACAAGGGGGTTACATTTTTATGGTGCTTAACTCCAAGATCAAAAGTAGTATCCACGCAAGTTGAGAAGCCACAGCCGTCCAACGTGTGTCTCCCAGCAACACCAGGTGGATGGTGTTTCCCGCCGCCGGACCTCCTTGATATGCTACCGGAATAATTCCGAAGATTATCCCAACTCGAAACCCGAAGTACTTGGTCGAAATTTTCAATCCAAGTACTAGTCAATATGGCATGTTTTGTGCATAGTCAAAAGGCTTGGGAGAACTTTCTTCATATAGGAGAGTAATCATTGTCCTCCAAGGATTTAATAATTAAGAGATAATTAATAGATTAATCCTTATTCCAAATAAAAGATAAATAAAATGATTATCCCAAGCAAATTAGGATAAATCATATTATTATCTAATATTCCATGAATTATCATTTAAGAAATAAAAGATAAATCACACATTAAATAATTATCCAAGAAAACTAATTCCTTGATAATTAAATAACCAACAAATGGCGCCACCTTTTATTATAAAAAAAAAAAAAAAAAGTTCACACACATTTTTTACAACACCTTGGGCCGAGTCCACGAAAATTTTCTTTTCCATGTATTTAATTGTCTAGTCCAACTAAAAACTTAATCAACATATCAATTAAATAGTCCAATCCAACTATTTAATTATAATTGAGGTGCAACGACGAGAAACCTATATGCTATATTAGGAGCCACGTCGGGGACCATGGACTCATATTCAGTAGCTACAATAAATCGAATAAAATTATTCATCAGACAAAATAATTATATCCAACCTATTAATTCTGGGATTACACCACCATAAACTCGAAACTGAACTCTATCGAATATAGATAACTTACACTCAATTTATGAGTCGAAAGCGTCCACTGATATAATCATTACATACGGATAAATCCTCCATAGACTGTTCACATTGATTTGGGATATTTCCGTAAACCCTTCTCGAAACATATTATCCTTATTTACCATTAACCCCCTAGTGATCAATTAGTTCATATCCAATATAATATGAACTCGGCCGATCGATCAGTTTTTAGGGTCAACAAATAAGGGAATTGTCTGTCTAAATCCCGAGGGAAGGAATGAATTCCATATCTGTGATAGCAGAGACTACTCACTCATCCCAGAATAGAGCCAACGAGAAGTGTTGGACCACATACTGCGAAGTGATCCTTACTAACACATCAAACTCTACCCTAGTCTAAGCAGTCATCTGTGATCTCCTCAAGATTGAGATTAATCCATATATGATCATCTTGTGATTCGATAAGACTTCTCGATCACGGAATTATATCGAAAACTCAAATCAAATCGGTCCAGCCCTATATGATTATCATCATATATAAATGCCCCACTAGGTACTCTATTACCGACAGTCCGGATAAGACTGTCACACCCAAAGTGTTCTGGGCGCATTAATAGCAAATTAATCATGAGACCCGTACTCAGATTAATAAACGCTACGGACTAAGTTAATTTTAAGTACATCTCATTAACTCAATCCTCTTGTGTATAGCCATACATTGAGTTATGTGATTACATAAACGAGGTACTTAGAGTTTTCAGTAGTGTCTTAATTTTAAGCATACATGCATATAATAAGATGAATTATTAATTCTGTCCTAAAACAATTAGATAATTGTCTTTCGGGCACTACACCTAACAATATTAACTAAAAAAGCTTTTTAACTAATTATACGAGTTATACATGCCTAATTTATTCGAAATAAACTAGCTACATGTATGCATTGGAGTGGAATCATGATATGATGCATGTCATGGAAATTTTCCGGTTTCTATCATATAATTCGATCATACACGGAAAAAAAGGAAAAATTAAACATCGAGATGGATCGTTGGTACCCCGTATCTAACCTATTAAAAAAAAACACAAACCCTAACTAGGGTTTACTATTTTCTAATCTGCTGCTGCTGCGATTTATCGATGATAGGACATCCAAACGAACCTTGATCGTCACGAAACTTTATGGACCTGTTCTTCACTCCTCCTACTTCAATCTGAACGGTTGAATCTTCCTTTCAATGGTCCAATTTTCTCCAGAAATCCGCCGATCCAACTGCTGCATCTGTTTATAACTGCAGCTCAGCAGTGTCTTTTCGGAGCCGATCGGGCATCGAGACAAAATCCAATCGACCTGAAATTTTTAAGGCTTGTTCATAACTCAATGTTAGTCGATCTGAACGGTCAGATCTTCTTTTTAAGGTTCCAAACTCTTCCAGAATATCGACGAACTCACAGCTAGGGTTTTTATGGCTGCTGTACTTTTCTGTTACAGCAGCAACTTTATTGCAGCTCTTGGACATTGAGATGGACTCCGATCATCATGAAATTTTGAGGGCCTGTTCTTCAACTTTTTCTCTTCATTCTGACCGGAGGGATTGTCGTTTCAACGGCTCAATCTCCCGGAATAAAATAAAAACGGAACAGAAACAAACAGACCTACTTCTAAGAAACTAAAATTACAAAATTTCCTATGCTCATATAAACGAATTTATATGAGTTTACAATAGATCTAACGAGTAAACAATACCAACCCCAATCCATCTCTTCAACCACGACAATCACAAGGCATCATTCATGATATATATTTCGAAAATAATAAAATTCCACTACTTAGATCTAAAATTCACATACTTTGATTGATAGATCAAAGGCTCTGCTACCACTTGTAGGATGTAATATCGCCGGATGGATCATAGATCCACCCGATTACGCAGGGGAAAGTACAAGATCTAGATCTAACAACCATGATACATAAAATAATAGATCTAAACCTACGAGGGTTTAGTTTACCAACCTTTGTATGGTGCAAAAACGCCAAGAACAAAAAGGTCAATCCAAGCAAGTTGAGAGCCTACTTGAGAAGCCAAAGTCTTTCAACGTGTGTCTCCAAGCACCATCAGGTGGATGGTGTTTCAAGCCGCCGGACCTCTTCGATATGCTACCGGAATAATCCCGAGGATTATCCCAACTCGAAGCCCTAGTGTTGAAGCCGAAAATTCTAAGCTTCCAACACTCCCAATAATTCGAAATTATGTGTTTGTCATAAGGCTTGGGAGAACTTTCTTTATATATGAGAGTAATCTTTGTCCTCCAAGGATTTAATAATTAAGAGATAATTATTAGATTAATCATTATTTTAAATAAAAGATAAATATAATATATATCCCAAACAAATTAGGATAAATAAATATATTATCTAATATTCCATGAATTATCATTTAACAAATAAAAGATAAATCACATGTTAAATAATTATCCAAGAAAACCAATTTCTTAACAATCAAGTAACTTACAAAATGCGCCCCACCTTAATTAAATAAAGGTCCATGCGCATTTTTTGACACATTGGGCTGTGTCCACGAAAAAATTTCTTTTCCATGTATTTTATTATCTAGTCCAACTAAACAATTAATCCACATATCAATTAAATAGTCCAATCCAAATATTTAATTATAATTGAGGTGAAACGACGAGAAAACATATATGCTATATTATGAGCCACTTCTGGGACCATGGACCCATATTCAGTAGCTACAATAAATTAAATAAAATTATTCGTCATACCGAACAATTATATTCAATCTATTAATTCCGGGATTACACCACCATAAACCCGAAACTGAACTCTGCCGAATATAGACAACTTATACTCAACTATGAGTTATAAGGTATCCACTGATATAATCATTACATACGGATAAATCCTCCATAGACTGTTCATTTCGATTCGGGATATCTCCGTAGACCCTTCTCGAAACATCTTATCCTTATTTACCATTAACCCCCTAGTGACCAATTAGTTCATAACTAATATAATATGAACTGAGCTCATCGATCAGTTTCTAGGATTAACAAATAAGGGAACTGTCTCTCTACTTCCCGAGGGAAGGAATGGATTACATATCTGTGATAGCACAGACTACTCACTCATCCCAGAATAGAGCCAACGAGAAGTGTTGGACCACATACTGCGAAGTGATCCTTACTAACACATCAAACCCTACCCTAGTCGAAGCAGTCTTCTGTGATCACCTCAGGATTGAGATTAATCCATATAATATCATCTTGTGATTCGATAAGACTTCTCGATTACGGAATTATATCGAGAACTCAAATCAAATCGGTCCAGCCCTATATGATTATCATCATATATAAATGCCCCATTAGGTACCATATTACCGACAGTCCGGATAAGACTATCACACCGTAAAGTGTTATGGGCGCATTATTAGCATATTAATCATGAGACCCGTACTCAGATTAATAAATGCTACGGACTAAATTAATTTTAAGTACATCTCACTAACTCAATCCTCTTGTGTATAGCCATACACTGAGTCATGTGATTACATAAACGAGGTACTTAAGGTTTTCAATAGTGTCTTAATTATAAGCATACATGCATATAATAAGATGAATTATTAATTCTGTCCTAAAACAATTACATAATTGTCTTTCGGGCAATACACCTAACATGATCTTCGCCGTCTCGACCCCGGAACAAATTAAAAAACAAAAGGTACTACCTTTTTACATAATTTTCGAATTCAACATAATTAAATTACAAATCCTATCCTCAATTGATACTAATCAAAAGAGCTAAAAAATAGATCTACGGGTATACAATACCAACCCCAATCCATCTCTTCAACCACGACAATCACAAGGCATCATCATCATAATTTTCGATAATAATAAAAACGAAAAACAAGCAATCTACACATGCTATTCCACTCCTTAGATCTAAAATTCACATACTTTGATTGATAGATCAAAGGCTCTGATATCACTTGTAGGATGTAATATCGTCGGATGGATCAAGATCCGCCCGATTACGCAGCGGAAAGTACAAGATCTAGATCTAGTCAACCAAAGCACATAAAATAATAGATCTAATCCGGCGAGGGGGTTTAGATTGCTTACCTGTTTATTGTGAATAAACACCAAGAACAATCCGAGATCCAAGATCCAAGACTTGAGAAGCCACCGTCTTCCGACGTGTATCTCCAAGCAACACCAAGTGGATGGTGATTCAAGCCGCTTGACCTCCTCGATATGCTACCTTAGAAAAACCCGAAGTTTTTCTAAAACTCAAACCCTAGTATTATAGCCGAAATCTCTAAGCTATAATACTCTCAATATTTCAAAAATTGTAAGTGTGTCTAAGGCTTGGGAGATCTCTCTTTATATATGAGAGTAATCCTTGTCCTCCAAGGATTTAATAATTAAGAGATAATTATTAGATTAATCCTTTTTCCAAATAAAAGATAAATAAAATAATTATCCCAAACAAATTAGGATAAATAACATTATTATGCAATATTTCATGAATTATCATTTAACAAATAAAAGATAAATCACATGCATTAAATAATTATCCAAGATAACTAATTTCTCAATTATTAAATAACACTTAAAAAATGCTCCACTTATACCCTAAGGGCTACACGCATTTTTCCCGACACATTGGGCCGAGTCCACGAAAAAACTCTTTTCCATGTATTTAATTATTTAGTCAAACTAAACAATTAATCCACATATCAATTAAATAGTTCAATCCAACTATTTAATTATAATTGAGGTGAAACGACGAGAAAACCTATATGCTATATTAGGAGCCACGTCTGGGACCATGGACCCATATTCAGTAGCTACAATAAATTAAATAATATTATCCGTTAGACCGAACAATAATATTCAATCTATTAATTCCGGGATTACACCACCATAAACCCAAAACTGAACTCTGTCGAATATAGATAACTTACACTCAACCATGAGTTGATAAGCGTCCACTGATATAATCATTACATACGGATAAATCCTCCATAGACTGTTCATTTCGATTCGGGATATCTCCGTAGACCCTTCTCGAAATCTCTTATCTTTATTTACCATTAACCCCCTAGTGATCAATTAGTTCATAACTAATATAATATGAACTCCAGGGATTGATCAGTTTCTAGGATTAACAAATAAGATAATTGTCTGTCTACTTCCCGAGGGAAGGAATGGATTCCATATCTGCGATAGCACAGACTACACACTCATTCCAGAATAGAGCCAACGAGAAGTGTTGGACCACATACTATGAAGTGATCCTTACTAACACATCAAACCCTACCCTAGTCTAAGCAGTTGTTTGTGATCACCTCAGGATAGAGATTAATCCATATATGATCATCTTTTGATTCGATAAGACTTCTCGAATACGGAATCATATCGAGAACTCAAATCAAATCGGTCCAGCCCTATATGATTATCATCATATATAAATGCCCCACTAGGTACCCTATTACCGACAGTCCAGATAAGACTGTCACACCGTAAATTGTTCTGTACGCATTATTAGCATATTAATCATGAGACCTGTACTCAGATTAATCAACGCTACGGACTAAGTTAATTTTAAGTACATCTCACTAACTCAATCCTCTTGTGTATAGCCATACACTGAGTTATGTGATTACATAAACGAGGTACTTAGGGTTTTCAGTAGTGTCTTAATTATAAGCATACATGCATATAATAAGATGAATTATTAATTCTGTCCTAAGATAATTGTCTTTCGGGCACTACACCTAACAAGAGCAACATGAGCATATGAGGTACCACATGAGAAATCGGTGGCACCTCAACTTAGGCACTCTACTAGAGAGATGAGGTCAACAGTTCAGGAGATTATATTGTTTACCTCCTTGAGGATAAGGATACGGGCATTATGAAGGACGATATGGGTACCGTTCCCCAAGCCATGGAAAGCTCCAACTCTCATAAGTGGATTATGGTTATGCAAAATCAGAGGAAGTCCACGAATGACAATGACATTTGAAATCTTCTACCATTGTCATAAGGATAGAAACCCATTGGTTGTAAATGGATATTTAGGACCAAGAGGGATTCATATGGTAATGTGGAAAGATATGAGGTTTGTCTTGTCCTCAAAGGCTTTACTCATAAGGAACCATTGATTATAAAAGGCTTTCTCTTTGGTTTCTTTGAAATGCTCTTTCAGGATAATTATGGCTCTACTTGATCATATGGATTATAAGTTACATTAAATGGATGTTAAGACGATGTTTCTCAGTGATGACATTGATGAAACATTGATTTGGTGTTGCCAGAAACTTTGCATTTGGTGACGCGAAGAATATGGTTTTCAAACAAAATAAATTCATCTATGGACTCAAACGGTTTTCTCGTCAATGGTATGTTAGATTTCATCAAATTATTGTCTCATTTGGTTCTGAGTCATATTTTATTGATGAATGTATCTACCATAAGTTTTGTGGGAGTAGGTTCATGTTCTTGGTTTAATATGTCGATGATATATTGTTTGCCACTAACGATATAGGTTTTGGGCGTGAAACTAAATCATTTATCTCGTTCGGTTTTGAGTTGAAAGATTTAGTTTTCGGGATCCATATATAATGGATTATTCCTGAGGTGTTATTGGATCATTACAAAGAGACTATATCAATAAAGTTTTCTTAAGAGATTCGACACACTGGATTGTAAACCACATGGTACCCCCGTGTCTAAGTAAGACAATTTTAGCCTCAAATTGTGCCTTTTGTAATGATGTAAAGTAGGAGGAAATGCAGAAGATTCCCTATGATTTATTTATTGGGAGTCTAACGTGTGCTTAGTTTGTACATGTCTGGTTATTGTGTACATTTCAGTTAGGATGAGCAGATTCTAAAAGATCCTGGAAAGTGTCATTTGGTCGCAACCTATAAGGTCATAAGGTACTTACAGAAAACAAAATATAAGATGCTCACATAACTAGAGTCAGATCAGTTAGAGATCATCCGTTATACTGACTCAGGTTCTAGTGGATGCAAAGATAAAGTTTAATCCACATAAGGTTATGTCTTCATGTCAAAAGAAGTTGTTTCTGAAAAGTGCTAAGCAGACACTTATGGCTTCTTTGACTTTGGAGACAAAATTCGGGGCTTTTGAAGCCACTAGTGATGGGATATGGATGTGGGAATATATTTCACGGCTGTGACTTTGGTCATTGAATGACCACTGAGGTTTTCTTGTGATAATAATTCCGCAATGTTTTATCTCAATAGCAACAAGAGTTAATCAATGTCTGAGAACATTGATATAAGGTTCCTAGTTGTTAAAGATAGAGTTCAAAGTGGAAGGGTGTCTATTGAAATTATCATGACAAACTCCATTATCGTGGATCCACTCATTAAGGGACAACCACCCAGAAATGTTCTTGAGCATATTGCTCATATGGGTGTCATGTCAGTCAAGGATGCTTAGGTTTTGTGGGAGTTTGTAACTGATAATGTTTGTTTCGATATAGACACATTTTTCAGTTTTTTTAGTTTAAGGTTAAGCTTAAAGTTAAAGTTACATTTGTTTCTGTAGAAATTAAAGTTTCGGTTATTTCACACTTTGATCTCGATATATGGTTTGATCTCGCTAAAGTATAAGGTGGACCAGTTGGAAATGTACATGTTAAGATCACATGTCATGTTATTTCCATGCTACGCATCCACATCATGATCCATTTCATTCAGTTTTATTAGCATACGTGATCATTGATGGGTCCCGTTACGACCAATGTAACGAAGGCCGCTTTGGTCCTATGTTGATGGGATTGATGGACGGGACTGGTTATTGATACATTTTATGACGACAGCAAAGTTGAGCACTCATTCGGTTATCTGGTGATAAATAATTATAAGGTTACACACATAGCCCAAGTGGGATATTGTTGGATCATTAATCCAACGTTGGGCTTATATGTGAAATAATTATTTATTACGGACTGTCGATAAATATTAGCCCGATGTAAAAGTGATCTAATTCGGTTTACGGTTGTTGGGCTATAATGTATAATTAGGGTGTGGGCCTTTTATGTGTAGAGACTAAGAGGTAATTTCTATTTCGTTGATGGGTACACATAGAAATACCTAAAATATATTTCACTATATAAGAGGGTTATGGTCCCTAGGTCACACACCTATCTATTTTCCCTCTGCCTCCCATTACCAGAAAGAGAACTACAGAGAATTCTAAAGGGTTCCTCTGAAAAATACTAGAAGGTATGTAGATCTAGAAGACCGATCCTACAACACCAAAGGAGATTTCAGCTGCTATGGATTGAGGTATTTTTATAGTTTAATTTTGTCGTGATTGTTGATAGTTTAGCATAAATGATCCTGGATCAAAGTGATTCATCACATCCAGTTAGATCCAACATCAATTTCACATATATATATGTTTATAAAAAAAAATTCTCTACTATTTATACATAATATTTTATTTTAAAGGGTCGGCCGCACCCGTACCTCTTCATTTAAAGCTGCCTCTGAGGGTTAAAAAGGTAATCTTATGGATTTAATTGCCCTAATATATTATTAAAAGCTTGAATAATGAATTTATAGATAAATATGGATTTATGGTTTATTATAAAAGGAATCTCTCCCATTAATTTCCCTCACCCTCACAAGCCATTATTGATAGAGAGAGAGAGAGAGAGAGAAAAGATACATAGCGGGAGAAAATTAATTTTGGGAAGAAAATGTTCAGCGGAATTTTCAATCGTAGGGGCAATCCGTTCATCCTTTCTACATACCGTAGTAGGAAAAGTGATCACCGCTTCGTAACGAATCTTTCGATATCAACATCTTCCTAATCCGTAAGTGTTCGTTTTTTGCCCTAGTTTAGAATCATAATCATTTTTTTTATGAATTCTTGGGTTTTGGGTATCCTAGGTTGTTGTAAATGATCTAGTAACAGTAGTATATGATTTTAGTTGTCCTTGCCTTTGGGATATGTTCTGATGGATTAAGGTATTCAATCTTCTCAAAGATGATATTCCCTCTAACTGTTTCATTCTATCTATCACTTCTTATTCAATGTCTGTTCAAAAAACAGAGTCATTTATTGCAGATTCAAGCAATAGCAGGCTAATGTGAAGCAGTTGTTGCCGATTTATGTGGAGAAATTTGTTGCAACAAATATTTTGCGTTAACAAACAACATGCGCCATGTGAAGGAAGCAATATTAATTCATTGCGAGTCACTCTTCATGTTCATTTCATTCTAATTGGATTGTGACGGGGGGTGGGTGTTGAGAGAATAGTCTAAAAGTTTATCGTAATCAACGATGGACATGAAAGAGCTACTGGCTAGACCTTATTCCTGAGTCGTATGTGACCTTCAGTGGCGGACATACATACGACCAAGGGAGCAACTGTTCGGAAAAAAATACACTAATATATGTACTATGTTTATAGTTTACCCCCTTAATATTTTTATTCGCATTTTTTTATTGTCCCTCTTACCCGGGATACTGCCTCCACCCCTGGTAATCTTCTTGGATATTCTCAAATCACTTACCCCTTGAATCAAATTATTTGATTCTTTTATTTTTTATTTTATTTTTTCAAATTTTTTTTCCTTTCTTGGGTACTTGCAACTTGGTTCTTTTCAAAGTGACGTTAGGTTTTCACACGTAGAGCAAAGAAGTTATCAAATGCTATACTCTTGGGGACATTGGAAAATCAGGCTTGGTCACCCCCCCCCCCCCCTCTTGGAATTAAAGTTGCAAATTGGACCAACTTCGTTTCTAGGTAACACGCCGTTAATAGCGGCGTAAAATCAATTTTTACGCCGATAATACTGGCATAAAACCACCCCTAACCTTGATCTGCATATCCACTCATTATTGGCGTAACGAGTCCCATTTTACGCCGTTAATAGTGGCGTCAAATGACATTTACGATGTTAATAATAGCGTAGATGTTTGAATTTACAAAGAAGTAATTATTGGCGTAACGATGCTTATTTTACGCTAATAATATTTAACGCCAATATTATTAGCGTAAAATAAGCCTCATTACGCCAATAATATTGGCGTTACAAATTCCTTTCATCGTCTTCCCCAAATTCATTTCAGTCTGATTTCCAAAACCTCCCCAAATCGTTTTAACCTTTTTTGCCCAAACTCCCCAAAAAATTCCCCAACACGGTTGATTTTGATATGCATTCTATCGAAGTTGAACAAATCGAACAAATGGATCCTTCGGACACACAACCAAAGATACACGATGAGGTGTTTCTTCATGTTTATCATAATTTTTTTTTTATTATTGTTGTGCAAAAGTAGGTGATTATTCATGTTTTTTTTTATCATGTGTATTATTGTTGTGTAAGTTGTTTTGAATTTCATGTTGAAAAATGATGAGGATGATGAAGTTTATGAATTTACGCCAATATTTGGCTGTTAGACGATAAAATTGTTGTTATTGTAGTTAAACCAGTTTTAACACCGATATTATTGGCATAAAGCGTGTTTTAACGCCACTATTATTAGCGTTAAGACTGGTATACCGCCAATAATACTAGTGTCAATTCTTTTGTTTAGAAAATCATTTTTTCTTGTATCATATAATGTTTACTATGATTTCATAATCATTTTCACATGATTAGTGTATAATATATTATACATAGCATATAATATATTATACTAAGTGTAATATAATATATACTAATTATGTGAAAATTATGTTTTTTCCCTTGTAACTATAGCATTGTACCGTCGTAGTATAATTTGATATTTAATAGTCTTGTATCATATTTAATATAATAATCGCCTTTAGCCTTATTATCATTTAATATCTTTAGTATATGTATATAATGCCTTAGCCTTTTTTTATAATTTACAAGGGAATTTTATATGCATATGCCTAATATTACTGACAATTTAACCTAAAAAATACGACAGTGACGAAATGTAACATCCCGACTTTTCAGAAATGGTAAAAAGGTAATTGGGATTTCACTATGACCTAATTATTGTTTATCCTATTTAAAGTAATTAAAAAGGATTTAATTATTTTAAAAGGGGATTTAGTTATTTAATTAATGAAATTTATTGATAGCTATTTAAGGAAAAATAATCCCCCAAAATTCTCTTATAATTTTATCACGCAGTTCTGAAAAAAGAAAAAGAAAAAAAGAGGCGACCCAAAAAAGAAGAAAACAGACGCAGAATTGGCTGGAAGCGGAGGAAAGGAATCTTCAATCGTGCGGCTAATCCGTCAGGAATTTGGACAGACCGCAGAAGATGGAAATCATTGTCTCATCAAGACGAACGTTTCCACACAAACTTTTCTCAATTTCGTAAGTTTTCAATTTAGCCCTAGTTTTTCGTAATCGTCGATTTCGTTTCTTCAAAAATTCGTATCTTTTAATCCGTAGCTCTGTTTTTCAGCCATGAGTAGTCAAAACGGTCGTCTTGAAGTGTAGATCATTCTAAAAAAAGGTTCACAGCATTTAATTCAGGTAATATTCAGTTTTGCACACCTTTTCAATTCGGGATTTTCAAGAAACATAGGATTTTTAGGGTTACCTGTTGATCAATTAGGTTTCGAGTTGAAGGCTTAGATGATCAGCAGTATCTTGAAGGTTTGGATCGTTTTTGCTGGAAATTAAGGTAAGAGGCTCTTTCTAATGAGTAATTATTGTTTTATAATGATAGGTTGAGTTTTGGTGAGTTTTGGTGTTGATGGTGATATAATTCATCATAAGTTGTAATTAATGAGATGTGATATGTTTTGGTATATTTATGTTGAGTTTTAAATTTCTATTTTTTTTATTCAATAACATTAATTAAACATAAACAAGCCCCGATTGAGTTCTGATGCGTTTGGTTCCGGCACCGGACGTACTCTTAAAGGGAGTTGAAGTCCGGGACCGTCGGAAAGGCATGAAAGAGCTTGTGCTTTGATGAACTAGAGTTCATCAATGGCTGTGTATGTGTTAGGCCTTGTCCGTGTCTAGTGAACTAAGTATGAGAGTAGGAGATGTGAGGGAACTTACTTGAAAACACTTAGATGGCTAGTTTATACACAATAAAGTTACATACGTGGTAGTAAAAGCTGAAACGTCACTTATCTCGGTTAGGCACAGATTCAAATTTGCAATGTGATACGTTCAGTAAAAGCGAACAACGCTGCTGGCCTATAAACGGCTGAATGGCAGTGAAGGAAATTCGCCGAACGTATATGCATACCGGGGAGATCCCAGGACTATCGGTGCTATTCACCGTAGTTGGCAAGTACATCTCGTGGTGGAATTTTCATCATGCACAGTGTCATTGAGTAATGATGTAACTAAGATAAGTTAAGATAGAAATGTATAGTCATGACATGTTGATGGACATGGAGTGAACCCTAGATTGAGTCGGTCTTATAAAGATAACTTAATAATTAATAATAGGAACCTTTTCATTGTAGAACTTAGTTATTCATCAGCTTCTCACTTTTTCTAAGTACGTTGTACTTACCTCCTTTGCATTTTCTTTTGTATGCATTGTGGGGTGAGAATACGAACAGGCTGACCACGAGTTTGTTGAGGACTACGAGGAAGACTTTCGACGATGCTTTGTTTTACTTTTAATTCTAGACTTTGTAGACAAGTGGTACTTTCAAGACATCGTAAATTGTAATCTTTGGAGAGTAGTTGTTGTAAGTTAATTCTTTCCATCTTTAGAATGATTACTTTCTATTCACAGTAGCATTTATGATTTCTACCGAGTCTTTTGGGCTTCCGTTTGCTTTTATTTGATACGACGACGTAGAGGCTTGCGTATAATATTAAATTTATTTAATGCTATATGCGCCGAACGTTCTCTACCGGATAAGGGCTCGGTATCCGGGAGTGGGGCGTTACAGTTGGTATCAGAGAGAAGCGTTCTTTCTTTCCTAGGCTTCTTCTCTCTAAGATAAGAAATCTTTAGACCTTTTTGAACCCTTCTGATCTCTCTTGATCTTGGTGGTGAATTATCGTAGGATTAGGAATCTTTAGAACGTGGTTAAGTTGCACTAGGACCAAGTTAAATGTCTCTTTAGGCGAAAGTTAGGTTGAGTTTTAAGCTCACATCTCTTATGTGATCCTCTTAAGTTTTGTTCCTTTTGAGAATCCTTAATAGGATCCCTCTTTCCTTTTGAAAATTTCGAATCTTTCTCTAATTTTCTTTCTTTTTGAGGTTTTAATGCTTTCGTAATGCTACATTTGGTTCAAATCACTTCCTTGTAACTTGGTGTTATGCAAAATGAGTAAACGATTTTGTTCACGTTTCTACATGTCATGTTATATCATTTTTTTTCTTCCAAGAATTCTGTAAATTTTCAGCCACTTAGAAAATTGTCTTATCTACAATTTCTCTCTTTACATCAATTTAGTTTTCAATATGCATTGTTCACAAGTTGTTTAACAAGGAGGGGTGCTCTGTTCAGAAAATTCTGCTATAACTCTTACTTATCATTCTGTTTTGAATAAGCTAAACACCTCCAAATGACTTGTATTTTTGATATATTGTAGAAAACATCCTGCACTATAATTTTTGTTTTGGAAACAAGTGTAAATTCATTTTGGTCTGAGCACAATCTGCAACACACGACAATTGATGAAGTCCTGAAATTTTTTTTGACAGCTTATAGCAGTAGATGAAAAGAATTATTTTGACCGACCTATGACTTCCCAAAAATTTTGATTTTTGAACTTCATATGTAAAACTTATATACTCACAGATTTTCTCTTTACCTCATGTTCTAAATCAATTCAGTTTGTTTTATGCAAATCAGTTATTTCATGGTTTATGTGTGCACCCGAATTTCTAAAAACCATTTAAGTCCTCTGGCCAAGAAATGATAGATGTATTTCTTTCACCCTATAAGTTATGGTGTGGTAGGTTATAGGAGATGGGAATACTTTGATTTATCTGATTCTTAAGCTAGTTGTTACCTAGGATAAGAAGTTTGGTAGGTAGAGACGAGGTGTTGTCGTTATAGTGCACCTCGAAGGCAAGAAACGATTCCGTGGTGATTTTCCAATCTTATGTCTTCATTAATAAGGTTCTCATTTATAATTATCTAGTTTCCTACTTGGTTATCCCGATTTCAAATGTTTCCCCATCCATACTAATTGTAACCCATGCTCTAGTTAAATCCTCTATTTGAAACTTCTAAAACTTCTGAAACTCGATAAAAGTTCCCTTATTGCGATGTTTTGTTTTCCAAGTGTGTACATTCTTTGATGTGCCTTATTTCTTTAAGATATTTTCATCGTGTCAAATGCTTGATTTAAGGAAAATAAGTTTCTCATCCTTCGAACTATTTGAACTGACAATTGCATATCCTTCCAACTATGTCATGTTTTTGGGGCAACACACCTTTGCATCTTAGTGATAACCTTTAATGCATCCCCTACAAGATGTTTTAGTACATACAAATTTTCGTTTAAAGACACGACTCTAAAAATCCTCCATTTTCTCTTTTCGCTATCGCTTGGTTTATGTTTACAAAAATTCTTTGGCCTTGCTTTACTCGAGATGGGTTCCACACGAACACCATATGCAAATTTTATCCTTTCCAAGTACTCCTCACTCGTTTCAACTACTAGTGTTAAAGGTCTCCTACTTTGGCACATAGATTTCATCATCCTCGTGTTTTGCTTTATCCAACATGAGTGAATGTTTTTGTTTCCGTGTTTTCCTTTCAGGTTAAACCACTTACCGTGCTCTAAAAATTCTAGAAATTTTCCACAATATAGACCGAAGTCTTTTCTACAATTTCTCTTTTTACACTAACTCGGTAATTGTTATGGATTGTTCAGAAAATTCATGTTTATGCCGGACACTCAGTCCAGAAAATCTGCAGCAGCACCTTCACTTCTTCTTTTGTTTTGGACAGGTTAAACACCTTCAAATGACCTGAATGTTTTTTATGTTGCAGACAAAACTTTTATCTACAATTTTCCTTTTAGAATTAAGTTCAGATTCTTTTTCGTTTGATCTCAATTTGCAATTCAACTCAGTGTTTATTAATTTGGAAATTCTGACAGCTTGTGCAATCGTCAAACATAACTGTTTTTGACCGACTTTATCTCATCCAAAAATTCCAATATTTTTATATCACCTAGGAAACTCTAGTATCTAAATCTTTTCTCTTTTGATCATGCTCAAACTCTTTTTCGTTTGGGCTACACAAGTCGATAATGACAGGGCTGGAGTAAATATCATACACAGCAACCTAAAAGGAATTCTCACCTCTTTGACTTAGGGTTTGGGCTAAGAGTGTAGTAAGTTATGATTGTCATGTTTTAGGAGTTCCTCGAAGTCTGATCTCCTTCTGAGTTAAACCTTTTAGTAGGATGCTTGTAAAGCTAATATTGTAATTCTTTTGCAGTTGTAAACAAGAACCAAGATGCTATCCTCCAGCATGCCATGTTTGATGTTCAGACCCTTTTCGTGCCCTTTTATAATTATACCTTTTTTGGTGATATATTTCTCATGTAATCCCTCATTTGAGATCTTTAAGCTCAACAAATCCTTTTCACATGTTGTCATGAGTTACCTCAGAAACATATCGCCGTAAGCCCTTCTTCTAAACAAGTTCTTACCTTCTTACTTTTCAAATCAAGAAACAAGTTCATTTTAGATCCACAGTGTTGCACTCCCATAATTCTTTTCAAATTCAAATTTGACTAAGCCTTCTGATGTCAGAACATTCTCCTTACTTGTGTTCATTCTCAGCTCCCCTCCTAAGGGTAGTGTCGATGTTGTAACTTTTCACCTAATATTGCCTTTTCTTTTACGGTATGCATATCTTCTTTTGCCAGTCAAATTTTCAAGCTTATGATGACATTCTTTTTCAGTTACTTACTTTAACCTACTAGCAATTTATCCTAAACCAGTTTCAAGCAGAAGGTAGTCTTTGCCAATGTGCCTTCCGAACCAATCTAACCAAACAACTTTTGAATTCCTAAACTTATGATTTTCAATTCAGATTAATCTACCTTCTACCCTTCAGTTTTAACTCTCTTTCAGGCCATTTAGAGCCATGCCATATACACCTTTTTGACTTCCCATCTTCTATTTTGGCGTTTCTATTACCATTTTGATACACCGGTTGAATGCCTATTGTTTTAACTTTTCCATTCCCTCACGAGGAATAACCTCGAGCATATATTTCTTGGCAGTGTACTATTCCTTTCGAGTAGTGCAACCTTGAACCTTTGAATTGGATCATCAATGATCTTCACACTTTTTTTGAAAGTTTGAGTTAATTCTTCGAAGACAAACTTTATCCAACAATTCTTAAGTGTCTTTTCCCCTTCACTTGAAAGCTCGTTTATCGCATACTTTTTTCGAACTTTTGATTTTCCCTTACATTGTCATGAGGAAAACCATATCCCCTTTTCAATCTTAAAATAACCTCTGTTTGGATAATGCAGACTTTGATTTTCCTTGACAAGCTCCTTTTATTTCATTCTGAGACCTTTTGGTGTACTCGTTTTGTCTCTAAAGCTCCAGCATGTTGAGATTCTGGCCTCTTTTGAATTCTAAATGGTTTAGTCTTCCTGGTGCTCAACATGTCACCTTCAATCTCTGGTTGTTTTTCCAAGCTAACCTTTATTGGCATAAGGATTGGATCAGATCGTCAAGAGAAAGTATGACAAATGCATGTTCTCCATCCCAATGAGACTCAAAAGTCCTTTAGCTGGGATCATTGCGGTTCTACAACAAGTTTGTGTCGAAGTGATGAATGAAGCCACAAGATAGCAGTTGCAATCATCCTAGAGCAACCAAGATGTACAGAAAGCTCGAACAATACCACCGATGACCTTTCGTGGAGTTAGAGATAGAAGATTTGCGTACAACACTAGTTACCACGCCAGTATCCAGATGCCACTTTTGAAGCTGTTAAGGGTGATTTTATACGATTTATAACGTTATATTTTGTAGTGATTTCCTCCATATTCGTATTATTTGCATAGAAATTAAGGGTTTAATCGAATTATTGAGCAAATGAGTTTTAAAAGTCTTAAAGTGTAAACTTGAGCTAATTTCGTGATTTTATTGGTAATTATCTATGGTTTTACACTTTGCGTGTTTTTATGGTTTTGAAGGTACATTTACATGTCATGGAGAGGGATGAAGGAGCTTAAAAGATGTTCAAGTGATGATTTGCATGGAAGGAAAGAGATAGAGATGAAGTTGGAATGAAGATCAAGATGAATTTGGAATAAAAAGGGACTGAACTAGCGTCCAGGCTGAACTGGCGTCCAAAGAGGTGGACTGGCGTCCAGGAGGAGAAATTTGGTTCAGGATGTTCAGATTTTCAGTGGACGAGCGTCCAAATTAAAGAAGGACGGGCGTCTGATCATGACTCGGCCCGATTCGAAGATTTCAAGCAGAGTGGACGGGCGTCCAGACACTTTGGATGGGCGTCCGTGGCCGACATGCTGAAACCGACCTAAAATTCTATATATAGCCGCATTGTCTCAACCCTAAATACATCATATCAATTCGACTGCAGCCACCAGAAAACCCTAAAATTCTGAGCAGAGGCAGGCTCGGTCGGCAGAGCCTTGTGCTCTGTCGACCGAGGGTTAGATTAGTTGTTTTTATTTATTTTGTTTCGTCTTCTTGTTCGATCTTGATGATGGCTTGAAGCTGTGCAACCTTGAGCAAGCATGAGAAACTTTTCAGCAGCGTTTTATTTCTTCATTTGGATATTTTGTGAGTTTAATCTAAAGTTTGTTTCTTTTCCATGATTATTTGTTATGCAATTTATATCGAGAGATGGTTGCTATTAATGTTTGCCATATGATGAGAATCGGTGTAAACACTAGATCACCATAGGAAAGAATAGATCTTTAACCTATAAGTAACGAGAGTTGATTAGGTTAAATATCTAGATTGTTAGATTGAGAAATCTTGCACCTTGGTTTGATAGCGTTAATCTTTAAGATCGAGAGATAAAAGATTGATAGGCAAAATTTTCTAAGAGATTAGGAGTTCATACCTTTGATAGGTGAATCACAAATTTAGTTAAATCATCATGAGATAATCTAGAGAGGAAATTAAGGGTTGCGGGATGATGGATCATTGCTTGTTCTGTGTTTAATCGCTATAGTCATTATCATTCTTTTATGAGTTTTATTGTTTCTCTCGTTTATAGTTTAGATCTCGTTTTCGCTTTTCTCCTTCCTGGCTTTGGACTGACAATCCTCTGTCCAGTTTATCTTTTCGTTTTGTTATTTTAGGTTTTAATAAGAATAGTATCAATCTTAGGAAAATTAATGAACTAGATACCCCGATTCCCTGAGATCGACTCCGGTATTAATCGCT